>CP092882.1:40692332-41892332 GCA_030710605.1 Cordylochernes scorpioides | reverse complement strand
AACATTCGAGAAATACAAAGATCATACATGAAAAATCCTGTTGACTTACTGTAATATGCGAGACTTTTTGGTGATGGTTGATTGAGTGGTTTGATTGATTGACTGATTGATTGTTGTGGGCGCAGTCGTGTTTGCTGAGATGGTAAGGTATTCACACAGGGGTAAATAACGAGGACACAGGATTGGATTGAAATAGGCCAGCGGTCAAGGGAGAAAGGGGTGACTATGGGGTTCTTGACTAAGGCTAGGCTGTCACATAGTGAACATTGGACTTAGCTGCGTAATGAGGAAGATGGTGGCGAGGTCCTGGCTCTGACAGGTCCTGCTGTTAACTCGATGCTGTCCAGGTCCCAACTTGTTGCGATGGTGTCGAGCTCCTAACTAACTGAACTGAGTACGAGATTTAACATGTAAACTATTCAATGTTCTCATTGAATGAATGTCGACTCGTGGTCGTCTCTCATTGGCTCTTAGCTAGTCCTCCTGGACTCTGATTGGATCTTTGTTAATCCTTTGTCCTTGTCTTGTTTTAACATGATCCCGGAAGGGGCAGGTTCTTGAACCCAGTTTTTATGAGTTCCTGGATAATAAAACCTACTAATGACCTTTTCCTCTCTGATGGCCTTTCTCCCAGATTTCTCTAAGCCTTGCCTTTATTAAAAATCTTTAGATCATACATTGCATACATATTGTGGTCGGATTACATCCAGTTATGTACAAATTATGAGAGATGCGCCCCGTACATGTGAAGAAATAAAGAAGGGGTAGCCTGAGTGAATTCTGTAACGGGAAAAAAATATTTTTTGTGGGAAAATTAGTTGTGCTTATTGAGAAGCTATATACAAGCATTGGTGGTGATATGAGAGATAAAAGAGAATGGTATTAATGATATATAGGTTGAGTATAACTAAGAGAAATCAAAATTTTTAATTATAAGAAATCAAAATGAATGCTATGGTACATAGTGGGAGAAAAAAATGCGCCTAAACAATATTCTACTCGAGATGGGGAACGAAATCGAGGGAAATTTTCTATTAGGGCTTTTGAGAAATCAAAATTAAAATAAGTGGGGAGAAATCAAAGTGAATGCCTTGGTGCATGGTGAAAAAAAAAAGAAAATGTGCCTAAACCATATTCTACTCGAGATGGGGAACAAATTCGAGGGAATTCTATTAGGGCTTTTGAGATATCAAAAAAAATAAAATAAGTTGGGAGAAATCAAAGTCATTGCCTTGGTGCATGGTGAAAAAAATAAAATGTGCCTAAACCATATTCTACTCGAGATGGGGAACAAAATCGAGGGAAATTTTCTATTAGGGCTTTTGAGAACTCAAAAATAAAATAAGTTGGGAGAAATCAAAGTTAATGCCTTGGTGCATGGTGAAAAAAAGAAAATGTGCTTAAACCATATTCTGCTCGAGATGGGAAACAAAATCGAGGGAATTTTATTAGGGCTTTTAAGAAATCAAAAATAAAAAAATATATATTAAATATCTAATTTTAAAAGAAAACCAGTGAGTTTTCGTTGATAAAAATTTGTTTAGTTGTTGGTTTATGAACAAAATAACAAGAAGTTGTTATATAAATGGTAAATATTTGATTAAAATAAATGATAAGTATTTGAATTAGGATAAATGGTTAATTTGATTAAGAATTTTGATTTTAAAAAATAAGAAAATAATGTAAATGAATGAAATAAAATAAAAATAAGATTGGGTCGGAAAGGTTAAAAGCATGGCCGGTTTTTGAGGTGTGCTGAAAGATAAAAGATTTGGGATCTTTGTTTATTAAATTTCTGTTATGCTCGGAAATTCTGTTATAAATGAAGCGGCCAGTCTCACCCACATATGTTGCGTTGCAATCTTGGCAGCCTATGGAGTAAATGGCATATGGTTGCTGATCGGGACGTTTCTTAATATTGGATCTGGTGATGGGGTTCCGGAGTATTTGGCCTATTGAGAGGTGGTTGGTGAAAAAGGTTCTTAAACAAAATTTTTTAAGGGAGTGGGCTATTGATTGATTTTCAAAAGAATAAGGTATAATGCAGGTGTTACGGTTTACTTCAGGCTGAGTGTATTTGGAAGGGTTAAAACTATGTATAAGTATAAAGGGAAGTGGATAGCCTCTTGATGTTAAATTACTGATGATGGTTTTATTTTCTTTTTTTTTTTTTAAAGCTGGGGTCGAGCAATGTGTATGTATTCTTTCCGTGAGTGTTCTGACGACTGTGAGTTTGTGGCCTATTGGGTTATATGAATCAAAGAGGAGATAGGATGGTTTTATGGATTTTTTATAATAAACTGTTGTGTGGTATGATTCATCAGTTTTGATAAAAAGAATGTCCAAATATGGCAGAACTTTGTGCGACTCATGTTCTATTGTAAAAGTGAGACGTGTATGTTAGAATTTAGAGTTTTTAACACAATAGGGCGTCATCCTTGTGGCAAATGCAAAAAAAGGTCGTCCAGGTACCTTTTCCAAACTTCTATTCGGAGATGTTTCTGTCCCAAAATCCAGCTGTCAATGGCGCTCATGACGAGCTCTGCCGCAATGTTGGATAAAGGGCTGCCCATAGGTGATCCACAGATTTGTTTAAAAAGCTGATCTTCGAAGCTGAAGTTAGATGTTGCCAAACATGATTCAAACATTAAAATGATTCCTTCTGTTTCAGGGTTCGGGATGCTGTGCAAAGAAAGCAATGCACGGAGGTTTTCTATAATTAGGCTGTGTGGGAGAGAGAGAAACAAGGAGGTGACATCATAGGAGCACATTGTGAAATCTTGTTGTGGTTTCAATGCTCTTATTTCTTGAATAAAGGCTGAGGTGCTATTAATAGAATGGGGGTTAGAGGGTCGGATCAAGGGTGAAAGGCGGGAGGACAGATATCTAGAGAGCTGTATGGCGGGGGACAAGTGATAGGCAATTATGGGACGTAATGGGACTGAAGGCTTGTGGATCTTAGGAAGTCCATAGATATATGGTAGGGTGTCGCTGTTTGAATTGAAGGCCTTGAATTGGTCTTCGGTGATCATCTTATTCTTCTTGAGAGAGGTTAGTGTTTTTTTGAAATTTTCTTAATGGATTGAAGGTTGTCTGGAGCCGTGATAGGTGCAAAGGTATCTCTATCCTCAACAATGTCAAGAATCTACTTTCTGTAGTCAACTTTGTTTAATATGACGACATTAGAACCTTTGTCAGCTTTACTGATGACTATGTTGTGGTTGGCTTTCAATTCTTTGATGGCAGTAGCATATTTTCGGGTAGTTGCAGCATAGGGGCGTTTTTGGTTAGTTATCTTTGAGGAAACCAGGTTTCATATTGAGTTTTTCTGTGAATTATTGAACGACGTCATTGCTACTTCAATGCCGGAGGTGGTGACGTATGGATCAGCATGTCTTGGCATGCGGAATTTCAGACCTTGGTTTAAAAGTTCTTCATGGGATTGGGAAATTGGGAAGGATGACAAATTGACGATGGAGGTTTGTTTCTTCACATCAGGAAATGCATATTTTTTGGAACAAAATTCAAATTTCTTATTGTGTTTTTTTTTTTTTTTGGAGATGTTAATGTCTTGTATCCGGATTGCATTGGTGGTAGATCTCAGGAGGTCAAACCATTCAGCTGCCTGAATCCTAGATGTTAATAGACAAAGAATGCCTTTTATGGTTTTACTGAGAAACCTGATCATGGAATGGCAACCTTTGGTACGTGATCTGAGTAGATCCCAATGAAGGTTGTTAATTATTTTCTTGGAAAATGGATTTTTCACCGGATCGTTGATTCTAAGAGAAGGAGGGATAAATTTGACTGATTGACATTTCAAATTGAATTCTAAATTCTTTCTCCAACAGGCTAATTGCAAGTATTTCTTGAAGAAAAACGACTTGTATCTCTCAACGTTGTAAAGGTAATTTTCCATTGTAAATGAACAAAAGAATTGCTATAAAGTATGAAATAAAATAAAAATAAACGGTAGCAATACGTTTCTTCATACGTGAAATTTTATGCAAGCTTTCGGATCTTTTCAATCCTTCCACAGGCCAAGCTATATCACGTACCAAAGGTTGCCATTCCATGATCAGGTTTCTCAGTAAAACCATAAAAGGCATTATTTGTCTATTAACATCTAGGATTCAGGCAGCTAAATGGTTTGACCTCCTGAGATCTACCACCAATGCAATCCGGACACAAGGCATTAACACCTCCAAAAAACACAATAATAAAATTGAATTTTGGTCCAAAAAATATGCATTTCCTGATGTGAAGAAACAAACCTCCATCGTCAATTTGTCATCCTTCCCAATTTCCCAATCCCATGAAGAACTTTTAAACCAAGGTCTGAAATTCTGCATGCCAAGACATGCTGATCCATACGTCACCACCTCCGGCATTGAAGTAGCAATGACGTCGTTCAATAATTCACAGAAAAACTCAATACGAAACCTGGTTTCCTCAAAGATAACTAACCAAAAACGCCCCTATGCTGCAACTACTCGAAAATATGCTACTGCCATCAAAGAATTGAAAGCCAACCACAACATAGTCATCAGTAAAGCTGACAAAGGTTCTAATGTCGTCATATTAAACAAAGTTGACTACAGAAAGAAGATTCTTGACATTGTTGAGGATAGAGATACCTTTGCACCTATCACGGCTCCAGACAACCTTCAATCCATTAAGAAAATTTCAAAAAAACACTAACCTCTCTCAAGAAGAATAAGATGATCACTGAAGACCAATTCAAGGCCTTCAATTCAAACAGCGACACCCTACCATATATCTATGGACTTCCTAAGATCCACAAGCCTTCAGTCCCATTACGTCCCATAATTGCCTATCACTTGTCCCCAGCCATACAGCTCTCCAGATATCTGTCCTCCCGCCTTTCACCCTTGATCCGACCCTCTAACCCCCATTCTATTAATAGCACCTCAGCCTTTATTCAAGAAATAAGAGCATTGAAACCACAACAAGATTTCACAATGTGCTCCTATGATGTCACCTCCTTGTTTCTCTCTCTCCCACACAACCTAATTATAGAAAACCTCCGTTCATTGCTTTCTTCGCACAGCATCCCGAACCCTGAAACAGAAGGAATCATTTTAATGTTTGAATCATGTTTGGCAACATCTAACTTCAGCTTCAAAGATCAGCTTTTTAAACAAATCTGCGGATCACCTATGGGCAGCCCTTTATCCAACATTGCGGCAGAGCTCGTCATGAGCGCCATTGAAAGCTGGATTTTGGGACAGAAACATCTCCGAATAGAAGTTTGGAAAAGGTACCTGGACAGACATTTTTTGCATATGCCACAAGGATGACGCTCTATTGGTGTTAGAAACTCTAAATTCTTACCATACACGTCTCACTTTTACAATAGAACATGAGTCGCACAAAGTTCTGCCATATTTGGACATTCTTTTTATCAAAACTGATGAATCATACCACACAACAGTTTATTATAAAAAATCCATTTAACCATCCTATCTACTTTTTAATTCATATTACCCCAATAGGCCACAAACTCACAGTCGTCAGAACACTCACGAAAATAATACATACACATTGCTCCAACCCAGCTTTCAAAAAAATAGAAAAGAAAATCATCATCAGTAATCTAACTAAAGAGGCTATCCACTTCCCTTTATACTTAGACATAGTTTTAACCCTTCCAAATACACTCAGCCCGAAGTAAACCGTAACACCTGCATTATACCTTATTCTTTTGAAAATCAATCAATAGCCCACTCCCTTAAAAAATTTGGTTTAAGAACCTTTTTCACCAACCACCTCTCAATAGGCCAAATACTCTGGAACCCCATCATCAGATCCAATATTAAGAAACGTCCCGACCAGCAACCATATGCCATTTACTCCATAGGCTGCCAAGATTGCAACGCAACATATGTGGATGAGACTGGCCGCTTCATTTATAACAGAATTTCCGAGCATAACAGAAATTTAATAAACAAAGATCCCAAATCTTTGATCTTTCAGCACACCTCAAAAACCGGCCATGCTTTTAACCTTTCCGACCCAATCTGTCATTACCATAACATCAGATCCAAACATCAAAGATTATTAATAGAATCCTTCGTCTCTCATGATTTAAACAGCATCAACAGGCGTATAGAACTACCCTCTCAGTACCATTCATTCAGGAAAAAACAGCCCAGCCCTTCCTTTCCACCAGATCCTTCCTCATCTTCCCCAGTTTGACCTTCACAACCATAGCCCCATATGCCATATTCAATTTCTGTTTTGTTTGCATATAGATAGAATTTTACTTAAGTCTAAATTTTCGAATATGTAAATTATATATTATGTTATGAAAATGTATATTTCATTTTTTTATTTTCGTTAGGTGTATGTAAATAATATTGTACTTCTATATATACTCTTTCTCTCAGCTTACAGCTTGGCCTGTGGAAGGATTGAAAAGATCCGAAAGCTTGCATAAAATTTCACGTATAAAGAAACGTATTGCTACCGTTTATTTTAATTTTATTTTATACTTTATAGCAATTCTTTTGTTTGTTTACAATGTAAATGAATGGGATAAGAAAAATGTAGAGCGAGAGGTTCGCAAACTCTCTTTGTAATCAAATTACATGCCAAAATCTATGTCACGCCGCGCAATCAGCTCTCTTTATTTGCCTCGGAGATTTTTGTCTTTGTGCGTATTGTGTGGAAAATGTTATAAGTTTTTGTAAGAAATGTGTAAAAATGAAATCTATGTCTTGTCAAAGATCCTAAGGTCTGTATTTGAGCGTATGTTAGATATGTGCCTAGTGTGGGTAAATGTAACGTTTTTTGGAAGTAGAAGAATAAAAGTAAAAAATAATAGAAAGGGTGAAAATTCATTGTGATGTTTTAATATAATGATATTAATATAATTAAATTGTGTTTTTTGTAAAAGTCGATATGTAAGCTCGTTGTACAGTTTTGTGGACCGTTAAAATTGTCCACATCGGGAGAACGCAGTGACCTCAATTTTATTTTCGGGGGCGCGCGCGGGGGAATATGACCCCCCCCCCTCTTAAACACCGGAAATTGGGCCGGCGAGAATTGAGGGAGATCTCTTAATTTTGTCCTCCCCTTATGTAATTTGACATTTCCTGTCCTCTTAATTGATTTAGGTTGTGTTACTCCCTCTGGACGCCGTTTATTTAGTTGGGTCGAGGCCCTCTGAATTGTTCTAAGTTTTCTCCCAATACCTCCCACAGGAGATTTAGAAATTCTAAAATTGCATGGCCTATATGGAAGATGGCTTCATATACGGAACATCCTAAATGGAAGGTGGCTTTTAAGACGGAACTTCCTATATGGAAGGTAGCTTTTAAGACGGAACTTCCTATATGGAAGATGGCTTTTAGGACGGAACTTCCTATATGTAAAACTGTTTCCTGTAGTTGGTACAGCCGTTGGGGTCGTAGGCCATTTATTACCATGTAAACTATTAATATAAATGGAGCGAGTCTAGAGGGCATAACCAGAAGACAGATAACACATATCAGGTGAAATATGGGATATTGTCACATCTTCTCCCATGTCCTATCCACGAATTGGGTTTTTGATTATCGGGTTGTAATTCTACGGGTTGTGGTGAACTTGGAATTGAATGTATTGGCGGATGGGTTATGTCGCGTTCGTTGCTCGCTAATTTGGTTGTCAATGGTTCTGTTGAAGAAATGTCGGGTGTAGGTGGTTTAAGTGGAAACGTGTAGTCGTTTCTCTGTCGTAGGTGGTGTATTTTGGTTATTGTTGGTATTGTATGTGTGGTATTTTTTGTGTACGGATTTAGCTTGTTTCTGTGGGCTGTATCGGTGTCTCTTTAGAGAGGTTGGTTGGATTCATCGATACTTTTTGCGAATTGGCAGGTGGGACAGGTTTTTACCTGTTGTGCAATGTCATGTGTCATGTTCTGCCAATAATATTGAGCGGGGATGAGTCTCGTCATCTTTGAGATGTTTGGATGGTCGTGCTGTGTGTGTACTGATTTAAGTAGTTTGTTTGTGAGTGGTTTGGGAACTATAATTTTAGTTACACCTTTTCGGGAAACGGTATGCAGTCCATTATGATCAATGGTCAAGCTAGAATTTCCCGATGGGGAAGGCTGATGGCTCTTAATGAGGGAGGCGTCTAAGAAGCCACAGAACGGGTTACGAGTTACAACGTCCATTCCATATTGTTGTACTCCATTTATGTAACGGACCTCATATTCGTATCTCGATAGCCTTAATCTCCATCGAAATAATCTGCCTGACGGGTTTTTGATCTTTTTCAGCCACTGCAATGTGGGATGGTCAGAAAATATTTTAGATTTTCTGTCCATCAAACAGACGCGGAAATTATCCACACTCTCAACAATTGCTAGGCATTGTAGTTCAGATATGGAATAACTTCGTTCGTGTGCCCGCAGAGCGCGACTGAAATTTTGGACTGTGTAGGTCTCCCCATCAGGGTGGACCTGTTTGAGGACGCCTGCGATGCCGAGTGTTGAGGCGTTACAGTACACCTGGCATGGCAGACCTTCCTGGTAAAGGTGTAACGTGGGGTGTGTTGTTAGGCTTTCTTTCAGGCTAGTGAACGCTTTCTGGCATTCGTCATCCCAGACCCACATGACATCCCTTTTTAGAAGGTTGACAAGTGGCGTCCGCAAGCGGGCGTGGTCCGGAATGAACTTTTTGTAAGCGTTCACAGCGCTTAAGAAAGATCGCAATGTTTTGCGATTGTGTGGTTGTTGGATGGCGTGGATTGTCTCTATGTTTCGTGTAGATGGTGTGGTGGTATTGGCAGTGGTTGTGCATGTGTTTGCGTGGTGTCGTTGTCGCCTGTTGGTGCGAGTGTCGCGCTTGTTGCGCTGTTTGTGCGTGTGACTGTGGTGTGACGCCGTGTGGTCATATGTGTGCTCTGTGTGTGAGCTCTCCTGTTGAATGGATACTGTCTGGGTGTTGTTGTTGTGGGTGTCGTGTTTGTTGCGATGTACACGTGCGTGACGGTCGTGTGGTGACGTGTGGTCACGCGTGTGTTTAGTGTGAGAGTTGCCCTGTTGGAGGGACACATTTTGTGCATTGTCTTGGTGAGTTGAAGCCGTTGTGGCCTTGCGTATTGAGGGCATTTAAAAAAGGCAATTGGCCTTAGTGGAAAAATTGTGTTGTGCGTGCGCGTGACTAGATTGGCATGTGGGTGATTGGGTTTTGACCAATGGATGCGCGAATTGGGTGCCATGTGCGGAAGGTTTGTGTGCATGGTGAGTCCTTTGTGACATCGCTTGGCACTCCCAATACGTGCATTCATTGGGTACATGGTTGAAATGGTAGGTAGGGGTAGACAATGGAGCGCCAAGCTGGAATATAGTGCCTTGGTTAGTCTATTTCTAATTTAAAATTACGGAGGGTATTTATGCTGAGAATTCCAAATGGTAGAGGTGCTTCCACCACATGGAAATTTTCTTTTTTAGTAAGTTTACCTATTGTCAGGGGGAGGATTATTTTACCTATTGTTGTTGCGAGACCGTTTATGGCCTGTAGGTCTATGGACTCTTTCTCTAATTTTAAATTAGGGAGGTTAGATTTTAAAATTTTATATAGCTTATAGGGCACTATATTCAAACTGGCGCCTGTATAAATTGAAAATGGGGGTGACAGTTCAGGGGTTAGGGACAGTTTTATCGTCAATTGGTTGACGACAAGGGTTTGTTGGTTTCCTACCTTAGTGACGAAAGGCTTGGGCTGCTTGTACGTCCTTGGCGTGTTGTGGAGGTGTGGGACGCCGGGCGTGCTGCTGAGTTGGGGCTGTTTGCACTGCCCGCGCGTTCGCGTATTGAGTTGGGGCTGTTTGCACTGCCCGTGCTCTCGCGTGTTGAGTTGGTTGGGATGGGCCAGTCCACATTCTTGTTTTTTCTTGGTCGTTGGCGTAGGGGTCCGGTTTGGTGGTTGGTGGCTCCTCGGGGTGGAGAGTCAGGTCGCCCGGTCCCAGGGCGGCGAAAGCGCCGTCCATCTTCCAGTCGGTCGCTCGGCGGAGTCTGTGGGCGGCGTATGTCCCGCCGGCGGGGGTCCGGTACGTCCCCTCGCGTCGAGTAAACCTCACTCCCTGCAGGGCAGCCGTCAACTGAAGTAAAACTCGCACCAGGGTGCGTCGTGCAATTTCCTTTCTCTCCCCTATCCCGCTGCCGTTCTGTTGGTCTCGTTCGTTTTCCATTTTATCCTGTCGACTCACTGTCAAATCCTGTCGACTCACTGTAATATTCGAGACTTTTTGGTGATGGTTGATTGATTGTTGTGGGCGCAGTCGTGTTTGCTGAGATAGTAAGGTATTCACACAGGGGAAAATAACGAGGACACAGGATTGGATTGAAATAGGCCAGCGATCAAGGGAGAAAGAGGTGACTATGGGGTTCTTGACTAAGGCTAGGCTGTCACATAGTGAACATTGGACTTAGCTGCATGATGAGGAAGATGGTGGCGAGGTCCTGGCTCTGACAGGTCCTGCTGTTAACACGATGCTGTCCAGGTCCCAACTTGTTGCGATGGTGCCGAGCTCCTAACTAACTAAACTGAGTCCGAGATTCAACATGTAAACTAGTCAATGTTTTCATTGAATGAATGTCGACTCGTGGTCGTCTCTCATTGGCTCTTAGCTAGTCCTCCTGGACTCTGATTGGATCTTTGTTAATCCTTTGTCCTTGTCTTGTTTTAACATGATCCCGGAAGGGGCAGGTTTTCGAACCCAGTTTTTATGAGTTCCTGGATATAAAACCTAATAATGACCGTTTCCTCTCTGATGGCCTTTCTCCCAGATTTCGCTAAGCCTTGTCTTTATTAAAAATCTTTAGATCATACATTGCATACATATTGTGGTGGGATTACATTCAGTTATGTACAAATTATGACATACATATAAGCGGTGGTTTATATATTTTGACAAATTTCTAGGCATACAAAGAACATCCATTTAGGCGGATGTTTATAAATTCTGACAACATTCCTGAAATACAAAAAAAAAAACATCTATTTAAGCGGTAGTTTATAAATTTTGACAACATTCCTGAAATACAAAGAACATCCATTTAAGCGGTGGTTTATAGATTCTGACAACATTCCTGAAAGACCACAGGAGATTCCGTTTAGGCGGAGGGTCTATGGATTATAACCTGTTATCTTGAATTTTACCTTCCACTTGAATAAATTGAAATTAGAATTCAAGAACACATTTATTCTGAGGAAAGTGACATTTAGTCACTGATACATCTGTAAAAAAATTAAAGAACACAACATGCATTACAAATTTGTAAACATTAAGTCTTTTCCAAAGAGATTCATGCTGTAGCTCCTTTTTCAAACGTTACTAACATATAGTACTAGTGCTCACAAGGGTATGATAAACAACCGTTTTGTCATTTTCAAGATTCTGAGCCAAGCTTTAGGCGTTAATTTTATTGAATTAACGTTGATTGAATTTTTTCCTCAAATCTCGAAACTGCGTGACAATCAATATAAACTATTTTGGAGTGTAAAAATATCCTTTAATTCTGTTATCTCCTCAGATATCTGATCTCTAATTCCTCCTCGAATTTCTTTTTTTGTATTTGTCTAAAGAAAATAACATATTGTTTGTTGAACGTTTTAAACTATTAATTTTTCACGAATTATTCATGTTATGTAGGTCTATTATTTGTGTTTTTTATCGTTTTTCGTCAGTTTGAACACGACTCCGGAAGATTCTGCGTCTATGTGTTATCCATTGTTTATTTTTGGGATCTGTATGATACACAGAGACCCGATAACACTCTTCTTTTATGATCATACTTGCTCAGGTTCTTACAAACTACCGGAACTCAGAGAGTTGGCTTGGAGGACCCAGCCGATAACGAAATTCTTAGCCCTGCTATGACTCTGAACCAAATCGACCAACTGATGAAGCAGCGTTACCCAAGAAAAAATTCTAGCCACTTCATATATGATTCATATTTTAACTTTTACAACATATATATAGGGTGAAATGCATAAAATACTAAATATTAAAGTTTTTGTATATAGTCGGATTGCCGAAAACGCTTGTAACAATTTGAAAAATTGCTACGATATTTTATGTATCGAGCTTCAAATTTTCAATAAATTTAATTTCTCACCTCTTCAATATGATGTTAAGCCAATCAATCTTTTTCAGAAATCAAGAGCCAACCACGAACGCGTTTCGGGTGTTGTCGCTCGTCGCTGCAGGCTGTGCCTCAACGAAAAAAAATTGGTAAAAAAGACTTTCTGAGAAATCAATAAATAGGTAATTATAGCAAATTTGCGTAAATACGTTGTTCATGTGAAAAAATTATTTTAAAAATAGTCAGGGTTTTAATGTTAAAAACAAAACTGGTATATCCCGAACGCTCACTTTAGCATCTTTTTATTCCTCAGTATATGACTTTTAAATAATAGAGTAGATATATGTATATATTGATATATATATATAAATTATCACTTCTTCGGTTAAAATATATACTAAAATTAAGGGACATTTATTTTCCATCTCCTTAAACGAGCAGATTCGAGTTAATCGCAAAGCAACATCACCAGCTTCACTCAACTGAGATTCACAAATATACGTTGGTCAAAATAGTAGGTAAATATATAATGCCGAGAGAGAAAAAGAACGCGCGTGTATCAAAACAGTAGCTCTTAAAAAGCCTAGCTCAGTATAAAAACAAGGCGGAAAGTAGGTTAAGACAAGAATTAGTACCTAATGTACTATAATTGCTCAATTGTGACAAACACCGTAATGAACTTAGAGAGGCAGTGGCCCCAGACCCTATTAATCCATCTAATTGGAGTTTCTACTTCCCTTGGGATTATCCTTGTGAACGCGGATTACTAAGTCCCTCTACACAGAATTCTTTGAGAAATACCTCTACGAGATATTGAGTGAAATAGGATTCCATTGTGGAAAGTTTAAATTATTTAGTGAAGAATAGTTTAAAAGGATTGAATAAAACAGATTTTCCGTCTTTTTTCTTATCTCTTTGGAGAAATTCCGGGCTTTCTTTTCAAAATATTTTATTGTTACACCCTTTTAAAAATGAATGTATTAATAAATTATGTGAATACCTTCATTTATTGGGTGGAATAGGTTAATAAAATATGTATACCTTATATCTTACATCAACCAAATGACAATTCGAAAGTTGGCTATCGTTTGGCTGATCAATGATGGCGTTTTTTTCTTATTTATTAAAATATGTTTCTTTTCTCATTTTCTGAACTCTCTCTCACTATATTTCATAGTTATATATATTCCACCGCAAGATTTCTCGATTTCCTTATATAAGCCTATTGTTGTTGTTTCCCGTTGTGCAACTCAAACCTTTTGTAATTATGTAATTAAGTATTTTGTTTTCTTTTACTACTCATCTCAAGTCAAGGTATTATTTCATTCTCAATTATGTTATCATATCAATTAAAGTAAATCGTGATTCAAAACTATTTTTATTATTATCATTTCTCCACGACTGCATTGCAATATCTCAATAATATTCACAAATCATCATAAATATTTTATGTAATAAAACGGGTAACGGTTTATGTGATGAGAAGAATAGAACCCTACTTCTGATCTTTTATTATAATAAAATAGAAGAAATTTAATTACTGCTTTGAAAATTATTTTAAAATTTTGATTGTTCATATAATGTTCAATTTTTTCAGCAAGCTGACACCGATAAATTAAAATATAATTATTTTGATTATGATAATTAAATTTAAATGTTGTAAAGTGAAAAAATAAAGAAGTGAAAAATGGGGTATAAATAAAAGAAATTTCGAAAGGATTTTCAATTTTTAGTAACAATAAAGAAGGCTTAACAAGATTCACACAAAAGCTTCGGCAGTTTATATAAATATTTATATGAACAATAAAGGATACAAGAGTTTTGAAGATTTTCTTTTAAGTAATTATTATTATTTTTTTATATTTAGTTTTTTGATTATAATAATAAGCCTAGTGCAATTTGAATATAATAAATAATTATAATATTTTTTGTTTAAATTAAAATTAAAATCAAAATGGTTCAACCAGAGAGGAAAGAGATTTGTACCAAGCAAGGTCTCGTCAAAGGTTCACCTGGTTATCGTTTCGACCCTAAATTTCACGACTATACCTTTTCTCTTTACCCTCCATACCTCACAACCCTTTGGGTTTTATGAGTTAAATAAAAAAAATCCAAGGACTTGGAAAAAAAGGAATTGAAGTTTTGTGTTTTAATTTAAATGTTTATGTGTAACTAATGTGTAATGTGTGTTGTCCGCAATTATGCTTGGTATGAAATAATTGGTATGACATTACTAAGACCTCACATTATTTCATACCAAAAACATTTACAAAACAACGCACACATTACAGATTAGTCACACATAAAATATATTATAATAAAAACACATTGCTTCAATTTTTTAAAAATAATTTACAATTTTTTTTCCATTTAACTTTATAAAGGTCTAAGAGATTGATTTGGTCGCTAAGCTTAGGGTCGAAACAATCGCCAGGTGAACCCCGCCTGGTACCAAATCCTTCTTACCCCGGTTTAACCATTTTTTTTCTTCCATTTTAAAATAACAAATATATTACAATTATGTTATTTCCATATTATACTAGGAATTATCATTATAATCCAAATACTAAATATTAATTTTTCAATTATAAATATAATTACTTAATTTTAAAAAAATTCTTTAAAACTCCTTTGTCCTTTATTTTTTTAATGAATATCATTTCTGTCTTTTTCTGCTATTTTCTACTCCAAATAGCTCTTTATTTCACTATAAATATCTTTATCTCTTTATTTTTCTCTATGTTCCGCATATACGACGCGAAACTGCAGAAGCTTTTGCCTGAACCTCGTTATAACCATTTATTATTAATAAAAATATATAGATATTCGAATTATTTTTCATATATACTTTATTTCTATACATTCCATATTTTCTTTCTACTTCACAACTTCTAAATGTTGATTTAGATATGAATTAATATTTCAATTTATACTAACAATTCACAATAATATGTATATATGCAAATATTTTGTGTTTCACTTTTAATGAAAAGATTGTTTAGCGATAAAATAAGGCGAACGTGACTCTGAGCAGAAATTACCAAAGTATTCTACATTCGAAGCTGGGACAAACCTCTGTAACATATATATTTAGAGATTAGCGCCTAAAATTTTACATTAAAAGACTAATCATAGAAAGGAATCTCTGAATGGATTGAAACACACAGTCAACCACCAAATTTAATAAGAAAATTATACATCAAAATAATATTTATATATATAGAAATGTTTCATAGGATAAATCTTTTGAATACTTGTTATTGTTTCAATTCCTAAAATAATCATATATAAAAATATTTCATAAGTGCCAAAAGTATATTTTTAAAGGACTTTTCAATATATCACTTAACTGTGGCTTTGACACCGACCCGAGGCCGCTAGGTTGCGAATAAGGTCAATAGATGGCGTATAGCTTTTAAAGACTCCCATTTGTTGGAACTTGATTTGTAACCAAACCAAGTCTTGGCTCTACCAACAAAATTCATGGCAGCTTATATGACGAAGATATAGCATGCCCATTTGTAAATGTTTCCCATTTTTTCTAGGGAGATATATAATCAGAAGGAACTCTTCGTTCTCTCCCGCTGTACTTCCTGATTGTTATATTTCTATTTATAAATGCTCTGTATCAGATCCAGCGTCTTCACCAGATTATGCGCCTTTCTGAACTAATGGATTTGTTTCATCTGTAGAATGATCCATTTCTGCGTTGTAGACAAGTCAGAGTTGGTAATAAAAATAATTCCGATTTATTTTGAATCTTTCTTCTTGTCTTATATTTTCAGAAGGTATTTTGAAGTCACACATCACATAATAAATTATAAATAGTCAAAAATAGAGATTCATTTAATTATTCTATTTTTATTTATTATTGAAATATATTATTATAAAAATTATATATATATATATGTTATATTAGAAAAAAAAATTTTAAAATTGTTATATTCAAGTATTATTTTATTTTGAATTATATATCATAGAATCAAATACTCTGTTTAAATCGACCGCCAGAGGTCATGCTTCCCATATAAAAGATCATTGTTGTTCTTCCCCGTTGGTCGGCTCAAGCATGTTTGTAATTATGTAAATAATATTTTGTTTTAATTATTCTTACGCCTTAAGCCGGGCAGTACTTGTACAAAATTATGTTTTTCATATGAATTCATTCCTCAGCTCAATAAATAAATCTCTAATCAAGACATTATATTTTTCAAGATTATTGCTCGACCACGACTGCACCACCATAGCATAATCATCAATAAATTAAATTTTATTGCCCTCTATCGTTAAAATTTTACACAAATAAATTTACTGGCAATGCGTTTCTTTTTTAAATCTCTACAGACCGAATTATCATTGCAGTAAGGTCTGTAGAGATTTAAAAAAGAAACGCATTGCCAGTAAATTTATTTGTGTAAAATTTTAATAATCATCAATATGATCCAAAACAACATAAATCTTATCTTTTTTTAAATATAATATTAGTCGACAGGATATCTGAAACTATGCAAATTATTCAACTAAAAATAGTTTATTCACTGATATGCAAATTCTTCCTCAATCAAAAATAGTTCATTTCAATCAAAAATAGTTCATTTCAATCAAAAATAGTTCATTTCAATCAAAAATAGCTCATTTCAACCAAAAATAACCTACTTTAAAAAGACATAGCCCAATTCAAACAAACATAGCTCTCCACAACCAAACATATCTCATTTTTAATTATGCAAATCAAACATAACCTACCACAATCAAAAAAAGCCTTCTCCAACGAAAAATAGTCACCTACAAACAACCATAGCAGCAAAAAAGCAACCAAGAATAACCTACCACAATCAATCATACTCTATACAATCAAAAATATTCATCTACAATCAACAATAGCCATCCCCAATCAAAAATAGCCAATTTCAAGTCAACATGCCCATCTCCAATCAAACATAGCTCAATTCAAGCAAACATAACTTTTTCAATCAAAAATAAGCTACTTCAACAAGACATAGCCCAATTCAATCTCCAATCAAACATAGCCTTCTCCAAGCAAACATAGCCATCTCCAAACAAACATCTCCAGATAACTCCGGGTGTCTCCAACTTTCACATCATCCGCTCTCACTCAACAAGCAGTTTTCAAGCATCCTCCCATCCATCGCCAGCCATTTCCGGTAATCAACTCCAGCCAGAATCATCCCTTCCAAGGTACCTTGTATCTACCTTTTACATAACTTACATCATTTTTTTTTTAAATTCTCGCCATGATTTGCAATAGTTTTAAATCGTCTGTTATAGTTAAATTCCTTTTTATGCAATTCAATCTCAAATATCAATTTTGCCATAGCTGTTTTTGCCCTTTTAAATAGTAACACACTCTTCAATTCTTTTAAACCTTATTTTCCTTTGTATAGTTAGCTCCTAAATGCCATAATATACTTAATAACAATTTTTATCTTTATATTTAAGCTTGTATAAATAATTTATCCCAATTTCAGCAAAATTTACTTTTATATCATGTCATAATTTTACATTGTAAACTTAAATATATGTAAATTGCCTAATATATCTCCCATTACATATTTAACTTTTAAAACATTTTCAAATAATTTAAACAATTTACACCAATTTTTTAACACAACACCATATGCAAAGCAGTCGGCCAAGAGGACAACAACAAAATATTATAAATTTTCACATATTCAATATCTTAATTACGAATTAACTATCTTCACATTATTTAAAACATTTCTACTATATATTTCCTTGTTTAATCCCATTTCTTAATATGTTTTTATTTACAAAATTTGCATTTTTACCCCCTTTTAAATTTCTTTTTAAATGCCATAATCTTTTGATGTTTCTCCTTTCGCCTAACTAATATGTAAATTTAGCGATACCAACATATGTAAATTTTAACGTTTGTTTTTGTTCACCTTGATTCTTTTTTTCAATGCCCATTCTTTATTCCTACCATTACTTTTTAAAAATTTTACATGTCCATTCCTTGTTTTCACATGTTGTCTTTTGTACATAAACTTTGTCCTCAATTTATTGCTCTTTCCTAAATGCCTTTTTTTTATCAACTAATTTTAGCATTGGCATATATCTTTTGCCTTTTTTCTTTAAATGACCATTCTTTATTCTTACCATTACCTTTTTTTTTAATCTTTACATGTTCATTCTTATTTACATATTTTCCTTTTTGTACATATTACCTTTGCCTTTTATTACATTTTCACAAATGTTCTTTTTTCTTATAATCATCCAATGTTTTTTTCAATGCTATCATATTAATATTTTTCATTCATGTACATTTTAATAATTCATGCATTTTATTTTTCCTTCCTCATTTTTAATATTATATATGTGCATTTTTGTTGTGTCTATTTCCAATCTATTGGTTAATAACAAACCAATATGATTATGGATTATCACACTTTTACTCTTTACCATATATTTTTCTTATCATCATTCACACTTTGTAATTTCCAATCTATTGATTAACAATAAACGAATATGATTATGGATTATCACACTTTTACTCTTTACCATATATTTTTGTTATCATCATTCACACTTTGTAATTTCCAATCTATTGGTTAACAATAAACCAATATGATTATGGATTATCACATTTTTATTCACTTTCTACCAATTGTTTTGTTATTATTCACATTTTATCTTTTATATGTGCATCATTTTTGTGATTTCCTTTCTATATTGATTCCCACGCAAAAACCAATATTATAATGGAATATGAATATCACCACCTTTTTTCTTTCTATAGATAATTTTATAATTTTTTTAAAAATATAATATTTTTCATCACTTTACTCTGAATTAACCCATATTGTTCTCTTCACAGGAGGAAATATTAAATTAGAAAATTTTTATTTAAAATTGTTATATTCAAGTATTATTTTATTTAGAATTATATATCAAAAAATCAAATACTCTGTTTAAATCGACCACCAGAGGTCATGCTTCCCATATAAAAGATCATTGTTGTTCTTCCCCGTTGGTCGGCTCAAGCATGTTTGCAATTATATAAATAATATTTTGTTTTAATTATTCTTACGCCTTAAGCCAGGCAGTACTTGTACAAAATTATGTTTTTCCTGTGAATTCATTCCTCAGCTCAATAAATAAATCTCTAATCAAGACATTATATTTTTCAAGATTATTGCTCGACCACGACTGCACCACCATAGCATAATCATCAATATGATCCAAAACAACAGAAATCTTATCTTTTTCTATTTAAATATAATATATATATATGTGTCATAATTTGTACATAACTGGATGTAATCCCACCACAATATGTATGCAATGTATAACCTAAAGATTTTAATAAAAACAAGGCTTAGAAATCTGGGAGAAAAGGCCATCAAAGAGGAAGCAATCATTAGCAGGTTTTATTATCCAGGAACTCATAAAACTGGGTTCAAGAACCTAGTATTACCTGGATCATGTCAGGACAGGTCGAGAACAAAGGGATAGCAAAGATCCAATCAAGATTATAGGAGGTTTAACTATTAGCCAATGGAAGGCTTCCACGAGACAACCAACAGCCAATCAAAACCCTGAATAGTTTTCGTGTTGAATCGCGTACTGGGTTCAGTCAGTTGGGACCTGGACAGCATCGAATTAGCATCTGGACCGACCAAGGAACCGGTTAGGAGCCAGCCACCACCCTCTCAACGACCAGATAAGTCCCATCCTCAATAATGTGAACAGCCATAGTTAATAGCCAACTAGCTTCAACCCCTTTCTCCCTAGATCGCTAGCCTTTTCCAATCCAAATCCTGTGTTTTTCGTTATTTTCCCCTGTGAGAACACCTTGTCACTTCAGCCAAAACGACTGCGCCCACCACAATTCAACCAATCAATCGACAACTCACCCCATCTCCAAAAAGGTATTGTCCCAACGTTACATATATATATAAATATATATATATATATATATATGTCATAATGTATACTCTTCCTGGAATAATAAAACAAACCTACAGTCAACCCAGAGAGTGATGGGCAGCTAGAGGGTGTCACTTTGGACATCAGCGACATTCCAAGGGGCTCCTGGGGTCCGTCACTTAACACCTCTGAACTTTGGAGACAGTTGGTGATTGTGTGCGACACGAACGGCCGCTCAGCGGTGGCAGGCCCCTCTCTCTCCCTCTCTCTCTCTGATTGCCTGGGTTCCATCTTCCAAAATATTGGTGTCTTTATTTCTCTTTCCCCACATTATTATTATATTGTCACATTGAAAGTCGACAGGATCTTATCACAGAAAAGTCAACAGGATAAGACCTGGCCGGGAAGCAAATCCCTCATATACCAGAGTATGAAGAAAACAAGAAGCAATACCACGATGATCGGAAAAATCCACAACCAAGTTCCACAAGACTCAACGACCGACTCTACTGTAGCCGCTTCCCTTCGAACTCTCACCCTCTGTCTCGACCAACTTTTAAACCTTGAGCCTGAAGAAGCAATCACCTACGACGGACATGAACCTGCCGCACACTTCTTCTCACAACTTGAGTCTCAGACGAACTTCCACAACTTAGAGCCAGCACGCCAAGCTCGAAAGGCTCTATCATCACTCAGAGGCGAACCTCGCAAAATTGCACAAGACTTAGCTCTACTCAATAAGACTTATGAAGAGGTCAAGGAGTCACTCTGCGCCGTCTATCCCCGACGCCCTAGCTTCACTCTTCAAGAGTTCTATGAGCTTAAATGCACATCGATGGCCGAGATCGAGACCTACTACAAGAACAAGGTCCGAATAGGATTGGCGATCAACCTCCCTAAGAGTGCCATCGTGCAAGCACTATCCAACGGTGTGCCACGTAACTATAGCAACCTTTTAAAGATGGCACAACCCTCGGAACCAGGAGAATGGTTGTGCTTAGCCCAACAGCTGACCTACGAAGGGGATAACACCAGCACTAAAGCTGCCCAACAACGATCACCGCGCAAGAGCAGAGCACCTTCCACCACCGTGGACAAGACCCCACCATATCCTTGCCGTTACTGTGGCGGACAACACTGGCACGCACAGTGTCAGCAGCGAGGGCCCTACCAGCGGACATTTCGGACCTTTACACCTGTGGTCCACAACGTCGAGCAACACCAAAGATCGACTCGGCCTGCAGGTGTCTACGAGACCGCAGCAACGACGAGCTCGGGAGAAACCAAGTAATCCCAACTTCGGCAGCAGAACTCCTCCGAAGCTCAATGAACCTACCTGCACCCTAAACCAGCATACGCCTGTAAGTGCACAATTGTTTTAACCCCTATCATTCATTCTTTAAAGATGCCATTCCTAGTTGACTCTGGAGCCAATGTTTCCATAATTAGTTTAAATCAATTTGAATATATTAAAATTTTTAATAGTTTCATTTGTTCCACCCCTATTAACAATGAAGTTATTATCCGTACTATATCTAGTCATGCCAAACCAATCGGATTAGTTACCTTACCAATACAATTTAATAATTTTAATTTAAATGAAAATTTTATATTTTAAATTCACCTCTTGAACTTGGTATTCTATCTATTCATGTTATGCAATTCTTAAGATTAACAATAGATTTTCATAATCAATTGATACTTCAAAATAGTGTTCCAGTACCTAAACATTTGTACCATTTTGTATATGACCTTCCCACTTGTAAGCACGCCTCGCGAATAATAACTTCTAACCCTAAACGACCCATAATTTACTCGGTTAACTTAGGCGTTGACGATTTTCAACCTCTACGTGAGCCTTGCTTACAAACAACCCTTAGTAATATTTATCAACCTTCCCCTGAATGCCCTTCTCACCCTTACAACCTTAATAACCTTTATACCAACCCATGCTCCTCTAGAGAATTAATGATTAAAGAATTTATCGAACAACGCCCAGAACTGCCTATCCCTTATCAGCAATTATTGTATTCTTCAAAGATATTTTCCCTGTCAATAAATTCAATGTATTACCACTCAACATAACCCCTGTAAAGCTCAAAATTATTTCCGATAAGATTATTTCCCTCCGACCATACCTAACTCCCTATGCCTACCAGAAGGAAATTCAGGACCAGGTATCTCAACTTCTAAAACATGACATAATCACCCCCTCCTCTAGCCCATATTCCCTCCCCTGTGACACTCGTTCGCAAACGCGATAACACCATGCGTCTCTGCATTGACTTCCGTGGCGTGAACGAACTAGTACCCTCGGATTTGCATCCTTTGCCATTGATAGAAACCGTACTGGATAACCTGTCGAAAGCCAGAGTATTTAGCACCGTTGACATAAGCAATGCATACTATCAAATCCCCATCGCGGAGGAGAGTCAACCACTACTCTCTTTCGTGACTCAACAAGGGCAATATAATTTCAAACGCTTACCCTTTGGATTCAAATCAGCACCCCAAATTTTCGAACGTGTAATTACCCAGTTGATCCACAAAGGTTAATAACAAACCAATATGATTATGGATTATCACACTTTTACTCTTTACCATATATTTTTGTTATCATCATTCACACTTTGTAATTTCCAATCTATTGGTTAACAATAAACCAATATGATTATGGATTATCACATTTTTATTCACTTTCTACCAATTGTTTTGTTATTATTCACATTTTATCATTTATATGTGCATTCTTTTTGTGATTTCCTTTCTATATTGGTTCCCACCCAAAAACCAATATTATAATGGAATATGAATATCACCACCTTTTTTCTTTCTATAGATCATTTTATTATTTTTTTTAAATATAATATTTTTCATCACTTTACTCTGAATTAACCCATATTGTTCTCTTCACAGGGGGGAAATATTAAATCAGAAAATTTTTATTTAAAATTGTTATATTCAAGTATTATTTTATTTAGAATTATATATCATAGAATCAAATACTCTGTTTAAATCGACCGCCAGAGGTCATGCTTCCCATATAAAAGATCATTGTTGTTCTTCCCCGTTGGTCGGCTCAAGCATGTTTGCAATTATATAAATAATATTTTGTTTTAATTATTCTTACGCCTTAAGCCAGGCAGTACTTGTACAAAATTATGTTTTTCCTATGAATTCATTCCTCGGCTCAATAAATAAATCTCTAATCAAGACATTATATTTTTCAAGATTATTGCTCGACCACGACTGCACCACCATAGCATGATCATCAATATGATCCAAAACAACAGAAATCTTATCTTTTTCTATTTAAATATAATATATATAATTAATTATTAATATACATAATTTGTACATAACTGGATGTAATCCCACCACAATATGTATGCAATGTATAACCTAAAGATTTTAATAAAAACAAGGCTTAGAAATCTGGGAGAAAAGGCCATCAAAGAGGAAGCAATCATTAGCAGGTTTTATTATCCAGGAACTCATAAAACTGGGTTCAAGAACCTAGTATTTCCTGGATCATGTCAGGACAGGTCGAGAACAAAGGGATAGCAAAGATCCAATCAAGATTATAGGAGGTTTAACTATTAGCCAATGGAAGGCTTCCACGAGACAACCAACAGCCAATCAAAACCCTGAATAGTTTTCGTGTTAAATCGCGTACTGGGTTTAGTCAGTTGGGACCTGGACAGCATCGAGTTAGCATCTGGACCGACCAAGGAACCGGTTAGGAGCCAGCCACCACCCTCTCAACGACCAGATAAGTCCCATCCTCAATAATGTGAACAGCCATAGTTAATAGCCAACTAGCTTCAACCCCTTTCTCCCTAGATCGCTAGCCTTTTCCAATCCAAATCCTGTGTTTTTCGTTATTTTCCCCTGTGAGAACACCTTGTCACTTCAGCCAAAACGACTGCGCCCACCACAATTCAACCAATCAATCGACAACTCACCCCATCTCCAAAAAGGTATTGTCCCAACGTTACATATATAAATAAATAAATATATATATATGTGATATCTTGGGACCTCTGGGACCAGTGTTACCTGATGCTAGACGAACCTCGATGTCAACTCTACCGTGCAGTCGTGGTGGAATGCGACACAGCTGGGCCAAAGGTGAAATAAACAAACAGAGATTCCACTAAGAAGCGTCTGACGTCAAGAAGGAATGGGATGAGGGGAGAGAGAGATCTTTAGAGCAAGTGTTACCTTGGTGAGATCCAAGCGCAGACTGCCTAACCTAGGTTCTCGATTTAACACCACGACATTTCTTCTTTCTAATTGGTAGGAAGATGTCACGTGGCCGTTGGCTATTGGTTGACCTACTTAGGTATTGTTTCCTAATTGGTAGGAATATGTCACGTGGCCGTTGGCTATTGGTTGACCTACTTAGGTATTGTTTCCTAATTGGTAGGAATATGTCTTTGTCGGAAGATATCCGGCCTTGCCCAGGAAATACTGGTCGTTAAACTCGACTTTTATGATTTCCGCAATCATAAAATTAGCTGTAATTTTATTAATAGTTGTTCTAACTTTAAGCCTCTTTGTTAGGCCTTACTTCTACTCTCACCTAAGCCTGATTAGTTTAGTTGCTATACTTTATTAGATTCTTACGCGGTACAGATTGATGTTATTTGAGGCTTTCTATTTGCAGTACATAAGAAGTTATATACAGTCATGGGGTGGAACATGTGGTAGTAGATATCTAGACTATTTACAACAATTCCATGGTCTTAAATCATCACAGATGGCCCCGGATGTGAGAGGGTTCATATGGAGGGATTTAAGAGAGCGGAATAGGAAGACTGTTATTAAGGAAATAATTTTTTTAAAAATTAATTAAAGTGAGTTGGTATATAACATGGGGTTGATTTCTGTATATCCATAAGAGATAATAAAGTATAAACAACTAATACTAAACATACAAGTAAAAATAAAAATATGAATAAAATATTTAATAGAGAACATATAATGATTATAGGTGAAAATATAAATGATTGGATGGGTAAATCATGATCTCTTCGTGATGGGCGTTAGAAAGGGTTGAGGGGTTAGTTATTACTTGGTTGAGGCAATGTCACTTTGACTCAAGTCCCAAACCATTTAATGTGCACGGCGCGGAAAACCTAGGCCATGTTTCACATGTAAATTTAAGGACCTAATAAAGTTACAGTACCACAATCGAATAGTAAGATAAGGGTGATTGTTATGGGTTTTAGTAATTAGTCGTTAAGACGTACGCATGCAGGATAAATGAGGGCGAAGATCAGTGATCAGAAATCAAAGTTTTAATTGGAGTCGTCAGGGGCTTAGCGAGAAAAAGAGTAAAATAAAAAAAAGATGTGCCAGCGTGTGGCATGAGAGTGCCCTGGAATATATAAAAAAAATACAATTTGCACGTATCCAAGCCAGAAGTTGGGATAGGTAAATCTGGGGGACGGTGTGTCAATATTGTTAATTACGAAATCAAAGTAGGTCAAGTCTAGCCTGCGAAGGAGTTAAAAGTTCCTGCGTAAAAGGAATGTTAGTATTTATTAAGAAGTAACCTTTAAAGTGGTTGTTTAAGAGGTTATTGAAGATTGCCCTGTTTTTAGATCATGATTTTTAGTTTGATTATAAAAGAATATATCATTGAGATATGAAATTGCGAAATTAAGGCTTTGCATATAGCGTTAAAGGATTTGAAAAATCGAAAATAGAATTGCGAAGTTAAATGCAAAGTAATCTTTAAAAAAAAGTAAAAATAGTGATGACATAATACAAAGATTAACACACTATAGCAGTATATAAGGGGTAATAGAAAGTGAAAATATTAAAAAAAAAGGTAATAATGTACTCGATAGCATTGAACATGGTAGCGGAAGATGAAACAATGTAAATAACATCTAATTTATAAAGTGAGAGAAAATATAAAATGACAAATGCAAATTAGTGATATAAACATGAAATATAAACTTGAGATTATTAGATATGAAAGATAAAATATAAAGTTGACTATAGAATAGAGTCATAAAGCAAAAGTAAATAAGTTTTGTTAAAGAAAAATAAAATGAAACGACAATAATCTAAACTGATTGGTTGACGTAAATAAAAAAAAACAATTATAAGAGCTATATAATGATTATATACAAGATATTAAAATGAAAATTAAAAAAAAAAGATGTTCATCGAGAAGGAAAAGCAAGTAAGATTATACAAAGAAATTATATATCGTGAAAGAATGGAAAGTTGTAGGCCAAATGTATGTTCCTGTTTTTTAGGATGGGTAGAGAGAGCTTTAAATTGTCCTCGATTGATATCTTTGATCTTGTTGGCATGAGTTGATCAAACTTATCGAATTTGTTTTATGTTTGACGCGACTCTTGGATCACATTGTTTCCAGCTGTTAAACTAACTGAGTCCTAATGTTGTCGATTTTTTGTTCCCTGCGCCACGTTTAGGTGAAAGCGTGATTCTTTCTAAAGCGGCATTTATTCTGTTAGTGGACTGATTTGTTAGTAAATGTAAAATAACGTGTTAAGCAAGTTATTAGTAGCTAAACGGGATATCGGCGTAGAAATTGGTTAGGGATTAGAACGATGTATAGTAAAAGGCAATCACTAATATTTAATTTCATAGCTGGTGAAAGTTCATTAGAGAACACGGGGTGGCGACGGGCCGTAACAAGATGTCGGGTGTTTGTTTGTCCATCTCCCTTCGAATTTATTATTTGCGAGTTCCGGCGGTGGCGGGCAGATTTATTTGGGTCAGAGGCCCTTTGTGGGGGCAGCTTGCTTGGTGGTTGTCTCCCACCTTTGTAAACGCGGTTCTTGCCTGGTTTTCTGATGGCTATGTATTCGTGACATCTTTTTTATTTAGGGGTCGATTGGGTCTGTTAATTGGGACTACCTTCGGAGATATTATTTCTATAATTGTAAACGCAAAAGCGTTTTGATTTGTCACGTTTGGTGACAAGCGTTATGGGATTGACATAGGGAGATACAGAGGTTGTAATTATCCTGTGTGTTCAAGCATTTGTTCGATTTGTGTTTGTATTTCGAAAATCCGGATATTCTATCTGTTGATATTAAATCGACTGGTTGTTGTGTTTCGAGGTTTTGCGGACTTAGTAAAAAAGTTATTCATTGATATCGGGTTAGAATTGAATGAAATTGCGACTATCTACGTGGACACGCTTTGAGGTTAAAAGTGTCACAGGCGTGATGAAGGCGTCTTTGGCCTGAAAAGTGAAAGAGTTTTGTGGTGTAGCTCTGTGACACGAAGCGAAAAAATTGTAAATGAAAAGGTGTCACGTGAAGTCTTTGTTTTGTACAAAATCTAACCTGTTTTACTATGAATAACAAATTTACTAAAGTCATGGGTGCTGGTTGTACGAACATATCGAGAATTTTTATATTGTTAGTGGATATGACACGTTTAATGTGAAAAAAATATTTTTTCGTGTGTGTGTTTGGTAGGGCGACGTAATGGAGCTTGTGTGGTTCGAAATTGGATTTGGGTGTTAAGTCGCGCACAAAAAATTTGTTGCCAATTAGAAAAAGTGATGTGAGAGGGTGTTGTTTATTTTGTTAAGAGCGATTTTTCGATATTTAAATATGCATGTAAAAGGAAGGTACGAGGGAGTGTAGCTATGTTGGAATTTAACGATTGGAATAGTTTTGGAAGGCTGTGACTTAGGTTATTTCTGTCTAAAGCTATGAAAGAAAAGAACATAGGGGCGTGAAAATGGGATTAGGAACATTATAATGAGGTTAAATAAGAGTGTTGGAGTTCACCACGTGTGAGCAACCCGTTATAGGAGGGGAAAATTTAGTAAATGGGACAGTTGTATTAACCTGCCCATGGGACACGTGTTGCTTGCACGAAGTGAATTTGTACAAGGTAGTTGGTAGAAGTACATTATCTTGATACAGGAGTAGCTGAGAACAGTTTATAATTAGTAGAAATATTTTTATGGATTTAAGGAATAAAATGCCAAAAGGCAAAGGTGTAATGATGATATGGAATTTTAGATTCCGCGTTATGTTACTTATTTTTAAGATCAAAAAGATATAATCTATGGTAAAAATATTGTTATCTATGGCGTTAATAGTTAATTTAAATGGATGGACAGGTATTTTTCTTTTACAAACTGGTTTCTATTATTTTAAAAGTATTCTGCCTAATTATAGCGATAGATGCTCCTGTATCAAGTAGTAGAGGTAGATTTACATTATTGGACAGTTCAGCTCGAACGAGCAATTGTTCAACAAAAATTATAGAAGGAGGAACCTACTGTTGTGCTGTCTTGTATGTCGGAACAGTCCTGGTCTTGTGTCATGGTTGGAGGTTCCTTGGGACAGTTAAGAGTTCACTGCTTGCGCTGGGCTTGTGGTTTAGAGATGGTCGGGGGAGCAGTAACATACGCTCGCGTGTTGGTAACTCGGAGTGGTGCTTGCAGGAGGTTTGATGGCTTTCTCATTCTTGTAGAGTATTGTAGTTGGGCCCGATCTGCTTGGGCGTCGTAGTTGGTGAAGAAGCTCTGCGCCTCGTACGAACCATCGTAGCGCGGTAGCTCCACATTTCGCGATAGTCCGGTCACGGCAGAAAGCTGATGTAGCGTCGTGGTCAAACTCCCCAAGACATCTGATACCGGCGGCGGGGGCGTGACGTCCTCGTGGTTGGGGGGAACTTCCTGCGTCCTACCGAGGGTGGTTTCTTTCTTTGGAAAAGTGGTGTTTTCGCCACTTTCGGAGTCGGGATCGGACTCCATTGGTTCCTTTGGACCCTCCTCTCTTCCCTGTTCCATCTTTCTGTACAGACAGTGGTCTATTTGCTTACTTGTACCTTGGCATCCACTATCATGTCGACTCTTCGGACGGGGGAGTCTGTGATATCTTGGGACCTCTGGGACCAGTGTTACATGATGCTAGACGAACCTCGATGTCAACTCTACCGTGCAGTCGTGGTGGAAGGCGACACAGCTGGGCCAAAGGTGAAATAAACAAACAGAGATTCCACTAAGAAGCGTCTGACGTCAAGAAGGAATGGGATGAGGGGAGAGAGAGATCTTTAGAGCAAGTGTTACCTTGGTGAGATCCAAGCGCAGACTGCCTAACCTAGGTTCTCGATTTAACACCACGACCTTTCTTATTTCTAATTGGTAGGAAGATGTCACGTGGCCGTTGGCTATTGGTTGACCTACTTAGGTATTGTTTCCTAATTGGTAGGAATATGTCACGTGGCCGTTGGCTATTGGTTGACCTACTTAGGTATTGTTTCCTTATTGGTAGGAATATGTCTTTGTCGGAAGATATCCGGCCTTGCCCAGGAAATACTGGTCGTTAAACTCGACTTTTATGATTTCCGCAATCATAAAATTAGCTGTAATTTTATTAATAGTTGTTCTAACTTTAAGCCTCTTTGTTAGGCCTTACTTCTACTCTCACCTAAGCCTGATTAGTTTTAACCTTAATTTTCTCCTGTTAGTCTCCATTCCTTCTATCTGTACAGTTGCTATACTTTATTAGATTCTTACGCGGTACAGATTGATGTTATTTGAGGCTTTCTATTTGCAGTACATAAGAAGTTATATACAGTCATGGGGTGGAACATGTGGTAGTAGATATCTAGACTATTTACAACAATTCCATGGTCTTAAATCATCACATATATATATATATATATATATATATATATATATATATATATATTATAAAAATAAATAGTTGTATAGTTTTATAGTTAAGTATTCTATTAAAATTATCTTAATTAATTTGATTATTTAAATTCAAATTATAAAATTAGTAAATTGTTATTATTTAGTATAGATAGAGAGAAAAAAAAATCCTTTACTTCCAAAACATCATCTAGTTAATTATATATTTATAATTAATAACAATAAAATTTAACAAAGTAACGTCTTTTGCATCGGCTTTTACACGTCATTTAGACATACTCTAATCCTATATATAGAATAATCGAAGTGAGAATATATATAATAGTTAGAAAAAAGAGAGAAAGACAGAACCATGTACTTTTGATCAAACTAATAATAAGAAGACAAAAAGTTTTGTAAAGAAGGTAGTTAAGATTGTTAGTATATATATATATTTTTATAATTTTATATTTTATCGTTTTTTTTAATAGAATACTTAACTATAAAACTATACAACTATTTATTTTTATAATTAATTTAGATTTAGCTTGCTAATCTAACCAAATCTACTTGATATGATTTATCATTCTTATCAGTTTGCTCCTTAAGTTTTAAATGTAGAATCACTGTTATATTTTTTTATATAGTTTTTACACTATATTAATTCATATGAGCTTGCTCTATGATATATTTTTATATATAATATAATATACAAATTTAATTATATATTAGATATTCTAATATAAATAAAACTTCATACATATTATAATTATCTTTTATTGTTTGATTATGAAAAAGTAAATTATAAAAGTAATTTTAGAGAAAATAACTTCAGAACTTTTGTTTTTTTCAGTGTTTAGATAGTTTAAAGATGTTTTTTATTAGTTATTCTTAAAAATATAACAGATAACAAACAGTAATATCTATATTTTTATAGATTAATTATTCATTTTATTACAAATTTAATAACCACAAAAACAATTAAGATAAATATATTTTATAAAAAAAAAATTTTTCAATAGAATAACAAACTAAAAAACTAAAAAAAACTACCAGCATATTAGGGTTAGCACCTCTTTTATGTTAATTTAAACTCGCTAAGAATTGCCTAAGAAAGAATTGTCAAACTTGTCCCTCTCTTAAGAACCATGACACTTTTCAAACGACTAGTTGTAAATTAGTAAATACTATTTATAAATTAACATGCCAAATTTGTCAATTATCATATATAGGACAAACGTGTAATCCATTAAATATACGAATAAACCTACATAGAAACCACGCTAAAAAATCAATTGGTAATATATATATGAAAGAACACAATCAATTACATACTTTTAACAACTTTAAGATAGAAATACTAGACATATGTCAAAACAAAAAACAACGACTATTATTAGAAAACAACTACATTTATAAACACAACACATTATTCCCTTATGGACTTAATGACGAATTAAACTAAACATACAAACCACAAACAGAAGAAATTTCAACTTATGAAATCAGCTGCAAATACAAAAAAAAATGAATTTAAAGCTGCAAATACAAAAAAAAAATGAATTTAAAACTAAACCTAATAAAACTAGAGGTAAAACTACCAATAAATTAGGTTACATTGAATTTGAAGAATTACTGGACCCAAAACAAATGTAAACTAACAACTTCGTTGATAAATTTATTAAAACATTATTTAAACTAAATAATAATAAATTTATCAAACTTATAGAATATATTAAAATTCATAATCTGACTAACAGATTAATAGATATCACACACGACATCTTTAAATACAGAAAAATTAAACAATCTACTAATAACATTAATATTATCATTAAATTTAATAACAATTTATTTAATCATATTAAGTTTAATGATATTTTTAATAACCAAAACATTAATAATCTTTTCCCTATAAAAAATTTAAATTTCAAAACAATCTGGAGATACAACAAAAATATAGGTAATTTAGTTTGCAATTATAACCAATTTATTAATAATTTGGCAAATTTTAAAAAAATTAAATGTAATTGCAACAACTATATCGATAGATATAAGTTCTCTGGTCATATTGTTACATCATGATTAATGGCGTATTTCTTATATTAGTTTTAATATATTTGAAATTTAAATTATATATTTATTTATTTTTATATAAAATATTCTATGATATTTATTTAAAACAGATTATTAATTTATCATCATTTGTATTTAGGTACACTGTGACTTCACTGCTCTCTTTGATGTGAGAAAATAAAGAAAGGATTCTGGTGGCTACTTAAAGAAGACTTATCTCGTTATTCCCTTTTATAAATTTCTAGGATGGTTGAAACACGCTCTGGTAAGATGCAGGACCCAGCACAGGAGAGAATCCAGGCTGAAGAGTCTGCCAAGCCGCAACCTGGTGCAACAATTGGTAGAGATGCTAGTTCCGACCCAGTTGTCCTAAATCCCAACATCGACATCCCCAAGTATGATGGAACGGAAGACCCTCGCCCATGGATTGAATCTCTTGAAGAAATTGGCTTCTTGTACCATTGGGCAGACTACATTATCTCTCGTTATGCCGCCATGAACATGACGGGAAGCGCTAAAACCTGGTTGAATTTACACAAAGCTAGTTTCACGAGCTGGGAAAATATTAAAATCCGCCTCATTCAGGATTTTTCTTTGGACGCGAATGAAGAAGAACTTAGAATGAAGCTCAACAGAATGCAACACTGGAATGAACCAGCAATCAGGTTCGCGGAAGACATTCTAGTGTTGTGCAACAAGGTTGACCCCGCAATGGAAGAAGAAACAAAAATTGAACATGTTATTGGAGGACTGAAAAAAGAGTACTCATTCGCGCTCTACCTGAACCCTCCTAAAACGACCGATGACCTTCTTGTCGTGTGCAAGAAAATGGATTATTTTGAAAAGAAGTATCGGGAACGTGTGGAGAAATCCAGAAACGGTCCATGCTATTCTAGACCCCAACAACAATCGAGGTACGTGCCGCCGACTGCCGCACGAAACTACCAGACCACTTCCAGGCCCCAAGCCCCTGTTTCCAATAATTACAAGAACGACTCCCCTCCTACCCCCAGACAGTATCGAAACAACTTTCCCCAGCCCTCTACCCCTAGACGTCCTTATAATCCTAACTTTGTGCCGAAACCAAACCTTCAGAGAAACACTTACAATAAAAGCCAAGAAGTGAGCAAAAATAGGACGGAAGATGGAAGACCAATCTGCTTTAAATGTAACAAGCCAGGGCACGTGGCCCGTTATTGTAGGGTCAAGTTTATAAGAATCCTAGAAGAGGATCCAGCAGATACCCAAGAGAAGGTCGAAGAAAAATGCCAAATGAATGAAACATCAGAGAAATCAGGACCTCGGCTTTATGCTGATGTATGTCATAGCACACAGACAAATATTCCTACCCGGAATAGATATTCCGTGTTGGAAGATTTAAACTAAGCGTCGCGCCTGAATCTGTCAATCAAAGCAAGTCGACCATAAACGGAATCAAGAAGTTGGACCCTAAATACAAATTAAAAATTAATGTGGACAAGATAGGGACTTTTGAAGCTTTGGTTGATACAGGTGCTGACCTCTCAGTGGTCGACCTCAGAACGGCCCTCGATACAGGCCATGGTATAAGTAAACTCGCAAAAATTTGTGCAGGACCCGATGGAAAAAAATTGGACATGGTAGGAAGTATATTTTTAAATATAAAAATTGATGACGAAACATTATCACACAACTTTGTGATATTGAAAACGCATTTACGGACATTAATTCTTGGGAGAGATTTCCTTAAGAAAATGAACGCAAAAATAGATTGTAAGCAAGAAACTATAAAATATGATTTGACGAATAATCATGACGAAATCAATTTTGAAATGTTGAAAATAAAGAGTGCCAAGGATTCCATTGTACCGGAATGTTCCATGAAATTGATCAAGGCATTGGTACAAACAGAGGATGGAGAATATATTATCGAAGAGAGCAGCAAAATGTTTCAAACAAATGGACTTCGTCTAGCAAGAAGCTTGATCAATGTTATAAATAGGGAAACACACATCTGGATAACTAATCCGTATCCTCGACCGTTAAAAATAATGAAAAACCAAACATTGGCTTTTGGAAGTAGTCCAGCGAAAATAAATGTGAGTCGAGAAAGAGAGGTAGAAAAGAACGAAGAACCTAGATTCCAAATAAACGAAAATCTTTCACCAAAGGAACAGAAGGAGTTAAAACAAGTTTTAGAAAGGTATGGAGATCTTTTTTCATCGAGATTAGGGAGAACCAATTTGGCAAAACATCGGATAGACACAGAAGACGCGAAGCCAATTAAACACAAGCCTTACCGGGTAAGTGCTAAAGAACGAGATATTATAAAAGAGCAAATTGACGAGATGCTTACAGAAGGCATAATTAGGCCATCTTCTAGCCCCTGGTCTTTTCCAGTAATATTGGTCAAGAAGCGAGATGGTAAATACAGATTTTGTGTGGACTACAGAAAACTGAATAATGTGACGGTAAAAGATGTCTATCCGATCCCTAGAATAGACGAAGTTATGGATACTCTCCAAGGATCTACACACTTCTCAGCAATAGACCTCAGATCTGGATATTGGCAAGTTGAAGTCGAAGAAAGAGACAAAGAGAAAACAGCTTTCACTACAGCGCATGGATTATATGAATTCAACGTGATGCCTTTTGGACTTTGTAACGCGCCTGCTACCTTTGAGAGAAATATGGAGAATATGCTTGGAAATCTGAGATGGCAAATTTGTTTGTGTTATCTGGATGATGTTATCATATATAGCCCGGATTTTCCAACGCACCTCAAAAGACTTGAAGCTGTTTTTAGATGTTTTCGTGAATCTAATTTAAGGTTAAACGACAAAAAATGCCGATTTGCTTTTGAAGAATTGGAGATTCTCGGCTATATAACGAGCAAACATGGTATAAAACCCGCGGAACATAACATCAAAGCTGTCAGAAATTTTCCTCGGCCCAAAAAGGTCAAAGAAGTACAATCCTTTTTGGGAATGTGTTCATATTATAGAAAATTTATCAAAGACTTTTCAAAAATTGCTGACCCTTTGACCAACCTTATAAAAAAAAGTGTATCATTTACCTGGACAGAAAGACAAGAGGAAGCGTTTCAAACCCTAAAAACAGCACTATTAAGTCCACCAATTTTAGGTCACTTCAATCCAAATGCACCTACTTATGTTCATACTGATGCGTCCAACATCGGCATAGGTGCAACACTTGTCCAAGACATCGGTGGTGAAGAGAAGGTGATCTCATATTTGAGTCGTACCCTAAGTAAAGCGGAGCAAAATTATTCAACCACTGAAAAAGAATGTCTGGCCGTTGTCTGGTCAATGTCAAAATTACGACCCTACCTTTATGGAAGACACTTTAAAATAGTAACAGACCATCACGCCTTATGCTGGCTCAAAAACTTGAAGGATCCAACAGGTCGATTGGCAAGATGGGCATTGAAAATTCAAGAATATGACTTCGATATAATACATAAATCGGGAAAGAAGCATCTGGACGCCGATGGCTTATCTAGGGGGCCCTTACCAGAAACTGATTGGGATGAGGATTTTGAAAGGCTATTTTTAAATCAAATAACAGACGAAGAGGATAAATTTATCGAAAGTGTTAAGAAAAACCTTAATGGAAGCAGGCGATCAATTGCGCAAAACTTTAAAGAAGAAGATGGATGCCTCTTTAAGAAAAACCCGAACCCTGAAGGCAGGGCGTGGTTGCTTGTGGTTCCAGAGAATAAAAAGAGAGAAATTATGAAAGAATATCACAATCATATGTCGAATGGCCATCTGGGCGTCGCCAGAACCATGTACCGAATAAAGAGTAAATACTTTTGGCCATCCATGCTAAAGGATGTCTCAGAATTCGTTAAGACGTGTCACCTTTACCAAAGTAGGAAAGGCTCAAACCAATTACCTTCTGGACTACTACAGCCCATCCCCCCAGCCAACTTTCCTTTCGAAAGAATTGGAATTGACTTTGTTGGTCCACTACCATCTACGAAAAACAGGAAAAAATGGATAATCGTGCTGTCGGACTACTACACTAGATATGCAGAAACAAGAGCAGTCTCGGAAGCAACAGTGAAAGAAGTTTCTAAATTTCTAGTAGAGGATATTTTTCTTCGGCACGGAGCCCCACAATATCTTATTAGTGACAGAGGCTCTCAATTTACCAGTAATTTAATGAAAGAGGTGATGAAAACGTGCAAGATTAAACATTGCTTCACAACGAGCTATCATCCCCAGACTAATGGATTGACAGAGCGGTTAAATAGAACATTGATCAATATGCTCAGTATGTATGTGAACACTGATCAGAAAAATTGGGACGAAATACTCCCATTCATCACTCACGCTTACAATACTACAATTCAGGAAACCACAGGATATTCTCCCTTTTTCCTGATGTTTGGAAGAGAACCCACGTCTCTTTTGGACGACAGGAATATCTCGGTGGACATTGACAAAGATGATTATGATGAATACATAAAACATCACTTAGACAAAATAAACAGAACAAGAAAATTAGTTATTAACAACACAATAAAGACTCAAGAAAGAATGAAAAAGAACTATGACAAGAAACACATGGAAAGAAGCTACGAACCAGGAGAATTAGTAGCAGTTTGGACACCAATTAGGAAAATAGGAAAGTGTGAGAAACTACTGAGAAAATATTTTGGCCCATATAGAATATTAAAGAAGCTGTCCAACGTAAATTACTTAATTGAACCAAAAGATAATCCTGGCCAAGACCCATTGATTGTCCATGTCTCAAGAATCAAACCCTATTTTGAAAGAATTGATGAGGTCAATCACGAGGACGTGACGACCTCTGGAGAGGGGGAAGTGTTACATCATGATTAATGGCGTATTTCTTATATTAGTTTTAATATATTTGAAATTTAAATTATATATTTATTTATTTTTATATAAAATATTCTATGATATTTATTTAAAACAGATTATTAATTTATCATCATTTGTATTTAGGTACACTGTGACTTCACTGCTCTCTTTGATGTGAGAAAATAAAGAAAGGATTCTGGTGGCTACTTAAAGAAGACTTATCTCGTTATTCCCTTTTATAAATTTCTAGGATGGTTGAAACACGCTCTGGTAAGATGCAGGACCCAGCACAGGAGAGAATCCAGGCTGAAGAGTCTGCCAAGCCGCAACCTGGTGCAACAATATATTAACTAGCAATTTTTCTTTTTTAAATCCAGAATATCAGGATATTTTAAATAAAGGGTATAAATATATACCTCAAATTAAACACAATTATAATAATACAATTAAATCTATATTAAAAGATATAGATATTTTCATAAATAAAACTAGTATAAAATACAGTATTCCAGAATTTACTTTTCTGGAATGGAAACATAATATTAAAAAGGAAATTATAAATTATTAAAATAATACACTTAAATACACAAAACCTAATTCAGATATTCCTTCTTTTAAAGAAAATATAATTAAATTACAGAAGGACTTTATTATCACTCCTATAGATAAATGTTCCAATAACTTATCTATAATTTGTAAAAATTTATACCACGATATACTAAAAAAGGAAATTGATAATAATCATAAATACACTTTTGCTAGAACTACAGCCACAAAAATCAAAAAAGACATCAAAAACGTTGAAAATTCACTAAAAATTTATAATCATTACAAAAATCCAAACATACCAAAGTTCTATATAATTCCTAAACTACACAAAAAACCTATTTCTTTCAGAACAATCACATCTGGTATAAATTCAGTTATAAAAAACATTGATATACAATTAGCTTCAACACTACAATTTATTATAAATAAATTAACTAATAAATATAATTATAAATTTATCGACTCAAATAAAAAAAGCATTAACTATTTAATGAACAATTGGACAAACATGGAAACAGTACACACATTTGACTTTGAGGACCTATATTCTAAAATAAATTTAAGAGATCTAAATAATAAAATAACCAATTTATTTAACGAAATCATTAATGACAAAACTTTCCACATTAAAATTATTCATAACAGATATAAAACAATTAAATTAGATCTTAAAACAGCAAAAACTCTACTGGAAACATTTTTAAATTTTAACTATATAGAATTTAAAAATAAAATATATATTCAATCAGAAGGCGTTCCCATGGGAACTTCTTCCAGTCCTTTATTAGCAAACTTAATATTATTCTGGTACGAAAGAGAATACTTTCTACAAAATAATGTTAACTGGCAAATGTTCCGTTATGTAGATGACATCATAATATTTAATAATCCACAGTTCAAAAACTTAAAACCTAAAATTTATCCTAAATACTTGAAACTTAAGAACAATGAAAAAATTTATAGAAACAAAAAAGATAACTTTTTAGACCTAAATATAGACCTTACAAATAATGCTATTAAAATTTATAATAAAAAAGTGATTATAATTTCAATATTATAAAATACTGTAATATGAATTCTAATATTTCATTAAATTGTTGTAAAGGTATATATTTTGGTCAGTTTCTAAGATTTTATAGAATAAATAATATATTAGAAAATTTCATAGAAGATGTTAAAAATTTAAACATGGAATTTATTAAAAACAAATTTAGTATCAAACAAGTAAAATATTTCAACAGTATATCAATTATAAAATACTTTTAAAAAAATAAATGGAAGTATCCATTTATTAAATCAACTTTCTATAATTTCTCTCAATAATAAATACTACAAATTTATAATCTTTAACAATCAGTTAAACTTAAATTAAATATCTGATTTGAAGATTTTTTCACAAGATTTTTAAAGTAATATTGTATAGAATTCATTTTGTTTAATCTCCAATTTCTGGGGAGGAAAATGGAAATTAAATAAAAGTGAATTTTTACAATTAATAGCTTTATTAAACTCTAATAGTTTGCCTTTTTAAAGGAATATTGAAAGATGATTAAGTGTTGAATCAGTTATTTTAATATAACTGGATGTAAAGATTATAAAGTTTGGATTTCTTCCCTTAACTATCTTCTCTTTCTTCTTGGAATATCTTGTTGTTCTAAAACTTCAGTATGGACGATCTAATTTTGTCCCCCACCCCCCACAACATGTGTCATCCAGAAATAGATGTTTACAGTTGAAGGCGGCGCGGTCAAGGTAGGTTCACAATAAGAATTTGGTAACACTTATATCTGTTATATCTGTTCATATAAATGTTTCACTGAAGTAACTTTATATTAACATATAAAATCCGGTTGAAAAGAGGTCCATGACGTAATAGAGAAGGGATGAAACGCCGCTGGACTTCTATTTGAGAATTCCCGGTTCAGCAGACCTCTTTTTTCAATAATTACTCCAATTTAAATTTTTTTGTATATGTCTGGTCTACCATTAGGGTTTCAAAACATAATAACCAAACTTATAACAAAAGTTAATTAATAATATAGATATATTACTAAATACAACTATTTATATTCATATTTTAAAATAAAAAAATTTAAAAAATCATTTAAAAAAAAAAAGGATAAAATATAAAGTTATAAAAATATATATATATATATACTAACAATCTTATCTACCTTCTTTACAAAACTTTTTGTTTTCTTATTATTAGTTTGATTAAAAGTGCATGGTTCTGTCTTTCTCTCTTTTTTCTAACTATCATATATATTTTCACTTCTATTATTCTATATATAGGATTAGAGTATGTCTAAATGACGTGTAAAAGCCGATACAAAAGACGTTACGTTGTTAAATTTTATTGTTATTAATTATAAATATATAATTAACTAGATGATGTTTAGAAGTAAAGGATTTTTTTTCTCTCTATCTATACTAAATAATAACATTTTACAAATTTTATAATTTAATTTAAATAATCAAAATAATGAAGATAATTTTAATAAAATACTTAACTATAAAACTATACAACTATTTATTTTTATAATTAATTTAGATTTAGCTTGCTAATCTAACCAAATCTACTTGATATGATTTATCATTCTTATCAGTTTGCTCCTTAAGTTTTAAATGTAGAATCACTGTTATATTTTTTTCATATAGTTTTTACACTATATATATATATATATATATATATATATATATATATATATATATATATATATATATATGTCATAATGTATACTCTTCCTGGAATAATAAAACAAACCTACAGTCAACCCAGAGAGAGATGGGCAGCTAGAGGGTGTCACTTTAGACATCAGCGACATTCCAAGGGTCTCCTGGGGTCCGTCACTTAACACCTCTGGACTTTGGAGACAGTTGGTGATTGTGTGCGACACGAACGGCCGCTCAGCGGTGGCAGGCCCCTCTCTCTCTCTGATTGACTGGGTTCCATCTTCCAAAATATTGGTGTCCTTATTTCTCTTTCCCCACATTATTATTATATTGTCACATTGAAAGTCGACAGGATCTTATCACAGAAAATTCAACAGGATAAGACCTGGCCGGGAAGCAAATCCCTCATATACCAGAGTATATGAAGAAAACAAGAAGCAATACCACGATGATCGGACAAATCCACAACCAAGTTCCACAAGACTCAACGACCGACTCTACTGTAGCCGCTTCCCTTCGAACTCTCACCCTCTGTCTCGACCAACTTTTAAACCTTGAGCCTGAAGAAGCAATCACCTACGACGGAGATGAACCTGCCGCACACTTCTTCTCACAACTTGAGTCTCAGCCGAACTTCCACAACTTAGAGCCAGCACGCCAAGCTCGAAAGGCTCTATCATCACTCAGAGGCGAACCTCGCAAAATTGCACAAGACTTAGATCTACTCAATAAGACTTATGAAGAGGTCAAGGAGTCACTCTGCGCCGTCTATCCCCGACGCCCTAGCTTCACTCTTCAAGAGTTCTATGAGCTTAAATGCACATCGATGGCCGAGATCGAGACCTACTACAAGAACAAGGTCCGAATAGGATTGACGATCAACCTCCCTAAGAGTGCCATCGTGCAAGCACTATCCAACGGTGTGCCACGTAACTATGGCAACCTTTTAAAGATGGCACAACCCTCGGAACCAGAAGAATGGTTGTGCTTAGCCCAACAGCTGACCTACGAAGGGGATAACACCAGCACTAAAGCTGCCCAACAACGATCACCGCGCCAGAGCAGAGCACCTTCCACCACCGTGGACAAGACCCCACCATATCCTTGCCGTTACTGTGGCGGACAACACTGGCACGCACAGTGTCAGCAGCGAGGGCCCTACCAGCGGACATTTCGGACCTTTACACCTGTGGTCCACAACGTCGAGCAACACCAAAGATCGACTCGGCCTGCAGGTGTCTACGAGACCGCAGCAACGACGAGCTCGGGAGAAACAAAGTAATCCCAACTTCGGCAGCAGAACTCCTCCGAAGCTCAATGAACCTACCTGCACCTAAACCAGCATACGCCTGTAAGTGCAATTGTTTTAACCCCTATCATTCATTCTTTAAAGATGCCATTCCTAGTTGACTCTGGAGCCAATGTTTCCATAATTAGTTTAAATCAATTTGAATATATTAAAATTTTTAATAGTTTCATTTGTTCCACCCCTATTAACAATGAAGTTATTATCCGTACTATATCTGGTCATGCCAAACCAATCGGATTAGTTACCTCACCAATTCAATTTAATAATTTTAATTTTAATGAAACATTTTATATTTTAAATTCACCCCTTGAACTTGGTATTCTATCTATTCATGTTATGCAATTCTTAAGATTAACAATAGATTTTCATAATCAATTGATACTTCAAAATAGTGTTCCATTACCTAAACATTTGTACCATTTTGTATATGAACTTCCCACTTGTAAGCACGGCTCGCGAATAATAACTTCTAACCCTAAACGACCCATAATTCACTCGGTTAACTTAGGCGTTGACGATTTTCAACCTCCACGTGAGCCTTGCTTACAAACAACCCTTAGTAATATTTATCAACCTTCCCCTGAATGCCCTTCTCACCCTTACAACCTTAATAACCTTTATACCAGCCCATGCTCCTCTAGAGAATTAATGATTAAAGAATTTATCGAACAACGCCCAGAACTGCCTTTTCCTTATCAGCAATTATTGTATTCTTCAAAGATATTTTCCCTATCAATAAATTCAATGTATTACCACTCAACATAACCCCTGTAAAGCTCAAAATTATTTCCGATAAGATTATTTCCCTCCGACCATACCTAACTCCCTATGCCTACCAGAAGGTAATTCAGGACCAGGTATCTCAACTTCTAAAACATGACATAATCACCCCCTCCTCTAGCCCATATTCCCTCCCCTGTGACACTCGTTCGCAAACGCGATAACACCATGCGTCTCTGCATTGACTTCCGTCGCGTGAACGAACTAGTACTCTCGGATTTGCATCCTTTGCCATTGATAGAAACCGTACTGGATAACCTGTCGAAAGCCAGAGTATTTAGCACCGTTGACATAAGCAATGCATACTATCAAATCCCCATCGCGGAGGAGAGTCAACCACTACTCTCTTTCGTGACTCAACAAGGGCAATATAATTTCAAACGCATACCCTTTGGATTCAAATCAGCACCCCAAATTTTCGAACGTGTAATTACCCAGTTGATCCACAAACACCACCTCTCTTTCATAGCCCATTATTATGACGACTTCGTTATTTTTTCTGACTCTTCAGAACAACACCTTACACACCTTCGAATTTTCTTTAAATTCTGTTTAGAGGAAAATCTCCAGCTTAACCTTAAAAAATGTAATTTTTATCAAAATGAAATAGATTTTCTCGGCTACCACATCACCGCAGGGACTTACACACCTAATATTAAAAATACCGAAATCATCAACGCTATTAGAACCCCTATCAACATTAAAACTCTACAATCATTTTTAGGGGCCGTCAACGTATATCATAAATTCATCCCAGAATATGCTAGATTTCGCCACCCCTTAAATCAATTACTAAAAAAGAACGCCAAATGGCTTTGGTGCCCGAATTGTCAACAAGCCTTTGATAAATTGAAGCAACACCTCGCAACACAACCTGTGTTACACCTATTTCAAGAAGGGCTCCCATGCCAGGTTTATTGCGACGCTTCCACGCAGGGCATCGCAGGTGTACTCAAACAAGTACATCCTGACGGTAACATCTACCCTGTACAATATTACAGTCGCGCGTTGCGTTCCTATGAGCGTAATTACACTATATCTGAACTGGAGTGCTTAGCCATTGTAGAGTGCGTTGACAAATTCCGAGTGTACCTCCTAGGTACAAGGTTTGTCATCTACTCGGATCATCACGCCTTACAATGGCTAAAGACCATAAAAGACCCCACCGGACGACTCTTTCGTTGGAGCCTTCGACTCTCAGCTTACGACTATGAGGTCAAATAGGGCTCGCATCAGTACGAAGCGGACCTACTCTCCCGTAACCCTTTCTGCGGATTTCTATCCACAGGTCAAATAAAAGATCATCAGGGCGAATTACGGAGGGACGCAAGGTATATCCTCAATGACAAGGACCTTATGACCATCACACGACGGGGTGTCACTAAAATAATTGTTCCACCATCACTCCGTGGCACCCTACTACAACGAGCCCATCGCGGTTTCAATCACCCCGGCAGATGACCAGACTGATCGCAGCCCAATACTATTGGGACGGCATGACAAATGACATCAGTAAACATGTAAGAACCTGTTCAGTATGCCAATTAGTCAAACCACCACAAAAGGACCTATCTACGGAGAATTGGGACTACTCCCCCCAGCGGTCCTGCCATACGAACTAGTGTCACTAGATACTATTTCTGGATTCGCGAAATATGGAAATTCTCAGACCTTCTTACATGTCGTAGTGGACCATGCCACACGGTACGCGTGGGCATTTCCATCGCGGTCCACCAGCATTCTCACCTATACCCAAATGATTAAAAAGGTGATGCAGTTTGGTTCTCCTAAACGACTTTTGACGGATAGAGCTCCTGCCTTTACCTCTCCGAAATTTCGTAAATTTTTTATTAGACATAACATTGGCCAACTTCTCACGACAAGCAACAACCCTCAGGCCAACGGATTAAGTGAACGACTAAACGCCACGATTACTGGCAAACTTGAACTGTTGCGCCTCCAACAACCTAAGACGGCCTGGACCAAACTACTACCTCAGGTCCTTCAAGCTTATAACCATACCCCACATTCTGTGACCGGGTTTCCACCGTTATACCTCTTGTTAGGTAGTTTCCCGCTACAACTATCCGAGCATGTACAATACTACCCAAAAATCGACGACGCCAGAGAATTGGCCTATCAAAGGACGCACGAACGACACTTACGCGACAATTCGACCAAACACATAGAGCTTCCGATTTTGAAGTAGGCGATCTCGTTTTGGCAAAAACATACCACCATCCAGACACCGGTAAACTGGCACCTCTCTTCTCAGGACCTTATGAAATACTGGAGAATATTTCCCCTCAAATCGTACAGATCAACCGCTCCAACCGACCTCTAAGTCGTGAGACAGATACAATTCATGTCAACAAATTAAAACACTATACGGAAAACGAACAATTTATTTCACCGCCCGTAAATGATCGAGACCAACCAAAAATACCTTCAATTCCCCATATAAACACTTCAATCACACTCTAATCCATATTAAAACGGCTATTAACTCACGAAAGCAACATGACTACACTTACAATCAAGATGATCAAAGATATTTGAACCGCTTATCCCCTGAAATCTTTATCAATTACTAACCTGATAAAGAGACTTTACGAACCCAGTAGTATCTTAATAATTAAGGTAGAAAGGCCCAAAGCGAGTTTCCTCTCGCCCTGTCCGCCTATATTCTACCTTTGCATCTCGAACTATTTTATCTTCACAAATTAAATCTAAGTCCATTCGACTTCCTCACCTACACACGGGATTTTTCCCCTCGGACTCGCTACACGAGTAACTGTATAGATAAGGTAGAATAGCCCAAAGCAAGTTTCCCCTCGCTCTGTTCGCCAAAATTCTAACATTGTATGTATTTCTATATTTACCTCAGTCCTGAGCTCAAACAATTTCCAACCTCAATCTCATTTCTCGTACTCTACACCTATAGCATAGAAAGCGCATGCCAAGTTTCCTCTTGCCATGTCCACCTGAAAAATATCTTAAAGTGTAGAGTTCCCCAGTCTTAATGACCTTCAGAATTTCACCATGTGTATGTGACTCCCCTTCTCGTTGTTCACACTCCTCAATATAATTTCCCTTATAATACATCAGATGTTATTGTATATAGCCTTTTTTAGCTTTGATATTATCAAAAATGCCCTTAAGTATCAAACTCTCCGGTGTTGTAAAATTGCTTGTAAATAATATTTACTTGTGTACTATACAATATCTTATTTACATAAAACTATGTCACCATAACCTTAATTAATTTCAACTGTAAAATTATTTTCTCTATTCCTGGCTTCTCCAGCTTTAAGTATACTCAAACCATGTTCAGCCTTCTTCAACGGGGGCCATATGTCATAATATATACTCTTCCTGGATTAATAAAACAAACCTACAGTCAACCCAGAGAGAGATGGGCAGCTAAAGGGTGTCACTTTAGACATCAGCGACATTCCAAGGGGCTCCTGGGGTCCGTCACTTAACACCTCGGGACTTTGGAGACAGTTGGTGATTGTGTGCGACCCGAACGGCCGCTCAGCGGTGGCAGGCCCCTCTCTCTCCCTCTCTCTCTGATTTCCTGGGTTCCATCTTCCAAATCGTGGTGTCCTTATTTCTCTTTCCCCACATTATTATTATATTGTCACATTGAAAGTCGACAGGATCTTATCACACATTTATATATATATGAAAAAATAGTACAAATGTAACGATAAGGAGATGCCTTTTTTCTTAATATATATATATATATATATTTTTTTTTTAATACTAAACGATTAACCAGGCTTCGTCCGAGAATTCCACCGAGTGCAATTTTCTTCATACTGAAAGTACATCAATAATAAATGGTAAAAGTGCCATAGAATACCAATACAGAAGTAACACATAAACCGCAGGCAAAACGTGTGTGTGATGGCAAAAATTGTATTATATTAGTGTTTAGGTATTTGATTTAATTATTTTTTGAAATCCATTTAGTTGTTTCAAAATCAATATAGTTTAAATAATTGGCAACTTTTCCGCCCAACCCCCGGCGCACTAACCCTTGAAATTGCCTTGAGTCAGTAACTGCGATTGATTTAGACTGCGATGCCCATTTTCTCAGTAAGAATAATAAAAAATAGGTTTATTTAAAATTTATCCAAAATACTGTCATGTAAATATTTTTCTGTAAAAAATAAAAGAGCATATGGAATTTAGGCAAACATATGTGTTTGCTAATGACTGCGACTGCTTTTTAAACGATTTTTTAAAGAGATAAAAACATGGCCAGAACATAAATTTAAAAAAATACGAAAGCCATCATTTACATACAGTAACGGTGTTTTGTAAATTGTTTTTCTATTTGCATTGTGTACACTTATCGTAACTTTGTAATATAAATTTATTTCTCAAAACTCAATACTTTTGTGAAAAAAAGTAACACTCGTAAAAATATATTTTTCAAAAAAAGTACGCAAGCAACTTGAAAAAAAAAATGCAGATCATCCATTAGTCGCTTAATTGTCCTGATGTTGTTACTTCGCCTCGTATTTACTCCGCGTAAAAAAAAGTTCTTCAAATGAAAAATAAAAAATAAATAGCCAAATATACTAATCAAAATGTAGCCGAAAATTTTCCTTAGGTTTATAAAAGCGAAACGCAAAATTTGGTACCAATTGGTTCAGTAGTTTTTTTTAGTTTATCGCGAAACAGACAACAGACATTGACTTTTATGTATTAGAAGATATAATAAATATATTTGTGAAATATCTTAAAAGATAAAGGTCGACTCTTCCGTCAAAATAGACGTCAAACTAGACGCCATCTATTGACCGTCGCCGTAAACTAGCGGCCTCGGGTCGGTGACAGAGCCACAACACCACCTTTGGCAAACTAAGAAGCGTCCACATAAAGACCATGGTTTCAGGCTAATGGCCCTCGTCAGCCTAGGGCGGACTTTATTCCAAGAGATCCTTGAGGGAACCCAAGGAATCTTGACAATCTGCCAAAGAGGTGCTTAGCTGACTGAGTGGCTGAGCCAAATTTATGGCTAAAATATAGATGGAAATTTTGCCGGGAGGATATTGATCTAAAAATACAAATGTCGCTCCTTCCTTCAAAATAGACGTCATAGAGGGCGTCTAGCTTTGACGTCTATTTTGACGGGAGAGGCGACCTTTGATCAATATCATCCTGGCAAAATTTGCATCTCTCTATATATATAAAAGAAAGTCGTGTTAATTGTTACACTATTTATAACTCAAGAACCGCTGAACCGGATTTGGATGAAAATTGGTGGAGAGGTAGCTTAGAACCAGCAGACGGACATAGTATACTTTTTATCCCGTTCTACCGCGTCAAGAACGGCTGAACTGTCAAATACATTCATTTATACAGATGTATTAGAGGAGAATGCGGGAGCCCGACTCTAAGAGACTTACTCACCAGCTTACAGGGCATGCTAAAAAATAAAGTTTATTATATGTTAGATATATTTCTCCTTTTTATAAATAAATACATTTGTTTATTATTGTTTAAAATATCAGCTTTAAATATATTAAAAGAAAACATCTTGTTAAAATTTTAATAAATGGTTTCAAAAATATTATGTGTATACAGCGACTCCAGATCCGCTCGTAGAAGCAATTCAGAAGAGCAATACTGGAATCACGCTTAAAATACACTCATTACTTACCCAACTGAAAACATCGGAGAAGAACTGCATTCTACAATGGATTCCTGCCCATGTTGGGATCGAGGGTAATGAAATGGCAGATGAATTGGCAAAAGAAGCTAGAAATCTGAGCCAAAGGAAAGAACAAATGTCAGTATTTGACGCTGATGCTTTGGCAAAATACAAGATAATCAAACAAAAAATAAGAAAAGATCAAATATATGAAATAAACTCTGAGAGAAAACTGACAAAAACTATAACAAGACTTAGAACAAAACACTATAAAGGAATGGCAATACATCCAGATGGCACAAGAACCTATAAAGCATGCAACAACTGTCCTGGTGTGGAACTAACACCTACTCACATATTGTCATGCCCAGCAATGGCCGCAGCATTGCAGAAAATTGACTTCGACCCAGAGCAGCAGCTTTACACACCCAAGATAGTGGATATTGCTGCTGCTGTGATGGAGATGCATGGAGACATCTGAGACACTTCTTTGGACACGACAACAAAAACAACAAAAATATTATGTTTCGAAAATATATAACAATATTTATGTATGTTTATAAATATATATATTGGTTTTCAACTTTTAAATATATATTTTAATAGTTTTATTTTTCATTTTATTTAGACACATTCATTTTTATTTAGACATTTTCAATTTTAATAAACAATTTGCATTGGTAATTTTTGTTTGCGACCCTTCTAATTTTAAATATTTTTCAATTCGTCCCTTAATTTTTAAAAAGGTTTTACTAAAATTATTTTGTTTATACTTTTTAAAGTAAAATCTACATCGCCTAATGATTTTTTCTGTCAAAATCCCCCTTTCTATCTTAATATTTTAATTAGTCTTTTTTATAATTATAATTAGCAGAATTATAATTGATGTTCAATAACTTATATAGAAGCTTTTGCATAGTTTCGTCCTGTAAGCATACTAACTTGATTAAAGTTTCCTGTTTTCCCTTCGAAATTGCTTGATACGAACCTCTATTCATTTTAAAATTAGTAGAAATCAGACGATAACCATAGGTTACGGCCATTCAAAAGTTGGTTTAGGTCGTCAATCATTTGCGAACAAATGGAAATATCCAATCTGATGGTCTTTCCGCAGATTTAAAAGACTTGGCTTTTTCCTTCAACATGAAACCGCCGACGGGAACGTTTTGTCCTATACACTGACGAATCCACGTTACCAAGCTCTCATCTCCGCCCATTGGGCGTGAGCATTTTTATCTCTTACTTTGTTCAGTTTGTTCGCGGGCTAGTCTGGCTTGAGAAAGGCGCCGGCAACATTTTCCCTCAAATCTAAATTTTCAGATAGTATCTTATATATTAATAAAATCAAGTAAAGAATAGTTTAATCACAAAATCCGTGATTTATAATTTTAAATACAGCTATTCACAAATGTTCGTTTGTGGCAAGATACAATTCCTTCAACTTCAAGTTACCAAGGGGACCAATTAATATTGATTTTATTCACGTTATTTCATGAGTACTTTTCAAGGGACCGGGAAAAATTTTAAATTATCGAGAGATTCAATTTACGAGTTTTAAAATATCAAAATATCTATTATTTTGTACATACGAGGTATGTTCAAAAAGTATCGCGACTTTTGAATTTTCGCGGGTTACGTATATTCGAATTTCGATCTTTTTGTGGCTTTATGTTGGTACTCATGTCTCTCATTTATGCCGACAAGCTCGGCCATTTTGAATGTCCACTTAATTGTTGACAGCTGCTTTGCTTGCAGGTGTTTTGGATCGTCTTCGATTTTTACCTATTAAAAAAAATGGATCAAAGAACCTGTATCAAATTTTGTGTGAAAAACTAAATTAAGTGTGCGGATGCATTCCGAATGTTGACTGTGGCATACGAAGAAGCTACCTTGGACCGAAGCAACGTTTATCGGTGGTACAAAATGTTCTCAGAAGGCCAAGAAGATGTGAACGACGAAGAGCGTGCCGGACGCCCGAGCACTTCAACAACAGAAGAAAAAATTAATGAAGTGGAGAAAATGATATTGGCCAATCGTCGAATCACCGACAGAGAAGTTGCTGAAGACCTAAACATATAGATTGGCTCGTGCCATTCGATTTTTATCAATGATTTGGGCATGAGACGGGTCGCAGCGAAATTCGAACCAAAATTGCTCAATTGCGACCAAAACAGCATCGCATGAACATTGCTATTGAGATGTTGGACTCTGTCCGCGACGATCAAATTTGCTCGAGAGGTTCATAACTGGTGACGAAGCGTGGGTTTATGGTTATGACGTGGAAACCAAAGCTCAATCATCTCAATGGAAGCTGCCGCACGAACCAAGGCCGAAAAAAGCGCGCCAAGTTCGGTCGAATGTGAAAGTTTTGCTGACAGTTTTCTTCGATTGCAGGGGCGTGGTGCATCTTGAGTTCTTGCCACAGGGTAGAACGGTCAATAAGAAATATTACCTGCAAGTTATGCGCAATTTGCGCGAAGCAATCCGCCAGAAACGCCCGGATTTGTGGAAGAACAAAAATTGGCTTTTGCACCACGATAACGCCCCTGCTCACACATCGTTGCTTGTGCGCGACCTTTTGGCCAAAAACAACACACTAATGATGCCGCAGCCACCGTATTCCCCAGATCTGGCCCCCTGTGACTTTTTATTGTTCCCTAAACTGAAGAGGCCCATGAAAGGACGACGTTACGCTACGCTTGACGAGATAAAGACGGCATCGAAGGAGGAGCTGAAAATGATTTTAAAAAAGGATTTTTCGAAGTGCTTCGAAGATTGGAAAAACCGTTGGCACAAGTGTATAATATCTCATGGGGATTACTTTGAAGGGGACAAAATAGGTATTCATGAATAAATAAATAATTTTTGAAAAAACACAAAGGTCGCGATACTTTTTGAACACACCTCGTATGTTATATTCAAATGACATATATGTAGAGATAATTTTATTGTTAATTTTCATTTTGATGAAATCTATACATTTGATCATTAATAAATTATGTTTTAGGTATCAAAACTGCTTTTTTGTTCAAACACAGGAACATATGAACGGGGTACAGGTTAGGTGGAGTAGAGTATCAAACATAAAGTTATCTTGAAAAGTATAGATCAAGTAGGGATTGGATGTTTGCTAGAATCGTTTTAACAAATGTTCGTTAGACAAACTATTACTCGGATGAAAACTGGGCGAAGCCGGGTACATTCGCTAGTATTATATACAGCGGGGGGTCGGTGGAAGGCTGGTTAAACCGTTTGGTTTTCGACCACTAGGACCCGGGTTCGATTCCCGCATTGGACACTTTTTCTGTTAAAAAAAAAAAATGCTCCAATGGCCCCCGATTCTTGCAAAAGTATAACCCCACCAGTGAGTGCAAGTAACCAAACGGGGCTCTGGCATTTGTAAGTGCAAAGTCGAACTGCTTTTCACATGTGTAGACATGTGGTGCGCTTACAGTAAAAAGCAGTCGCTAATTACCCACCATGATTATCATGGCCTGTACCACGTGTACTAGGGATAAGCAAAAAAAATATATATATATACAGCGTGATCCAAAAGTCTTGTACAACTTTAAAAATCAATAACTCCGCGAATATTTTCATTAAACACCATTGTGTTCAGGATGCAATGGGAATTTTTATGGCAAAAAAAATAAAATTTCGAAATTGATTTTAGTTGCAATTTTATTCGCTAGATGGCGCTCTGCCAGAATAAGATATTCAGCGTACAAATTGTTTGATAAATTGAAAAATATAACTAATCGGCACAAATTTTTATTTTTTGAATACCAGGAAAGAACCTTAATAATATCAAATAAAAAATTTATAAAACACCACTTCGCCAAAAGTAGAAGAATTGGTTGGCGATTTTCAAATGCAATCCGATATATGTAAAATAGGTTGATGCAAATTAAAAAATGTAGCAAAAAATATATATATTTTAGATGCGGTTTGCTAGAATCCTCTCAGCGATTTAAATTTCGAAGATAATACATTTTTATTTTTTTAATTCAACTCTCTCTCACTACCGATTATATTTATTTTAATTGATTTTAAAATATTTATCTATGGCTAATAATTTATTTTACTCTGGAATGTCATCACTAAAGGATAAAGCACCCTTGGTGAAAATTTTCATTGCAATTCAGAATCTGCCACTGAAGCTTTACGAGCGTTTCGTACCTTCAAAGGTATTCGAAGCGGTAAAGGACCCATGTGTTGCTACTCTCTAAGGCGAAGGATAAACATTTTTGAGAAGGCTGTATTTCTGGAAGCAAACCTCGAGTGGAAGACCATCGACATGCAAGTCAGTGGCTGTTACGGTTTCGCAGAATGTTGAAACTATTGAAACGTTATCCACGTATGGAAAAGTACGTGACCGACAAGTTTATCGACAAACGGGGATTTCGTATAGAAGTTTGGAGAGCACTAAGAATTTTTCTTAAAAAATAACCGTACAAAATCAAAAGATTTATCGAGATAAAATTCGGCGATTTTGAGAAGCGTCAAGAATTCGCTGAATGGGTTTTCCGGCAAATTGATATTGATGAAAACTGGCTGTCGAATGTACTGTGGACAGATGAAGTTCACCTTTCTCTAAACGGAGAGATTAACCACCAAAACAGCCGCATTTGAGCAACAGAAAACCCTAGAATTTTCACAGAAATGCCACTTTGTCAGCATAGAGTTGAGGGTTAGGTGTAGATTCACTTCTTCTTTCATTATTGGGCGAAGATATGGAAGAACCTTTTAAATCGTTTGTGTAACCGGTGAACGTTATTGAAAAAAGACATTTGAAAATTATGTTTATTTTAAATGAAAAATCTAAATTTATTCTAAGGAGACACAACGATCATTTTCAACCTTAGGGATGAAGTATGAAAGGATGAATTGTGAAGAGTAATGATAAGCGGGAAAATAAAGTTTCCAGGGATGGGAACGTTATGTTTAACTTTTGAGAGAATAGGTTATTACCATATTGCAGGACTGACAAGCACTAAGCGAAATAGCATACATGAAAGATGGTGGACTTCCTCATATCTCCCGCGGTGCCAAACAATTGCTGAAGGATACGTTCAGTGAAGATCGTGTGATAAGTCGCCACTTCAATACACCAGTGGCCTCCAAGATCACCAGACTTGACGCTTTGCGATTTTTGGCTATGGGGATACATTAAGTCGCGTGTTTATAGATGCCGGCCTACCACATTGGTCATGTTGAAGGCTTCTATCAGACTGCACGTTTCATTAATTTCAACAGAAGTGTTAATTAATGCTGTCCAATCTGTCATCTATCGTCTGTAGGCGGTGTTTGAGAATGAAGGGCGCCACATTGAGAGAGGATTTTGACCTAATACAAGAGAAAAGGGAGTTACCTCATGTGTTATATAAGCTGCCATGTATTATATTATCTACCAATAGTTTGAAGCTCTTTGTGTTGGGTTATGGGAATAATAAATGCTGTCCTCACATATTGACTATTAATTTTTTGTGAGCATTAATATTTTTGTTTGTCATTTGCTCACATCTTTTATTATGTCGTGCCGACCAAAGTGTTATAACTTCTCGAATAACACTGCTACACACAATTTTACCCCTTATGTTTAGTTTATCGCTTTTCGCTCATTAGAAGAAATAGCATATGGAATATTCTTTGTACACCCCTAACTTCAGAAATTTTCGCAAAAATATAATATAAAATGATTTTACTACCACGTTATTCAACGCAAAAGGTCGAACTAATAAGGATTTTTATTTGAAGGGACACATTTTTAAAATTGTGTACTGTATAATAAGCAATGATGACATTTGACAAGCCCATAGGATATTTGGAATAAAGTACGACACATTTATTTTGTCACTCCCCTCTATATTTCATTTGTTGGATCATGACAAACATCCAGTTGAATAGTCAAGTGGCGCCAATTAGTCAAGAAACTACACATTCCTTATAGCAAGAAATCCTATTAGTAGTGGCATCATAATTTTGGTACTATATTAACATTTCAAAAATTCGTGTATTGATATCAGCAGTGTTTTCAAACATTCAATCTATTTTACAAAACCCCATCTATGATATATTTTTGCTACATGTTTTAATTTGAATATACCTATTTTACATACCTCGGATTGCATTTTAAAATTGTCAATGATTTTTCTAATTTTGGCGAAATGCTTTTAATTAATTATTCTTTTCTGGTATTCAAAAAGGAAAAATACGTGACGATCAGTTATATTTTTCAATTTATCAAACAATTTGGCCATCTAGCGAATAAAATTGCAACTAAAATCAATTTCGAATATTTCATTTTTAGCCATAAATATTCCCATTGTATCCTGAACACAATGGTATTTACCGCATTGCTCTAGTTCAAATATTCGCGGAGTTATTAATTTTTAAAGTTATGCAAGACTTTTAGATCACCCTGTATATCGGGATTCAGATAATAACTCTGAAAGGTATTTCATACACAGTGACCTTTATCAAAGATACACGAGATTACCTAGTGTAAAGGAAATTGACTCCGTCTCTTTCGAAAAAAAAAACATATAGAAGAATTTCGACACAAAGAATTTTCACTTTCTTAGGTTCAGCCCATATAGATAATATCTTTACATTTTATGTCAAATAAAATCTGACATATGAATGGATGTTGTTCAGAGAACGATATATTAAAACCTCCTTGTACCTCTAGGAGAAAGTGGGTGTTGATATTTATAGGGACTCTCATGGGAAAATCGACTTCAATTTTAGGTGTATTCCATGTATATAACGAATTAAGACATTAAGACGCGAATGTTTCTTCACACAAATGTTTCTATTGTTTTCACTGCGATGAGAAAATATTGGCACGGTTTGACTCATCAGTGGTGAACCCTCCTAACGGTTTCGCCAATTTACTCTACCATATCGCTTCTTTAGAGCTCTCTAATATTGTATTGGATAATTTTACTTTTATATGCAACACTGAAGCGTATAATCCTAGAAATGGTATTCAATCAAACTATAAACATAAGCTTTTAGTACAGTATATTTAAATTTAAGTATTTGGGAGGGTTCACCACTGATGAGCCAAGCCCTCCCAATATTTTTTCATCGCAGTAAAGACAGTATAAGTTTGATTTATTTGTGAGAATAAACATTCGCGTCTTGATGTCTTTATTCGTTAAATGAAGATGGCGCGTTATTGCTTTGTATTAATCCATGTATACATATCTCCATTGTAGATCCAAAACCGAGGTTTGCAGAATGTGACGCGGCCTGGGATGGACTGTTCTGCTGGCCTGCCAGTCCAGCAGGATCCAGGGTCGTTGTTCCCTGTTCCCACATCTTCAACTCCAGCTCTACCGAACTGCTGCAGCCTGGAGGAGGCCTCATCACTTCTGGTCAGTCTTTCATTTTCGTTCTTCATTATTACAATTGTCTCATCTTCTGTATCAAAGTATTTCACGTTTGATCATACACATAATATAAAATCATATTTATGTATAGATAATTGCCAAAACCTGATGGTTAAACTAATCATCCTTAGTGATTCTTTTACAATTTCTTCCTTTTTATCACGGAAAAAGCCGCATCCTCTATTAAAAAAAAGAAAAGTTCAACTGTTTTTAATATTATATTTTTGATATATCATTAAACAAAGGACTAAAATCCTTGGCCTCAACGCACACAGGAAATAAATATAAATCCTTACTAGTGGTCTAGAACACTTAATTTTAGAAATTGAATATTTTTATCAGACAACCACAATTTGATTTCAATATTGATTCATTTATATAACTGCATAAATAGGCCCTGTTTGGAGGCGTTTAGAAAGGTTTCTGCAGATCTACACGGAATGAACTCTGTTTGCGTACAAGAGCAAGTTCCTTCTTCTGCCTTGGAGACAAAGCCAGGCCACAGTCATCATTTTTAGGGTTCACAATTCGATATCTGTGTCGCAGTTATCTCAAACCCGTTAGATACATCGTTAGAGACGGGCGCCCAAAAATAGTCCACCAATAGAGGGCCTGATGACATTTGTATCACACAGTTTTCAGGGAAAGTTGGACTAGAGGTTTGGCGAGACGCAGTCACCTAAAGGCCGTGAACTGACGTCTGCGGCATTTGCCTGATTGGCCCTCCATATCTTCTCCTCCATGACTGTGATGTTCTCCCTTCTCCTGCCTTTTGTCGTATTTTTCAAACCACTCCATGATTTCTCATGTCAACATCTCTCAACTCATCACAGATTCTTGAAAAAATACAGTTTACAAAAAAGGGCATTAGACGCCGCAGAACTCTTTTTAAATCTTTAATTAAAATAATATATGTGCGACATCTTATGACTTTTTTTGTAATTTGTCGAAAAACGCAAAAAAAAAAACAACAAAAAAAAAACTGTGGTAATGAATAATAAAGATTATTTAAAATTATCAGTTTAAAGCTGGCCCTCCCGATAAAACAGTTTGTAGTTTTCTCCTTATGTTTTTGTACACTTTCTTCTTCTTATAATTAGGGAATTAGGCTGTCTGAAATATAGGATAGGATCTAGCATATAAATATATATATGTTATATTAAGATATTATTTAAAATGTTATATTAAAATATTTTATTTAAATTATCATTATTTCATAGATATAAATACTCTGTATAAATCGACCGCCAGAGGTCACGCTTTCTCTATAAATACTCATTGTTGTTGTTCCCCGTTGGCCGACCCAAAACATTTGTACATTATGTAAATAATCTTTTCATTTTTTATCTTACGCCTTAAGCCAGGCAATACTTTTATCAAATTATGTTATTCATATATATTACTCAGCTCAAATAAAGAAATCTATGATCTTCAATATTATTTTTATTTCAAGATTTTAGCCACGACTGCACCACCATAGCATAATCATCAATATGATCCAAAACAACAGAAATCCCATCTTTTTATTTTTTTAAATATAATATTAGTCGACAGGATATCTGAAACTTGTGTGAACGAAATCCCAAAAGCAAATTTTTTCAAATTCAGGTATGCAAATCTTCCAATCAAAAATAGTTCATTTTTCACTCAAAAATAATTCATTTCAACCAAAAATAGCTCGTTCCAACCAAAAATAACCTACTTTAAAAAGACATAGCCCAATTCAAACAAGCATAGCTCTCCACAACCAAAACATAGCTCATTTTTAATTATGCAAATCAAACATAACTTACCCCAATCAAAAATAGCCTTCTCCAACGAAAAATAGTCACCCACAAACAACCATAGCACAAAAAAGCAAACATAGCATTATCCGCAAGCAAACATAGCTACTCCGCAAGCAAACATAGCTACTCCGCAAGCAAACATAGCCATCTCCAAACAAACATAGCCATCCCCACAAGAAAACATAGCCTTCCTCACAATCAAACATAGCCATCTCCAAGAAAATATAGCTATCTCCAAGAAAACATAGCTATCTACAATCAAACATAGCCATCTCCAAGAAAACATAGCCATCTCGAAACAAACATAGCCATCTCCAAACAAACATAGCCATCTCGAAACAAACATAGCCATCTCCACAAGCAAATATAGCCATATACCCAAGCAAACATAGCCATATCCAAGAAAACATAGCATTCTCAACAAACGGCCATAGCATCAACAGACAGCCATAGTCATCTCCAACAAACATCTCCAGCAGTTTTCAAGCATCCTTCTCCCATCCAACGCCTACCTATCTCCGGATATCAAGTCCACCCATCCTCTGCAGCACCAGTCATCTCCATCTACAGCCAACTCCAGCCAGCATCATCCTTTTCAAGGTACTTTGTATCAACCATTTTTCGCAGTTTATTTTAACTTTTTAATTCTCACTCATGTTTACAATAGTTTACAATCGCTTATTTGCTTATAGTTACATACATCCCTTTTATGTCATTTCTTAAATATTTTTGCTTTTTAAATAATGCCACATTTTCTTTGTATAATTTGTCCTATATCTCTCCTAAATATATTTAATTCCATATTATACTTTAAACATTTGCAATTAGGTTTAACCATTTTCACCCATTTTTGTAATTCTATATGTAAAACAGTCGGCCAAGAAAACAACAACAAATTAACCTATTTCTCACATATTCAATCATTAATAAAAATTAATCTTTGTTAATCATATTTTCATTATATATTTTCGTTAATGACAACAATGCCTTATTGCTTAACATTTCCATCTTATATTTAAAATTCCCAAACTTTTAATATTTTGATATTTTCTTATTTAATCTCATTTCTTAATATCTTATTATTTTAGGAATTTTCATTTTTAACCCCATTACTTATTTCCTGTGTAAATATCTGAGAGCGTACCTAGCCAATATGTAAATTTAGCGAGACCAACATATGTAAATTTTAACTTTTGTTTTTGTTCACCTTGATTCTTTTTTTTTTCAATGCCCATTCTTTATTCTTACCATTAATTTTTCTTACCATGTTCATTCCTTATTTGCACATTTTCCTTTGTACATAAACTTTGTCTCAACTTATTTCTTTCTCTCAAATGATCATTCTTTATTCTTACCATTAATTTTTCTTAACATGTTCATTCGTTGTTTTCACATTTTCCTTTTGTACATAAACCTCATCCACAAATTATTGCTTTCTCACAAATGCCTTTTTTTCCCTATAATCACCCAATGTATTAATGTTGCCACCTATCCTTTACCCATGCCATTATTTTTATAATGTTTATTTTCAATGCTATCATTTATATTTTTCATTTATATATTTTGTTGTAATTATTATTCATTTTATTTGCCTTCCTCATTTTTAATATTATGTGTATCATTTTTTCTTGTCTATCTCCAATCTATTGGTTCACAGTAAGCCAATACGATAAAGGAACACTTTTTTTTCTCTCTTTACATTTTCACTCTATGCCACATTTTCACTCTATGCCACATTTTCACTCTCCACCAACAATATTTGTAATCATTCACACTTTATATCATTTTGTATTTTCCTGTCTATTGGTTACCATATAAAAAACCAATATGATAAGTGAATATCACCTCTCACCTTTTCTTTCTATCAATCATTTTATCTTTTTTTTTTAACTATAATTTTTATCACTTTTCTCTGAATGAACCCATATTATTTTCTTCACAGGGGGGAAATGATATATTAAGATATTATTTGATATGTTATATTAAAATATTTTATTTAAAATTATAATTTCATAGATATAAATACTCTGTATAAATCGACCGCCAGAGGTTACGCTTTCTCTATAAATACTCATTGTTGTTGTTCCCCGTTGGCCGACCCAAAACATTTGTACATTATGTAAATAATCTTTTCATTTTTTATCTTACGCCTTAAGCCAGGCAATACTTTTATCAAATTATGTTATTCATATATATTACTCAGCTCAAATAAAGAAATCTATGATCTTCAATATTATTTTTATTTCAAGATTTTAGCCACGACTGCACCACCATAGCATAATCATCAATATGATCCAAAACAACAGAAATCCCATCTTTTTATTTTTTTAAATATAATATATATATACAGTAGATAAGTAATGAAACTCAGTCTAGAAAAACAAATTTATTGATCCGATTTGTACAAAACACCTTGGGCGTCGACACAACGTTGCCAGCGCGTTTTCCAAGCTTCATAGGCCCCACTGTAGTCCGTTGGAGTTATCCCAGTTAGTGCCTTCGTGACAGCACGTTGGATGTTCGGGATATCGTCGAAACGATGACCCTTCAGGCATCTTTCTACCTTCGGAAATAGGAAGAAATCAGGAGGACTCATGTCAGGGCTGTATGGTGGCTGTGGCAGAACTTCAACTCCAATTCGGGTCAAATAGGAGATCACGAGGAACGCTGTGTGCGCCGGAGCGTTGTCGTGGTGGATACGCAAGCGTTAAGCAAGGTCCTGTCGCTTCCGTTGACGGCTTTGTGCAATCGCCGAAGGACTTCTTTGTAGAATTCGACATTAACAGTTTTCCCCTGAGGGACAAACTCTTTGTGAATTAACCCCCGCTTGTCGAAAAACACAATCAACATTGTTTTGACTCGGGACTTTGACATTCTTGCTTTCTTCGGCCGCGGGGATGCCGGTGTGTGCCACTCCGAGCTCTGGGCTTTCGTCTCCGGGTCGTATTGGAATGTCCACAATTCGTCGCCTGTTACTACGTTGCCTAAAAAGTCTGGATTATTTTCCAATTCATTCAACATCTCACGGTAAACGTCCACTCGTCGTTACTTTTGTTTGGCGGTGAGCACTCGCAAGTGTCACGGGCACACAAACAACGTAATACGCGAAGCTCGACCCTCACTGCGCCAGAGCTACGACGCGACTGCGAACCGGTTCTATTGTTAGCTCAGATCCCCCACACACCACGTGACCTGCAGGTGGAGAACCCACTGCGAGCGACTGGGGCGCCGCGCGGCGGCCAGTCTCATTACTTATCTACCGCACCCTGTATTAATAGTAATTTTTTATATTTGGAAAATAAAGGAAAAGTAAACTATTAAGAACTACAGATTTTGAATTAATTTTGAGTCAGAACAGCAAGCTAATTTTGTTTCAAATAGTATAGTTATGAAAATTTTAAGATTAATATATTTTTTTATTTAATTTAAATGTGTAGGTTTGTTTTTATTTTTATTTTTTTGTAATAAATTTAGTTAGATTATATTTAAAAAAAAAAGAAAAAAAAGTAACACCAGCAAAGCATCGGCAGTTACGCGTCATAGGCTGGGTGAAAAAAAGGAATAAGCGAAGAGAAAGTTTTAAAGAGAAGAGCAAAGACAGAACCATGATAATAATTTTCCAAATATAAAATAAAGCTAATTAGAGAGAGAGAGAAGTATTTTTGTGAAATTTTTTTGGGGGGAATTTTTTTTATAAGCTTATTTTAAAGAAAATATAGTGTAAATGTGGAGGACACAATATAAGATAGTATATTAAATTAGGAAGGATGAAAACCTTAAAGGTTAGACCAGATAAAAACCATAAAGGTTAGACCAGATGGAAAGAGGATGGTACTCAGGCGGGCCTCTTCAGATGAAGACCTGAGCAGCAGTTTCCGCCCTTTCTCCATTACTGCCAAACCATGCCTCTTCGACCAAATAGAAAGCAAATTTAGGTTGGAGCGGAGATAGGGTAATAGCTGAGCCTTAGATATATATACTACATAAATCAACTAATGAACTGAGCAAGTATCATCTTCTGCACTTTCAAACCTAACTCAAAAAATGTTTTTTTCATTTCAGAAGTTAAATTAATCGGTCCCCTAGACTTAATCAGATTGAGACATACTTATCCCTTAGTGTTAAACTTTAAATCAAATTGTGTTTATTCTTTTTGGGTATAAGGACTGTAAGAGACTGATAAGAAATTAGTATAACAGTTAAATGATTATTACAAATACAGGAAAATATGATCATATCCCAAGCCTTTAACAATGTGCGTCGACAAGGGAACAGGAAAATCTAACATTAAAGAACATAGAAAAATAAACTTTGTCTTATGTTGGTAGGTTCAGATTATGGTCCAAATTGTGTTCATACACTCTAAATAATAGGAGTGCAGGAAAATAAAAAGATATTAGAAGTACGAGAGGATAAGGATTAATTGGAACTACAAGAAAGTTCGATTAAATTCAAACAATTTAAGAATGTACGTCATACCATAAATGGAAATATCAGCTTCATCAAAAAAAGAAATAAGTCCCTTGTCTGAAGAAGGTAAAAATGCTTTCCCATAATAACTCGCATAACCTTTATTAATACAAAGCGATAACGCGCCATCTGTACATATTAAATGAAAGGATTTAAAAGCACGAAAGTTTCCTTTATACATAATACACACTTCTACTGCCCTTACTGCAATGAAAAAATATATTGGGAGGGCTTGGCTCATCAGTGGTGAACCCTCCCAGCGGTTTCGCCAATTTAATCCACCAGACCGCTTCTCAGAGCTCTAATACTGTATAGGACGATTCTGCTTATATACGCAGCACTGAAGGATGGAATCTTAGAAATGGTCCTCAAGAGAACTATGGACAAAAGCTTATAGGACAGTAGAACTACATTCAAATACTTGCATCGAGCAACGCTCCTCCGCAAACAATAAATACAAGGCCAGTTAGGCATAAATTAATACAAAGCGATAACGCGCCATCTGTACATATTAAATGAAAGGATTTAAAAGCACGAAAGTTTCCTTTATACATAATACACACTTCTACTGCCCTTACTGCAGTGCACTACTGTGTAGTGCACTTTCATTGCGGTAAGGGCAGTAGAAGTGTGTATTATGTATAAAGGAAACTTTCGTGCTTTTAAATCCTTTTTTTAATATGTACAGATGGCGCGTTATCGCTTTGTATTAATTTATGCCTAACTGGCCTTGTATTTATTGTTTGCGGAGGAGCGTTGCTCGATGCAAGTATTTGAATGTAGTTCGACTGTCCTATAAGCTTTTGTCCATAGTTCTCTTGAGGACCATTTCTAAGATTCCATCCTTCAGTGCTGCGTATATAAGCAGAATCGTCCTATACAGTATTAGAGCTCTGAGAAGCGGTCTGGTGGATTAAATTGGCGAAACCGCTGGGAGGGTTCACCACTGATGAGCCAAGCCCTCCCAATATATTTTTTCATTGCAGTAAGGGCAGTAGAAGTGTGTATTATGTATAAAGGAAACTTTCGTGCTTTTAATCCTTTCATTTAATAACCTTTATTAACATCATGAAACGCGATATCCCAAAACTCAGGGATATTTGCGTCGATACCTCTCTCACTACATCACAACAAATCGGCTCTATACAATCCTGTTCAATTCAATATTTTACATAATTAACCAAATAAAATTGTCCAAAGAGAAAAACAAACAACAAAGCAAAACACACAAAGCAAGCATCGCAATTCTTTTCCTTCTAAGTTTCCCTCTCCCTTTTCCAATTTAAAAGAAAGTTGTGAATAAATTTGCAAAATTGATCAAAATTTTTATACTTTTCTTTATCGTCTACAAATTCATCAAACGGTCCAATACGACCAAATTTATTTTCCCTATAAACCCGGAAAATTGGGCATTTCAGAAGTAGATGTAGAAAGTAGAAAAAGCTTCTGAAAATTTCATTAGTATTATCAAAAATTTCATTCATTTTTGCGTGTAAGAATGATTTGACTATACTTGGAGCATGGGGTTCGTAAGTAATTAGATATTCAATGGACAGTTGAGCTAGATCATATTTGATTATTTTAGATTCTATATACTCGTAGTCTGTTAGGAGTGGAATTTTTGCCAAACTATGCACACAGTTTCATGAAGTGGTTTTATATGCTCTAACTGCCCATAATAAAATTACTGCATGGAGTTCAGTTTTGTTTAGAACGATTGTTCAAGTACAGGCCTTATTATTGTTTTATATAAAGTTAACCTCTTTTGAGTATCTAAACCCCACATATTGCCGCTTGGTGAACATAATAATTTTTTCATACGCCCTGCCTTACACAGAAAATCATTTACATGCGGAGTAAAGTTAACTTTATTTTTCCATTTATGATTAGAAAATTTCATTCCCAGAATTTTTACTTGCTTGACCGGCATAATTATATTGTTATTAACCTTAATAGGTATTTTTGTCTGTTATGCAGGTATAGCAAATTAGTTTTCTCTGTACTGATCGTTAATTTATTTCTATTACACCATTGGATCACATAATATAAGGTGTATACACTTGCGGTTTTTAGTCCTTCAATTGTCTTATTCCAGCAAATTATTGTAACGTCGTCTGCATAACATATAATATCTGCATTCATTGATTCAAAATTTATCAACAAATCATTAAGCAAAATATTCCATAGAAGTGGTGATAAAGGTCCACCTGTGGACATCCTTTAGTTAATTTCTTATAAAAAGTTTTTGATTCGTATGTAAATTTCACCTCCCTTTAATTATTCAAATAAGATTTTATGATCCGTATTAAATCTGAGGGAACATTATTATTATCCATTCTTTTTATAATCGCAGGCCACCATGCATTGTCGAATGCAACAGCTATATCTATAGCTATCAAGGAAGTCAATTATTTTTGTTTATGTTTCAATATAGTTTCTATAATTTTTTCCTTTCCAGTAATAGTTGACCTAGTCTTCATAAAACCATGCTGCCTTGAGCTCATTAGATTATTCTCTAAATAATAGTTACTTAATTTATTTTTTATTATATTCTCAAATGTTTTAGAAAGATTAGATGACAATGATATTGGTCTATAACCTTTATTTACTTCATGATTCGTTTTGCCTGGTTTTGGAATTATTTTTAAGAATGATTTTTTTCCATTCATCCGGATAATATCCCATTTCTATACATTTATTGAATAATTGATGCAGAATTGGGATTATTTTTATTTTAGCTTTTCTGATCATATTGTTACTAATGTAATCAGGTCCCGGTGCTTTTTTAATATTTGTTTTTAAAATTGTTTCTTCTATTTTCTTAGATTCAATATTAACATTACTTTTATTTTTATATTTAGGCGTATAATTTCTAATCAAAATATGATCATCTTCATCCAAACCTCCAATATCATCCTGAAATAGATCGTTCATTAAACCTTTTATTTTGTCGATCTTCAAATGATCTGGTAAATTATCTATTAGAGGTAATCCTAAATTCCTATTTTTCGATCTCAATGACTTGTAAATCCTATAAGCATTACCAAATGAGTTAGTTGAATGACTTTATTCTATAAAATTTCTCCAACTCGCTCTTTTTGCTTTTTTAATTTTATTTAAATATTTATTTCTCATATATTATTTCTAATATAGTGGAAATCGTTTTTCATATTCTCCAGCTTCCCATCCCACCAGTATGTATTTGTTTTATAATTCCGCTTCTTGTCTTGACATTTAGTAACATATAAGCTGCCTCTTTAAATATTTGTGTGAGAGTCTTTACAATGTTGTCAATATCTTTGATGTTTGACGCGTGGTTTATCTTGGTGATAATATTATCTACATCTTGTATTGAAATTTTTCGGTAAATGTTTTCCAATCAGCATATTTTTCTATAAATTTCCATGTTGAGTTTTGAACTGTCCTTTGCCTGTTAAAACCATGATAAATGTCAAAGGTTATTGCAACTAGATCTGAAATGTGCGTCAATATAGTCGTCTTCCAGTTTTGTATAAAACTTATTGATTTTTTGTTTGAAATCGTAAGATCAATAATGCTTGAATTTCGGCAGGTGGGTATCTTAAGATTATGAATAAATACGCTATGTTCATCTATGATGGAGTGGAATTTGACACCATTGGAGTTTGTTGTCGGATCAAACCAGACTGGGTGTCTAGAATTGAAGTCACCACATAGTATAATTAGATAATAAAAGGCATATATTGGATTTTATAAAATATATATTTTGCCAATATTTCGGCTGGCTGAACGCCAACCTTTATCGAGGCATTACATTTTTGTATACACAAACTCAGCGCCGCATAGTGTTATAATATCACAGTTGAAATCAATTAAAATACAGAGTAGGTGGGAGAAATTTGTGCATGAAAAAAATATATATATGAAAAATGCAATCAAAAATGTAAAATATCTTAAAATATAAAAGGAAAAAGTTCTATCTTATATTTAAAAAATTGTAAAAAGTATTTAAAAATAATTCATTAATAACTCATAGAGAGATAAATGTAAAAATATATGTATATATTAAAACATTTGAAAATAAATTTAAAATGATTTAAATAATAAACTGTAAGAACCCTTTATAAAAAGTTTTTAAAAAATGTGGGTATTTAAAAAATTCATTTCAAAATTTAGTTGATCGATTTATAAATAAGTAAAAAATGTCTTATAAAAATGCATTAAAATGGAAGTTAAAACAATTTAGGATGAATAAATGAGAAAATAAATTTAAAAATGGAAACTAAAAAGTTTAAATTATTGCATGTAAAAAGTTATATATTTAATGTATCAATACTTTTGCGTTTTGAAGCGATAAATGTAAAAATAATTAAACAAGTGGTTTGTATTAATTACAGGTAATTATTAATGTGTGAAAATATAATTTAATAAAGCGCGGGTATTACAACAAAATATAAACTGCTATAAAAAGCAAAAAAATAAAAAAGCAAATTATGAAATTTAAAAAACGGCACCTCTCCCTTTAAAATAGTACATAATAAGTCAATTAAAAAATAAAAAATTAACTAATTGAAATTAAAATAATTAGACAAAAAAAAATTAAGAAGATCTAAATGGTGTGTAGATGTCTGGTAAATCAATTTTCCTATTTATGCTTTCTTTGTCTTCTACAGAGGCCCAGCTTTCTAAGAATAATCGGCAGTGTTTTTCTTTAATGTTCTGGTATAAAATGGCTGTATTTTCGAAATCCGGAGTGTGGTTGTTTTTTAGTGCATGATCAACAAGGAGAGATAGTGGGTTGTAATTCTTTAGTCCTGATTTGTGTTGATTTATACGATCTTTGAGTGGTTTGCTGGTTTCCCCTACATAATTAGCTGGGCAATTGTTACAAGGTATTTTGTAAATTACGTTGATTTTGTTTTCCATTTTGTTAATTTGCTTAGTGGCTGGATGGCGTAGCTAATTACAAAAACACTATCTCTTTTTAAAACACTATCTCTCCTTGTTGATCATGCACTAAAAAACAACCACACTCCGGATTTCGAAAATACAACCATTTTATACCAGAACATTAAAGAAAAACACTGCCGATTGTTCTTAGAAAACTGGGCCTCTGTAGAAGACAAAGAAAGCATAAATAGGAAAATTGATTTACTAGACATATACACACCATTTAGATCTTCTTAATTTTTTTTGTCTAATTATTTTAATTTCAATTAGTTTATTTTTTATTTTTTAATTGACTTATTATGTACTATTTTAAAGGGAGAGGTGCCGTTTTTTAAATTTCATAATTTGCTTATTTATTTTTTTGCTTTTTATAGCACCTTATATTTTGTTGTAATACCCGCGATTTTTTAAATTATATTTTCACACATTAGTAATTACCTGTAATTAATACATACCGCTTGTTTAATTATTTTTACATTTATCGCTTCAAAACGCAAAAGTATTGATACATTAAATATATAACTTTTTACATGCAATAATTTAAACTTTTTAGTTTCCATTTTTAAATTTATTTTCTCATTTATTCATCCTAAATTGTTTTAACTTCCATTTTAATACATTTTTATAAAATATTTTTTACTTATTTATAAATCGATCTCCTAAATTTTGAAATGAATTTTTTAAATGCCCACATTTTTTAAAAACCTTTTATAAGGGGTTCTTACAGTTTATTATTTAATTAATTTTATATTTATTTTCAAATGTTTTAATATATACATATATTTTTACATTTATCTCTCTATGAGTTAATAATGAATTATTTTTAAATACTTTTTACAATTTTTTAAATATAAGATAGAACTTTTTCCTTTTATATTTTAAGATATTTTACATTTTTGATTGCATTTTTTATAATATTTTTTTTTCATGCACAAATTTCTCCCACCTACTCTGTATTTTAATTGATTTCAACTGTGATATTATAACACTATGCGGCGCTGAGTTTGTGTATACAAAAATGTAATGCCTCGATAAAGGTTGGCGTTCAGCCAGCCGAAATATTGGCAAAAAAAATATTTTATAAAATCCAATATATGCCTTTTATTATCAAATGAATTAAATATGGATTGCTCTATTTTTTAAACATAGTATAATAGGTTGTTGATTGTAGGTATCCAGAAGCTCCTTGATAAATTTCCGATGAGTGTCATTAAATCTATGTGGATGTATATAAAGGTTTGCGATAACAGTATTTGATTTTGCTGAATTTATAAAGGTGGTTGTACAAAAGGAGTTTGTGAATTTATTGATTTTATTATATTGCCACGTGGAAAATTAGGAGGAAACAACAATTTATTTCAGGGAAGGACAAACTATCAAAGGTAAACAAAAGATAAGCCACGAGGGAAATTTACAGAGTGGCAAGATATAAAACATAAAAATGACCACTCTGTTAAATAAAAAATAATAAAATTAAGAAATACTATGTTACATAAATAAAATTAATAAATACTATGTTACATAGCTTCTTCCCTATGGGAGCTGTGACCCACAGCTAGCAATTATTGTAAATACTGACGTGGATTTGACGTGCTTCTGCCAAGGATTCCATCGAAGTCTTGGAACTTTGTTCCTAGTACCTTTGCGTCCTTTTTCTTGCGGCGTGAAGAGCGGCTTTGTCGTCGTATCGTCTATAGGGACATCGTCATCTTGGAGGGAAGTCTTGGCTTTAGCACGGCGGTGGAATCCTGGAGTCAGTCTCCGAAAATGTAGATCACAGCACCCATGTCTTCAAGGTCTTCTCGGCGATCTTCAGTTTGTCTTCCCTAACTTACCCAGCATCTCCACCAAAATGCCACGTGGAAAATTATGGAAGACAAAAACTTCAGGAGGAAACAACAATTTATTTCAGGGAAGGACAAACTATCAAAGGTAAACAAAAGATAAGCCACGAGGGAAATTTACAGAGTGGCAAGATATAAAACATAAAAATGACCACTCTGTTAAATAAAAAATAATAAAATTAAGTTGCAGTGTATATTTGTTCATCTGTCGTTGAATGCACTATTTGAGATTCTAAATCGAAAATTACATCTCTATTAATTAGATAGGGTTCCTGTATTAGGATGATATCTGGTGGGTTGTCTTTTATTGCAGCTTGAAGCTCATTTAGTGCCATGAAACTTTTTCTTACATTTTGTTGTAAACATTTAATTCCTTTTCCCAATGAAATAATTTAAACTGGGTGTTTTTTATTCTTCATTAATGGTAGAATATTGTGTTCTTTGGATTATTCGATCTGTTTGTATTTTATAAAGCGGGCACAGATTAGAATTTGGCCTATGACTTGTTGAGCTATTTTTATATTTAGGGTAATTCAAGCAATTGAGACATCTTAGTTCTCCAGTGCAGCAATGATCGCCCTGTATTCCACAGTTTTTACAAACTCTAACTTTGGGACTATCCCTTAATTTATGAGTCGGGTTATATTCGAAGCAATTTTGACATTGTTTAACAAAAATTCTATCCTGTACGTAAGACCTCTCGAATTCGGTATAAATTACATTATTCATTTCTCTTAATTTTTGATAAACTTTCGGAGACACTCTTAAAACTAAATTTTGATACGGTATGTTAGATTTCATTGCAAAAAGAAATTTCATTTTCCATTCCCTCCAAATCTAAATTCATACTACATGCCGTTTGTACTAATGACGATGTTTCGGTTAATTTACATACATTTTTAATCACTATTGTTGGATCTCTTGGCCTGGGTATGTAAATTTTGCTAACCGCTTTCAGTTCTTCTGACTTTTCTAATTCTTTTAGAAGTATATTGGTATCTAGAAGACTTGGCGATTTTATTATTACTGATTTTCTAGTGTTAATTATTGTATTTATCTTGACTTTCTTGCCACTTTCTCTTAAAACTTTTATATTATTGGAAATTGTATTGATTAAATTAGAATTAATTTCATCGTTGTTTGAGGCTACTATCAGTGTTGATTAATCTTTATGTGCTTGTTGTATATTTTTAATAAGTTCGCTATCTTGTCGTACAACTTGAGAATAGGATTTAGGCCTGGGCAGTTCTTTAAGTATACGTATTTTGAAATTTTCTATCTATCGTGTTGTCAATAATTTCAGTCAGATTTTCTATTGTATTTTGTTTATTTAATTCTTCTAAAGATTCGATTCCACTTTTGGCCTGATCTATCATTGACGACAAGTAAGATATGTCATTCTTTGTTAAATTCTTTTGATTGGATTTGAACTTTTTATCAAAATAATTTTTTATTTCGTCAAGTTTAGCATTTATTGACTTTGAGGAGGAATCCATTTTTAATTTACTGAATTAAGAAAAATATTCATTTTACTTGATGCAAAATTGTATATCAGAAATTTAAATATAGAAAAATTTAAATATATAATAAAAATAAAAATCATTTGAATCGGTCCTAACGGTACCGTATATTCTATATGTAGTCCTATCTATACTTTTTTATTTAAGTATTATATACGTGGACCAGTACCTGTTATTTCTGCTGAATAAGGAAGTTTAGGAATTTAAGTTTTAGTGCTTCATGTCAATTAGATTGAATGTTCATTCTCTATACCCCCCTTTATAAAGATCGAACAAGCATAGATAATTGTTATGTATGCTCTAAGGAGAGAAAAAATATTCTATAAATCGTATAAATTTAAAGGATCAAACAAAGTAAGAATTAGAGAAAACACAGAAATAAAGGTATGGTGTTGGTAAGCACAGGTAATAAGACCAAATCAAAACAAATAAACAATGTGCGACGTTTCGGCATCAACGCCGCTACAATCTTCAGACGAATCTGAAGAGGGCAACAACGCAGCTATTTGGTCCTGTGCTTACCAACACCATACCTTTATTTCTGCGTTTTCTCTAATTCTTACTTTGTTTGATCCTTTAAATTTATAGGATACCTTTAGAATATTTTTTCTCTCCTTATAGCATACATAACAATTATCTATGCTTGTTCAAACTTTATAAAGGGGGGTATAAAGAATGAACATTCAATCTAATTGATATGAAGCACTAAAACTTAAATTCCTAAACTTCCTTATTTAGCAGAAATAACAGGTACTGGTCCACGTATATAATGCTTAAATGAAAAAAGTATAGATAGGACTACATATAGAATATACGGTACCGTTAGGACCGATTCAAATAAATTGATGATGTGAGTTATTATGGGAAAGCATTTTTACCTTCTTCAGACAAGAGACGTATTTCTTTGTCTGATGAAGCTGATATTTCCATTTATGGTATGACGCACATTCTTAACTTGTTTGAATTTAATCGTACTTTCTTGTAGTTCCAATTAATTATTATCCTCTCGTACTTCTAATATATTTTTATTTTCCTGCACTCCTATTATTTAGAGTGTATGAACACAATTTGGACCATAATCTGAACCTACCAACATAAGACAAAGTTTATTTTTCTATGTTCTTTAATGTTAGATTTTCCTGTTCCCTTGTCGACGCACATTGTTAAAGGCTTGCGATATGATCATATTTTCCTGTATTTGTAATAATCATTTAACTGTATTACTAATTTCTTATCAGTCTCTTACAGTCCTTACACCCAAAAAGAATAAAAACACAATTTGATTTAAAGTTTAACACTAAGGGATAAGTATGTCTCAATCTGATTTAGTCTAGGGGACCGATTAATTTAACTTCTGAACTGAAAAAAAAAAATTTTTTGAGTTAGGTTTGAAAGTGCAGAAGATGATACTTGCTCAGTTCATTAGTTGATTTATGTAGTATATATATCTAAGGCTCAGCTATTACCCTATCTCCGTTCCAACCTAAATTTGCTTTCTATTTGGTCGAAGAGGCATGGTTTGGCAGTAATGGAGAAAGGGCGGAAACTGCTGCTCAGGTCTTCATCTGAAGAGGCCCGCCTGAGTACCATCCTCTTTCCATCTGGTCTAACCTTTATGGTTTTCATCTGGTCTAACCTTTAAGGTTTTCATCCTTCCTAATTTAATATACTATCTTATATTGTGTCCTCCACATTTACACTAGATTTACAACAACAACAACAATAAAACCTTTATTAAGACACTATTGTCTTACAAGGGGATTCCCCTAAAAAGTTATATATGCACATGAGTGAGGAGGAAAAGCAATTTAGAGGGGGGGGAGCAATCAGCCGTTGTCTGTGGAGTTGAGCACTTCTCTCATTTTATCAATTGCCTTGTAATATTTAAAATATTTGTAAACAAATGTTTTATCCAGCAGGAGAGTAGTGAAGATTTTATATACATGTTGTTCATTGTTGTGAGTTGGCCCCGAAATTTCGCGAATTTCCTGTCTCTTTTCATGTAGGAATGGGCAATGGAATAGATAGTGGACCAAATTGTCTTGGATGTCAACATTGCAGAAGTAGCAATTTAAAGGGTCGCTGTTCCAAAATCCCGTGATATCCTCGCGGAAAAGTAGCCATAGAATCCTTTGACGGGATATAAATCGTTTAATTTTCAAAAGGAGGTTTGATATCAAGTAGTCCTTCGTCGTGAAGGAGCTACTTAGAGATTGATAGTGAATAAAATTAGTTGAGTTTTTACTCTTAGCTCGGTCAAATTGGAGTAGCTGGTCCACTGTGGTTTGAATAATTCTAGGCATTTCTCCTCGCACAACCATATAATCTTCACAGTTCTTAAGAAAATAAAAAACCCTAGAGTCAATGATGCTATTCAGGTTATGAATAAAGTTGTTTCCCGCTTTTCTCACAATTGGAACTTTCCAGAGCTGGGACAAGCAAACATAGGGTAATCTTGTCCTGTCCATTTTTAAAATCCGTATCCAGAACTTCAGAATCAATTTCGTAATGTTTAATTCGAGGGACATCCTTCCGGTTTCTGTTCGTAAGATGTAGCCCGGAGTATATTTGGGAAGGTCAAGAAATCGTCGTAGAAAAATATCCCGGATCTGGTTTACAAATTTTATCCGATTCGTCGCCCACAGTGATGCCGAGTATAACAACTTGGATAAAACTATGGAATCAAGTGACAATCTCATGAATGCATCTATTATTTTCCTATCAGTCAAGGTTATGTATTTAAACCATACAGGCAATGCGTATGTTACTATAGGGAGAATACAGCTTCTGTATAAAGTAAATTTTTGGTTAACAGATAAGCCACCTTTTGAACTGAACATATTGGATAATGAGGCTTTGGCTATTTCAGATTTTCTTATTATATCCTTCACGTGGCTGGTGAATTTCAGTTTAGAATCGAAAGTGACTTCCAAATATTTGACCTGCTGGGTCCAATTTATGGGAGATGAGTAAATTATAAGATTTGTCCTGGGTGTGAACTTGAAGATATTTCGTGGAGGAAAGATAATTGATTGAGATTCCTTTGGATTCAGATTGAGTTTCCATTTATCACACCAATTGGGAACGCGAGCTGGATAAAAGGGCAGTATCATCAGCGAAAAGAGCTAGTCGGCATTGTGGGATATGTGGAAAATCATTGATGTATAAATTGAAAAGTATAGGGATCAATATTGAGCCTTGAGGAACACCAGGTTCTATTTGCCGAGGACTTGATATATATGTTCCAACTTTTACGGAGAACGTTCTATCCTGAAGATAATTCTTCAGGAACCTGATGAATTTCTGAGGAAAATTATAAGAAGTTAATTTAATGATGAGGCCTCTGTGCCAAACTATATCGAAAGCTTATTTTAAGTCTAAAAGCACTACTCCAACAGCTTCGTTAAGGGATTTGCGAGTTTGTATGAAATCAATAACGGTAATCAATTGGTGAGTTGTTGAATGATTTGCTCTAAACCCAAATTGCTGTGGAATTAGAACATTTCTTGTATCTATATAGGTCTGGAGTCTTTTAAGGATGATCCGCTCAAATATTTTTCCAAATATCGGCAAGAGACTAATTGGCCTATAATTGAACAAGAATTTTTATTATTATTTTCAGATATATCCAAACAAATCATCTTGTTATAGCCCTTTTCAACTCTCACAGTTTAAATTTATTAAAAGAAAATTTAATTACCTACCTGTGTTAGAGAAGCTTTACCCGCTTAAACACGGATAAACCCTTTCACTCCCGGGGCCCATCAATGGTAATTTAAACCAACAACCCCATATTGTATATTACTTATAACGAGATTTTCATGTTGTATAATAGAAAGACATCTGTAAATGATTTTACGCATTATTCACATGTGTCATTACATCATCATATGTAAAGTACTTTGTACAAACTGAGGATAAATAAATAAAACTCTGTAATAGATTAAGAGTTGAGGTGAAGCAAGAGATAGAAGTCATAACGTCTAAAATCGAGATAGATTTATAATTCCCATAACAAGGTCTAAAAATGTAAACTGCCACGGCGCCAGTAGAATTTCACCAGACGATCCACGCCCCTGTCGCATAGGGCCCCCGTCTTAACCTATAAATACAGTCATTTTACAGTCACTTGACAGACTTCACCATCTGCGTGAGCCCGCGTCGGTTGTACCCCAGGTCCTCCTCATCCATCATGTAGCCAGTAAGAACTCTTCTATCTCCATCTTTCGCTCCTAGCTCAACTTTTATCTGTTCACGGAACTTTCTTAGTGCAACTGTGTCTTCGTTTTTTGTGTATGGACATTCCCAAGCTTTCCACTCTGCCTCGACCACGACTGCCTGTACTCTGTGAGAACTTTTAAAAGTCTTACAAAATGCAGAGAGGTACTGGAAAACTCCCCATCCTGACTGTTATTCTCGGTCAACACAGTATAGCGAGAGTTGAAAGGGATTAACACCATAGAATAAGTCGACTGGATACCTCATCACATTTATAGTCGACAGGATTCTACAAGAGGCTACCGGCCCTCACCACTTTTATATGCTAGAGGATGGGTACCCGGCTTCGCCCGGTTTTTTTCCGAGTGAAAGTTTGCCTAACGTATTTTATTGATGATAATATTCCGGAACACACATAATATTATGATAATAATGATAATAAGTATCCTTATTTTATTTATTTATATAATATAAAAATATAATTTTCGAGCAAACATATCCACTCTCTCTACTGGAAAGATTTTTAAAAAGATATATATATATATAAATATCTAGAGATATACTACATGATCTTAGCCAAAAGACCGAGAAACGATATTTTATATATAGAGATGACTTTGCTTCGTGTGTCTTCTGCTCGAGTGAATGTTTCGCTGGTAGAATATTATTCCTGCCTACTAAATATTATTATCTGGCTTCGCCTGTGGTCTTCTTTAGTGAATATTCCCCTAAATAATTTTGTTTATGTCAATCAAGTATGATACAGCAATATATTGTTGCTTAGTACTTGGTTAATTTTAATTTTTCTTGGTTAAAAGTTCGACGAAAACCTCTTTCAGATTTAACTCTATGTCCTGTTCAAATTTCAGCGAGATTTTTACCCGAGTAAAGGTTTGCCTAAACGAACAATGTTAAAAAGATTCTAGAAAACATCCAATCCACCTATATATATTGTTGCACCAGGTTGCGGCTTGGCAGACTCTTCGGCCATGATTCTCTCCTGTGCTTGGTCTTGCATCTTACCAGAGCGTGTTTCAACCATCCTACAAATTTATATAAGGGAATAATGAGATAAGTCTACTTTAAGTAGCCTCCAGAATAATTTATTTATTTTTCACATCAAAGAGAGCAGTGAAGTCACACGTGTACCTAAATACAAATGATGATTCTATAATACATATATTCTGTTTATAATACATATATTCTGTTTAATAAAAGAAATAAAAATAAAATATAATTTTGAATTTAAAATATATGAAAAATAATATTACTAATTAAAATAAAATTGATTCATTAGCCGTGATGCAACACTTCCCCCTCTCCAGAGGTCGTCACGTCCTCGTGAGTTACCTCATAAATTCTCTCAAAATAGGGTTTGAGTCTTGAGACATGGACAATCAATGGGTCTTAGCCAGGATTATCTTTCGGCTCAATTAAGTAATTTACGTTAGACAGCTTCTTTAATATTGGATATGGGCCAAAATATTTACTAAATAGTTTTTCACATTTTCCGATTTTCCTGACAGGTGTCCAAACTGCCACTAAATTTCCTGGTTCATAGATTTTCTCATTGTGTTTTTTGTCATAGTTTCTTTTCATTCTTTCCTGAGTCTTCTAGGTGTTGTTAATGACTACCTGTCTCGTCCTTGCTATTTTATATCTAAGTAGTTTTCTATATATTCGTCGTAATCGTCCATGTTACTGTCCGTTGGAATATTCTCGTCGTCTAAGAGGGACATGGGTTCCCTTCCAAACAACAGGAAAAATGGAGAGTAGCCTGTGGTTTCTAGAATCGTGGTATTATACGCGTGGGTGATAAAAGGGAGGATTTCATCCCAGTTCTTTTGGTCTGTGTTCACATACATGCTGATCATATTGATTAAAGTTCTATTTAGCCGTTCCGTTTGTCTGGGGGTGGTAGCTCATTGTGAAGCACTGTTTAACTTTGCACATTTTCATTACCACCTTCATCAAATTGCTAGTGAATTGTGAACCTCTATCGCTAGTAATAAATCTTGGGGCCCCGTGACGTAAAATAATATGTTCGATTAAAAATGTAGAGACTTCTTTCACGGTTGCTTCTGATACTGCCTTTGTTTCAGCATACTTGGTATAATAATCAGTCAACACAATTATCCACTTCATTCTTCTTTTCGTTGATGTCAAGGGGCCAACAAAGTCAATTCCGATTCTTTCAAAAGTGTAGTTCGCTGGGGGAATAGGTTGTAAAAGTCCAGAAGGCAAGTGATTTGAACCTTTCCGACTTTGGCAAAGATGGCACCTCTTTACAAATTCTGAAACATCTTTCAACATGGAAGGCCAATAGTATTTATTCTTCAATCGGTAAGTGGTTCTGGCGACGCCCAGATGGCCATTCAGCATATGGTTGTAGTATTCACTCATGACTTCCTTTCTTCTCTTCTTTGGCACTACCAGAAACCATGCCCTACCTTCAGGATTTGGATTTTTCTTGTAGAGACACCCATTTTCTTCTTTGAAGTTCTGTGTAATTGAACGCTTGTTTTCACTAAGGTTCTCCTTAATATTCTCAATAAAATCATCATTTTCGTCTATTATTTGATTCAGAAATAGTCTTCCATAATCTTCGTCCCATTCGTTTTCAGGTAAGGGTCCTCTAGATAGACCATCAGCGTCCAGATGTTTTTTACCCGATTTGTGTAAAATTTCCTGAATCTTCAGTGCCCATCGTGCTAATCGGCCGGTCGGATCTTTCAGATTCTTAAGCCAGCATAGTGCGTGATGATCAGTTACGATTTTGAAGTGCCTTCCATATAGGTAGGGTCGTAACTTGGACATTGACCACACAACAGCTAGACATTCTTTTTCGGTAGTCGAATAATTTTGCTCAGGTTTGCTCAGTGTTCGACTTAAATATGAGATAAACTTTTCTTTATCGCCGAACTTTTGGACTAATGTTGCACCCAGGCCGATGTTAGATGCGTCAGTATGAATGTAAGTAATTGCATTCGGATCAAAGTGCCCTAAGATTGGGGGATTTATCAATGCTACTTTAAGGGTTTGAAATGCTTTTTCTTGATAATTTTCCAGGTAAAAGGTACATTCCTTTTTATAAGACTGGTTAATGGATCGGCAATTTTTGAAAAACCGTTGATAAATTTTCTATAATATGAGAACATTCCTAAAAATGATTGAACTTCTTTTATTTTTTGGGCCGAGGAAAATCTCTAATAGCCTTGATATTATGCTCCGCTGGTATTATACCATGTTGATTAGTTATATGGCCAAGAATCTCCAGTTCTTCGAAAGCAAATTGGCATTTTTTGTTGTTCAATTTTAAATTAGCCTCGCGAAAACATTTAAAAACAGCTTCTATTCTTTTGAGATGTGTTGAAAAATCCGAGCTATAAATGATTACGTCATCTAGATAACAAAAGCAAATTTGCCATCTAAGATTACCAAGCATATTTTCCATGTTTCTCTCAAATGTAGCAGGGGCATTGCATAGACCAAAGGGCATTACATTGAACTCATATAGGCCATGTGCTGTAGTGAAGGCTGTCTTTTCTTTATCTTTCTCCTCAACCTCTACTTGCCAATATCCTGATTTAAGGTCAATTGCTGAAAAGTATTTGGATCCTTGAAGTGTATCCAATACTTCATCAATTCTGGGAATTGGGTGAACATCCTTCACTGTTACATCATTCAATTTTCTGTAGTCAACGCTAAATCTGTACTTACCATCTCGCTTCTTGACCAAGATTACAGGAAAGGACCATGGACTCGAGGATGGTCTAATTATACCGTCTCTGAGCATTTCATCAATTTGTTCTTTTATTATTTCTTGCTCTTTCGCGCTCACCCTATACGGCTTGTGTTTGATCGGTTTCGCGCCTTCTGTATCGATCCGATGTTTCGCTAAGTTGGATCTTCCTAATCCTGACGAAAACAAATCCTCGTACTTTTCCAAAACTTGTTTCAATTGCTCCTTTTCCTTATATGCTAGATTTTCGTTTATCTGTAATTGGGGTTCTTCATGCTCTCTTTGTTCACTTTCTTCCATAAGATTCACTTCGGCTGGCTGGCTCCCAAAGCACAATGTTTGGTTTTTAATATTTTTAATGGTCGAGGGTAAGGGTTTGTTATCCAGATATATGTTTCCTTATTCACAACGTTTATTAAGCTTCTCGCTAGTCGAAGTCCATTTGTTTGAAACATTTTATGGTTCTCCTCGATGATATATTCGCCATCCTCTGCTTCTACAAATGCATTAATCAATTTGATAGAAAGTTCTGGTATAATGGCATCCTTTGCACTTTTTATTTTCTTCTGTTGGTATTTGATTACGTCGCGATTTTCTGTCAAGTCATATTTGATTATTTCACGCTGACAATCAATTTTTGCGTTCATTTTCTTAAGAAAATCACGTCCAAGTATAAACATTCTCATTATCACAAATTGATGTGTAATTGTTTTGTCATCAAATTGTATATTTAAAATAATATTTCCTACGATATCTAATTCTTTGCCATCGGGTCCGGAGCACATTTTATCAGGATTTATTATTTCAAGACCTGTGTTAAGAGCTGTACTAAGGTCGACCACTGAAAGATCGGCGCCTGTATCAATCAAAGCTTCGCAGATACCGATTCTATCCACGTTAATGTTCATTTTATATTTGGGGTCCAACTTTTTAATTCCATTTATGGTCGACTTGCTTTGATTGACGGACTCAGGCGCGATGCTTAGTTTAAATCTTCTAATGCGGCATATCTATTCCTTGTAGGGATACTCGAGTACGGGCTATTACTTACGTCAGCGTAGAGCAGAGGTCTCGACTTCTCAGTTCCATTATCCATTCGGATTTCTTCTTCGACCTTGTCTTGTGTAACTATGGGGTCCTCTTCCACAATTCTTACAAACCTGACTCTGCAATACCGCGCTACGTGTCCTGGCTTGTTACACTTGAAACATATTGGTCTCCCGTCCTCTGTCCTATTCCTATTTGAATTTGGATTCTTATTTATGTTCTACTTGGGTAGACCGGTTTTGGCTCAGGATTGGGAGTGTAAGAACGTCTAGGGGCAGATACCTGGGGCAGAGGCTTGTTCTGGTAGTACCTCGGAGTGGGGGCCTGGGGCTTGGTGGTGTTCTGGTAGTATCTCGGAGCGGGGGCCTGGGGCTTGGAGGTGTTCTGATATGGTCTTCTGAACGACGGAGCGCTCTTCCATTGCTCTTGATGATGGGAACGAGGAGAGCGTGGTCCATTATATAGAGCTTTTGATTTTCTACACGTTCTTGGTAATTATTTTCGAACAAATCCAGGTTTTTACAAATTTCAAGAAGTTCATTGGTTTTTTTTAGGAGGGTTTAGGTGAAGGGCAAAAGAGTATTTTTTCTTTAACCCTCCAATAACCCAGTTTATTTTAGTCTCTTCTTCCATTTGGTGGTCGACCTTGTTGCACAGTACAAGGATATACTCTGCGAACCTGATTGCAGGTTCATTCCACTGTTGCATCCTGTTTAGTCTCATCTTCATATCTTATTTGTTGGCGTCTGAGGCAAAATCCTCAATTAGGCGGCTCTTTAAATTTTCCCAGCTGGTGAAACTTATCTTGTGTAGGTTCAGCCAGGTTTTGGCGCTACCAATCATATTCATGGCAGCATAACGAGAGATAATGTAGTCTGCCCAATGGTACAGGAAGCCAATTTCTTCAAGAGATTCAATCCACGGGCGAGGGTCTTCCGTTCCATCATACTTGGGGATGTCGATGTTGGGATTCAGGACAACTGGGTCGGAACTAACATCTCTACCAACTGTTGCACCAGGTTGCGGCTTGGCAGACTCTTCAGCCATGATTCTCTCCTGTGCTGGGTCTTGCATCTCACCAGAGCGTGTTTCAACCATCCTACAAATTTATATAAGGGAATAATGAGATAAGTCTACTTTAAGTAGCCTCCAGAATAATTTATTTATTTTTCACATCAAAGAGAGCAGTGAAGTCACACGTGTACCTAAATACAAATGATGATTCTATAATACATATATTCTGTTTAATAAAATAAATAAAAATAAAATATAATTTTGAATTTAAAATATATGAAAAATAATATTACTAATTAAAATAAAATAGATTCATTAGCCGTGATGCAACAATATATTTATGAACGTATATAAATATTGTTATATGCGTTTAAATATATTTTTGAAACACATCATATTTTTGAAAACAATTATTAAATTTTAAATAACATATTTTCTTTAAATATATATCAATGTTGATATGCCAAGTTTTTTTATAACGTCATTGGAACATTATATTAATAAATACTCAAATTGAATATTAAATTTTTTATACTTGAAACACTTTTCAGCATTTTTACAATTTATAAATGTAATTTCACCAGAAACCGCGAGAGGCGCTGCTTGCGGGTGAGAATAGAAAATTTGCAAATAAAATTGCAACAATTATTTATTTTGAATCAAATTCATACCGAAAACCTTCACAGTAGTATAGCAAATAACTTCCTAAAGTTTCACGGCGTTTGAATAATCTTACCTTTTAAAAACATTCATAGTGTAAATAAACTACGTATAAAATTATTAACCAATCAAATTCATTTATCGTCGCGACCAATGCTCCGCTAAGCGCTAAAAGGCTGGAACTAACGCTTTTTGGGTTTACATTAAAAAACACATTAACCTTTTTAGTTTTTTAATTAGGCCTATCAAATAAACGAAATCTTCAGTTACCTACATGCGAAATTTCATAATGATTCTGTAGATTTTGCGCAACGCCATAACAAACATCGATTTTGTGTTTCAATTGTATAGATATAACAACAACAACAACAACAATAGCCTTTATTGGGCACAGTTTTTATAAATATAAAGTAAAGGATATATACATTTACCTTTGTACCAACAAAGCGTGAAATTGCATAAAATTGAACATAATTCCAGAGAACAGAATTAAATAAGGTAACAACCACACGTCTTCCCATGGCTAGAAGAAGACCTTACAAAAATTACAAATCTTATGCTACTCGTTCAATCATTTCTGAGACCGGAATGTGGTTGTAAAACAGTCGGAATTATCAGGAGAGATACAAATTGGTAAATTACTCTTTCAGAATATTTTAAATTTTAATGCACATTTTACGCTAGTGAGCGAAAATTATTATTCCATAAGGTTTATGCACATTTAAAAAAAAAAGGATTGAGTAGGAGTACAAATAAATAAATAGCGATAATATTTATTATATATGTTTATATTTCGAAACTATTATAGACGCGTATGTTTCTTTTAGAAATTAAACAATTTATACTGCCCTTACTAGAATGAAAAATTAATGGAAGAGCCTGTTTGAAAATTAAACAAATATACTGCCCTTACTGCAACGGAAAAATATGCAGGACCTCTCATTAATTTTTCCATTGAAATAAGAGCAATAAAATTGCTTAATTTCCAAAAGAATCATACGCCTTTATAATAGTTTCGAATTTTCATAACAGATAGCGCTCATGCATCATTATATTTATAGTTACACAACATATATAAACAAAGAAATGTGAAAAAGAAAATATGATGACAAATATATATATAATGGCGCTCTGCCATCTAAAAAGCACATGTGCTCGTGGTCAGATGCCTTATTTATTTTTTTAATATATAATTTTGGAAACATTAATTAAAAATAAATATTTAAATATTAATATTCAGCGTTCTATGAATTCTTAATTTTAAAATAATATTTTTTGCTCTTCTCACATTAGGAGTAATAATGTTGTTGTTGTCGTGTTCAATGAAATGCCTCTGATGTCTCAATGTATCTCTATCACAGCAGCAGCAATGTCCACTCTCCAGAAGTACTAATGATTTATTATAAATCTATACTACTATCCACACACACATGCATATTTTTTCATTAATAAATCCTATAATCATTTGTTAATTAATTCCACTAATAAATTATAAATCGTGAGAGATAATTAAATTTATTCGAAAATTACCTAAAACGAATTCCCTCTAGGCATCATTACTTATTTATTCCACACTGAAACCAATAAATGTCTAGGAGGGATTGAATGATTTAAAAAATGACTTTAAATAGATTTTATTTTTATTTTTATCTAAAGAGAAGATTAATTAATTCAAATGCCATTTAATTATCTTTGCTCTTAATAAAATATTCCTAACGACATAAAAAAAAAACATCTAAACTCTTCACTACTTCAAAAATCGATTGGTCTAAAAGTTATACATACTGTTTCTTTGCACTTGAAATTAAAAACCTAAGATCTTATCAAATAAAAATTAGGTTTATATATATATCGTATATTTTAAAACTGTATAATAATGACACTTTTAGTATATGCCACATATCTCCCAATTAGTTAGAGCCGATGCCTTAAAATATCCTACCTTCTATTAAAATGTACACTGTTTTTATTTGCTACCACCCCCATATTTTGTATATATGCTATATCTTTATTAATAATACCTGTAAACCCCTATTTGTATATAAAACTAAAAATGTTGACGTAAAAATAAAGTTCCAAAGAGAGAGCGGTCAGCTGGTGGCAGGGACAGAGGGGAGGAAAAAGGCAACGCGCAGCCCATGTGGACCCCCAGGGACATTTTATAGACGACCCCTGTAAACAGGACAGGTTTATAGCAGAGTTCCGGCAGTATGTTCTAGAGTGTATGGATTGACAGGCCGCTTTTATCTCTCTCAGTCTCACTTTCCAGGTCTCGGTGATAAGCATCCAAGTTTGTGTCATGGCCTTTACCTCTGTCCCGTGGGCTGTCCACGATCACGCTCGGTGCTAACATCTAGCCCTGCCTCTGCTTCTTGTTGTCCGCGTGTGGAAAGAACACAAACACTCGCCTCACGTACACGACTGCCAGCTTATCCATACGTCGACATTTGCAACAATATTACATATATTATATATAGAAGTTTTACTCAAATAGAACCGCGATGATTCGAATAATCAAAGAAAATCTAAATTAGTAAGTAAATATATTATCGGTTTATTTTGAAAAGGTTCAATTTCCCAAGACACATTTTAATATTTTTCACAGTTTGTAGAAAGTTTTTAAAATATGTTTTACGATATTATCTAGTAAGCAATAAAATTAATGAAGAGATGCTACGAGGGTCATCCAATAAATAAGTTTCCCTATTTTTTAACAAATAAACAACATTATTTACAATTATGCAGTTATTTTATTTTCATTATACAACTCATAGACTACTTCCTACATAATCACCATTTCTGTTCGAACATTTTTGGTGCCGTTGTAGCAATTTTTTGATACCACTGTTGTACCAAGCCGTGTCCTGTCTTCGTAGCCAGTGGTTCGCCTCTGCCTGCACTTCGTCATCATTCGCAAAGTGCTTGCCTCCAAGGTGCAACTTGAGTGCTGGAAAAAGATGGAAGTCGCTTGGGGAAAGTTCCGGAGAATAATGGGATGTGTGAAAATTTCCCATTTGAAGTTTTCCATCAACGTTTGGGTCGTTTGAGCTGCATGAGGGCGAGCATTGTCATGGGCGAGTAAAACACTTTCCGAGACAAAAGTCCAGGACGTTTCCGTTTTATTGCAGCTCTGAGTTTAGTGAGGACTTCGCAGTGTTTGGGGGCAGCTAGTTAATCAATAAAACACTCTTACAGTCCCAAAAGACGATAGCCATAACTTTGCCAGAAGATATTATGACCTTCGCCTTTTTTTTGGTGCACTTTCCTCAGGCTTCTTCCACACCATGCTTTGTCGTTTTGTTTCTGGAGTTGAATGATGCACCCAGCTTTCATCTCCAGTGACAATACGGGAAAACAGTTGATTTCCATCTCTTCGATGCACTTTCAGGAAAGCTCGGGCTGTCTCCACCCGTTGTTGCTTGTGATTTTCCGAGAGCAAACGCGGGACCCATCTTGCGCAGACTTTGCGAAAATTCAAAACATCTGACATGATTGTTCCAATCGAAAAGCGTCCAATTTCGAATCATTATCGATCTGCTTCCACCACATTCCGAACAGCAGCAACGACTGCATTGTCCGTAGCAGTAACGGGCCTGCCGCTTCGCTCGTCATCATGCACGTTTTGCCGTCCTTCCAAGAACCATAAACGCCATCGGCGAACCATTTGGATGCTCATATTTCCTTCACGATACACTGACACTAAATTACGATGAATATTGACCGCAGTTTCATTTTTCGCCGTGAAAAAACGAATTACAGAACGGATTTCGCAAGTGGACACGTTCACCAGTGGTAGCTCCATGGAAACTGAAGCGCTACGGACTTGCACTAACGAGTAGTGTGATTTTGAAGGTCACGCGCTTCCAACGCATCTAGGTGACCATTTCTTACATTACTAAATAATTTTTACAACGTTTCGTTCGCAGAAAAAAAATAGGGAAACTTATTTATTGGATGGCCCTCGTATATATATTATTGCACCAAGTTGCAGCTTTGCAGGGTCTTCGACCTTGGTTTTTTCCTTCTTGATGTTATACACGTTTCCCGAGCGGTTTTCCATATTCAAAGCAAATGAATAAAAGTAAAAGTAAATAAATAAAAATAAATAAAAATAAATTACTTTTCAAAGTTATTGTGTTTATTTATTCGTGATCTTCCTCGTAGGTCGTGATCCGCAGTCTCCCTCTAGGTCCTCTCTCCCTCCAATAACCAATCAAGATATATGTACAATAAATATTACAAAAGGAATGAAACTATGAAAAGGAATGATGATAATCTGAATATTCTGTTGTGAATAAATATTAAATATCATAGAATATTTTGAATAAATGTAAGGCGCATTAAAATTGATGTATCACTTCCCCCTCTCTAGAGCTTGTCACGTCCTCGTGAATGACCTCATCCATTCTCTCATAATAAGGCTTGATTCTTGAAACATGAACTATCAGACGGTCTTGGCCCGGGTTATCTTTCGGTTCTAATAGATAATTGACGCTAGATATCTTCTTTAATATTCTATATGAACCAAAATATTTTCTCAGAAGTTTCTCACACTTTCCTATTTTTATAATTGGTGTCCGAATTGCTACTAATTCTCCTGGTTCGTAGCTACTTTCCATGTGTTTCTTGTCATAGTTCTTTTTCATTCTTTCTTGAGTCTTTATTGTATTGTTAATAACTGGTTTTCTTGTTCTGTCTATTTTGTCTAAGTGATGTTTTATGTATTCATCATTATCATCATTGCCAATGTCCACCGAGATATTCCTGTCGTCCAAAAGAGACGTGGTTTCTCTTCCAAACATCAGGAAAAAGGGAGAATATCCTGTGGTTTCCTGAATTGTAGTATTTTAAGCGTGAGTGATGGATAGGAGTATTTCGTCCCAATTCTTCTGATCAGTGTTCACATACATACTGAGCATATTGATCAATGTTCTATTTAACAGCTCTGTCAATCCATTATTATTTTTATTTGACATATCGGACGCGATATCCCAGCTCGGGATACTTGCGCCTAAATACATTTTAGTAGATTATATACAATTCATTTTATACAATTTAATAACCGGACTAAAAACATAATTGAAACTTAAACGATAGTATTCTAAAACAGAAGAGAAAATCTAAAATGGAATATTTTAGCAATCTATGTACAATTCATTATATACAACTCAATAACCGACTAAAAACACAATTAAAACTGAAACGATGGTTTTCTCAAACAGAAGAGAAAATATAAAATAAATTATTTTAGCAACCTATATACAATTCATTATATACAACTCAATAACCGACTAAAAACACAATTAAAACTGAAACGATGGTTATCTCAAACAGAAGAGAAAATTCAAAATGAATTTACAAAAATTATTGAATTTTACATAAGTGTCGTTGTTATATACAAATTCGCAAATTTCTTCGATGAGATAAAAAAGATTACTTCTGTAGCTGTGAAATATATCGCACACTCTATTAATAAATGTATTGAGTCTTGGTTTTCTTTTCCACAGAAACAGCTAGGATCATCCGTTGCCCCGATTTTCGACAGAAATTCTCCAGAATTACCATGACCCGTGACGAACTGGGAGTTATAATATTCGGACGAAAATAAAAAGGAATTCCAAATGGGAAAAATTTCGGAATGTTTCATTAGTGTTAGCTATTGTTTCAGTCATTCTTGATTCTATGAAGTTATGAATTATAGTTGGGGCATGCGGTCTGAATACATTAATTTCTTCTTTTGATAAATTGGCCAAATCGTATTTTATTATCAACGATTCTATGTGATCTGTGAGAATAGGTATTTTTGCCAAACTATGAATACAATTTGATGAGGTCGTTTTATAGGCTCTCACTACCCAAAGAAGAATCTGATATTGCTGAGAGTTTAATCTTTGTTTACTTCTTTTATTAATAAATGTACCACATTTCAGATCCATATGTTAGTATTGGCCTGAAAAGAGTTTTATATAAAATTTATCTTTTTTTAGCATCCAATCCCCACATTTTCCCACATAGTGAAAATAACAGATTTTTCATAGGGTTGATTTTACAAAGAATATCATTAATGTGAGGTGTGAAGTTAAATTTTGACTTAATTCTGTGATTAGAAAATTTTATACCTAAAATTTTTACTTCTTTCACTGGTTTTATTATGAAGTTTGGAGTTCCCATTGGAATATTTTGTTTGCCGTGCATATGTATTAAGCCGGTTTTCTCCGGGCTTAGCTTTAGCTTATTTCTTGTACACCATTGTATTATATAATTTAAAGTACTTTCTGTCAATCCATTAGTCTGGGGATGATAGCTCGTTGTGAAGCAATGTTTAATCTTGCACAATTTCATCACCTCTTTCATTAAATTACTGGTAAATTGAGAGCCCCTGTCACTAATAAGAAATTGTAGGGCTCCGTGCCGAAGAAAAAATCCTGTACTAGAAATTTAGAAACTTCTTTCACTGTTGCCTCCGAGACTGGTCTTGCTTCTGCATATCTAGTGTAATAGTCCGTCAGCACGATTTTCCATTTTTTCGTGTTTTTCGTAGATGGCATTGGACCAACAAAGTCAATTCCAATCCTTTCGAAAGGAAAGTTGGCTGGGGGAATGGGCTGAAGTAGTCCAGAAGGTGATTGGTTTGAGCCTTTCCTACTTTGGCAAAGGTGACACGTCTTAACGAATTCTGAGACATCCTTTAGCATTGATGGCCGAAAGTATTTACTCTTTATTCGGTCCATGGTTCTGGCGACACCCAGATGGCCATTCGACATATGATTGTGATATTCTTTCATAATTTCTCTCTTTTTCTTCCCTGGAACCACAAGCAACCACGCCCTGCCTTCAGGGTTCGAGTTTTTCTTAGAGAGGCATCCATCTTCTTCTCTAAAGTTTTGCGAAATTGACCGCCTGCTTCCATTAAGGTTTTTCTTAACACTTTCGATACACTTATCCTCTTCGTCTTTTATTTGATTTAAAAATAGCCTTTCAAAATTCTCATCCCAATTAGTTTCTGGTAAGGGTCCCCTAGATAAGCCATCGGCGTCCAGATGCTTCTTTCATGATTTATGTATTATATCGAAGTCATATTCTTGAATTATAAATCCCCATCTTGCCCCTGTTGGATCCTTCAAGTTTTTGAGCCAGCATAAGGCGTGATTATCTGTTACTATTTTAAAGTGTCTTCCATAAAGGTAGGGTCGTAATTTTGACATTGACCAGACAACGGCCAGACATTCTTTTTCAGTGGTTGAATAATTTTGCTACGCTTTACTTAGGGTACGACTCAAATATGAGATCACCTTCTCTTCACCACCGATGTCTTGGACAAGTGTTGCACCTATGCCGATGTTGGACGCATCAGTATGAATATAAGTAGGCGCATTTGGATTGAAGTGACCTTAAATTGGTAGACTTAAAAGTGCTGTTTTTAGGGTTTGAAACGATTCCTCTTGCCTTTCTGTCCAGATAAATGATGCACTTTTTAAAATAAGGTTAGTCAAAGGGTCAGCAATTTTTAAGAAATCTTTGATAAATATTTTATAATATGAGCACATTCCCAAAAAGGATTGTACTTCTTTGACCTTGAGGGCCGAGGGAAATTTCTGACAGCTTCGATGTTATGTTCCACGGGTTTTATACTATGTTTGCTCGTTATGTAGGCGAGAATCTCCAACTCTTCAAAGGAAAATCGGCATTTTTGTCGTTTAACCTTAAATTAGATTCACGAAAACATCTAAAAACAGCTTCAAGTCTTTTGAGGTGCGTTGAAAATTCAGACTATATATGAAAACATCATCCAGATAACAAACAAATTTGCCATCTCAGATTTCCAAGCATATTCTCCATATTTCTCTCAAAGGTAGCAGGCGCGTTACAAAATCCAAAAGACATCACGTTGAATACATATAATCCATGCGCTGTATTGAAAGCTGTTTTCTTTTTGTCTCTTTCTTCGACTTCAATTTGCCAATATCCAGATCTGAGGTCTATTGCTGAGAAGAATGTAGATTCTTGGAGAGTATCCATAACTTCGTCTATTCTAGGGATCGGATGGACATCTTTTACTGTCACATTATTCAGTTTTCTGTAGTCCACACAAAATCTGCATTTACCATCTCGCTTCTTGACCAATATTACTGGAAAAGACCAGGGACTAGAAGATGGCCTAATTATGCCTTCTTAAAGCATCTCGTCAATTTTCTCTATTATAATATCTCGTTCTTTAGCACCTACCCTATAAGGCTTGTGTATAAATGGCTCCACGTCTTCTGTGTCTATTGAATGTTTTGCCAAATTGGTTCTCCCTATTCTCGACGAAAACACAGATCTCCATACCTTTCTAAAACTTGTTTCAACTCCTTCTGTTCCTTTGGTGAAAGATTTTCGTTTATTTGGAATCTAGGTTCTTCGTTCTCTTCTACCTCTCTCTCTCAATTCACAATTATTTTTGCTGGACTACTTCCAAAAGCCAATATTTGGTTTTTCATTATTTTTAACGGCCGAGGATACGGATTAGTTATCCAGATATGTGTTTCCCCATTTATAACATTGATCAAGTTTCTTGCTAGACGAAGTCCATTTGTTTGAAAAAATTTGCTGCTCTCCTCAATAATATATTCCCCGTCCTCTGTTTCTACCAATGCCTTGATCAATTTGATGGAACATTCCGGGACAATGGAATCCTTGGCACTCTTTATTTTCAAAATTTTTAAATTGCTCTCTTCCTGATTATTCTTCAAATCGTATTTTATAATCTCTTGCTTCAATCTATTTTCGCGTTCATTTTCTTAAGGAAATCTCTTCCAAGAATTAATGTCCGTAAATGAGTTTTCGAATATCACAATTTGTGGGATAATGCTTTGTCATCAATTTTTATATTTAAAAATATACTTCCTACCATGTCTATTTTTTTCCATCGTTCCTGCACAAATATTTGCGAGTTTACTTATACCATGGCCTGTATCGAGGGCCGTTCTGAGGTCGACCACTGAGAAGTCAGCGCCTATATCAACCAAAGGTTCAAAAGTCTTTATCTTGTCCACATTAATTTTTAATCTGTATTTAGGGTCCAACTTCTTGATTCCGTTCATGGTCAACTTGCTTTGATTGACAGATTCAGGCGCGAAGCTTAGTTTAAATCTTCCAACACGGAATATCTATTCCGGGTAGGAATATTTGTCTGTGTGTTATGACATACATCAGCATAAAGTCGAGGTCCTGATTTCTCTGATATTTCATCCATTTGGAATTTCTCTTCGACCTTCTTTTGGGTAGCTGTTGGATCCTCTTCTAGGATTCTTATAAACTTGACCCTACAATAAAGGGCCACGTGCCCTGGCTTGTTACACTTGAAGCAGATTGCTCTTCCATCTTCTGTCCTATTTTTGCTTCTTTGCTTTTATTGTAGGTGTTTCTCTGAAGGTTTGGTTTCGGCACAAAGTTTGGATTATAAGGACGTCTAGGAATAGAGGGCTGGTGCAAGTTGTTCCGATACTGCCTGGGAGTAGGAGGGGAGTCGTTCTTGTAATATTTGGAAGCAGGGGCTTGGAAGTGATCTGATAGTTTCGCGTGGCAGTTGGCGGCACGTTTCTAGATTGTTGTTGGGGTCTAGCGTCTGGATTTCTCCACACGTTTCTCCACAAATTTGTAAGTGCAAAGTCGAACTGCTTTTCACATGTGTAGACATGTGGTGCGCTTACAGAAAAAAAGCAGTCGCTAATTACCCACCATGATTATCATGGCCTGTTCCACGTGTACTAGGGATAAGCAAAAAAAAAAAACTGAATTATTCTTTATTCGCTTCCAGAGAAAAGTCCTGAATGAGGCGGATTTTAAAATTTTCCCAAATCGTGAAACTATCTTTGTGCAAATTCAACCAGGTTTTAGGGCTTCCCGTCATGTTCAGGGCGGTATAACGGACAATTATGTAGTCTGCCCAATGGTAGAGGAAACCAATCTCTTCGAGGGATTCTATCCATGGGCGAGGGTCTTCTGCCCCGTCATATTTCGGAATGCCCATATTGGGGTTCAAAGCATTTAGTTCGAAATCAGCATCTCTACCAATTGTTGCACCAAGTTGCAGCTTTGCATAATCGTCGACCTTGGTTTCTCCCTTCTTGGTGTTATACACGTTTCCCGAGCGGGTTTCCATATTCAAAGCAAATAAATAAAAGTAAATAAAAATAAATTACCTTCCTCGTAGGTCTTGATCCGCAGTCTCCCTCTAGGTCCTCTCTCGCTCCAATAACCAATCAAGATATATGTACAATTAATATAACAAAAGGAATGAAACTATAAAAAAGAATGATGATAATCTAAATATTATTTTTTAAATAAAAATTAAATATCATAGAATATTTCGAATAAATGTAAGGCGCATTAAAATTGATGTAACAATATATATTTATATATATGAATTAAAATTGATATGCATATATTATCTAACATTTAATAATATATAAATGGGTGGGTATGGATTACAAATTCCATTATCCATTTATTTTTGTTCATTGTGTTACGCGAATTGTGCGAAATCTTGCTAGGTGCTTTGGGTCAATGTATTTAAAATATTATTATATTTCATATAAATAAACCCTATATTTTGATAAAACATTTTGTAATTATATTTGCATAAGTTACTTAATCTTTAATACATTTCATAATGTGTTCTATTATTAGGGGTTTTTAAGAATTATATTATTTCTAACGTAGTTTTAATATCTTCCTTGTCAACGATGATTAGCTGGAGTTAATAAAAGAATATATCATATAATCGTTTGCCTGAAAAAAAAACACATTGAGACCCATAGTTTCTCCTTGAAATTTGTATCTAATTGAATGTAGAATTATACCGAGATACGTCATTTTAGGTTTTATTATGATCTTCATTAAGTATAAATAATTAATATTACGTCTCGCTGTTCTTGATCTTCATGATGAGCCAAGTGTGTAATGAGTTCACACCGGATTGATTTATCTAGAATAGCGTGACCGACTTGCGCGTCTTTCGCCAGTATCTGCAACAACCTTCATCAATAATTTCATCATATTAAGTTAATATTTATTTATATATAGATCAACGAGAACCATATTTTCCCGGGTATGTGAATAAAATAATATGCAAATTAGTTTTCTATCGGACTAATTAATATGCTCACTCTCTAAAAAATGTTAATGTAACTTTTAATAGGAAAACATTTTGGAAAAACGTATGCGGGTATTAAAAACGATAAGCATTATATATCGGGTTAATACACCTTGTCTAAGAGTTTGATAAGGATAATTATTGTGGAAACGTATGTGGAATAAACAAACACACCATGCAAACTTCTCTTATTTATTGATTATATATAATTTGTAGAAGATATATATCTATAATATAAAGTTATTTTGTTAAACCTCTTCTCAGGGAGGTGGTCACTAATCAATTGGGTCGTAAAACTAAGAATTAAAAATTTAAGATATATACTTATAGATTCCTTTTATACAAATAATAATATTTATTAACATTTAGTCAGCAGTACATTAGCAAAAACAACATTATATAAAAATATATTTTAAATAGCATGTATATTCCATTTAGATGTTTTATAGGTTTAAAATTCTATTTGTGAAATCAAACTTTACCTTATTAACTGATAAAAATATATTGTCCAAAAATATAAAACGTGAAATTTATTCACATTGGTTACTTATATTTGCGTCAATGGCATATAATATATATATATATTTTTTTTTATTTGAAAATAGAGCAATCTATTAATAAATCTTTAAATAAAAAGGAATATATCGGATCAAAATATGGTTATGGCGCTCTACGCCTTGCAAGAAGGTAAAATAAATAATATTTTGATCCAAGGTATGCCTTTTTATTTAAAAAGATATATACATATATATTATGCATATATGTTGTAATATATTTTGAAAAAGATTGGCGTTCAGCCAACTGAAATATTGGTAAAAAAATATATTTTGGTTCAATATATGCCTTTTTAATAAAATATGCATATACAGGTCACTTTTAATGTAAATTGCATCGTACTACATATTTAAAATCGGGCGCTATATAGAGGAAGGCGCTATTTAGAGGGGGCGCTATAGACAGGTTTAACTGTATATGTGTAAAAATGATAATAAAAAAAATATATAGAAAATGGTCTGGTGTTGATATTAAAAACAAAAAGGCATATCCTGACCGTTCTCACGAGTATTTTAGATGACATAATTATTTAGCGGGATACTCGGTGCTCTTTACTGATGGTCGCTCCGGGTCAAACGGTGTATTGCCGGACTGAAAATCCTATCGGTGCTCTTTGCTGATGATCGCCCCAGAATATTTAAAACAGACGGATGGACATGCGAGATTTGCGGGACAAGAATGGAGCCGGGGCTACATCACCATTTACTCTCATGTATGGGGCTGAAAGACGAACGAGAAGTGCTCCTCAGTGAAATAGGTCTCGAGGGACTCTCTTTGGAGCTCCTGTTGAATGAGGTGGTGAGAAACAGAGCTGGAGCTTTTGCGTTGTTCAAATTTTGGAAGACGGCTGAAGAGAAGAGGAGGCTATATACATAATCTAATTGATGTAAATAATTATATGCAAATAATCTATGTCAGGATTAGAATGACGAATCCTGTATGGGAATTTGATTCCACTAAAAGGCTTGTTGCTGCTGTTGTATATAGTCACAGTGTAGAAAATACTATACTATACCTACTAACTTATAGGTTTCTCTCTGTATTCTTAGTTCTCTTCTTTTCAATTACTCTGTAAATTGGCGAATCCTTTATAGGACGAGAGGTCCTCTATAAAGGCTTTTGTTGTTGTATTTTGCGGGATAAAAATCAACTAAACGTAATTTAACTTGTTCCCTGATAGTTGGCCAACCAATTTTCTGGATAATTCAAGAAAGGTCAGCTAAAGAACGCGCTTGAGCATATTGACTCTCGTCAGATTTATAATAAAAATATTTAAAAAATATATGACCGCTCACACGAGCAGTTTTTATACCAGAACGACATTTAGTAGAACAAAACCCAACTAAACGTTGATTAATGCTTGCTCCGTAATATTTGACCAACCCATATTCTTGATAAATTAAAAAAGTCAACCACGACTGATTTATGTGCTGTTGTCCCTTGTCAGTGTGGAAAATATTGTGCTGTAACGACCAAAAATCTGGCCCACAAGGTTTCGTGGATAAACTAGAGATACAGTCTATATCACACTGACGATGGCCAACAAACCCAAAAACGCATTCATGGTTAGCTTTTCCTGATTTCTCAGAAATATTCGTTACCCAAAAATAATGGAACAAGCCTAAATTAAGGTGTAATTATTTTCACTAGATGGCGCTCTGCCATATAAATGTTCATATGAGCGGTCAGGATATGATTTTTTAAATCTTTAATATCAATACCTGACATTTTTTTCGTTTTAATTATTTTTTCCTAAACATATTTGTTTTCATGATACAAAGCAAATTTCTAAAATTACGGAACAAATATACGATTAGAAATATTCGCTTATTATTTATGTATAATAGAAGCGTTTTCTCCAATTTGATCTCTCATATCGGAACAATATTATTATATTTGTTACTAGCCTAGTGACCCGAGCAACTCCCCGGGTTTGCCGGTAGGGCCCGCTGAGACAAAAGTGCATATACAGGGACGTAAAAATTGCAATGGGTACATCTGATTCTCTAGAGGCAGCATATCAAGTATAAGGGTGAGTAAAAATATGTTCTAAGTATATACATTCAGGCAGATCTTATATATTTTTATAACGAAATAAGAATGGAATCATTACATCAAGAACAAATCTTAAAATAACAACATATTAGACAGCACAGTGCAAAAATGTAGAAAATTAATGTATAGAGTAGTGAAACGAGATTTGAAAATTATGCCGCATGTGTTTCTTTTCAAAATTTTGAGTCAAATTTTGAGGTCTCTATTTCGAGACTATCCTTGGAGTTTAAAAATTTGCAATATTACTCGCAATTTTCACTTTGGGAGTGTCCCAACTGCAAAGAGGTTTATTAAAAGGCTCACCTATTCCTAAAAGAGAGTAGGATTGAAATGGAAAGACCACTGGGAGGGTTCACCACTGTTAGCCTTCAAAATATTTCTCACTGCATTAAGAACAGTAAAAAATTGTTTTATTACAAAAATTAGAAAGAATGTATATTTTACTCGCAATTATCACTTTGGGATTTATACATTCTTTAAAAATGTTGTAATAAAATAATATTTTACTTCTCTTAATGTAGTGAGAAAAATTCCCCCAATCCAAGCGTTTAAGTAATTCGTTTGTTTTTGAGATTTTTTTTCCGTTATCGCTATATATTTTTCCGGGACGTCCACGCCGACAAATGAATATTTTTAGAGCTAACAAAAAGTGTTTGCCTCTAATGTTCTCACAATCTCTAGGTGTACAACTCTATGAACAGCGCAAGTAAACAAGGCCACCCAAACCTTGCTGCTACTTTTAAGATGTAGCGGTCCCAACAGATCCACACCTGTCACCTCGAAGGGTTCGCCTAACCCTATTCTATTAGTCGGCAAAGCCGCACCAGGAGTCTGAATCGGTTTCTGATTATGCCTCTTACATATCACACATTTTCCAATTATTTGTTTAATCAATCTGCGACCACCAATGATCCAGAATTTCTCTCTCAATTGTGAAAGAATGAATTGGGCCCCTCCATGCCCATTTTGTTGGTGAATTTAACGAACAATCTGTTCCACCAGAGGATGATTACGAGTTAGTAAAATAGGTCGTCTAAACGCTTCTAGATCTTGTCCATGTAGCAGTTTCGTCTCAAAGCACCACAAACCTTCAACGGATTTAATAGTCCTCAATCCATTTTTCGGAGCCTGTTTTCCTGGGAAAGTATCTTGTTGAACGAATTTCAACAGCTTCCTTTCGGCCCTCTCTAACTCTATTACTTTCAAATTTCCCCTTTTAGTGGGTATTCTTCTCGCATTGTCCAATAATCTTAAAACCCCAGCCATAATCCTGATGTTTAGGCTATACTTGGATCTTCTATCTAGGAACCATCGATTAGTTACGATAATGAGAGTGGTGTGGGCCTGTAAGGTTTTTCTTTTTCTTTAATGATCTCTTCCTCATCAATAGTCGGTTCAAAACTAGGTCAACTCTCCTTTTCCCCTTTGAGCCATTCAGGACCCTCCCACCAGTTTGTCGAGACAAATTGTACGATAGAGCACCCTCGAGAAGGCAAATCCGCTGGATTTAATTTTCCGTAAACAAACTTCCAGTTCTCATTATTGACAGTGTCTCGTATTTCCTGTACTAGGTTTCTTACAAACACATTCTACTCATTTTTTCTCTTTAGCCAAGCCATAACGGTTGAGAATTCGGTCCATAAAGTATCATTATTAGTACACTTGCATTGTTAATTGGACTGAGCGAGTATTGTGAGTTCCATTATTCTATATGGTCTGGAAGCATATTAAAATTAAATATACAAAATTTGAAAGGAAATTTGAAAATTTGTCCGTTCTTGGCCAACTTGACAACCCAAGAAGTCTGAAGATTGGTCAACAAGCATTGTCATCAGGTTTGAACATGTGTACAAAATTCCATATTTCTAGGTGCCCTATAAGTATATTAAAAATTGATTACAAGATTTGGCGACAGACATCCAGACAGACAGACATGGAGGCAAGTTAAATAAAAGCTTTTAAAAAGGTCAGGTGTTGATATTAAAAATAAAAAAGGTATATTCTGACCTTGTCGCTCTGCCTTCTGAAAAGCACATGTGCTCCTTTACAATAATATATATTTACACAGATATAAGAAAAGGAAGTTGTTTTTATAAAAATTACGCTAATAAATCATTTGTTCACCTGAAGAAGCTTTTTCTGACGCCGTTATTTTCCCGTCTAATCTCGATTGTATCTCGTTATTTTCTTTTTCCTTTTTATTGTGTGTCCATGCTACAATTTATTAAACTTATATAAAAGACCAATTTACTTCAAAACATATACCTGAGTTTGTTAGTTGACTAAAATGAACCAATAAAAAATGGTAGTATGAATATATATATATATTAAAAATAAAGAAGGCATCTCCTGACCACGAGCACATGTGCTTTTTAGATGGCAGAGCGCCATTTAGTGGAGCAAAAATAAACTAAACGTTTATTTAGCTTGCTCCGAGATATTTGGCCAACCCAATTTCTTGATAAATCAAGAAAAGCCATCCACGAACGCGTTTCGCGCTGTTGGCGCTCGTCAGCGTGTAGAAGGCTGTAACCATTGGGACCAAATATCTTTTGGGTGCTTGCGAGTGAAAGTAGAAAATTCGCAAATAAAATTGCAACGAATATTTATTTCAAATCAAATTTACACCAGAAACTTCCCAGTAGTATAGTAAATAACTTCCTAAAGTTCTTATTTTTTAAAAACATTCATCGTGTAAACAAATTATGTGCAAAATTATTAACCAATCTAATTCATTTATCGTCGCGACCAGTGCTACGCCAAGCGGTAAAAGGCTGGAACTAGCGCTTTTTGGTTTTACATTTTTAAAAAGCACATCGACCTTTTTAGTTTTTTGAATAGCCTATATGTTAAACGAAATCCTCATCTACCTACATGCGAAATTTTATAATGATTGATTATGTAGATTTTGCGCAACGCGATAACAAACATCGATTTTGGATTTCATTTTTATAGATATAAGGATATATGGTAAATTAACCCAACAACCCTATATTGTATAATACTTTTAACAAGATTTTCATGTTGTCTAATAGAAACACATCTGTAAAAGATTATACGCATGATTGACATGTGTCATTACATCGTCATATGTAATGTACTTTGTACAAACTGAGGATAAATAAATAAAACTCTCTGATAGAGTAAGAGTTGAGCTGAAGCAAGAGATTTAGATAGGAGTCCAACGAAGCCTGGAAGATATCAGGGCGTTGGCAGAGTGTACAATATCGCTTCCGATCTACGCCCTTGTTGCATCCTCTGAAATTCAATACTTCATCTCGGCAAAGATATATAAAGAAGTCAATTCGCGGAAAAGTATAGTCACTTCATCATCAGCGTAAGCCCTAATCGGGTGTTTCCAAGGTCCACCTCATCGACCATGTAGAACAGTAAGAACTCTATCTCCATATTTCGCTCCCTATCTCGACTCCTATCTGTTCACGGAACTTTCCTAGTACAACTGTGTCTCTTCGTTTTTTGTGTGGACATTCCCAAGCTTTCCAACTTGCCTCGACCACGACTGCCTGTACTCTGTGAAAACTGTTGAAGGTCTTCCAAGGTGCAGAGAGGAACTGGAAAATTCTCCAAGCCCTGATTGTCCCTCTAGGTTATTACAGGTTTGCCCCTCTCGGTTACCACTCCACAGCGAGAGACCCTCGGTATCACATATATGTTGTAATATAATTACATTTTTATATCCCCATATGTAATATAGATATAGTAGAAACACTGTAAAAACAAAATTCAACTGGCCATAATCTATTACCAAAAGCACATAATAAAAATTTGATTCAAATGATAACGGCGCCAGTCAGGAGGAAGGTCTCCGAAAAACATGTCCGGATACCAGGTGTACTCCTTTGGCTCAAAACAGAACAGTCCTCTTTGAGACACGTTGATTGACAGACCCCCCTGAACAGACCTGCTTTGACTGCCGTCGCCTTCACTTACTCTCTCGCCATCTCTGTGGTGACATCCAACATGCCTTGTTTTTTGTGCAATCCCGATCACTCCTGAACCCCCTCTGAACATTGTGGCCATCACGACTGCAACCAACATGCCATACTACAGTGGCATCCTACAGGATCGACTACAATACAACATATATATATAATCGTTTTCAATCAAAATACATATACTTTTTTCATAAACAATTATCAATTTTGAAACAAACTTTTAAGTCTCCGAGAGAGATTCCGTGACAGAAACACGTCAGATACGTGTCAGTAGCAACACTATTTTCAAGCTGTGAGACACAGATATCATAGGGAACCCACTATGTAGTAAAATATAAAAGCATATTATATATACTCGTCTATAAATATATTTTGATACACTATAAATCCTATAATTGCCTCTATGGTATTTTGAAAGTTTAAAGTTTTTTTGCATTAAAAAAATTGACGTTCTCATTCTGAAGTTTGAATTTTCTTAAACTTTAATACTTGAAAATATATCAATAAACAAATAAATCTATATATATGTGATGATAAAGTGTTGATTCTCGCTATATTGTGTTGACCAAGAGGAAAAGTCAGGATGGGGAGTTTTCCAGTACCTCTCTGCACCTTGTAAGACCTTTAAAAGTTCTCACAGAGTACAGGCAGTCGTGGTCGAGGCAGAGTAGAAAGCTTGTGAATGTCCACACAAAAAACGAAGACACAGTTGCACTAAGAAAGTTCCGTAAACAGATAAAAGTTGAGCTAGGAGCGAAAGATGGGGAGATAGAAGTTTCTTGCTGATCTACATGATGGATGAGGAGGACCGTGGGGTACAACCGACGCGGGCTCGCACAGATGCTGAACTAACTGTCAAGTGACTGTGAAGTGACTGTATTTATAGGTTAAGACGGGGGGCCTTATGCGACAGGGGCCGTTTCTGAGAAAGGGGGCTTTGCATGTCACCAGATGTGAGAGGGGGCTTTGCATTTCACCAGATGTGAAGAGTGTGGGTGGTCTGGTCCATTTTTAGACCTTGTTGTGGGAATTCTAAATCTATCTCGATTTTGACGTTATGACTTCTATCTCTTGCTTAGCTCAACTCTTAATCTATTTCAGATTTTTATTTATTTATCCTCAGTTTGAACAAATTACATTACATATGATGATGTAAAGACACATATCAATAATGCATATAACCATTTTACAGATGTATTTCTATTATACAACATTAAAATCTTGTTATAAGTTATATACAATATGGGGCTGTTGGTTTAAATTACCATATAAATGTTATAGATTAGAAATATTTTGTGTGTTTGATTGTTGAAAAGAGGTGCAGTCGTGGAAAAATAAAAATAATTATTTACCTTTCAAGCAGATTTTTATTTTTGAATCTCTTGAAGTAAAAATATACATAAAATTATTTATATCACAGGAATATAGAATTTATATAATGAATTCTATAATCGTGGATAAAAGATAGGTAGGGTTAAATATACATATTTACAACAATAATAATTAAAAGTGATATTTTTTTGAATATATGGTCAAAAATGCAGAACAGTCAATGAATGAAAAAATAAAATATATGTTTTTAAAAAAAATAAAATATTTGTATTTTAGATTATATAATATATATATATATATATATATAAATGAATGTCTGTCTGTGTGTACTCTATAGATTCAAAAACATACATCCAATCGCCGTCAAATTTTGGGATATTATTAGGTATATCCCCGGGAAGGTTTTCGAAAAATAATTTCTTGAATATCTTGAATATCCTTAAAGTTATTTGCAGATTTGTAGATTTAACTCGCAAGCAGGGCCCCCTAGCGGGGGATAACAAGTTTTTTTATCTATAAGTTTTATTATCACTAAGTTTATTATCTTAAAGATTATTTATCAAAAGTAAGATTTTCTACCTATTAATTACGCACAAGTCAAAGTTAGTTTAATCATTTATCTACAATATATATATTGGGAGAATAGATAAAATGATGGTTTTGTAATGTAGAAAATTAGGAAAGACAAAATTCAGGATGACACGGCAATTTATTTGAGACAAGAATTGTGATACAATTCCAAGGCATGATACTATTCCTTTAACTTCCAATTACCGAGGGAACCAATTAATATTGATTTTATTCAACTTATCGAGTATTTTTCAAGGGACAGGGGAAAAAATGTTCACATTTTCGAGAGATTCAAATTTACGATTTTCAAATTATCAAAATATATCTTTTTTTAAATAAGTTTATAGAGAATTGTTTTAACAAATGTTCGTTAGACAAACCTTTACTCGGGTAAAAACCGGGCGAAGCCGGGTACATCCGCTAGTATTCATATAAAAAATAGACACTTTTTATATTGATATATTTTCAAGTATAAAAGTTTAAGAAAATTCAAACTTCAGAATGAGAACGTCAATTTTTTTAATGCAAAAAAAACTTTAAACTTTCAAAATACCATAGAGTTAATTATAGGATTTAAAGTGTATCAAAATATAATTATAGACGAGTATATATAACTCCAACTGGCCGAAGTGTCTATTTTTTATATAAATATTGTATGAATGCCGGCCAGGCAGCCTCTATCTTTACGATAAATAAATATTTATAATTATGTATTTCTAATGTCCTTTTCCAATGTGTCTACAAAATATAATTTCCAAGTATTTATCTTCAACATCGATGTTAAAACAAAATAGCATTCTTCAATAATAGAACGACATGCTAGAAAAGCCGAGTTTTTTCTCGGATGACAAAAGAAACAAAGAAAACCTTACGTCTTCAAGTCACATAGAGTATTTCGTAGCTAGATGTAATAAAATAAAATAAAAACATTCTTTTCTAAATTCATATAAAAATATTAGAGGTTTGACTAAAATAAATGAAGTGCATCTATAAATCACTCATACGATCAAGAGCCAAAAATGTAAAATAAATTTAGGGACCACCAGACGAATGACCAGGCTTCGCCCGGGAATTCGCCCGAATGAAATTTCCTTCATAATGAAAGTACATAAATAATAAATAGTAAAAGTGCCATATAATAACAATACAGAAGTAACACATAAAACGGTCGTGGTCGTGCCAAACTCACAAACAGCTTTTTCAAAATAGAAAGCCTACCTGGAGGACATGTTTTCCGGCTAATTATTATCGTCGGTGCATGGTTGACTTTGGTTTCTTGAGATTATAAACAGGAATTCCTGAATTTTTCCAAAAATTTATGAAAGCTAATTATTCAAGCTAATTATCTGGAAAATTGTCTAAGCTAATTTAATAGCTAAAATATGGATTAAAATTAGGCCGAAAGGATATGATTCAATAAAATATATTTCTTGTTATAGATCATTATCCTTCCATCAAAACTTTCATTTATATTTTGAACATAGAAATAACCTCGGCACTTTTCCAGATTTTTAAAATTCTAAGGATTTCATGAATCCTTCGTGGATATAAACAAATCAAAGCCAGCCCTGACTAGGGCACTATTCCGAAACTATGGTCTCCAGGTCACAATTTCAGTCAAAAAGTAGGTTTAGTAAAAGATCTTATATATAAAACTTTTACGCTTATTAATGGTGCAGCTAAAAGAAATATATAAATTAACAACATCAAGAAAGAACTTATAATGACGATTTTTCCATCAAATTGAAAGATAGAATAATAGAAGACACATCAACCAAAAATATGAAAATAATACTTTAATTCAAAACCTAAATATCACATTGCCATTTATAAACCAAACGTTTGCAAAAAAAATTACTGATATATTCATAAAGTATGAAAAAAATAAAAATTGCATGAAACCCATGTAACACTATCTCTCAATATATGAGAACACTCAATTACCAAAAAGAGCAGGTTTATTTAATTTATGAAGTGAAATGTGAAAAATGTGACCAATGCTATGTAGGACAAACAGGACAAAAGAAAAAATGAAAAACCATGAATATGCTCTGAAATGGGATAAAATTGAGAATTCTGCACTTATAGAATATCGAAAAATCACAGGGCATAATCATTTTAACCTAAAAGAAGCAAAGATACTAGATTATGAGAAGAATCATTTTAAGAGTCAATTTAAAGAAGCATTTTTCATTCAAAAAAATTGTGCTACAATTAACAGAATGTAAGAAAGAGGAAATGCAAATGATATTTTAGATATGTTTTTAATTATATCTAAAAAGTGGGTTTATTCCACTTTTAATTCTAAGAACAATATTCTGTGTTTCTCAGAAAACTATATTCTACTTATCTGATATCTTGTTTACACACTTGATAACGGTAACTATTTAAAACATGCTGTGTTAAAATTTCTCATTCAGTATTTTTGTCTAAAGATGGTAACAACGCTGTTAGCGAAACGTCACACACTATTTTTTATTTGGATTTAGTGTTTTCACCCTGTGTTTATAATCTACTAGACGAATGACCCGGCTTTGCCCGAGAATTCCCTCGAGTTAAATTTCCTTCATACTGAAAGTACATGAATAATAAATAGAAGAAGTGTCATAAAATAGCAATACAGAAGAAATACACAAAACCACAGGCAAAAAGTGTGTGGTGGCAAAAATTGTATCATGATAGTGTTTAGGTATTTGATTTAATTATATTTTGCAATCCATTTAGTTGTTTCAAAATCAATATTGTTTAAATATATGGCAGCTTTTCCACCCAACCCCCGAGGTACCCGCCCCAGCCCATTAACCTTTGAAATTGCCTGAGTTGATTGAGTTTTGCGATTAATCCTGACTGCGATGCTTACCTTTTCAGTAAGAATAAAAAAAAATAGGGTTATAAAAAAAATTAATCCAAAATATTGGCATGTAAATATTTTTCTGTAAAAAAGAGCACATGGAAATATTAGGCAAACATATGTGTTTTCTAATGATTGCGACTGCATTCTAAAGATTTTTTAAATGATTTAAAAAAATAAAAGCCAGAACAAAAATTAATAAAAAATATGAAATCCATTATTTACATACAGTAACACTAAGTTTGTAAAGTGTTTTTTTAATTGCATTGTGTGCACTTACCATAACTTAGTTACTAATATAAATTTCTCTCTCAATACTCAATACTTTTGTAAAAAAAGTGACACTAGTATATAAATAAATTTCAAAAAAAGTACGCGAGCAACTTGAAAAAAAAAATGCATAACGCTCATTGGTCTCTTATTCGGCCTGGTGTTGTTACGTCTCGTATTTACTCCGCGTAAAAAAAGCTCTTCAAATGAAAAAAATAGCCAAAAATACTGATTAAAATGTAGCCGAATATTTGCCTCAGGTTTATAAAAAGCGACATGCAAAATTTGGTACCAATTGGTTCAGTAGTTTTTGACTTTATCTCGAAACAGACATTTCCTTTTATATATAATATATATATATATATATATCGAATGTACCCGGCTTCGCCCGGTTTTTACCCGAGTAAAGGTTTATCTAATAAACATTTGTTAAAAGGATTCTAGCAAATATCCAATCCCTACTGAATCTATAATTGTCAATATAACTTTATGTTTAATTATCTGCCCCACCTAGCTGTATCCGTTCAAACGGAAGTACTCGAAAACTTCCAGAAAAGAGAGAAAAGATGTGTGGAGTGTACAAAAGAAGGCCTGAAGCGGAGGTCTAGAATCATATGTTCAAAGTGCAAATGAGGCTTGCATCCAGTCTGTGCTTTGAAACACAAGTGTTAGCTTTGTAAATAGCCTTGTATATATCTAAAATTTCTTTTTATATTTGTAAAACCTTATTTTGAAAAATTCAAGTCAATTATTCAATTAATTATAATTAAACCCCAATTAAAAAATAAATTACTCACTTCAGTATAATAAAATCAGAGTGTTGTGTTGAGAGAGGAGTCTGGATTATATTGCACTTTACAGAACACTTCTATCTGATGAGCTGATTTCAGACGCTTTCGTCCCGAAATCCATGAAGGCTCTTTCGTTCTCAGGGAGTTCACGAATATAATTTGCATATATCCTGCGCGCACTGGGGTTAAAAAATAATTGACAACTAAAAGTTGCGATTCAGAATACATTATTTAAACATGTAAACTTTCTCCTTGGATTATAAATACTATAGAAAAAAGCGTTAGGTGAAAAAATTATTTTCTTCTAACGCTTTTTTCTATAGTATTCAGAATACATTATATTTATTTATTTATTGAAACGGTCACACAAAGATAAGAAATAAAAATAAATAAATAAAACGGGGCAATAATAATAAATTAGGAGAATATAGTACATAAATATAAACTGTTTAAAAAAAAATTACTTATCTTATTTGGTGCTTCAGTTGGATGGCTAAAAAATTCCTTCCACTAAAATCTTGAAGAACTACTTTTTTTTTTTCACTAATTTCTCAGGAGCTCTGACTCCCCACTCTCCCTCTCCCCCCCCCCCCCCCCCCCTATCTTATTTTGTTCCTTATCGCCTTCCTCAAAAAGTGAGCCAAAAATTATTTTAACAGAGTAAAAAAAAAATTTAAAATTCTATAATATTCCAAATAAAAAAAAATACAAAAAAAATGAAAATTAAAAATTATAATTAAAAGTTATTATTCAAAATATTATTTTAATTGACAATATTATTTGAAAATATTAAAACAAAATAGCTGCTTATTTATTTTAAAAAATGAAATTTATTATAATATTATAAATTATATATACAAAATAAGAAGTAAAAGAAGGTGAAGAGACGGGCTGGTTTGACAATGAAGAATTCTCGAAGTCCCCTTCTTTCTTGTCGAGGCAGCTTCATCATTGTCCACCAGCTTTCTATTAGGTTCTGTGGGTAAACTTTGTGGAGGCCGCAGGAGTGGCCTCAACATATCTATCATATTTATTTATTTATAACATTTTTACTTAACAACTACTTGTTCATCAGTTTAGGCTTAATTAGTGTGGTCCTGATAGTGATAGTTAGCATTCTGCCCTAGAGTTTAAAGGGTTATTACCAAAAACATTATTTTTTAATGATCAAATGTATACAATACATCAAAATGAAAATAAACAATAAAACTATCCCTACATATATGTCCTTTGAATATAACATATGTACAAAATAATAGATATTTTGATAATTTGAATCTCTCGATAATTTGATTTTTTCCCGACCCCTTGAAAAATACTCGATAAGTTGAATAAAATCAATATTAAATGATCCCCTCGGTAATTTGAAGTTGAAGGAATAGTAACTTGCCACAAACGAACATTTGTGAATAGCTGTGTTCAAAATAATAAATCACGAATTTTGTGGTGAGACTCTTCTTTACTTGATTTTATTAATATGTAAGATTCTATCTGATAATATTAAGATATGAGCGAAAATGTTTACGACGACTTTCTCAAGCCAGACCAAACCAAGAACAAACTAAGTAAAAATCAAAATTCCCACGCCCAACGGGCAAATATGAGAGCTTGGTTAAGTGGATTCGTCAGTGTAGAGGACAAAACGTTCCAGTCGGCGGTTTCATGTTGAAGGAAAAAGCCAAGTCTTTTGCACAGTCTCTTGGAATTAAAGGGTTTGCAGCAAGTAAAGGGTGGCTCTCAAATTAAAAAAAAACCGACACGGGATATCATTTTAAAAATCTGCGGGGAGAGCGCCAAATTGTATATTTCCATTTCTACAACGAAAACAACAAAAAGCCTTTATTTAGGGTCACTGACCCTATACAGGATTCACCAGAGGTATGCATAAGAACAAAGCAGTTAGACAAAGTAAACAACAATATAAACAGAAGAAAAAAGAAAAAAAAAAGAAAGAGAAAGAGGGAAGCAAGAAAAAACAACACAAAAAGAATAGCAGTAAGAAAGTGAGGAGTGAGTGTCACTTGGCCTTCTTCTGAGATATGGAATTGTGGAAACCATAAAACGCCGTAGCAATATACTTATTCTGGGTCATATTGTCAATTATTGATGGAAGTGAAGCACAGAGTTGCCCAGTTTTGAGCATAAGGGTTCTTCTTTCAGAGCAGAGCAATCAAAAATATAGTGGGTGATTTAATTTTTAGTTTTGAATTACAGAAGGTACAAATCGGGTCCTCACCGCAGAGCATCTTGGTGTGGTTTTCTCTAAAAAAACTTGAAAGTATTCTAACTTGTGCAAGTTATTTCCATTTCTTTGCAAAGGACTGACGCCTTAGACCAACTTTTGAATGGCTATGACCTATGGTTATCGTCTAATTTTTACTAATTTCAAAATGAATTGAGGTTTATATCAAGCAATATCAAAGGGAAAACAGAAAACATTTATCAAGTTGGTATGCTTACAGGACGAAACTATCCAAAAGCTTCTATATAAGTTATTAAAAATCAATTATAAGTCTGCTAATTAAAATTTTACAAAGAAGGTCAATTAAAATATTAATAAATAAAAGAGGATTTAGACAGAAAAAAATCATTAAGCGATGTGATTTTACTTTGAAAAGTATATACATAATAATTCAAGTATAACTTTTTAAAAAATTAAGAGACGAATTAAAAAATATTTTATATTTAGAAGGATCACAAACAACACTTATCAATATGCAAAATAAAAGAGTTTATAATAACTCTGAAAAAAGTCATCTATTGAGTTTATTCACAGAAAATAAGATAGAACTAAGTGAAAAAGTAAACGAGAATTTTAAAAATTCAAACAAAATGATAATTTTCATAGCTGTACTTATTCAGAAGATCGACATTTTAAACCATATTTGAACTTCAATGGCAGCAGGAGAGTGTGAAAAATAAATAGAAAAATTGTCGGCGTGCTTCAAAAGCGCGTCGCGTGTGCTGACGTAACACTTTTGGTTATGGTTTCACTTTTCTGCCTGGCCTTTCTCTCGTCACTGGTACGTTTTTGTCGATTCCTTTTAAACTTGTTTTTCAATTATTTATCCATATTTAAATTTTAATTTATAATATATTGAATATTAATATATCGGTTTAATTTTAGAGCTTTTTTCTCTGTAAATGGCTAGTAAAACGGTGCTATATATGCCCTTGCGCCAAGAACCGCATGTGAACCATGACTTGCTGTAAATGCAATAAGAACATTTGAAAAGAACATTCAAACCAAATTTGCCAAAATTTCCAGTGAATATTGGCGTTTTATTAGATATAAAAGAATTTGCGCAAAGCCTGCGAAAATCTCTGCTTTTTCACATGTTTTTATATTTTTATGCATGACTTGGTAATTATGAAAAAAATTAAACTTTGCTATCAATTAATCCTTATTATATATCTATCAAGATAAAACACAATTTTTATTTTTTGAAAAATATTTCATCATTTTTTTATCATCATAAAGTTCGAGCTCGTGAAGCTCGACCCGAGTACATACGTCCTAAAAACGGGCGCGTTTAATAAAGGGTTAATAATTCACCTGCTTTAAAAATGATGTCAAACATCGCTATTTCCATTTCAAGCGCTTCTTTTGTCAAATTATATTGACAAATATTTGTATTTTTAAAGTCTTATCTCAGATTTTAGTGGGAAGGATTCTGTTATCATTTGGTAGTGAACCAATCTCTCCCGCCTTCTCATTGGACGAATGTGGCCATGTTTGTATATATAAGAGGGCTATGTTATTGCGAAGAGAGTAGAGAAGAGTGTGGTGGATTATCGTGTGGAGACACTTAAAGTGTTCTCTGCGTGCTTTATCCGTGTCTGGCTATCTCCTCGCATACCTGTGTAACCCTGGTCCGATCCCTACCAACGCAACATTAGAGATAAGTACTGTTTTTGTATTTTTTTATTTTATTTAACAAACTGTGAGTTATTATTTTTTATGTACTCTTGAGTGTACGTTTTTCTGTGTTTAAGTTACTCTTACTGTAGGCCCTAGTGTATTGCATTTTGTTTTAACCCGTACAAAGTAACTTTTGTCATTGGCGAGCCCTGCCAGGATTACTGGTGTTTGCACGTGTAAATTCCTGTAATGTTTACCTGCGTTTTTTCTTTGTTGGAGTGGTTTATTATTATTATTAATTTTGTACTCAATCATGTTTGTGAACGCTATGCTTAACTTGTCAGTGTTTAATGGGGTTGATCTCGAGTCTTTCATTCGAGAAGTCGAGCATAAAGCTCGAGTAGGCAAATGGGATCCTGAGGTCAAAGCACTGCTCATGTTCGAGGCTCTATCCCCTGAAGTTAGGTTAAGCTTAGAGGAGATGGGTATAAATATAGGTAGCAGTTTTAAAAGTATTGTTAGTAAACTGAACATATTGTACCCTAAGAAAGCGCGTGGTATTAGGGAATGCCTTAAATTAATAGAAGGTCTTAAGCAAAGAGTTGGAAAATGTCCTATGGTTTTTAAAGAAATTGCCTGAGTTGATTGAGTTTTGCGATTAATCCTGACTGCGATGCTTACCTTTTCAGTAAGAATAAAAAAAAAATAGGGTTATAAAAAAAATTAATCCAAAATATTGGCATGTAAATATTTTTCTGTAAAAAAGAGCACATGGAAATATTAGGCAAACATATGTGTTTTCTAATGATTGCGACTGCATTCTAAAGATTTTTTAAATGATTTAAAAAAATAAAAGCCAGAACAAAAATTAATAAAAAATATGAAATCCATTATTTACATACAGTAACACTAAGTTTGTAAAGTGTTTTTTTAATTGCATTGTGTGCACTTACCATAACTTAGTTACTAATATAAATTTCTCTCTCAATACTCAATACTTTTGTAAAAAAAGTGACACTAGTATATAAATAAATTTCAAAAAAAGTACGCGAGCAACTTGAAAAAAAAAATGCATAACGCTCATTGGTCTCTTATTCGGCCTGGTGTTGTTACGTCTCGTATTTACTCCGCGTAAAAAAAGCTCTTCAAATGAAAAAAATAGCCAAAAATACTGATTAAAATGTAGCCGAATATTTGCCTCAGGTTTATAAAAAGCGACATGCAAAATTTGGTACCAATTGGTTCAGTAGTTTTTGACTTTATCTCGAAACAGACATTTCCTTTTATATATAAAATATATATATATATATCGAATGTACCCGGCTTCGCCCGGTTTTTACCCGAGTAAAGGTTTATCTAATAAACATTTGTTAAAAGGATTCTAGCAAATATCCAATCCCTACTGAATCTATAATTGTCAATATAACTTTATGTTTAATTATCTGCCCCACCTAGCTGTATCCGTTCAAACGGAAGTACTCGAAAACTTCCAGAAAAGAGAGAAAAGATGTGTGGAGTGTACAAAAGAAGGCCTGAAGCGGAGGTCTAGAATCATATGTTCAAAGTGCAAAAGAGGCTTGCATCCAGTCTGTGCTTTGAAACACAAGTGTTAGCTTTGTAAATAGCCTTGTATATATCTAAAATTTCTTTTTATATTTGTAAAACCTTATTTTGAAAAATTCAAGTCAATTATTCAATTAATTATAATTAAACCCCAATTAAAAAATAAATTACTCACTTCAGTATAATAAAATCAGAGTGTTGTGTTGAGAGAGGAGTCTGGATTATATTGCACTTTACAGAACACTTCTATCTGATGAGCTGATTTCAGACGCTTTCGTCCCGAAATCCATGAAGGCTCTTTCGTTCTCAGGGAGTTCACGAATATAATTTGCATATATCCTGCGCGCACTGGGGTTAAAAAATAATTGACAACTAAAAGTTGCGATTCAGAATACATTATTTAAACATGTAAACTTTCTCCTTGGATTATAAATACTATAGAAAAAAGCGTTAGGTGAAAAAATTATTTTCTTCTAACGCTTTTTTCTATAGTATTCAGAATACATTATATTTATTTATTTATTGAAACGGTCACACAAAGATAAGAAATAAAAATAAATAAATAAAACGGGGCAATAATAATAAATTAGGAGAATATAGTACATAAATATAAACTGTTTAAAAAAAAATTACTTATCTTATTTGGTGCTTCAGTTGGATGGCTAAAAAATTCCTTCCACTAAAATCTTGAAGAACTACTTTTTTTTTTTCACTAATTTCTCAGGAGCTCTGACTCCCCACTCTCCCTCTCCCCCCCCCCCCCCCCCCTATCTTATTTTGTTCCTTATCGCCTTCCTCAAAAAGTGAGCCAAAAATTATTTTAACAGAGTAAAAAAAAAATTTAAAATTCTATAATATTCCAAATAAAAAAAAAAATACAAAAAAAATGAAAATTAAAAATTATAATTAAAAGTTATTATTCAAAATATTATTTTAATTGACAATATTATTTGAAAATATTAAAACAAAATAGCTGCTTATTTATTTTAAAAAATGAAATTTATTATAATATTATAAATTATATATACAAAATAAGAAGTAAAAGAAGGTGAAGAGACGGGCTGGTTTGACAATGAAGAATTCTCGAAGTCCCCTTCTTTCTTGTCGAGGCAGCTTCATCATTGTCCACCAGCTTTCTATTAGGTTCTGTGGGTAAACTTTGTGGAGGCCGCAGGAGTGGCCTCAACATATCTATCATATTTATTTATTTATAACATTTTTACTTAACAACTACTTGTTCATCAGTTTAGGCTTAATTAGTGTGGTCCTGATAGTGATAGTTAGCATTCTGCCCTAGAGTTTAAAGGGTTATTACCAAAAACATTATTTTTTAATGATCAAATGTATACAATACATCAAAATGAAAATAAACAATAAAACTATCCCTACATATATGTCCTTTGAATATAACATATGTACAAAATAATAGATATTTTGATAATTTGAATCTCTCGATAATTTGATTTTTTCCCGACCCCTTGAAAAATACTCGATAAGTTGAATAAAATCAATATTAAATGATCCCCTCGGTAATTTGAAGTTGAAGGAATAGTAACTTGCCACAAACGAACATTTGTGAATAGCTGTGTTCAAAATAATAAATCACGAATTTTGTGGTGAGACTCTTCTTTACTTGATTTTATTAATATGTAAGATTCTATCTGATAATATTAAGATATGAGCGAAAATGTTTACGACGACTTTCTCAAGCCAGACCAAACCAAGAACAAACTAAGTAAAAATCAAAATTCCCACGCCCAACGGGCAAATATGAGAGCTTGGTTAAGTGGATTCGTCAGTGTAGAGGACAAAACGTTCCAGTCGGCGGTTTCATGTTGAAGGAAAAAGCCAAGTCTTTTGCACAGTCTCTTGGAATTAAAGGGTTTGCAGCAAGTAAAGGGTGGCTCTCAAATTAAAAAAAAAACCGACACGGGATATCATTTTAAAAATCTGCGGGGAGAGCGCCAAATTGTATATTTCCATTTCTACAACGAAAACAACAAAAAGCCTTTATTTAGGGTCACTGACCCTATACAGGATTCACCAGAGGTATGCATAAGAACAAAGCAGTTAGACAAAGTAAACAACAATATAAACAGAAGAAAAAAGAAAAAAAAAAGAAAGAGAAAGAGGGAAGCAAGAAAAAACAACACAAAAAGAATAGCAGTAAGAAAGTGAGGAGTGAGTGTCACTTGGCCTTCTTCTGAGATATGGAATTGTGGAAACCATAAAACGCCGTAGCAATATACTTATTCTGGGTCATATTGTCAATTATTGATGGAAGTGAAGCACAGAGTTGCCCAGTTTTGAGCATAAGGGTTCTTCTTTCAGAGCAGAGCAATCAAAAATATAGTGGGTGATTTAATTTTTAGTTTTGAATTACAGAAGGTACAAATCGGGTCCTCACCGCAGAGCATCTTGGTGTGGTTTTCTCTAAAAAAACTTGAAAGTATTCTAACTTGTGCAAGTTATTTCCATTTCTTTGCAAAGGACTGACGCCTTAGACCAACTTTTGAATGGCTATGACCTATGGTTATCGTCTAATTTTTACTAATTTCAAAATGAATTGAGGTTTATATCAAGCAATATCAAAGGGAAAACAGAAAACATTTATCAAGTTGGTATGCTTACAGGACGAAACTATCCAAAAGCTTCTATATAAGTTATTAAAAATCAATTATAAGTCTGCTAATTAAAATTTTACAAAGAAGGTCAATTAAAATATTAATAAATAAAAGAGGATTTAGACAGAAAAAAATCATTAAGCGATGTGATTTTACTTTGAAAAGTATATACATAATAATTCAAGTATAACTTTTTAAAAAATTAAGAGACGAATTAAAAAATATTTTATATTTAGAAGGATCACAAACAACACTTATCAATATGCAAAATAAAAGAGTTTATAATAACTCTGAAAAAAGTCATCTATTGAGTTTATTCACAGAAAATCAGATAGAACTAAGTGAAAAAGTAAACGAGAATTTTAAAAATTCAAACAAAATGATAATTTTCATAGCTGTACTTATTCAGAAGATCGACATTTTAAACCATATTTGAACTTCAATGGCAGCAGGAGAGTGTGAAAAATAAATAGAAAAATTGTCGGCGTGCTTCAAAAGCGCGTCGCGTGTGCTGACGTAACACTTTTGGTTATGGTTTCACTTTTCTGCCTGGCCTTTCTCTCGTCACTGGTACGTTTTTGTCGATTCCTTTTAAACTTGTTTTTCAATTATTTATCCATATTTAAATTTTAATTTATAATATATTGAATATTAATATATCGGTTTAATTTTAGAGCTTTTTTCTCTGTAAATGGCTAGTAAAACGGTGCTATATATGCCCTTGCGCCAAGAACCGCATGTGAACCATGACTTGCTGTAAATGCAATAAGAACATTTGAAAAGAACATTCAAACCAAATTTGCCAAAATTTCCAGTGAATATTGGCGTTTTATTAGATATAAAAGAATTTGCGCAAAGCCTGCGAAAATCTCTGCTTTTTCACATGTTTTTATATTTTTATGCATGACTTGGTAATTATGAAAAAAATTAAACTTTGCTATCAATTAATCCTTATTATATATCTATCAAGATAAAACACAATTTTTATTTTTTGAAAAATATTTCATCATTTTTTTATCATCATAAAGTTCGAGCTCGTGAAGCTCGACCCGAGTACATACGTCCTAAAAACGGGCGCGTTTAATAAAGGGTTAATAATTCACCTGCTTTAAAAATGATGTCAAACATCGCTATTTCCATTTCAAGCGCTTCTTTTGTCAAATTATATTGACAAATATTTGTATTTTTAAAGTCTTATCTCAGATTTTAGTGGGAAGGATTCTGTTATCATTTGGTAGTGAACCAATCTCTCCCGCCTTCTCATTGGACGAATGTGGCCATGTTTGTATATATAAGAGGGCTATGTTATTGCGAAGAGAGTAGAGAAGAGTGTGGTGGATTATCGTGTGGAGACACTTAAAGTGTTCTCTGCGTGCTTTATCCGTGTCTGGCTATCTCCTCGCATACCTGTGTAACCCTGGTCCGATCCCTACCAACGCAACATTAGAGATAAGTACTGTTTTTGTATTTTTTTATTTTATTTAACAAACTGTGAGTTATTATTTTTTATGTACTCTTGAGTGTACGTTTTTCTGTGTTTAAGTTACTCTTACTGTAGGCCCTAGTGTATTGCATTTTGTTTTAACCCGTACAAAGTAACTTTTGTCATTGGCGAGCCCTGCCAGGATTACTGGTGTTTGCACGTGTAAATTCCTGTAATGTTTACCTGCGTTTTTTCTTTGTTGGAGTGGTTTATTATTATTATTAATTTTGTACTCAATCATGTTTGTGAACGCTATGCTTAACTTGTCAGTGTTTAATGGGGTTGATCTCGAGTCTTTCATTCGAGAAGTCGAGCATAAAGCTCGAGTAGGCAAATGGGATCCTGAGGTCAAAGCACTGCTCATGTTCGAGGCTCTATCCCCTGAAGTTAGGTTAAGCTTAGAGGAGATGGGTATAAATATAGGTAGCAGTTTTAAAAGTATTGTTAGTAAACTGAACATATTGTTTCCTAAGAAAGCGCGTGGTATTAGGGAATGCCTTAAATTAATAGAAGGTCTTAAGCAAAGAGTTGGAAAATGTCCTATGGTTTTTAAAGAAAGATTCCTGGCCATTAGAGATAAAGTAGAATATAGACCTGGTAATACTAGCTGTTTCTAAGAATGAAGATTACTTTATTGAAGACCTCTCGTCCTATACAGGATTCGCCAGTTTACAGAGTAAGAGAAGAGAACCAAGAATGCTGAGAGAAACCCACATGTAGTAGGTATAGTATTTTCTACACTGTGACTATATACAACAGCAGCAACAAGCCTTTTACTGGTCCACGTTATTCTAATCCTGACATAGATTATTTGCATATAATTATTTACCTCAATTATATTATGTATATAGCCTCCTATTCTCTCCAGCCGTCTTCCAAAATTTGAACAACGCAAAAGCTCCAGCTCTGTTTCTCACCACCTCATTCAACAGGAGCTCCAAAGAGAGTCCCTCGAGACCTATTTCACTGAGGAGCACTTCTCGTTCGTCTTTCAGCCCCATACATGAGAGTGAATGGTGATGTAGCCCCGGCTCCATTCTTGTCCCGCAAATCTCGCATGTCCATCCGTCTGTTTTAAATATTCTGGGGCGATCATCAGCAAAGAGCACCGATAGGATTTTCAGTCCGGCAATACACCGTTTGACCCGGAGCGGGAAATCGCTGGACAGGTAGTGTACCGGTAACGGAGTTGAGCAGATGTTTTTATAGTGGGGGTATAGTCTTGAATTTATTATTCTTGTGTGATCCTTTTGCAGAGATTTGTCTATTGCAGTCCTGATTATATAGGGAATTTCTCTTTGCAATGTTCTATAGTCTGTGCAGCAATTCAGCCATCAAAATCCGGTGTTGTTTAAAATATTAACTATACTTCACGTGAAGCCTATATATTTTTTCGTTGCGTTTGATATTTCCCACAGCTGGGACAAGCAGAGCAGCGGTAGTCTAGTTTCACCCATTCCCAGCATTCTCAACCAAAACTTTAAGGTAAGTTTCAAGACTGTAACGCTGAGTGACACTCTTCCCAATTCTATCCTGAGCATGTATCCGGGGGTGTATCTTGGTAGATTTAGATATCTTCGCATAAATGAGTCCTGAATTTGATCAACAATTAATGTATGCTCATTTGCCCAAACAGGTGCCGCGGGGTCAAGATACTCGTTACAGCTTCTTCTCTAGCGAGTGCGAAAAGGGTGCCTTACTGGTCCGGGGAGATCTTCCTTGTTTGGGTTGTGGGTCCTGGGAGGGGGCGGTGACTGTACAGATCGAGGAGGCGGACCTAAAACTGGTCTGCCTCTCTTCGTACATGCCACCTCAACACAACGATCTCGGTAAGCTGGACTTCCTAAATGATTTTTTGGTTGGGAAGGAAGGGCACGAGATCGTGATTGGCGGAGATTTCAACGCGCGTACCCAGCTGTTTGGGGACAGGGAAGAAAATTGCAAAGGAAAGGCTCTGGTCGATCTAGTTATTGTTCAGAGTCTGGAAATTTGGAACGTCTATGGTGAATCAACGTTTTCCAAGGCAAACGGTGAAAGCATCATAGACTTCTCCCTGTCAAGAACAAGCAGGATGCGGCGTTTGAGGTGGGAAACGGACCCCACGAACGTGAGCGACCACAAACTCATCAGGTTTGAGGCCACCTGTGATGTGGAACCGCCATCAGTGGAGAGAGTTCTTCGGTACAGCATCAGGGAGCCTTACCTTGAAAGATTCAGATGCCGGTTCGTTTGCACGCTTGGGAATAGCCTGGCTGGAGCAGTTGACAGAATTGCTATTAATAGCATGATCAATGAGCTTCACCAGGATATAACCAACACGTGTAAAGCCCTGGGTCCTGGATCTAGAAAGGTTACCGCATTTAAGAGGCTCAAACATCCTTGGTGGACCGAGGAGCTGGAGATCGAGAGGAAGAGAGTCAGGGCCATGGGGAATAGCTATTCCAGAATAGTGCAGGTGAAGAGAGAATAAGGAGGGGATTAGTTTTTAAAAAGGTCTTGGCAGGGTATAAAAGACGCACCAAGAGGGCGAGGAGAAAACACTGGAGGGAGGAATGCAAAACCATACTGGAGATTAATCCATACGGTTTCCCTTACAGGGTTGTCTCTGGGAAGATAAAGAGCTCCGCAAACTTGAGGCTGCTTGAAGGGGAAGATGGGTTAAAGACCCGGGATCTGAAGTACACCCTGGACCTCATCTTGGATCGGCACCTCGCAAACGAAGAGCCAGAAGCCGAGATTTCGCTGACCACTTGTGGTTTGGTGGAACCGCTCTTTTCTGAGATTGAGGTGAAACGGACGGCTTTCAAGTTCGGGAACAGGAAATCTCCTGGTCCCGACGGGATCGATAATACGTTCGTGAAAGCCCTGGTAAGGATGCACCCATCGCTTTTTGCCATGTTATTCAATAGGTGCCTGGACACTGGTACTTTTCCTGAGGCAAGGAAGGTTGCCCGAGTAGTGATTCTAGGGAAGTCTGGTAGAAAGGGTAATTCTCCTAATGATCATCGTCCGCTTTCTTTACTAGCGTGTCTAGATAAAGTCCTGGGTAGCCTACTAGCTCCCTAAAGTACTGGCTAGAAATTAATGAGCTTCTTTCCTCTTCCCAACATGGTTTTAGGGAAGGGAAGTCCACAACCACAGCACTGAAGAGGTGTTAGAGGGGTTTGAGATGGGGCTAAATAAGGGTGCTTGGGTTCTTCTCGTGGCCCTGGACATTGATGACGCTTTCAACTACATGAGCTGGAACAAGCTGGTGAAAAATTTGATGGACATGGGTTGTCCAGATAATTTGTGCAGCTTGGTTCGTGATTTACTGAGGGATAGACGGATTAGCCTCAGTTTTGGTGGGCTGAAGTTGGAAAGAAACTGTGCTAGGGTTTGTCCCCAGGGCTCCTGCTGCGGACATGTTCTGTGGAATATCCTGGTAAACACGGTTTTCCAGGAGGAGCTACCGAAAGGAGCCAAGTTGGTTCTCTATGAAGTGTGTTAAAACTTCTCTCCAAATCCTCTCGAACAGGGCCCATGTCCTTTACCTTAAGTTCGATGTCTCCAAGACTAAAGCCCTCAGCTTTAAGTCTAGGAACATAAGAACTAAAAGGAAAGGGATCAAATGGGAACATAAACCGGCTATCCGGATGGAAGGACGGAGGGTAGCGGTGGTCAATAGGATGACCATCCTGGGGGTGGTCATTGATGATAAGATGGGTTGGCAATACCACGCAGAGGAGATGGTGGCGAGAGACAGAGAGGCATTGTGCAGGCTGTCGTGGTTGGCTCTCAACAGGGAGGGTAAGGAGGGTACTATTTTTAGTAACCTCTACCTTTTCTGTGTCGAGCCAATCCTGTTATATGCTTCCAGGGCTTGGTGGCGCCGAACCAGGGACCAGAAGATGGCGACAACTCTAGAGAGAGTGCAGAGGACATCGGCACTCAGAATCACAGGGGGATATCGCATTACCAGCACCGAGACCTTGTTGGTCCTCGCTGGGCTTATTCCCCTGGGATTGAAACTAGAGGAGGAGGCCATCAGACAGAAGATATGGGAGAACAGGGAAGATGCCCTGGGAATTGAAGCGGGTGCCCTGGAAAGGAAGAGGGGCCCAGGGAAACCTCCGCAGTGGTTGCCAAAGTGGAATTGGAGTCCTGTAGTGCCGACAGGGATTGAAACGGAGGTTTTCACTGATGGGAGTAAGTCTGGAGTTGAGGTTGTGATTTTCACCAATTGGAAGCTGATCTTCCAAGAAAGCTTAACACTCAGAGTGGACGAACTGGTCTTTTCAGCCGAGCTGGTTGCGATCAGGGAGGCCCTCAGGAGAACTTCAGCCCGGACCGCCTCTATTCAGATTGTATGTCGGCCCTTGTCGCGATCAATATAGAGAAAGAGCAACGTGCGCATCAAATCATCCAGGAGATGGAGTTGATGACGCGGGCTCCGGATATCCATTGGGTTAGGGGACACAGCCTCATTGAAGGTAATGAATTCGCAGACAGGCTCGCTAAAGCAGGGTGCTTTAGAGGTAGATCAGTGAGGACCCCAGTGACCAAGAAAGAAGTTCATAGGAGGATCAGGGGGCACGTCCAGGACTTATGGTTGGACAGATGGAGGAAGCTTTCGTCTGTTTTGTTAGCAGGGTTGCTATTCAAAATCTAGATTTCACACAGAGTATTGAAAAATAAAATACGACAATCCCTCCCCTGTGTGGAAGCTCCTATCAAACAAGTCCGAGAGAGTTTATACAGTTTTTAAGTTTCTCCTTGGGAAGACTTTTTGTTAATAGGTCCGCTTCCATTTCGTCACTCCTAACAAATTCAAGGTCGATTGTTCCTTCTTCCACAGCATCTTTTATAAAATACAATTTTCGATTTATATGTTTCGTCCGGGAAGTTATTTTTCAGATTTAATCCACTTGATAGCAGATTGACTATCTGTTTTAAGCGTTGTAGGAAAGCTCGCATCCTTACATAGTTCTTCTAAAAGTCCTTTAATCCATTTTACTTCGCAGATCCCTTCGCATATCGAAATCAGTTCGGCTTCGCATGTAGACAGAGCCACCAAACTTTGTTTCTTGCTTCTCCAACTGATCAGGTTGTTTCCCAGTTTAACTGTGTATCCGGAATAGGACTTTGCGTCACTTGTTGAACACCAGTTTGCAACTGATGGCTTGTATCTTAACATTTTATCTCTGGTGCCCTTCAGGTATCTAAATATTCTCTTAACTACTGTTAAATGTACTTCTCTTGCATCATTGCAAAATCGGGATAAATTGCTCACATTAAAAGAAATATCTGGACGAGTTCCGGTTGCCAAATACATCAGGGATCCGATCATCTCTTGATACAATGTCCTGTTTACTGGTTTGGAATCTTGACATTCATCAAAACTTTGATCTCGATCTCCCGGAGTTTGTACAATGTTACATACTTCGAGTGCAAATTCCTTCAAGATTTTATCGATATAATGGGCTTGTGATAGATCAAAACCGTATTCTGTTTTCTTTATCTCTATACCAATGAAAGGTTCATTCACCCCTTTTTCTTTTAAAGCAACAAATCTTCCTATCTCTGATGCTCGTTTTTCATTATAGGTTTTATCCGTTCCGGCTATTATTAGATCATCCACGTATGAACCCAATATTCCATATTCCTTTCCTTTTCTAAAAGTATACACACATGGATCATATTGCGATCTTTCCATTCCCAGTTGTATCAGTATCTCGTTTGTGTGATCTTTTTATTCCAACAATGTCCCGATTCTGGAAGTCCATATATACTTTTTAACAATTTGCAAACTTTGTCTTCTTCACCTTTTTCAACAAATCCTTCCGGCTGTTTCATGAAAATAGTTTCCTTCAATTCTCCGTAAAGGTAGGCGGTCTTCACATCATATGATGTTATAACCAAATTCAACTGAGTTGCTAGGGCTACAATTGCACGAAGACTTTCTTTTCTGATCACTAGTGAAAAAGATTCCTCATATTCTACGCCATATTTTTTATTACAACCAATAGCAACTAATCTAGCTTTTCTTCTATAAACACCTTCACCAGGCGTACTCTTTATGCTAAAGATCCATTTGCAGTTTATGATCTTTATATTATTTTCTCTTTGAACGAGAGTCCATACCTCATGCTTGTTAATAGAGTAAAGTTATTCTTTCATTGCTTCGAGCCATTCATATTTATTCTCGCAGTTAATCGCCTCCTCATAATTTTCGGGAATACCTTCTTCTGGTTCTAATATAAAATTCACGTTATTTCTTTCTTTTATTATTTGCGAACGTCGAACGCCTTGTTCAAGCAATTTCATTTCTTCTTCTCTCAGTTTTGCTCTGTGTTTTTCCTCTAAAACTTTTTGTGTATCTCCCTTTTTGCGACCTGACCTTACAATTCTTTCCTCGTTAGGTTCGTCTAGCGTGGGAATCGTTTCTTCATTTAGTTCTGAGGTTTCTGGACGCGTCCGATGGTCGATTTCAATATCATTTTCCTCTTCCTTTTTATATGCAAAATGGTCGTAATTTGTGTCTTCTTGAATATTTTTTGCATAATCAATTCCTTTCTCATTTTCGACAAATTTTACTGATCTTACTTCTTCTATTTTCTTAGTGATTATGCCATACACTAGATAAGCCTTTCTTTTCAGAGAATAGCCTACAAAAATACCTTTTCGACTTTTAGGCATAAATTTACTTCTATGTTGTTGTGTAATGGGCCAAAACGCCGAACAACCGAATATTCTGAAGTATCGAATGGAGGGTTTTCTTCCTTTCCATTTTTCCATTGGTGTATCAAGCTTGATTGACCTATGTGGACCTACAGTTTTTGACATATGATGCAGTAGCGACTGCCTCCGCCCAGAAAGCCATGGGTAATCCTGAATCAAACAATAATGTCCTTGCTGTTTCAATTAGGGTTCGGTTTACTCTCTCCGCAACTCCGTTACTTTGTGGCGAGTAGGTGGTGAAGAGTTGGTGGTGTATTCCATTTTTAATTAAGAAATTCTTGAAGCTGTGATTAGTGAACTCTGTGACATTATCAGTTCGCACATCCTTTATTTTCAGGTTTAGCTCATTTTCCACTCTTGCCTTAAATTCTTCATACTTCCCCAAAGTTTCATCTTTGTTTTTCAGAAAGTAGATAAAGGTTCTTCGGCTGAAGTCATCAACCAAAACAAAAAAGTATTTTGATCCACCTAGAGATTGGTATGGCATTGGACCACACAAATCCATTTGCACCAATTCAAGGGGTTTGGTTGTACAGTTGGTGGTAACGGGATGGTAAGGTTGTCGAGTCAATTTCCCCATTATACAAGCTTCACATTCTGGCAAGTTCTTAAATTTAACATTAAACCCCAATACCACATTCCGTTGAATTATCTCTTTCATGTACGCTTCATTCAAATGATTCAGTCTTCTATGCCACAAGCTGATATTGTTATTTGAGAAATCATCTTTTGTGGTCATGACATTCTCCGTCTTTTCCGAGTATTCATCTCTGGACCTTGTTTCCATTACATACATCCTATCCTGGATTTGAGCCTCTGCAATTAAATCATCCTGTTCATTGTAAATCTTTGCTCCATCTCTATTGAAAATTACAGTATTTCCTTTGTTAGTTAATTCGTTAATTGATAAAAGATTAGACCTTAAGTTAGGTACATGCAGAACTCCTTTAATTTGAACATTCTCAATTCCGTTTTCGGTACAAGTAGAAACCTTGATATCACCTTTAGCTGTAGCATGTGTAACCTTACCTTCTTCTGCCAAATTTATCTCACTTTCATAAGGCATTACATTTTCCATCCAGTCCAAGTGTGGAGATAAGTGCGTAGTACACCCTGAGTCAAGACATCAGGTTTGTATCTGACTATAATTATTTGAGGAGTTTTCAAAAACTCGATCTGTGCTGGTATTGAAAGTTTGTTCCGCAGGCTTGCTTGAGACGGTATTCGCATTATTTCTGAAATTTTGTTTGTTATAGTTCGTATTTGAATTTGCATTTCTTCTCCCATGTTGTTCTTAAGTTCGCTTATTTTTGAACCAGCAATCTTTAGCTAAATGCCCTTTTTTATGGCAAACAAAACACTCCTTTTGTCGATTCTGTAGATAGTGATTTCTTCTGTCTTTACTTCTGTAAGCCTGTTCATTTTCATCAGAATGACTCCCATTCATCTTAGAATTCATTCGATTCTCTTCCTCTCTTAGTGACTGCCGAATTTCATCAAGAGTTAATTCTCTTCTAGTTCTCAGTACAACAGCGATCTTTTCCAATCTTGGATGGATACCTCGCACAATATGAAACGCTAGTTCTCTTTGGGACATTTGGTGTCCGAGTGAAGAACTTCGAGAGGCAATATTTTTGGCTCTAGCCATATATTCGTTTATGGATTCATTATTTTTCATTTTGATATTCTTAAATTCAAGTCCAATATCAATGATCTTATCTTCTAGGTTGCCCGTGTAGATTTTCTTTAATTCATCCCATACTTTCTTTGCTTTAGTTTCATCTAGAAACATTCCTGCTTGTTTATCTGATAGAGTTGTATCTATAATTACAAAGGCTTCGTCATTCTTTTCACTCCATATTTGCCAAGCGACTTCATCTTTTATATCAGGCTCGGGATCCGAAATTACGCATTTAAATAATTTCTTTCCACGTAAAAGTGCTCCGACTTTTAAAGCCCAAATCGGATAATTTGTTCCTGTTAAAGGTTCAATTTTTGTCGTTGGCGAAAAATTGCAATCCATTTCAGCCTTGTTTTTCAACTTTTTAAAAATTAAAAGAATTAAATTAAATTAAAAAAATATAGTTTAAAGGTAGTTTATAATTCAAAAAAATGTTTTTTTTTTCTCAATCCTTCTATTTAAAACTTTCTCTTATCAATATAATTAAAATTATATTGAAATATATTTCAAAATTTACATACGTTGATGCAGAAGAGATTAGAATAAACGTATCAAACTTCTGATAAAATATTTTCGCTTTTTCTCAAGTTTTAAATTGAACCACGCTCTGCTACTATAAATTGTAGTATTTCAAATAATTACAACTCTCTTTAAAGCAACAAAAGAATTATTTATTGCATTTAGCAAGAAAAGAAAAAAGTAGGAATACCAAACAAAACCCTTTTAGGTTAACAAACCTGCAATTCAAAATAATATTAAAATATGTATAGCTTTCGTCTGTTTTGTTAGCAGGGTTGCTATTCAAAATCTAGATATCACACAGAGTATTGAAAAATAAAATACGACAGTATTCAATTGGGTAACGACACCCAAGTACCTCTGTAAGGTAATGTCCCACTAACTTATTAGAGTAGTTTAGGGACATGGGTCCTTCCCAAAGAGTCTCCACAGATTTAAAATTAAGAGCAATCCTGATTGTGTCTGTGGAGAAAGGGATGTAGATGCACGCCACTACGTCTTGGATTGCCCAAGGGTTGTGGGTGTGCAGGAAGAGAGAAGGAGGGCGAGGGGCGCGATCGAGAGTGAGCTGCTGAGAAATCACAGCAATCTTCTTGAGAGAGCTCACGACCTGGCAGCTGAGATTTTCCTCAGCTGTGAGTGAACAGGGTCGACCGGTGGCCGCCTCCCCGTGGTCCCTGCTGGACATAGTAGATAGTTTACTATTTTGCTGTGACTAAAGGCCACCGGTATAGAAGTACTTTCACAATCGTCATCTTGGAGGCGGTTTTTCCAGGTTCAAATTCCAAGCACTAGCTTGGATAACTTTACTTGGCTTATGAGTGGAACATGATAGCAGCAAAGGGCATGCTTCGCATGCCGGCTTGTGGACCGAAAGGACTGGGTGGCCATGTGCTTCAAGGGTGTCAAATTATATTCACAAATATTTGCATTTTTAAATCTTATCTCATATTTTAGTGGGAAGGATTCTGTTATCATTTGATAGTAAACCAATCTCTCCCGCCTTCTCAATGGACTAATGTGGCCATGTTTGTATATATAAGGGGGCTATGGTATTGCGAAGAGAGTGGAGAGGAGTGTGGTGGATTATCGTTTGGAGACGCTTAAAGTGTTCTCTGCGTGCTTTATCCGTGTCTGGCTATCTCCTCGCATACCTTTGTAACCCCGGTCCCATCCCTACCAACGCAACTATAAAGATAAGTACTGTGTGTGTGTGTGTTTTTTTTTTTTTTAATTTTATTTAACAAATTGTGAGTTATTATTTACTTTTTTGTGTTGTACTCTTGAGTGTACGTTTTTTCTGTGTTTAAGTTACTCTTACTGTAGACCCTAGTTTATTGCATTTTGTGTTAACCCGTACAAAATAACTTTTGTCACTTTCGTATAATAAAAAATCTATTCGATATTTTTTAGTTGTTTCAAAGTGCTCTTGAATAAAGAATATATAGAAATGTCCATGTGTCTAAATTAAAATTGAAAATGTCTAAATTAAAATGAAAAATTAAAAAAAATTAAAATGCCTATTTAAAAATTAAAAACTTATATATAGATTTATAAACGTATATAAATATTGTTATATCATGTTTAAATTTACTTTTAAAACTTAATATATTTGAAAACATTTATTAAATTTTTAATAAGATGTTTTCTTATGATATATTTAAAGCTGATATTTCAAACAATAATACACAATGTACATATTTACAAAAAAGAGAAATATTAAACTTTATTTTTTAGCATTCAACCCGTAAGCTCGTGGGTAAGCCTCGTAGAGTACACGCTCGCGCATGCGCCCATCTGATACATCTGTATAAATGAATGCATTTGACAGTTCAGCCGTTCTTGACGCGGTCGAACGGGATTAAAAAGTATCCTTTGTCCGTCTGCTGGTTCTAAGCTACCTCCTCACCAATTTTCATTCAAATCGGTTCAGCCGTTCTTGAATTATAAATAGTCTAACAATTTTCACGACTTTCTTTTATATATATAGATAATCCAAGTTGTGCCTTATCATTGATAAAAATTCTTAAACTCTTGTTTATCAAATGCCACATAAATACAATATTGTTGGTAATGTATTCATAATCATAGACGCTATCACTCTTTCTGAGTTATCGCTAATGTTCACGATCTCTCAATACCAAATTCGACATGGAGAAATGGTCCATAGTACATTGTAAAGCATGTATTTTAGATAATCGCTTCTATTTATATCAAACGAGACAAGCAATTTGACTTCAAGAATTTTATTACTGAATATACTAATTATTGAAAAATATAAAATTGAAGTTTATTTTTAAAACGCATTGGTTTTATATATAATTTCGATATTTTAATCACAATGTGCTTGACATTGTTCACAATTAGTTATCATATTTAGATTGTATTAGAAATTTGTTACCAGTGAATTTTGGTCTTAGATTCGTTTTTTTTAAACAGTTAGATACACGATCTACAGCTAGATCATATAGCAAAAATTAAAAAATGAAACAAATATTTCTTATCTCTATATAATAGAAATTCAATTTTGAAAAGTGAGAAAAACACGAACTTTTGTTAGGAAGCAATATACCTATAGAGGCTATCGAAACAAAAGGAAAGTTTCTGGAATTAAATCAGCCAGAAAAAAAAAACAGTAGAAGAAGGATAGAATTATCTTATGATAGATAATATATTTATATATAGAAAAGAGAATGCAATTACTATAAATCTTTACCGATGGAAATATTCCCCCTAGCCTCTAATAGAGTTCATACCTTCATTAAATACCCATCTTTGAGGACTAATGATGTTACCTCATTTTTTACAGATAGTATCCCCAGCAACTACTTCTCTCTTGGGCACACCTCAATTAGATTTTAGGGAGGTGATAAAGAGGTTACAAGTGGCTAATTCCTAGGTGTATCTACTATATATTCCCAGCGAAGAAACGTTTTTGTATTGTTGAAAGACCAACGGAGGATTGGTATAGCAATAATTATTATCAGATGACAGTGAATAATACAGAATATAACTTAGGGTTAAGAAAGCATACAGCAATATATCTTCAAATGCGAAGTTAGCGTAGAAATTTCCCAATGCATTGTCCGATATGAGTAGGAATAATATTGTGCTAATAGATATCTCTCGAAATAAGTAACCACCAGCGGCTACCATCTTTAACCAGCCATGGCTTTTATGGCACAATCAACGAGGCACAACGTTTCTGGAACTTGTAACGCCAGGCGAAAGGACAGGGTCTTACTTCTTCAGCACCGAAACCAGTTGACAAGTCTTTAAATAACATTTACGTGCGTAATACCACCAGAGAAAAATAGGGAGCATCTCACCCTCAGTAAGATCTTCGACAGCGGAGATCAACTTTTAGAATTAAATTAACATAGAGCTACTTTCATCTCTGAATGTTTTGTATTTACATGGTATCGTCGCAAACGACTCGAAAAACTGACATATACTAAAAACGATCAAGAAGGGATATTACCTACTGAAGACGATTAGGAGACGATAATATTTGGACAACTTGTCTGATACTCGAAATGGACCAAGCTAGTTCTGGAAAGGTGTATTGAAAGGAGAAAGATAAAAGGATAGCCGAGAATAAATCGTTTATGGAGGAAATCCTATGATATCATTAAAAGAGACTAGCCAAAGAAAGGAAGCTCAAAGAGGACAAAAATAATACCCACCAGTCAAAAGGTTAAGAATAAATAGTTCAAATACAGGGTTATGCCATACTTCTAGGGTGACAAAAGTCTTAATCTTCAAGGGAAAATGTTAAGTTATTTTTAATTTTCTTTAATAGAATCATATATTTTGTATTGATCCACATGTCTTTGTGATTCTAAAAAGTTCTCGAATGTTTAGAGTTCACGTAGGAAGAACATGTACAAATTTCTGTTAAAGATTGGCTCAAATCCTCTGTTAGAAAGATAGGCATGTATAGATGCTAGATGATAATATTTCTGAAATAAATACATTCTGATGGCGAATCAATTCCGGAAATGAAATATTCAAATATCTTCGAAATTCCCCTGCATATTTTAGTATTAGAATTTTGAAATGGTATAATAGAAGACACATGACGCTTGTATAATTTATTGACCTTACTTAATGATTTAGTCATTTTCAATTTTAATCGATTTTTACGATTTATGCATTATTTTAGGGGATTTTGACAACTATAGAGCTGTTGCTTATTCTAGCTCTTTCTGTGGCAAGGAAATCGAGGACTCGAGGCATCTACTCTGTTGGAATGTCCACTTTTCTACAGCGCTAGACAACAGACAGTTGATAATGTTGTATGTCATAAATATGTCACTCTTGTGAAAACTTCCGCTCCACACTAACACGTGGATAGTGGTACGTGGTAGCCAGCGCGCGCGGCAGCACTTTGATCGCGCTCCTAGCTTTGTTTTTCCTTTCCCTTTCAAATATTCTTCTGTTAAACCTAAATTACTGATTCATATTTAATTATCATAAATCAAAAAGCGAGCTCCGCCGTTTTCGCATCTGGCGAGCGATGAAATGTCCATAGACCTGGCGAATTCGGCATCGCCAAGGAGCACAGGATCTGCTGGACAAATGCCTGGAAGGCCCAGCATCCTATCTCAATCCGGTGAAAAGAATTCGCCGAAAAACGGAATTCATAGAGAAATCCCTAAAGAAAACTTAACAATTGAAGACTATGCAAATTCGCCGGCAGGCATTAAGAATGCAACATCCAATGACGCTGCCCAAGTCCTAAGAAACTGGGCAGATTGCGCTGATGACTTGAACCCTGGAACGGACGATGTTTTTACCGTCGTCAAGGGCAGGAAGAGGCGCCGCGAATCGGCGGATTTACCTGCATCGGCAGCGCGATCCAACGGCGCTGGAACATCTCGCCGACAGCGACCGTCGTCGCAATGGATGCCCCGGGTCCAAGAGATCACGTCCACGAGGGCACACGTCATGGAGGCCAGGGCTCTCCAGGCGTCCTGCAACGAGGAGCAGTGCGTATACCTGGAGTACTGCCCGGACTACCAGTTATACCAATACCTGAAGGCTATAGAAAGAGTGGTCGGAGGACCCAGGAATGTTGTCCAATTCGCCATGGTTAATGGGCACTACCTGGTGGGACTCGACAACAAATCGCTGGCGGAACACTTGATCCGGGAGGGCCTTGAGATCGAAGGAACCCTCATCAGGACCTTCCCCTTCAGGAAGAGCTCGACGAGAATAACAGTCGGAAATCTGCCCTTCTTTGTAGGGGACGCCGCCATCGTTGATGTCCTCTCCCGCTATGGGCGCATAACCTCTATCACCCCCAAGCTGCTGAGGGCTGGAGAGTTCACATACACAGATGGCCTACGGGAGGCCTTCATCCTCCTCCACGACGGCATCGACAAACTGCCTACTCGTTTTGAGATCAGGATCAAGGGTGAAGCCTGGCCAGCCTTCCTGCCTCAAGGAATCAAATGCTCAAAGAGTCACGGCCAAGGGCACAAAAGAGCTAACTGCCCCCAACTCCATGGGCACTCCACCACCTCCAGACGGGCCTCACCGCCCTCTACCACCAACCTCCTACCATCGACCGCGCCTGGGCTGTCTAGGCAGTCTTCGGCCGCGCCTCCTGCGCCGGCGCCTCCCAGTCCAGCTGTCGGGCTTCCCGGCGCTCCACCAGATGCCCGAGCTACGTTCCTACCATCTACGGAGCCCCTGCCGTCTACACCAGCGCCTCCGGCCTCATCTGTGCAGGTGGCGGCTCCTGCTCCTCCATCAATGGCCCCTGCACCTGAGGATCACACGAGCCCTCGCTCGGCGGCGACTGAGCCGACGCCTTCCGCCCGGCCGGACTTCGTTGCCCCGTGTGGCCCTCTGCCTGCACAGGGGACCCTCGGGCCTGCAACCCACACACCGGACGTCGACATGACCACCATTAAAGAGACCTCTGCATCCTCACCAGCCGCAGTGATTCCAACACCCCCACTGCCTGCGCCTCGGCCTGCTGGGCCGACACCACCCGCTCCCCACGAGGAGGAGACAACGCCGACCGTGAAGACTCCTCCGCCTCTACTACTCGAGCAAGAGGAAAATATGATTGTTGAAATCTTCAGAAAGCTGAAGCACACAACCTGCCTGAAGCCCTTATATGAATCAGGGATCCATCCGAATGAACTCAAGAGTGCCATTCTATTCACCGATGACAGAGTGTCCCTCATGGCGGGACTTTCACCTGCGTTGAAGGGGGTCCTCGCTGAGTTCCTCCGCGCGGCCATAGAACTGGCTCAGAACTACCATCCCATTGTTGTCCTCGATATGGCTAAGCTTAGGAGGCGATGCCTTAATTACTGACGATTGTTAATTGTAAATATTTTTCACCCTCCTGGTTGAGTGTTAACATTGTCTAGAAGACAATAAATAATTTTTAATTTTCAATTGTCCACACTAACACGTCCAGCCTGGACTTACACCGCCTTGTAGGCCGCTCCGATGTCAGGCTCTCCAGGCACCGTCTTGCAGGATCATCCACACGCCCGGAGGCAAGTCGCCACGTCTTCTACTTGCCGCAGATGTGATCAGACCTCACGTTGTCCTCCCCCCACACTGGACTGCCGTTTTTGGCGCCTCACATATGGCAACTGGAGTCCACCCCTCTTTCCCCAACTTTACTCTGGTATCTTAGCCTTGTTATCCATTTTGCAGTATATTCAGCTAACAAATATTGAACATCACCATGAACAACTTTTCGCCATATAACGCTGAGATTTTTTAGAATTTTGCAACCCTTTATTTTTTTTATATAAGATCAAAACGCGAGAATTATATACACTTTATACTTCTATAATACATATTTATGAATAGAGGTTGCGAAAATATTTTAATAATTTTCAGTACTACAATGTTGTACGGGAAATCTTCTACCTTGGAATATCCCGGGCAAAGTTGGGTAGGCTTATTGAATATTGTGTGCTTTCTTATTGGGTGAACATCGAAATGAAAGAAGCGTATAACTGGATCCGGAAATCGGCAACGATAACTTCGAAATATTTTGTGGATATTTTTATTTATAATAAGTGATAGAAAGTCATCTGAGATATTTTGAATGTTTTTTTTTTTTTTGAGATTACATACAAAATAAGTTTCAAATTCATTTATTTTGGCTAGCATACTGCCTCAAATTCTGTTTTCAAAACTTTCCTTTTCGAACTATTATAAAACATTCTTTACTTTTTTTTACCACTAAATTAATACTAAATCATTTAAACGGACCCAGAAAATTATCTCATATTTACATATATTTTTAGACAACTACCTTCAAAAACGCCTTTTTAAAAAAATATATATAATAAAATGATATAATTCAACCCCAAATAGAAGACCATCTTCAGGAGAATGACCAAGAGTATATATTTTGGAGGTATGTGTTAAGTAGCAAATAAAATACCAATAAATTGTAGGAACAGAGATAACAATATGTTGAAAGCTAGGCCTGTTCTATTTAGGACTTGTCAGTTCCTGTCTGACGCCATCAACTTTCTCTTTTCTAATTCAGTAACCGTACCCTAAAATCACTTAAAATATAAAACCAGTTTAACGACTCTCAGGTACTGCTCTACCAGACGCAGCCTCCACATCACCCGCGGCCATAAGTGGAAGTCTGAAATTCCTATATGATATTTCTCTTGCCCTCCCTTTCCAAGATTGCCGGCTCTCTCTCTCTCTCTCTCTCTCTCTGAAACTTCGGCTTCTCGGCGTGTCCTTTATCACTCCTCGACTGATTATTTTTTTCATCATCATAACATTACCTTTATATCCAATAATGAAAATATATATTTTACCTTCGGTGTGAATTAACCATTTAGATATTCAATTTCAAAAGTAATTCTCCTCCGTTCTATAAAAAATTAAAAGAGCTCACAATAATCAAACTTCGCTATAATTCTCCCGCTTTTAGCCCTACTTTTTTGCGCTAATTTTCTTTTCACTTTTCCAATTTGACTCTAAATATGCAACTAAACCATCTACGCTTAGCCTATGCTCAAGGCCCCTTAATAATGTCTTAAGGATTATTAATATGTCTTAGTCAAATAGATCCTGAAGATGTATCCATATAAGGTTTACTGGTCGAAACAGTTTGCTGATTCGGCAATGATGAGCCCAGTCCTATACTACTATAGTATATACTATAGTATATACTAACTATATATATATACATATATATATATATTGTTCCTATAATTGATTTGAATTACTGTAGAAATATATTCAAATTATAGATAAAAGGTATTATACCTGTTATTGATTCAAACGACTGTAGAACTATTTTCACATTATAGATAAAACCTATTTTATTAAAATAAAAACATAAAACTTCCAGGGAAAAATTTCTTTTAAAATATTTTTTATTTAAAAATACCTCGAGCTTTCGGGCAAGTTTTTATTTTAATATATTAATTCAAGGGATTATTTAATCGAAAACCTATTTTGTCAAGGAATATATATCAAATTTAATATGATTTTAGTTTCAAAATCTATAAGAATTAAACTAAGAGAATCCTCAGGTAAAGTGAATATTATCCTGATTTATTCCGATAGAACATAAATAAAACCTATAAATAAGTATTTAAAAAAGACATTCGATACATTAAAATGGTATTTTTATATAAAAACAAATATATAAATTTCATACTTTGTTAAATCGTTTTATACTCCTTCACATATAAGAGTCTAAATATATTAAAATCAGCTTTAATTTATTCAGCAAGATTTGCAATACAAATGGGGTTGGAATGAGAGTAGTACAAACCGGCGAGAGATTTTCGACGAACATAATCCGGGATAGAAACCCGCTTATTTTCTGCTTAAATGAATATAGATTCTTGAATAGGTCTAACCCCACCAGTGTGTGCAAGTAACCATACAAAATTGAGACTCTTTGTATGTGGAAATGCTCGAACTGATTCCATCATATGTAGACATGTGATACACATATTTATAATAGTAGACGGTTAATACCCCACCCTAATTATATAATAATTATTATATCTGCATCACGTATACTTGAAATAAGTTAATATCACTATTATTCTTCATTTTAATTATAAGCAAATTTGATTTTATCCAAGAAAGATGCAATCTACAAATTTGGAGCGAATATGTTCATAATTGCATCATCAGTTCAACCCAAACGAATGTAAATTGTCAAAGTCAATATTATTTTCAATTTCTTCTATATATGATTAATTATTGATATTCATACTAAACCAGCCGATTAAATGATTTTATTAAAATACTATTCGTTACAATTATAAATTGGCGCCGTAGATGTCATTCTTGTATAATATACGCCCGGGTTTTACCCGAGTGAATGTTTGTCTAACGAACATTTGTTAAAACAATTCTCTATAAACTTATAAAACGTACTCGGCTTCGCCCGGGGTTTTACCCGAGTAAAGGTTTGTCTAGCGAACATTTGTTAAAACAATTCTCTAAAAACTTATTTAAAAAAAAGATATATTTTGACAATTTGAAACTCGTAAATTTGAATCTCTCGATAAAGTGAACATTTTTTCCCGGTCCCTGTGTGCCGTGTCATCCTGATTTTGTCTTTCCTAATTTTCTACATTAGAAAATCATAGTTTTATCTAGTGAACATTTTTTCCCGTGTCACATTGCCGTGTCACATTGCCTTTATTCTTCATTGTTGGCTTTTTATATTACATTTACTCTTTATTGTTGGCTTTTTATCTTACATTCATTCTTCATTGTTGGCTTTTTATTTCATATTTACTCTTCATTGTTGGCTTTTTATATTATATTCTGACCAAAATCTATCTGTAAACTTCACACAGTGAACTTCACACAGACAGAATAAGGTAATTATATAAGTAGATTTACTTTTCTTTGTTGGCTTTTTATCTTACATTCATTCTTCATTGTTGGCTTTTTATATTACATTTACTATTCATTGTTGGCTTTTTATCTTACATTCACTCTTCATTGTTGGCTTTTTATCTTACATTCATTCCTCATTGTTGGCTTTTTATATTACATTCACTCTTCATTGTTGGCTTTTTATCTTACATTCATTCTTCATTGTTGGCTTTTTATATTACATTTACTCTTCATTGTTGGCTTTTTATCTTACATTCACTCTTCATTGTTGGTTTTTATATTATATTTTTAGATTGAGATTATTAGCTAGTGTATGTAAAAATATTAACTCTGTTGAAATTTAATTTTGTATTTATATATAAATAAATTTAACTCTGTTGATTTTTTGTATTTAATCGATAACAGCGAAGTTACGCATGTTAATGTTAGGGAAAAATATTTTGATGTTAAGCAAAACCTGCTCCATCTCGTTTTACATAAATGTTGAAAATTTGGTCGAAATTGATGCATTGTAACGAAAGTTTTTAGTGATGTACTCTTATGAAATTTGCATTTTATTAATATAGATAATGAGTTTTAAAAATTGTAAAAAAAAAAATGCATCGGCCGGGAATCGAACCTGGGGCGCCCGCAACTATAATATTTAAATGAGTTTTAAAAATTGTAAAAAAAAAAAAATGCATCGGCCGGGAATCGAACCCGGGGCGCCCGCGTGGCAGGCGAGCATTCTACCACTGAACCAAAAGCAAACGGTGACAGAATTAATAACGCATGACGCTGATAACTGTATATATTAAAGTTTATATAAATGAGTTTAAAAAATTGTAAAAAAAAAAAAAAAAATGCATCGGCCGGGAATCGAACCCGGGGCGCCCGCGTGGCAGGCGAGCATTCTACCACTGAACCAAAAGCAAACGGTGACAGAATTAAGAACGCATGACGCTGATAACTGTATATATTAAAGTTTATATAAATGAGTTTTAAAAATAAAAAAAAAAAATGCATCGGCCGGGAATCGAACCCGGGGCGCCCGCGTGGCAGGCGAGCATTCTACCACTGAACCAAAAGCAAACGGTGACAGAATTAAGAACGCATGACGCTGATAACTGTATATATTAATTACATTAGGTATCATATACACTACTGGTTTTATAATTAAATATTCAAAAAGAACCCTGTATTTTATTTAGATTATTATTTTTAAAAATTATTTATATTTTCACACAAATTATTGTGTCCCAGGTCCAAGAGGCTTCCTGAGAAATCAAGAAATGGGTATTTGAGGCCAAATTGGCGTAAAGACGCTTAAAACTTGAAAAAACAATAGAAAAAATAAAAGATAAGTGGGTCAGGTGTTGATATTAAAAATAAAGAAGGCATCTCCTGACCACGAGCACATGCGCTTTTTAGATGGCAGAGCGCCATCTGTGGAGCAAAAATAAACTAAACGTTTATTCAGCTTGCTCTATTAATTTGGCCAACCCAATTTCTTGATAAATCAAGAAAAGCCTTCCACGAACGCGTTTCGCGCTGTTGGCGTTCGTCAGCGTGGAGTAGGCTGTAACCACTGCGACCAAAATTTATCAAGATTTATCTTGATTTATCAAGAAATTAGGTTGGCCAAATATCACGGAGCAAGCTAAATAAACGTTTAGTTTATTTTTGCTCCACTAGATGGCGCTCTGCCATCTAGAAAGAACATGTGCTCGTGGTCAGGAGATGCCTTCTTTATTTTAATATCAACACCTGACCCACTTATCTTTTTTTCTATTGTTTTTTTCATGTGTTAAGCGTCTTTACGCAAATTGGGCCTTAAATTCCCATTTCTTGATTTCTCAGGAAGCCTCTGGGACCAAAAAATATTTTTGATCACAGTGGTTACAGCCTACTCCACGCTGACGAGCGCCAACAGCGCGAACGCGTTCGTGGATAGCTTTATTTGATTTATCAAGAAATTGGGTTGGTCAAATATCACGGAGCAAGCTAAATAAACGTTTAGTTTATTTTTGCCCCACTAGATGGTGCTCTGCCATCTAAAAAGCACCTGTACTCGTGGTCAGGAGATCCCTTCTTTATTTTAAATATATATATATTTAACACATATACATATTTAACGACATGTGTCAGCCAGAAATAGATACTCACAATGGAGGACGCAGCGGCCGAGGTAGGTTTACAGTTTGAATTTGTTTACACTTGTATCTGTTATATATGTTCATTTAAATATTTCACTGAAACAACTTAATATTAACACATAAAATCCGGTTTAAAAGAGATCTATGACATAATAAAGAAGGGGTGAAATGTCGCTGGAATTTTTATCTGAAGATCCCCGTTCCAGCAGATCTCTTTTTCCAATTCATTTCAATTTAAAGTCTTTTGTGTATGTCTGGTCTACCATTAGGGTTTCAAAACATAATATCCAAACTTATAACAAATGTTAATTCATACTATAGATATATTACTAAATACAACTATTTATAATCATATTATAAAATAAAAAAACCTTTAAAAATCTTTAAAAAAAAAAAGGATAAAATATAAAATCATAAAAAAAATATATATATATATATACTAACAATCTTATCTACCTTCTTTATAAAACTTTTTTTTTTTTCCTTATTATTAGTTTGATTAAAAGTGCATGGTTCTGTCTTTCTCTCTTTTTTCTAACTATTATATATATTCTCTCTTCGATTATTATATATATAGGATTAGAGTATGTCTGAATGACGTGTAAAAGCCGATGTAATAGACGTTACTTTGTTAATTTTTATTGTTATTAATTATAAATATATAATTAACTTGAGGATGTAGTAGAAGTAAAGGATTTTTTTTTTTTTCTCTCTCTATCTACAAATTAATAACATTTTACAAATTTTATAATTTGAATTTAAATGATCATAATAGTGAAGATAATCTTAATACAAAAATGGACTATAAAATTAAATAACTATTTATTATTATATATATATATATATATATATATATATGTAACTAGCGGAATGACCCGGGCAACGCCCGGGTTTTACCCTATTAAATGTACCCTGTTTCACCCGTGGTCTCTGTTTTTTGGAATTTTTCCCGAAATAATTTTGTATCTGATAATCAGACATGATACAGCAAAATTTTTAAAAATCAAAATTTTTAAAATAGCCTATCGTCTTCCCAGTATTCTCTTACCTATGTATGGAAATTTTGGTTTGAATCAGTGAACTACTGAGAATTTGTAGACGAATGACCCGGGCAACGCCCGGGTTTACACGATTAAATGTATATTACATATGGAAGATGGACGTAGTTCCCGGAGGGCACCCGCGAGGTCACTCTGCCCCCGCGCAACTGTCCAACTGGGAGCGCCCCGCGCCGTCAAAAGCGTCACGCGTTCTAGAGGGCGCTGCTCGTGAGGCCGGCCGGCCGCTCAACCGGCCGTCAGCCGGGAGATCTCATTTACTCGGCGGGGGGGGGGGGGGGGCAGGAGGCAGGGAAGTCACGTGCTGCGCCGGCAGCCAATCGTCGCGCGCCGCCATCGCCCGCCTGAGTGTTCTAGAGGGCGCTGCTCGTGAGCTAAGTTGAATAATTTGAATATATAGTTTTAATAAATGATTTATATTTATTTTAAAATAGCCTATCGTCATCCTCGTTATTTTTTACCTATGTATGGAAATTTTGGTTTGAATTAGTGATCTACTGCGAATTTGTATAGGAGTCATACAAACCAACATACAGACAAACCAACATACAAACATACAAACATTCATTTTTATATATATAGATATAGAGTCTAAAGACGATGAAAAATTGATATCTTTACCTTTCACTCTTTTAGTTGTTAAAATCTATCTCTTCAAAACTTATTTCGCTAGTCATTTAATATTAACGTATGCTGCAACTTCACGTTAGTTATAAAAGAACATTTAAAAAATTTTATTTTACTAATCATAAATGTTATATATAATACATATTTGAATATTAAGCAATCGATAATAAAAATTATATTTCAAAGTATATGCATATATTGCATTTATAATTATTTTATTGTTCGAATATTTCGAGGGGCAACTCGCCTCTTTTAATCGAGGATGTTTGTGTTTTTTACTGAAACATTCTAGCACGCGTACAACACTCTACAAGGCCAATGAAAGAATAATTACAGCATATCAATATGAACAAAATCTTCGACAAATCTTACGCCACTCAGATACAGAAAAATACTTCAAACAAAGAAAACACAACCCATTTAATTTACAAAATTCGCTGCCAAACATGTCAAGCTAATTACATTGGAGAAACCGGTAAATCACTAAAGGATCGTATCAATCAACATAAAGCATCTTTAAAAAACTACAAACAATTATCCCTACTAGTTGACCACTCCCTAAACAATATCCATATTCCAGATTTCAAACAGGACACAATTATATACAAAAATAAAACAGAAAAGCATTGTAGATTATTTTTAGAAATTTGGGCCTCTATCGAAGATAAACAAAGTATAAACAGAAAAATTGATCTTCCAGAAATTTATAAAGAATTCATATCTTAATTATTTGTAAATAACTATGTATATACTTTTAATTCACTCATTTATTTTGCTTTCAAAATTTTATCATTAATTTTGAATTAATTTGTATGCACACAATTATTTACAATTACACTGTGTATATAAATCTCTCTCTCTTTCACGCACAATGTGTCGGCGAAATAATAATAATGGTATTGATCTGTAATATTATTCATAATTGTGATCTATATATATACTGATTGTAATATTTAAATCGAAGATACAATTCTTTTATTGGCCTTGTAGAACGAGAGTGGTGTACGCGTGCTAGCATGTTTTAGTAAAAAACACAAACATCCTCGATAAAGAGAGGCGAGTTTTTTCTCGAAATATTGGAACAATAAAATAATTATAAATCCAATATATGCATTTTTAAAAATATATAATACATATTATAAATTGACGTAAGAGATTCTCGTTAAAAAAATCAATATTTCAAATGTTGATGTAAATACTACTTTAGCTATTTACGAGCGCGCCCACCATTTTGACTGGAAATGGGTAAGAATGTGTGAAAACAACGTCAAGTTGCTGAAATAAATACAATAAGAGGTTTTTCGGTGTATCGTTAAATTGGCGGAATACTACAAGCCAAAAACAATAATTAATACAGATGCATAATAATAATACCTTATATACAGTTGCAAATATTTATACTTGAATAACAAGATTACAAATAAATATATTCTCAAGTTTCCTTTTATTTAAAAAGGGAGGGGGGAGGGGGCAAGCTTTAACGTTGTTACGCTTCATAAGTCCAATGGTTCCACAAAAATGTGCAACAACATACATAAAATACGAATAAGTAAAAAAAATATAAATTATTTTCAACTGTAGAGAATTGGGGAATAATTTCTATGACATTTTCTGTGTCGAATTTGCTGAGGCAGATCAATTCTTCTATTTATGCTGTTATTGCCATTGGATATTGGATGTGTCCATAGGTTTTGGAGAATGTGTTATGGAAATGGCGTGTGACGTCTTGTAGGTTGAACTGATAAACTGTATTACTATCGTGCTGAAATATTATGGATATGTTTTCTCGATTTCTCTGATAATACGGTTATGATCTTTGATTATTGTGTCTATTATGTCTCATGTAAGAAGCATTTTTGGCATGAGATAGAGTATATGGCGTTCTACTTACTTCTCAATTTTCTATTATTTTCGGATTCGGTTATGAGTTTCTCAGCATTTTGTGCCATAATTTCTCAATTCGTGGGAATATCTTTCATTATATGCTGAATATTGTAGGTAATTATTTGTGTGTAATACTATCTGTATTTTTTTCAGGGCGGAATGGATTGTAGAAATGTTAAAATATATACTGTATATTGGAAAATCATTGTTTCGCAGGTTTTGAACGCTATTTTTCTTGTCAATTATCTAAAATATTGGTCGGGAGCAATGTGTCCATATACCTTTTGTTAACGTTTTCACTATAAAATTTTATATCTATTGTATGTATGTGTATTGTATGTATGTTCTAACCCTTTGAGGAGCCATTGGCCTTGATGAAGCGCGACCGCATAAAAGCCCTTGCCACCCCCCCTTTTTTATGAATAAAATGAAAAAAAAAAAAAAACTCTATGAATATATTTTTCTTCAAATTTACTAGAGGCGCAAAATAAGACACCTTCTCGCAAAGCCGTTTTCAAAAAGCCAACCCTATTTATGAAGGGATTTTTTTATTTTTAACTATTCCTTGTTTAACTAGAAACACAGAGTGTCAGGATGTGTGTGGAAGGTTTCGAAATTATAATTTATTGAGATTACATGTGAAAAGCTATCAAGGTTGAATATGAAGATTAACTCATCTGTTATAAATAATTGGCTTATAATTAATAAATTTCATATGCTTGTCTTATATTTTGCAATATGATGATGATAATAATATTTGTTATGTATATAGATAAATAACTCTACCGAAGGGGGAATGCACTAGAGAGGCTGTTATAGAGTTGCCGGGCGTTGACACTAGAAAACCATCTTTTAAAGAGCCAGAAACTAAGCAGTAAAGATCAAATGAGTCAGAACTATATTAGTATTATTGATAGTATTATTAGTATTATTGATATATATATATATTATTTACACTATATATAATGATAAATATAAGATATCTGCTTGTTTTTTTTATATAGAATTATTAACTGTTGCTTGATTTTGAAAATATGGTAATGATATTGCAGACATGTTAAAAATATTTTTTAAAAAGTTTGAATCACAATTTAATTTAATTGATATGATGACAGAATTGAGGATGAAATAATATCTTACTTAAGTCGTGAAGAATGAAGAAAACAAAAAACGTATAGACATAAGTACAAAATATTGAGTTGGCCAAAGGAACAATGGGTTTATATAGGAAAAGCTGCGATATCAGGCGGTCGACTTTACAGAGCAGTTTGTTCTAAAAGTTATGATTATGACGTTATGATTTCGAAATAAAATAATTTTTATATAACAATTATATCTATATATATAACTTCTTCTATTCTCAGCTATGAGATGTCACACATTGCTGTGATTTATTACACTTTGAGGGATTATATCGAAAGGTCCAAAGAGTCAATTTGAGACCGAGTCCTGATTTAATTAGGTCTGAAGGGCGCTTCAGCTCAATCTCCTTTCATTAAAACAATTTATTAAGTGGCCGATTAAATTGGTTTATTAAATTTAAGCTTCACTCACACACAATCTGACCCGGCTGATGGCCTTTGTGCTTGCTTTTACGGATTCCATTTAATATTATAATCAAAGTAAATTTCCCATAAATGTGTATATTTTATAATATTTGTTTTATAATGAAAAGTATATTTTGTAAGTGTTAATGTAGAAATATAATTATATCAAGCACGCATTATATAAAATTTAATATTTGAGAAAACCTCTTGATAATTGAAACTAAATTAAATTATTTTCAAGCAGAGTATTGTTTTAAATAACCTATAGTTATAAATTATTGAATTTTTATTTTAATTGATTTAGAAGGAAATGTGGGTCCTTAGTGATTAGATTTATAGATATTTTTAATTATAGTAATATACAGGGTGATCCAAAAGTCCCGCACAACTTTAAAAATTAATAACTCCGCGAATATTTGCGCTAGAGCAATGCGGTAAACACCATTGGGTTCAGGATGCAATGGGATTTTTTATGGCAAATAATGAAAATTTCGAAATTGATTTTAGTTACAACTTTATTCGCTAGATGGCGCTCTACCAGAATCGGCGATTCAGCGGCCAAATTGTTTGATAAATTAAAAATATAACTGAACGACACGTATTTTTCCTTTTTGAATACCAGGAAAGAACCCTAATAATATCAAATGATAAATTAATAAACACCATTTCGCCAAAAGTTAGAAGAAATGGTTAACGATTTTTAAATACAATCTGAGATATGTAAAATAGGTATATGCAAATTAAAACATGTAGCGAAAAAAAAAAAAGATATTTTAGATACGGTTTGTTTTCGAAGATAATAAATTTCTAATTTTTTTTTTCAACTCTTTCTCAGTATCGATTATATTTATTTTAATTCATTTGAAAAATAGGTATCTATCCCTGATAATTTATTTTACTCTGGAATGCCGTTGCTGTTGTCGTGTCCATTAAAGAGTCTCAGATGTCTCCATGCATCTCCATCACAGCAACAGCAATATCCACTATCTTGGGTGTGTAAAGCTGCTGCTCTGGGTCTGTGTCAATTTTCTGCAAGGCTGCGGCCATTTCTGGGTATGAGAATATGTGGGTAGGTGTTAGTTCCACTAAGGACAGTTGTTGCATGTCCTATAGGTTCTTGTGCCATCTGGATGTATTGTCATTCCTTTATAGAGTGTTTTGTTCTAAGTCTTGTTATAGGTTTTGTCATTTTTCTCTCAGAGTTTATTTAGCATTTTGATCTTTTCTTATTTTTTGTTTAATTATCTTGTATTTTGACAAAGCATCAGCGTCAAATAATGACATTTGTTCTTTCCTTTGGCCCAACTTTCTGGCTTCCTTGGCCAATTCAAATGCCATTTCATTACCCCCGATCCCAACATGGGCAGGAATCCTTTGTAGAATGCAGTTCTTCTCCAATGGTTCCAGTTGGGTAAGTAACGAGTGTATTTTCTGTGTGATTTTAGTATTGCCCTTCTGAATTGCTTCTAGAGAGGATATTGAGTCGCTGTATATTAAAATTCCTTCTGCTTGATGCAGGGATCGTTGCTTAAGGCATACATCAAGGGCTTTCCAGATAGCTGTCAGTTCACAAGTGAAGTTTGACGAAATCTGTCCTGCTCCTTCTTTGATTTTGATGTGTGTTCCATCTTGCAGTATTATGTTAATTCCGGCCCCTCCATTACTCAGGCTAAGGTCAGAAGTTCCATCTGTATATACTGTTAAAGGGGGTGACCTGGCATTTTTAATCAAGGATTTGTACTATGAGGACATAGCTGTTAACACATCAGACCTCGAAGCCCAAGGTATCAAAGTCTACCACAATCAAAACAAAGCCATCAACATATACAATAGGTATCACCCTACAAACAATAAACTTATTGACGATGAAAAAATGGCTCAATTTCTTACAGGCAACACTATTATTGTAGGTGACCTTAATGCCAAAAATCAACTATGGAGATGTTCCACGCCAAACCCAAGAGGCAAAATACTATCAAACATATTTAACGACAATGCCTTCATGTGCTTAAATGATGGGAATCCTACCCATCATTCCTACAGCTATAATACTGCACAAGCACTTGATATAAGGTTTTACTATCCTGACATTTTCCACAAATGCAAATGGCAAATATTAAAAAGTATTGGAAGTGATCATTTGCCTAATTTGATTGAAATTAGCACCAAGACCAAAACCAGCTCAATTAAAAAAAATGCTGGAACTTCAAAAAGGCTAATTGGATATCTTTCAAAAACACCATTATTAAAACAGCCAAAGTTTCAATACCAAGAGGTAATATTAAGAATTGGATTCCAAATTATACACACCAGGCAAAAAATATTCAAACACTTATAACTAAAAGAAATGAACTACGGAAAAGTGCACCCAAAACCAAACAAATTGTTGAACTGAACTGAACATTGTGAATGCAAAAATAAAAAGATTATACGTGAATGTCAAAAGGGAAAAATGAAAACAAACTTGTGAAAACATGAAACCAAGAAACCCAAATACAAAACTTTGGCATTTGGCAAAACAAATTGAAAGATCCCAGCCACAAACTGAAAACACAAATATGATTAAGAATACAGATGGTACCCCAGCAACTAATGACAAAAATGCTGCCAATCTTTCAGGTAATTCATATCAAATAAGTAGTAAAATCAAATTTGAAATAAAAGTTAAGAAAGTTGAAAAAAGGCTCGAAAGATTATTCATGACTGTAAAAATGTCAGCAGAGAACATAATATTTTTCCATGAAAAATTTCAATATGAAAGAGCTAGCTTATGCATTAGAAAACACTGACCTAAACAAGACTTTTGGGCCAGATGGAATCCATAGCCAAATGATATCAAACTTGGGCAAAATTCGCAAAATCAAATTTGAAATAAAAGATAAGAAAGTTGAAAAAAAGGCCCGAAAGATTATTCATGACTGTAAAAATGTCACCAGCACTCATAATATTTTTCCATGAAAAAATTCAATATGAAAGAGCTAGCTTATGCATTAGAAAACACTGACCTAAACAAGACTCTTGGGCCAGATGGAATCCATAGCCAAATGATATCTAACTTGGGCAAAATTGGCAAAGAAAGACTTCTTAATATTTTCAATAACTCCTGGAAAACTGAATAATTGCCTCAAGACTAAAAACTGCAACAATAATTCCCATTAAAAAATTTGACAAATCTGCTGATGACCCAAAACACTACTGATCTATATCCCTCACAAGTATTTGCTGCAAATTAATGGAAAAAATTACACTCAGACGACTCACCTACCACCTCAATAGAAAAAATCTCTTACCATAAGAACAATATGGATTTAGGAAGGACATGGGACAATAGACCAACTCTAATTTTTCACACAAAAGGTAAAAGATGCACAAAACAGAAAACCAACTAACCACACCATAGCTGCTTTTTTAGACCTTACACAAGCTTTTGATAAAGTATGGAAAAACAAGTTAATTACAAAATTATACAAACATTTCAAAATTGATGGAAAAGCTATCACTTGGATAAATGATTTCCTTAAAAATAGATACATCAGGGTCAAATATAATGGCACTCTATCTAAAACCTTCAAATTGTTAAAGGATTACCACAAGGATCAGTCCTTAGCCCAAATCTCTTCACCCTATTTATTGCAGGCATAGAAGAAAAAAATTCACATAAAACCAATATTGGACTTTTCGCTGATGACATTATTCTATGGAGCAGCAGTACTAACTGGAAAAAAGCTGAAAGAGATTCGAACAAGACTCTTCTCCATCTAGAAAAATTTGCTAATGAACATAAATTAGAATTTAACCCCCGATTGGCTCGACACAGGAGAGGTAGAGGTTCCTAAAAATAGTACCCTCCTTCCTATTGGTCATCCTATTGACCAACGCTACCCTCCGTCTTCCATCCGGATAGCCGGCTTGTGTTCCCATTTGATCCCTTTCCTTTTAGTTCTTATCTCCCTAGATTTAAAGCTGAGGACTTTAGTTTTGGAGACATTGAACTTAAGGCCAGAGTCATGGGCCCAGTTCGAGGGGATTTGGAATGAAGTTTCAACACACTTCTCAGCCTTCGCTCTCGAAGCAGCCTCAATGATGAGGAACTGGTCGTCGGCATAGAGAACCAGCCTGGCTCCCTCAGGTAGCTCCTCTTGGAAAACGGTGTTTACCAGGAGATTCCACAGAATAGGTCCGCAGCAAGAGCCCTGGGGGCAACCCCTAGCACAGTTTCTTTCCAACTTCAGCCCACCAAAACTGAGGCTAATCCGTCTATCCCTCAGGACGTCACGAACCAAGCTGCACAAATTATCTGGACAACCTATGTCCATCAAATTTCTCATCAGCTTGTTCCAGTTCATGGAGTTGAACGCGCCATCAATGTCTAGGGCCACGAGAAGAACCCAAGCACCCTTATTTAAGCCCATATCAACCCCCTCTAACACCTCGTTTAGAGCCGTGGTTGTGGACTTTCCTTCCCTAAAACTATGTTGGAAAGAGGAAAGGAGCTCATTACCTCTAGCCAGTGCTTCAGTCGCTGAGCTAGTAGGCTATCCAGAACCTTACCTAGACACGCTAGTAAAGAAAGCGGACGATAATCATTAGGAGAATTACCCTTTCTACCAGACTTTTCTAGAAGCACTACTCGGGCAACCTTCCATGCCTCAGGAAAAGTACCAGTGTCCAGGCACCTATTGAATAACCTGGCAAGAAGCGATAGGTGCATCCTCACCAGGGCTTTCACGACCGTGTTATCGATCCCGTCGGGACCAGGAGATTTCCTGTTCCCGAACTTGAAAGCCACCAGTTTCACCTTATTCTCAGAAAAGAGCGGATCCACTAAACCACAAGTGGTCAGAGAGATCTCGTCCTCTGGTTCTCGTTTCCGAAGTTCCGATCCAAGATGAGGTCCAGGGTCCTTCAGGTCCTGAGTCTTGAACCCATCTTCCCCTTCAAGTAGCCTCAATTTAGCGGAGCACCTTATCTTCCCAGAGACAGCCCTGTAAGGGACACCGTATGGATTAATCTCCAGTACGGTTTTGCACTGCTCTCTCCAGTGTTTTCTCTTCTCCCTTTTGGTGTGTCTCTTGTACCCTGCTAAGACCTTCTGGAAAGCTATTCTTCTCCTAACTCTCTCTTCGCCCGTACTATTCTGGAATAGCTTCCTCATGGCCCTGACTCTCTTCCTCTCGATCTTCAGCTCCTCGTTCCACCAAGGCTGTTTAAACTTTTTAAATGCGGTAACCTTTCCAGATCCAGGCCCCAAGGTTTTGCACGTTGGTTATATCCTGGTGGAGCTCATTGACCATGCTATTAATAGAAATTCTGTCAACTTCGTTGCACAGTTCTTCAAGCTTTTCTGTGAATTTTTTCAAGTTGGCTTTCCTAAAGTTCCATGTTCTTTTATTCTGTTGGACATTCTCAATTTTGAAGTTTAGGGTTGTTAAAATTGTTCTGTGGTCACTGATTTAACCTCTCAGGTTTTCCATTGTGTTGTGGGTGCGCGATGTTGAAATTTATCGCTGTGATGTCTATTGCGGATTCTGTGCCTGTGGACTTGGATATATAAGTGTTCTCTCCGTTATTTAATGGTGTAAGGTCAAGGTCGGTTAGCATGTCCTCAACCTGCTGACCTTTGTTATCCTGGACAGGTGGTCCCCAAGTTGAACTTTTGGCGTTAAAATCGTCGAGTATGATTTGATATCCGAAGATGCTTCACTTAATGTCTCTATTGTGTGTACCCATACAAAATTCAAATATTTCACGAGCTGAAAGTTGGCGATTTTGAGATGCGTCAAGAATTCGCTGCATGGGTTATCCGGCAAATTGATATTGATGAAAACTGGCTGTCGAATGTTCTGTGGACAGATGATGCTCACTTTTATATAAAGGGGGAATTTAACATTCAAAACAGCCGCATTTGGGTAACAGAAAACCCTAGGAATTTTACAGAAATGCCACTTTATCAGCCCAGAGTTACAGTTTTGTGTGGGTTCACATCTTCTTTTATTATTGGGCCATTTTCCTTTGAAAAAATCAAAGGAAGAACTTTTAAGCCCGTTTTTGTAACTGGGGAACGTTAATTTCAACTTTTAGGAGAAAAGGGTTTTGCATATCGCAGGGCAGACAAGTACTAAACGAAATAACATTCATGAAAGATGGAGGACCTCCTCATATCTCCCGAGGTGCCAAACAATTGCTGAAGGATACGTTCGGTGAAAATCGTGTGATAAGTCGCCACTTTATATACCAGTCGCCTCCAAGATCACCAGACTTGACACCTTGCGATTTTTGGTTATGGGGGTACATTATATCGTGTGTTTATCGATGCCGGCCTACCACATTGGCCATGTTGAAGGCTTCTATCAGATGGCACGTTTTATAAATTTCAACTATTTAATTGTGACCATTCTGTCATCTATCGTCTGCAGGCGGTGTTTGAGAATGAAGGGCGCCACATTGAGCAAGGATTGTGACCTAATACAAGAGAGAAGGCAGTTACCTCATGTGTTATATTTTGCAGCTCTTTGTTTTGGGTTATGGGAATAATAAATGCTGTCCTCACATCTTGACTTTTTTTTTTCTGTGAACAGTATTTTTTTGTTAATCATTTGCCCACATCTTATATTATGTCGTGCAGGCCAAAGTGTTATAACTTCTCGAATAACACTGGTATACACAATTTTAACCCTCATGTTTAGTTTATCGCTTTTCGCCCATTAGAAAAAATAGCATAAGGAATATTCTCTGTATCCCCCCAACTTTAGAAATTTTGCGCAAAAAAATAATATAAAATGATTTTGCTACCACGTTTTTCAACGCAAAAGGTCGATTTAAAAATGATTTTTTTTGAGGGGATACATTTTCAAAATTATGTACAGTATAATAAACAATGATAACATTTGACAAACCCATAGGCTATTTGGAATAAAGTACGACAAATATATTTTGTCACTCCCCTCTATATTTCATCTTTGTATCGTGACAAATATCCAGTTAAATAGTCAAGTGTCGCCAATTAGTCAAGAAACTATACATTCCTTATAGCACGAAATCCTATTAGTAGTGCCATCATAATTTTTGGTACTATATTAACATTTCAAAAATCGGGTATTGATATCAGTAGTTATTTTCAAACATTCATTCTATTTCACAAAACTCCATCTGAAATATAAATATTTTTTGCTACATGTTTTAATTTGCATATACCTATTTTACATATCTCAGATTGTATTTAAAAATCGTTAACCATTTCTTCTAACTTTTGGCGTAATGGTGTTTTATTAATTTATCATTTGATATTATTTGGGTTCTTTCCTGGTATTCAAAAAGGAAAAATACGTGTCGTTCAGTTATATTTTTCAATTTATCAAACAATTTGGCCGCTTAATAGCTGATTCTGGTAGAGCGCCATCTAGCGAATAAGGTTGTAACTAAAATCAATTTCGAAATTTTCATTATTTGCCATAAAAAATCCCATTGCATCCTGAACACAATGGTGTTTACCGCATTGCTCTAGCGCAAATATTCGCGGAGTTATTAATTTTTAAAGTTGTGCGGGACTTTTGGATCACCCTGTATATTCAAAATGTGAGTTTATTTTTTTATTCTTCATATAAATCATATTTGATATATTTTAATGAATTTATATGGGATTAGGGCTGGAAGTAGTCCCTAGTCCAAATTCCAACCCCAAAAAATGAAATTGACCAAATAAACAAACAAATATCTCGATTCAGAAAATGTTTATATATATATTTTATAACCTAAAATACAAATATTGTATTTTTAAATAAATTTATTTATATACACTATTTGAATATTATACATTTTCGACCACATAGTTTTAGAATATTCGACTTTTAATATTGTTGTGTAAATATGTATAGTTAACTCACCTATTTTATAAATTAACTCATATAGAATTGGTTTTATATATTTTATATAACTGTGAAAATAGTTTAATGTGTGATTTTCTTCAAGTTATTGAGAATAAAATTACTTGATATTAAATGTTTAATTTTCTATTATTTTAAACTCTAATAATATATGCAAAAAGGAAATTAGCATATAATGGATCTAAATTGAAATATATATTTATATAACCTATTTCCCAAGGGGCTATTCGACTCTCTTTATCAATGAATTCTGTGGGATTCAAACTAATTCACTTGGCAGGAGGACCACTCTCGATCTATAAGACCAAAGTAAGAAACTATCAGATGGAATATAGCGATACATTGAATATATATACAACCTATAACTCTTACAACCATAAAATATTCGAAACAAAATGAATAGAATTTTTTATACAATATATACTATATTATTATATAATAATATAATATTCAGTTATAAATTTTGAATTTGATTGAAACATGTTTCAATATATTTTTCATAAATACAAATATAATAGATTAGAGGTAAATGCTTAAATAAAATAAAAAATAAATAATTTAGAGAGATGTAATTTCTCTATAGGTATGTAGGTGAATTACTCAAAGCGAATTAAATATATTCATTTATTGTTTCAGGTTTTCTAAAAACTGTTCCAAGCCGCGGGCGCACGGTCACGCGGTTGCCGAGGCCGTCCTAGTTCGGCTCGCTGAAGCAAAGTGTAGTCGCCACACTACTCCCCCTCCAGTAGGATCTTTCCAGCGATCCTATGCAATCTTATTGGCTTGCCAAGTTCGGGTCTTGGGAAAACATCGGTCCTTCTGATGTGAAAGCAGGCTTGAGGCGGTCGATTGACACCCACGTGGATCTCTTTTTAATTTTCAGTTTGTAAATTTTGGGTTTCATAAAAAGGACTTCATATGGACCGTCGTATGGGGGAGCTAGCGGTGGCAATATCAGGTCCCGACGTAGATAGACATGGGAACATGTCTCGAGTGGTTTGGGCACGTAAACGTGGCGGTTCCCATGTGGTTTGCTTGGTGCAGGTTTCAGAGATGCCATGGCGCGCTTGAAGTCCTCCAGCCACGGTTCGGTAGGCGAGCTTGCAGAGGGGGGGTCATCGAAAAATGTTCCTGGAAGGGGTAGGGGCTTCCCATAGACCAGTTAAGCGGTTGTGGTGTTGAGATTTTCCCTTAGCGACGAACGAATCCCTAGGAGCACCAGGGGAAGTTTCAAGGACCAGCTCGTGGAATCGTGACAGCGAAGGGAGTCTTTCAGCTGTCTGTGGAATCTTTCTACCAGGCCGTTTGCTGCTGGGTGGTAGGGTGATGTCCTTATTTTGTTGATTCCCAGAAGCCGTGTCAACTCACCGAAAAGTGCTGATTCAAACTGCCTGCCTTGGTCTGTAGTCACTTTTGCTGGCACGCCAAAACGAGATATCCAGACCGATAGGAAGGCATTTGCTACTGTTTTGGCGGTGATGTCCTGTATGGGTAGGACGGTTAAACATACTTCAATGTTCATATAAAATTATATATAGTGTAATGCACAAAAAAAGAAGGTATTTTCAGCCTGTGATGTCTTCCTCCATTGGGAGTTGTTTTTTCCTGGTCGACGAGCTCGGCCCAGTTGGTAGAAGGTTTGCCTGTTCCAGGCCCAGGTTGCTCTGTTTCCCCAACAAATGCCGCAGTGGCCTGAGGGGCGTTGATAACATCAGCAAGTCCAGATGGCAATTAGCTTTCAGCCAAGGCCATTGTAGAGTCGGTGGGGAATTCCATAAAAAATTCTAATATTTTTCTTCTCTTCGGAGGCGGTTAAAATACCAGCAAAGTTTGGGGCAGGAGCGCGCGCCCCCTGTATGGGTAGGGCTTCGGGCCACCTAGTGAATCGGTCGACGCAGGTGAATATGTACCGATAGTTTTCACTCGGTGGTAATGGTCCGACCAGGTCAATGTAAACATGACTGAACCTTCCGTCTGGGGGACTAAACGACTGAAGGGGCGTTCTTGTGTGTCTAGCGGTTTTGTAGACTTGGCAGCGGTGGCAGGCGCGAGTCCAAAGTGCGCAATCCTTCTTGACAGGTTGAAATTGAGGAAAAATATAAGAAAAAACAGCTTTTACAACAACCCACGGGCTATACGAATTCAATGTGATGCCGTTAGGTCTGTGTAATGCCCTAGCTACTTTCGAGAGAATTATGGACAACGTACTTCATAACTTGAGATGGAAAATGTGTTTGAGTTATTTAGATGAGGTTATAATTTATAGCCGTGATTTCCCTTCTCATCTTATAAGAATCCAAGCTGTTTTAAAATGCTTTCGCGAACAAACCTTAAATTAAATGGAAAGAAATGTCGAATTGTAGTTGAGGAAATAGAGATTATTGGTCATGTTACCAACCAATATGGAATTAAACCAGCAGAGCACAACATTAGAGCCGTTAGAGATTTCCCAGTACCTAGGAAAACTAAAGAGATTCAATCATTTATAGGACTTTGCGCGTATTACAGAAAATTTATTAGAGACTTTGCAAAAATTGCTGATCTATTGATCAAGATAACAAGAAAGGATGTTCCATTTATTTGGACAAAACCCCAAGAGGAAGCATTCAGAACTCTTAAATTATCTTTAATAAAACCACCAATTTTATCTCACTTTGATCCCGACGCACCTACTAACATTCACACAGACGCGTCGAACATCGGCATAGGAGCAACATTAGTTCAAAATATTGGTGGTGAAGAAAAAGTCATATCATATTTAAGTCGAGCTCTGAGTAACCCGGAAAAAAATTATTCAACAACTGAAAAAGAATGTTTGGCAGTTGTCTGGTCAATGGCTAAATTACGACCGTACTTTTATGGAAGAGAACCTACCTCAATACTTGATGACATTAATACACTGCGTGACATTGAAAATGGAACACCAAGAAATAGTGGCCAGAAAGTGATGAAACTCGGCAGACAGAGAGAGACAGGGACGAACAATAAGTGATCTTTATTTCAAAATGATAGTCATAATACAGAGCGAGAACGGCGTCGGCTTAGTAGCAAGTAGGACCACCGCGGACGGCGATGCACGCAGCAACACGTCTAGGTAGAGAGTCAATCAGAGTACGGATGGCGTCCTGAGGGATGGCTATCCATTCCCTCTCAACCATTTGCCACAGTTCGTCTTCTGAACGCGGCTGTGGCAAGGCATGCAAACGGCGTCCAATGATGTCCCAGACGTGCTCGATTGGTGAGAGATCAGGAGAGTACGGTGGCCAGGGAAGCATCTGTACATCTTGCAGAGCTTGTTGGCTAATGCGAGCAGTGTGCGGTCGGGCGTTATCCTGCTGATAAAGGGCATTGGGTACCCCCTGAAGGTAGGGGAGTGTCACCGGTCGCAGCACATGATCAACGTATCGTTGGGCCGTCATAGTGCCCTGAATACGAAGTAAAGGTGACCTGGAATACGCGATTGCGCCCCAAACCATGATTCCACGTTGTCGCACGGTAGGGCGTTCCACAATTGCTGCCGGATTAGACCTTTCTCCACGTCGACGCCACACGCGTAACGGCGACTATCACTGGACAAGCAGAAACGCATCTGAGAACACGACCCTGTGCCATTCCGTCATCCACGTCGATCTAGCCCGGCACCATTCCAAACGTTGGCGCCTATTCGGTGGGGTCAATGGCAGTCTTCTTAGCGGACGGCATGAGTGCAAGCCATTAGCAACCAATCGACGGGAAATGGTTCTGGTCGAGATGGAATGATCTAAGGTGTCTTGCACATGTTGCAGGATGGCGGTACAAGTGGCTTGTGGGGCCGCCACTGCTTGTCGAAGGATACGCCGTTCCACACGTGCTGACGTCACTCTGGTTGCACCGACATTCCTATAAATTGCCACATTTCCTTGTTCCAACCATCTTCTCCACAGTCGGTGCACCGTGGACGCACCAAGGTGTGTATCAGCTGCGATTTGACGTATGAACCAACCTGCCCTTTTCAGTCCGATCGCCATGCCCCTCGTAAAAGCGTCTGTCTGCTTGAACTGCCTCCGTTTACGATGACCTGGCATTCTCTGTTATTACACGTGTCTTTTGACACAAGAACAAAATTTCTACAATGATTTTCCTTGAAGAAATAACGACACGAATACTGTCCTTTCTGAAAGTTCCTTCCCTTATATCTTACTCCATGTGCGCACGAGAGCTGCGCATTTTACATCTTTTGCATAACTCGGGTTATGTCCATAGTTATTTTAAAATACCCATTTAAAGAATCTATCAACAGTATCACTATAAAAGGAAGTTTCATAAATGCAAGACACTTCCTTCGGGAGGTCGAATGGTAAAAGCCAGACCTTTGATCTCTGATGATCCCATATTTTTGAAGCCTTCAGTGCCGGAGTTGTGCTCGGCGCTGCCTTGGTTCCCTCAAAACGGCGTGCACTAGCCCTCCTCTCCCCCGGGGCGCTCACGGCCTTGCCGTCGCCTCTCCAGCCCTCTCCTTGGCCCTCCTCTGCGGCGGGTTGCTCGGAGACACCTAACTATGAGTTATGCCTTAAAAAGCTTTCCGAAGCTTGTAGAAGGCACAATAATAGTATATAATAAATGCAAGACGATAAAAGCCAGACCTCCTGAGATCTGGGTCTCGATCGCCTGATCTTGATCCCCGAAATGATTTCTTGACTATTTTTGAAGCCTGCAGCGCTTTAGTTGTGCTTGGCGCTGCCTTGGTTCCCTCAAAACGGCGTGCACTAGCCCTCTTCTCCCCCGGGGCGCCCACGGCCTCGCCGTCGCCTCTCCAGCCCTCTCCTTGGCCCTCCTCTGCGGCGGGTTGCTCGGAGACACCTAACTATGAGTTATGCCTTAAAAAGCTTACCGAAGCTTGTAGAAGGCACAATAATAGTATATATTTCATAAATGCAATATAACAGCGGTATGGTAGATTAAACTAACGAAACCGCTGAGAGGGTTCACCTCTGATGAGCCAGGCCCTCTCATTAATTTTTCCATTGCAGTAAGGGCAGTAGAAATTGTTTAATATCAAAAAGAATCTTACGCCTTTTAAATAGTTTTGAATTTTGATAACAGATGGCGCGCTAGTGCATCATATTATTAATGTTCTAATAAAATAAACAATTTGATATTTGCGGAAGAGCGATTGCTCGAAGCATATTATATATTTATAAATGCATGTAATTCTACTGTTCTCAAAGCTTATGTCCATAGTTCTTCTAAAATACCCATTCAAAGAGTCTATCAACAGTATCACTATAAAAGGAAGTTCCAAAAATGCAATATAACAGCGGTATGGTAGATTAAACTGGCGAAACCGCTGAGAGGGTTCACCACTAATGAGCCAGGCCCTCTCATTAATTTTTCCATTGCAGTAAGGGCAGTAGAAATTGTTTAATATCAAAAAAAATCTTCCGCCTTTAAAATAGTTTTGAATTTTGACTAAACCTTATCTCCAAGAATGCAACGATAACTTAGTACATCTTACCAAAGAGATATTTCGGAACTCTATGATCAGCTTAATCCTTAAATTTGAAGAGAACTCTGCTTTTCGGTGAAGACTGAAGTCCTGGGGGTATAAACACCATTGTTCACATCTCTTCCTTAAATTAAACCAATTATATTAACTCGCAGAGAGATCGGAGAGAAGCTAATTAAAAAAGTAATGTCATTTTAACCTGATTCTCTAATTACACACGCAAGCTGTAAATTGTATTTGAGAGTAGAATTCTAGTTGTTGCTTATATACAATTAATCGTTTCTCTTCACAGAAATTAGATCGAGGGAAATAATTGCGTAAATTTGGTGATATGCCTTTTTGTCTATTTTGTGATTCAATTTTGGGTAATTTATATTGCGGAGTTAGAGCAATACATTGATGCTAAGCCTGTTCTTGTGATCAGAAAAACTATTTTATTATAATCCTACATTATTTCGTCAAGACTGGTCGTTCATTCATTTCAAGAAGGACTCTCTTAATGAGTTCTCTTAGAGGTTTGGCGGCCACCTGGAGATTTTGACCGACTCTAACATATAGGGAAACATCAAAGATATATTTGTGTGTGTGTGTGTGTGTGAAATATATATATATCGTATATTTCAAACTCTATAATAATGACACTTTTAGTATATGTCACATATCTTCCAGTTAGTTAGAGCCGATACCTTATAAGATCCTACCCTTTAATTAAAAGGTACACTTTCTATTTACTACCAATCCATATTTTGTATATAAACTATTTGTATGTAAACCCCCTATTTGTATTTAAACTGAAAATGGTGACGCCAAAATAAATATCCAAAGAGCGGTCAGCTGGGGACAGCTTCGGGGAGGAAAAGCCAACGCCCAGTCCAGATGGTGGGGGGGGTTGGGGGTGGATTTATATAGACGACCCCGGAAAACAGGACAGGTTTGAGCAGGGGGTAAGCAGCAATATGTTCTAGAGTGCAGACCTTCTGCAGACCGCTTATGTCTCACTCGGCCTCCTCTCCATGATTCGATGATAGGCATCCAAGTTTGTGTCATGGCCTCTACCTCTGTCCCGTGGGCTGTTCCCAATCACTCTCGGGCTAACATCTAGCCCTGCCCCTGTTTCTTGTTGTCCGCGTGTGGGAAGAACAACAACACTCGCCTCACGTACACGACTGCCAGTTTATCCATACGCCGACAGGATCATTTGCAACAATATTACATATATATATATATGTGATGATTTAAGACCATGGACTTGTTGTAAATAGTCCAGATATCTACTATCACATGTTCCACCACGTGACTGTATATAACTTCTTATTTACTGCAAATAGAAAGCCTCAACTAACATCAATCTGTACCGCGTAAGAATCTAATAAAGTATAGAAACTGTACAGATAGAAGGAATGGAGACTAACAGGAGAAAATTAAGGTTAAAACTAATCAGGCTTAGGTGAGAGTAGAAGTCAGGCCTAGCAAAGAGGCTTAAAGTCAGCACCACTATTAATAAAATTACAGCCAATTTTATGATCGCGGAAATCATAAAAGTTGAGCTTAACGACCAGTATTTCCTGGGCAAGGCCGGTCATGTCTTCCGACAAAGAAATCAGCACGGACCAATTAGAAAGTAACACCTAAGTAGGTCAGCCAATAGAAAACGGCCACGTGACACCTTTCGACCAATGGGAAAGAAGATAGGTCTTGGTGTTAAATCGAGAACCTAGGATAGGCAGTTTGCGCTTGGATCCCACCAAGGTAACACTTGCTCTAAAGATCTCTCTCTCTCCGCTCATCCCACAGCTTCTTGACGTCAGACGCTTCTTAGTGGAATCTCTGTTTGTTTATTTCACCTTTGGCCCAGCTGTGTCGCCTTCCACCACGACTGCACGGTAGAGTTGACATCGAGGTTCGTCTAGCATCAGGTAACACTGGTCCCAGAGGTCCCAAGATATCACATATATATGAAAAAAGCAATAGAAAAATAAAAGATAAGTGGGTCAGGTGTTGATATTAAAAATAAAGATGGCATATCCTGCATCGAGCACATGTGCTTTTTAGATGGCAGAGCGCCATATCTATATATATATAAATGAATGTTTGTATGTTTGTTTGTATGTCCAGTATACAAATTCGCAGTAGTTCACTAATTCAAAACAGAATTTCCATACATAGGTAAAAAAAATACGGGGAAGACGATAGGATATTTTAAAAAATATATAAATCAATTATTAAAACTATATATTTTTAGTCAGAAAATGATGACGATATTGCTGCATCATGTTTGATTATCAGATACAAAATTATATCGGGAAAAATTCCAAAAAGCAGAGACCACGGGTGAAATCAGTTCATTATTTTGTACGCAGGAACAAAATTCTAACAGAAAAACATTCATTCGAGCAGAAAACAAAAGCCAGATCATATTTCTATAAAAATATCGCTTCTCAGACACAAAGTTTGGAGCGGGACGTTTCACAAGAATAACATCCACGGCGCCAATTTATAATTGTAACGAATAGTATTTGAAAATCAAAATAATATAATTTTCAAATATCGTTGTGAAAATTTACCTATTTATTTTTATATTCGAAAAACACACAAAGTTTGGAGCGGGACGTTTCACAAAAGTGACATCCACGGTGCCAATTTATAATTGTAACGAAGAGTATTTGAATAAAAACATTTAATCGGGTAAAACCCGGGCGTTGCCAGGGTCATTCGGTTAGTATATATATGTAATTTGCCTAATGCCATATTTTAATTTCAAAATTCAAATACAAATTATTTCATCTTTAAATCCGTACAAAATAAATGTGGGTGCCAGCGCGCGCGGGCGAACACTACGGCCACCGCCGCGTGCGCGCTCACGAGTGTGGTACAAGTTTTTTTTCGAAGCATATATGCACAACGCTTGCGCCCTTCCATTCGACCACGACTGACACTATATATATATACTAGACGAATGACCCGGCTTCGCCCGGGAATTCCCGCGAGTGCAATTTCCTTCATACTGAAAGAACATTACTAATAAATAGTATTAGAGCCATAGAATAGCAACACCGAAGTAATACATAGTTCAAATAGTTGGCAGATTTTCCACCCAACCTCCGAGGTACCCGCCCCAGCGTGTTAACTCTTATATATAGTGGTGCATCCTCTGTAGGTCTATTACACTCTTTGGGTAAAAAGGGATAAGGATTGAAATTGCTTGAGAAGAGTGACCGTGATTGACCAAGCCTAGCCAGCAGCCAGTAATCTAATGTTTTCAGACCCCAGTCAAACATTCGTAGATGTTTTTCTGAAAAATAATTTTAAAAAAACTAATATTAATATAAATCATAATAATCTGCAACTGTCCTTGAATATTCTAATTCTAGAGATTTTACCTTTCAAATTAATACAAATATATACCTATATAGAAATAATTATGAAAATTATATACCACTCAAACAACAACAACAAAAAAAAAAAGACTAAAATAGCATTAAAAAAAAAATTATTCATGACAACACAGAAGAATACACAAAATTTGAAGTCTTATTAGCGGGCTTGAGACTGTTGGGGATTCTCCAATGTGCGGCTACTTTGGCCTCTAGCAGCTCGGGTAGCCATGCGTCGAGCTGCAGGAGTTCTTACTCCAATTGCAGATCTTTTGCGAGGCATATTAAATGGGATGATTCAATTTGAAAATATGTCCAAAAAAAAAACAGAAATAGCACAATCAGTACCAAAAATATTTTTGTATATATATAAAAAAAAGCTTTTAAGGAAAACAGTGCAGACCCAAAACAAATCCAAAGTATCAGAATAAGTTACACTAACCATGTTCACTAACCATAACTTGGTAACTAAAACAAATTTCTCTCTCAACAATTCTGCAGAAAAAAAATAAGGCAAGAAAAACTAATGGCAAAACATGTCAAACAGGTCAATCTTTAGAATGCTCAACTATTTTTTTTCCCTAGCCTAATATCTGCGTAGACAAAAAGAAGGCAGCATAATTGAACTACCACAAACAAAATATACAGAAATGGTAACCAAATAAAATAAATGACAACAACAGACTAAATTTTAAACTATGAATGAAACATATGATTTTTTCAAAAGAATAACAAAACAAAGGCCATTACAACAATTAAAAAACAAAAGCCCATTGTTTATATACAGTAATAAAAGTTTCTAAATATTGTCAAATCTGCATTGTTTACCAACCGTAACATTGAAAAATGTAGTGCCCTATTAACATGTCAGAAAAAAATAATAATACTTAAAAAAAAACTAATGCCAAAATAGACATGTTAATATTTTAGGCTGATAAAAACCAAAGGGTATATGGATTATAGACAAACACATATTTTGGCTGTTAAATGAGACAGTAATTCATATTAAATTTTCACTACTGTATTTTTTGCATATTGACTATTGTTTGTTTAATTCTAAGAATTATCATATTGACTGTAAAAAAAAAAAACAAAGGCCAGAACAAAAATTAATAAAAAAAGTAAGAAAGCCATTGTTTACATACAGTAAAGCTAATTTTGTAATGTTTTTTTTTTAATTGCATTGTGTGAACGTACCTTAACTTGGCAATATAAATTTTAGACAAACACATGTTGTGGCTGTTAAATGAGACAGTAATTCATATTAAATTTTCACTAATGTATTTTTTGCATATTCACTATTGTTTGTTTAATTTTAAGAATTATCATATTGACTGTAAAAAAAAAAAAAGGCCAGAACAAAAATTAATAAAAATAAGAAAGCCATTGTTTACATACAGTAACGCTAATTTTGTAAAGTTTTTTTTTTTAATTATGTGAAATTTCGCATTGTTTGAAACTTACCTTATCTTAGTAATATAAATTTCTCTCTCAATACTTTTGTAAAAAAAAGTGACACTCGTATAAAAAGATATTTTTTAAAAAGTAAGCAAGCAACTTGAAAAGAAATGCAGTCGCTTAATGGTCGCTTAATTGGCCTCGTGTTGTTACTTTCCCTCGTATTTACTCCGCGTAAGCCTCGTATTTACTCCGCGTAAAAAAAAAGTTCTTCAAATGAAAAAAGAAATAGCCAAAAATAATAAGCAAAATGTAGCCAAAAATTTTCCTCGGGTTTATAAAAAGCGACATGCAAAATTTGGAACCAATTGGTTCAGTAGTTTTTGAGTTTATCGCGAAACAGACAGACAGACAGGAATTGACTTTTATATATATAGAGATATATATATACTAGACGAATGACGCGGCTTCGCCCGGGAATTCCCCCGAGTGCAATTTCCTTCATACTGAAAGAACATTACTAATAAATAGTATTAGAGCCATAGAATAGCAACACCGAAGTAATACATTATCACAAGCAAAAAGTATGTGTGATGTCAAAAAATGTAATATATTAGTATTTAGGTATTTTATTTATTTATTTTTCAATCCATTTAGGTGTTTTAAATATAGTTCAAATAGTTGGCAGATTTTCCACCCAACCTCCGAGGTACCCGCCCCAGCGTGTTAACTCTTATATATAGTTGAAATTTTACACAAATAAATTTACTGGCAATGCGTTTCTTTTAAATATCATGATATTTAAAAGAAACGCATTGCCAGTAAATTTATTTGTGTAAAATTTTAACGATAGATTGCAATTATATTTAATATACTCTTATATATAGTGGTGCATCCTCTGTAGGTCTATTACACTCTTTGGGCAAAAAGGGATAGGGATTGAAATTGCTTGAGAAGAGTGACCGTGATTGACCAAGCCTGGCCAGCAGCCTGTAATCCACACACACACACACACAAAGCCTTTATTAAGACATTAGTCTTATTCAGCCTGTAATCCAATGTTTTCAGACCCCAGTACAACATTCGTAGATGTTTTTCTGAAAAAGAAAACTAATATTAATATAAATCATAATAATCTGCAACTGTCCTTACATATTCTAATTCTAGAGATGTTACCTTTCAAATATATACAAATATATACAGTAAAACCCCTCTATAGCGAACCCTAATGGGACGGAGCTTTTGGTTCACTATAGCCACGGTTGGGCTATAATTTTTAATTTTCACTTTTTTTAGACCATATAATCAAAGGGCAGCCATACACACAGGAAAGGGCAGCCACTTAATTTAGAGAATATTCTTTAAAATACAAATATATTTTATTCTTGAATTGTTCAATTGTAAATTATTCAATTTACGTGTATTCTGAAACATTTGAAGATGAATCAAAAGTATCTGACCCGAAAAAAATTGAACACGAAACATGGTACGCGCGATCGGTAAAATCGCCTTCAAAAATGTCCAAAAATCCAAACATAAAATCGGTAAAAAACGGACGGCCAGTCTGAATATCCGCGAACCCTTAATGAGTCATACACTCAACTTCCGTTCTAAAAATAGAACTGTAGCGGTCTTTCCTGAGAATTTATAAGCTGATTTGTTGGTGGCTCGGGGGACATTTTTTCTATTCCAAATTTGTCGAATGCAAAGTTATTATATTAAATAAAAACATAATGTGTAAAAAGGTATATAAAACATGTGGCAAAAATTAACGTAAATGTGAATAAACAATGCCCCCCTAAATTTTTTGTTTTGAAGTCGCGATCTGTGAGTTGAAACTTTCTCAAAATTTTGTTATTTTAAAATCTATCAATTACAATTTTGAAAGTTCGTTATAAGCCTAGTATTTTAAATAGACTTTATTATTTTGGGACTTAAAATAGGTTCCTTATAGGGGTAGTTCGCTATTTAAAAAATCGCAAAGTTCGTTATAATGATGGTATTTTCAATGGAATGGAATCGAGAATTGCATCAGGTTCGGTATAAGGGAAGGTTCGCTATATCGCAGGTTTGTATTAGCGGGGTTTTACTGTATATAGAAAGAATTATGAAAATAATATACCACTCAAACAACAACAAAAAAAAAGACTAAAATAGCATAAAAAAAATTATTCATGACAACACAGAAGAATACACAAAATTTGAAGTCTTATTTTCTGGAGCCAAAACATAAAGATTTATTCCTGAGCCAACTCTAGAGCAGGCAACATACAATTGCCCATGCCCGAAACAGGGTTGCTCCAAGTCAATGCCAGCAATTTTGAGGGACTGACCTTGAGCCTTGTTAATTGACATGGCAAAAGAAACTCGAATGGGGAACTGCAATCTTTTAAAATGCAAAATAGAATGTTTATCATGAATCAGAGGAATCCGGGGAATAAAAACCTCTTCATTTTGAAAACAACCATTCAAAATGGTTGCCTCTACCACATGAGGCCACAATCTTTTAACACAGAGACGGGTACCATTGCAAAGGCGGGGTGCATCAATATTTCTCAATAAAATAATGGGAACACCAACTCTAAGTTCTAAGTGATGTGGTGGCATCCCAGAAGGTTCTAAAGAATTTAAAAACTTTGTAGTATATTCCACGCAATCCTCAGCATCAATGGTGGAATCCACAGAAGTATATAAAATGCTTTGCCCTGGTATTTCTTTTAAAAGCTGAGCATTTATGGCATCAATTACACAATTCCTTGGAGCCAAAATTGCCCGCTCACAAAGTCAAAGATAGTAATTCGCCCTTCCCTGGTTAAACATCTCCCCAATGTTAGGAAAAACATATTATTTAGGCCAGAGAAGGAGTCACACACACACACACACAACTGTGTTAACCAATTCATTTGAAAAATTAACATTACCATCCGTATCATTAAGTGGGCCACTTCCAAGTTGAAGCAAAAATTGTGAAAATAACAGTGAGTTAGGATCTCCTGAATTGACAGCACGCATATTTGTTGAAAGAGTAAGTCTTTCAACAAATGACCAAAGTGGGGATGCCTTTAAGCAAGCATGCAACTCATCTGCTATTGTACTTCTAGGGATAATGGGCAATATCTGCTTGAAGTCACCGGCCAACAACAACACTACACCTCCCATTGGTCTCTGATCCTGCCAACAATATTTAAGTGTTATATCAACTGCCTCTAAAGCATGCCTGTGTGCCATAGTACATTCATCCCAAACAATAAATTTGCATTGTCTAAGAACTTCGCCCATTGCTGAATCAGCATTCAAATTACAAACTGGTACCTCATCCCTGGTCAAATCTAAGGGTAATTTGAAAGTCGAATGAGCAGTTCTGCCACCATGCAACAGAGTGGCCGCAATACCAGAAGAAGCTGTAGAAAGAGCAAAGTCCCCAGTACTTCGTACCTTTGTAAGAAGAAGATTGATCAGAAAAGTTTTTCCTGTGCCCCCCGGAGCATCAAGAAAGTACAATCCGCCAGCATTGGAATCAATTTTAGAAAGGATCCTTTCGTAAGCCTCCTTTTGTTCAGGGACATTGGCAAGTTTCGGTTCATTCGAAGCCACAAATTGTAGTAAACTGCTGAGATCATACGATGTTTCTCTTAAAAGTTAATGACTGGTTCGGTGAGTAACATTGCGCTGTGGGGACCTCATGCCAAACTTTGTCAAATGGAAACCAGTCATTTGCAGAAATTTTTTTTCTAAAAGTATTAAAGCCTGATTTGACATTTCGTATCTCATCTGTAAAAGACCGTCATTGGCTTGCTGTCTGGCAAGATTCTGAATATCTGCAGACATTGGTTCTTTAAATTGTGCCCAGATATCTTGAGGGTTGGTAGAGTGGAAGCATGTAAGAATAATAGCAAAGAGTTCCCGGATTTTTAAAGGAGACTCACTTAGCACTGCTTCCTGAATACAATGATGCCATTGATGGTCATTCTCAAGCAATCCCAAATGCAGACATGCAGAATGCAAATGCAGAAATGCAGACCATGATTTTATTCAACTTATCGAGTATTTTTCAAGGGACCGGGATAAAATGTTCACTAGATAAAACGATGATTTTGTAATGTAGAAATTAGGAAAGCCAAAATTCAGAATGACACGGCACACAGGGACCGGAGAAAAAGGATCACTTTATCGAGAGATTCAAATATACAAGTTTCAAATTATCAAAATATATCTATTATTTTCGAGTATATTTCAAGGGACCGGGAAAATTTTTTCACTAGATAAAACGCTGATTTTGTAATGTAGAAAATTAGGAAAGCCAAGATTCAGAATGACACGGCACACAGGGACCGGGGGAAAATGATCACTTTATCGAGAGATTCAAATTTACGAGTTTCAAATTATCAAAATATATCTGTTGTTTTTTTTATGAGTTTATATAGAATTGCTTTAACAAATGTTCGCTAGACAAACCTTTACGATGATTTTGTAATGTAGAAAGTTACGAAAGCCAAAATTCAGAATGACACGGCACACAGGGACCGGGAAAAAATGATCACTTTATCGAAAGATTCAAATTTACGAGTTTCAAATTATCAAAATATATCTATTATTTTTTTTTATAAGTTTATAGAGAATTGTTTTAACAAATTTTCGTTAGACAAACCTTTACTCGTGTAAAACCCGGGGAAAGCCGGGTACATCCGCTAGTTGTTTACTAAAGTAGATATGGCTCAAGCGTACCAGCAGTTGAAAGTTGATGAGGAATCTTCAGAAATCCTGGTGTCGCGTTCAGCGGCGCAGCGCCCAGGCACTATTTTGCCCAGACGCCCGAAGTCTCTTATTCTGGTCCCGGGGAGGAAAAAATCCATGGAATCTCAAGGGTAGAGAAGAGCGATTCCCAAGAAGTCAAATCCGCGGAAGTGTCTAAGGCAGGTATCAACCAAGGCGTAGACCTCTCGAGAGCGGGCCGAGAAACCACACGACTCTAACCAGTCAACTACTTTATTTTTTGTCACGAATATATATACATATAAATATTTACATATGGCAAATATGTTTCTTATAATGGATTAAATTTACATATATTTAAAAATATATAAATCTATAAGAAAAATAACATTCTTTTCCCAACATACTCCCACCTTGAGTTTTTCTACAGAAACTCAACCAATAGTTGGGAAACGACCGTTCATTCCAGTTCTTTAGGATTGGGCTATCTTCGTAGGGTCTTTACTGGCTTCTCCTCGGGAGCCTCCCCGGCGTGGTTCCAACTGTATACTCCTCACGGTACTCCCCAGATCGGCGGGTATCTCTAAATTGTAGAGCCGTTGAACCGGCCCAATCTGGACGCCCTTGCTGGTTCTCAACTTGGCGACCCTCACAGGTCCATCTCGGCCAGGGTAGACCTCCACAACTCTCGCCAAAGGCCAATTGACTCGCTTAGCATTATCTTCTCCAATCAACACCAGATCTCCCACCTTGATAGGTCTTGTCTTCGAGCGTCTTCTAGTCTCTTGCCTTAAGAATCCAAAATACTCCGTCCGGAATCTCTTCCGCAGATCTTCTCTTAACCTTTGTCTAAATCGGTATCTCTTCTGAAGACTAGCCCTTTCAATAGAGTCCAGATCTGGAACTCCTATTTCTTTGAGGTCGTGTAAGAACAAGGCAAGGGTTAATGGACTAAGATCTTCGACATCTTCAGACATGTAAGTCAATGGACGTGAGTTCATCAAAGACTCTGTGTCACAGATAATGGTGTAAAGTTCCTCAAATTCGAAACGAGCTTGACCAAGAATCTTCCTAAGGAGTTGTTTCAGCAAACCAATCAATCTTTCCCACCATCCACCCCATCATGGAGCCGACGGAGGGATAAACTTCCAATTAATATTTTGCTTGGTACTCTCTGATTGGACTACCGCATTGTCTAGATTCCCTAGAGCTCTGCTCGCACCACGAAAATTGGTACCGTTGTCCGAGTACACTACATAGGGGCGTCCTCTCCTTGCTACAAAACGTCTGAAAGCTTGCAGAAAGTTCTCGGTTGAAAGAGAAGTCACCAGTTCCAAATGGACCGCCCGATATACGGCACAAGTAAATATAACAATCCACACCTTTCGCCTGTTCCTTAAAACAAGTGGTCCAGTAAGGTCTATCCCCACTACCTCAAATATTGAGGCATCCCTTACTCTATTTTCAGGTAATTCCACGGATTCAACAGAACCCGATTTAGCCGTGAACCGTATACACTTAACACATTGATGTATGACCCTTCTTACAGTCCTCCTGAATTTCAAAATCCAATAATCCTCTCTTAATAAATTCATCAGAGATTGAAGTCCCACATGCCCCCAAGTTTCATGCTTCCATCTAATGAGTAAATATACCAAGTCATGATCAGAAGGCAACAATAAAGGCATTCGAAAACTTTCCAGATCTTGTCTCCTACTTATTTTAGTTTTGACCCTCAACAATCCCAAAGAATCGCAGCATAACTTGAAATCCTTCAACCTCTTGTCCTCTGGTCCAGTGAAGGATTCCCGTTGGATAACTCTCACCAGCATCAGTTCCGCCCTTTTAATTTCATTCACAGTAAGATCACTTTTCACTCGCTGACCTATTGTTCCTCTCGCATTTGTTAAAAACCGGTTCATCCAGGCAGTTACTCTCAATATCTTGTAGTAGTTTGAAAAGCGATAGTAGTACTGATCTTTTTCCCTTTCAATACATGTTGATGTTAAAACAATCTTTCTCTTTTCCGAGTTCACAATATCTGGGTCAGGGTATATTTCCCTATGGGGCCAATCTCTTCTTGGTCTTCTCAACCAACTCGGGCCCTCCCACCACTTCGATCTCTCCAGAGAATCGGCTAAGCACCCCCGTGATGGTAAATCCGCTGGATTCAAACATCCTGGTACATGATACCAATCCTCTGTCTCACTGAGAGATCGGATCTCCATAACTCGATTCATTACAAAAGTCGCCCAGTTATCTTTTCCCTTGATCCAATGGAGTGCATTCATGGAGTCTGTCCAATAAAATCGCTCCATGTCTTCAAATTTTAGGTCCCTCACAACGTTGTTCACCAAGCGGGCCCCAACCAAGCATGCCAACAGCTCCAAACGAGGAATCGTAGTCCCCTTCAAAGGAGCCACTCTCGACCGAGCCTGTACTAGTTGACACGTTACTTCCTGTTCGCTCTCGATCCGTAAAAAATACAAGTGGCGTAGGAGGCCTTAGACGCATCACAAAAGACATGAAGAGTAGTTCCAATCCGGTGTTCTTCTCTATAGCAAAGCCATCTCGGTATGGCAATAGATTTCAGAGACTCCAATTTGGCCAGCCACCTCAAAAACTCGCAAGACAAGTTTTCAGGCAGAGGCTCATCCCACGACAATTTTAACAGCCACGTTTCCTGTAGGATAAGTCTCGGAACGAGGGTCACTGGACAAGTGAAGCCCACCGGATCGAAAATACGGCTTGCCAAGGAGAGTACCTTTCTTTTGTTTATTGGCCCCTGTATTTCCAAATTCTCCAAAGAACAAGCCAAAGTGTCCTTTTCTTGATTCCATGTCATGCCCAACAACCTTCCTCTATCAGACCTAGGACCATCACACATTATACTGGTAACATTGCTTGTCCAATCACGCAAGTTGAAATGAGCAGAAGCCAACAATCTCATCACATTTCCCTCTTTGTCATACCAGAGGAATCTTAGATAATCTCTGTCTTCCTCCCTAATCCCAATTTGGAGGAAGGCCTTCTCTATGTCCGAGGAGACTCCTATCTCGCTCTTCCTAAATTTATTCAAAATTCTTGGGATCGTTTCTATCATATTCGGACCTCTTTCTAGACAATCATTCAGTGAAAGTTTTCCCTTCTTCTTCGCCGAAGCATCAAAAACTGGTCTTACTTTGGTGGTTGGACTATTCTCTTTAAAAACTGGTCGATGAGACAAATAGTGCACGCCTTCACGTTTATTGTCTATAACCCTTTCTATTATTTTATTCCTTAGCCACTTTTCGAGAATATCTTCATATTCTGCCAAATTTCCGGTATTCACAAGATGTTTCCTCACGTTTGCTAATCGTTTTTCGGCAACATCTCTATTGTCCGTGAGTAGTTCTCTTTCGCGAATCCAAGGAAGGGCAACCTGGTAACGCCCCTCACAATCCTGTGAAATAGTACGTGCAAAATATTCTTCCGTTTCTTTTTGTATCGAGTCGTCTTGACGAGCATCTGAAATACCAATAGCCTCTAATCTCCATAAATTCTCCAAATCGCTAGTCAACAGTGAAGTTGTGCAAAGTCCACTAACGCTAGTTTCTTCTTCTGTGGCCGGAATCTTGCCCATTAAAGTCCAGCCCAACCTCGTTTGCACCGCCACAAGCCCAGAAGGAAGTCTTCTATGCTCTCCGGTTAGTAATTTTCCAGCAATATCTGCTCCTATAAGAATCTCAAGAGGTCCCCTGTGTAGATCAGTTAATTCTATGTCATGAGCACTAAGATCTTGCATCCATTTACCCTGATGGACCCTGGGCACGCTGTCGCAGATAACATCTTGGCTCAGTGCTTCAAAATTACAGCCATAAGATCCGTCTAAATTGCTCAACCTGATATCATAAACTCCATGTTCGTACAACTCTGTGTTCGATCCACCAAACAAAGAGTGGCGAAGAGATTCTTTTTTGGAACATTCATATCCCATTTCTTCCGCCGTGTCCTGGAGTACATAGGACCTCTGAGATCCCGTATCAATCAAAATTCGTCCCATTCTTTCTTTACACTTTCCTCTGATAGTCACTCTCAGTGTGGGCAACAACACCACAGGCGTCGTCAGATTGGTCAAAGTCTCATCCCTCATCATCCCTCGGGCTGGAGTAGCATTCTGGTTCTTCCTGGGGCACATAATCCTTGAATGTCTCAATTCCCCACAGCTGGTGCAACTTGTCTTAACTTTGCAGAATTTGCTCAAATGACCATATTTCAGGCATCTGAAACAAGCCCCTTTCTTCTTTAATTTTCCCAATTTATCTTCCAATGTCAAATTTTCCGCGAATTCGCACTTTGTACTTTCATGATCTCTTTCACAAAAGGCGCAATTCTTCCTCTTATTCACTGCTTCAGAGGCATTCAAAAAACCAGCAGCCGTGGGCAGGGGATTCCTCTAATTTCTTCGATACTTCACGATAGAGCTTTGTGACTGAGGGTGCTCATTTGATGGTTGGCCGGCTGTTATTTCGTCCCGCGTACCGAACGTGCTTTCTAATGCAATCAATTGTCTCTCCAAAAATTCAATCAAATCTCCAAGAGAAAAAGCTCCTGTGAATTCCCGGTGTAATTCAAGCTTTAAGTCTGATGGCAATAGCTTGAGGAGTAAAGGGCACAATAAGTTACCGTAGCTTTCAACGACAACACCCAATGACTCCAAACTTCTAATCTGCACCAGGATTCTGCCGTACAATTCTCTGAAAGCCCTCACGTCCTTTGTCACTCTAAGTGGTTTCAAGGCCAAGAGGTTGTTCATATGCACGTCGATCAACCTTTCCCTTTTTCCGAAGCGTTTCTTCAACAATTCAACGGCCTTATCGTAATTTTCCTCAGATAGGCAAAATCCTTCCACAGTTTGGGCCGCCGTTCCACCCAAGTAGGCTTTAAGATAGTTAAATTTATCTATCTTGGTCAAGTGTTCATTCCTATTGATTGATGAATCGAAGGCATTCCAAAAATTTAACCACTGGCTAATTTCCCCGTAGAATCTTTCCATTGTCAATTTGGGTAACTTAACCATCCCAGTTAGAGTCGGTCGACCGATTTCTCCTGGATATTCCTTCTTCGTGGCAGTTGCAGTTTCCCTCTGCATTCCTTCCGCTACCACCAGACTTCTTTTCTTTAACAAATATTTCCACGCCACGGCCTTTTCCCGGTATTCCTCTACCATCTTTAGATCTTTCTCTAGATCTTTGATGTCAATCAGCTTACCGATTTCTTCGTCTACCCGCCTCAGTTCTTCGTAGACATCCGAAAGCTGCCCCAGCAGTTCCTCGTGGTCACACTCCTTGTGCACGTCATATTCCTCTATTCTTTTCCCGTACTTGGATAAAGACGTGCGGAGAATGGTTCTCTTCTTCTTGAGTCTCTCTAGCGCTTCTTCTCTCTCCATCTTCTGATCCAAAAGGGTTCCAAATATAGGCACGGCTTTCTCCTCGCGTCCCGGCTGGGATGCCAAATGTCGCGTTCAGCGGCGCAGCGCCCAGGCTCTATTTTGCCCAGACGCCCGAAGTCTCTTATTCTGGTCCCGGGGAGGAAAAAATCCGTGGAATCTCAAGGGTAGAGAAGAGCGATTCCCAAGAAGTCAAATCCGCGGAAGTGTCTAAAGCAGGTATCAACCAAGGCGTAGACCTCTCGAGAGCGGGCCGAGAAACCACACGACTCTAACCAGTCAACTACTTTATTTTTTGTCACGAATATATATACATATAAATATTTACATATGGCAAATATGTTTCTTATAATGGATTAAATTTACATATATTTAAAATAATATAAATCTATAAGAAAAATAACATTCTTTTCCCAACACCTGGCTATTAATATACATAGAGGCTTATATAAGATGAAACGTCTACCTTTTGGTTTGAATTCTGCCGTTGGAAATTTCCAGAGGTTTATGGACACTCTGAAAGAGGTCCTTATCGCAGGAATTAATTGTGAAGACTTAAAAAAGAAAACTGAAAAAGTTCTTTTGCGTTTCAAAGAAGCAGGACTTCGGCTTAAAAGAGACAAATGCAAATTCTTCGTGTCTGAAATCAATTTTTTAGGACTGAAAATTGACTATAGAGGAGTTCATCCATCTGATGAAAAGCTAAGAGCTATTAAAGACGCTAGACCGCCATGTAATAAAAAAAAAGAGTTAATGTATTTCCTTGGACTTTTGAATTACTATGAAAGGTTTTTAAAAAACAAGTCCACAGTGGTTGAACCGCTTCATTGACTGTTGGATAGTAATTCACCTTGGAAATGGAGAAGAGAACACCAAAGATCTTTTGATAAGGCTAAAGATTTGATTAGTTCTGAATCGGCGTTGGCTCTTTTTGATGACAATTTACCTATTTTAATCAACTGTGACGCATCAGAGTATGGCATTAGCGCCATTTTGTCTCAAATACACCATGGAGTGGAAAACCAGTTATGTTCGCCTCCCGGAATTTAAATAAAACCGAAAGAAGATATGCAGTAATTGATAAAGAGGCGTTAGCAGTTATTTTTGGTGTATCAAAATATTGCAGTATCTTCTAAGGAGAAATTTAAAATATTAACTGATCATAAGCCCCTAGTTGGAATGTTCAACCCAAAAAAGCCGATACCTCAAGTGCTATCGCCGCTGCATGTTGAGATGGTGTTTGACTCTGGCTGCGTATACTTATACTATAGAATATAAACCGGGAAAAGTAAATTGTTATGCCGATGCATTAAGTAGACTTCCTTTAAATGAATGTCCAAGTGTAGTTCCGAACCCTTCAGAGGTGTTTTTTTTTATAGAATCGGAGCATGCTGCAATTAATTCTTCGAGGTGGCAAAACTAACTAGTAAAGATCCAATCCTTTCTAAGATTAAATTCTGGGCAATGAATGGGTGGTCTGAAAGGAGAGTTGATGATAAATTTAAAGATTTTGTCTCCAAATCTAATGAAATATCAGTTCATAAGGATTGTTTATTGTGGGGGAGCAAAGTGATTATACCTGAAAGATTAAGAAATGATATTATAAATCTGTTACATGATACTCTCATATTGGCATAGTGGGGCAAAAGCGCTAGCTCGAGGATTATGCTGATGGCCCGGGATGGATAAAGATATTGAACGGATGATATCCAGTTGTGCAGTTTGTTTGTCGTGTAGTCACGATCCGCCAAAAAATGGACGTTTATCCTTGGATTAGGCCATCAAGACCTTGGTCGAAGCTACATATTGATCATGCGGGTCCTTTTCAAGGAAAACTTTTCTGGTTGTAGTAGATGCCTATTCTAAGTGGATTGAGGCTAAAATCGTATCTACAACATCTACTGAAACTACCATCAATAGTGTAAAGGAAATATTCGCGACTCACGGGTTGCCGGAGGTGATAGTTTCAGATAATGGTACGTCCTTCACATCGGAACTTTTTAAGACTTTCTTTAAAAAAAATGGCGTAAGGCACATCTTGTGCGCGACTTATCGTGCAGCGTCAAATGGGCAGGTGGAGAGAGCTATTCAGACGCTTAAAAATCTGCTAAGAAAGAACAGCTCGGGAAATTGGACGACTAGGTTATTTAGATCTTTATTATCGATGAGAATAGCGATAAACAGCACGACGCAAAAATCCCCAGCTCATTTGTTGATGAACAGAAACTTGAAGAGTCTCATAAATAAATTTCATCCTCAAAGTGTGTCTGAGGGTAGGATACGACAGGAAGACAGGTTTATAAGAAATTGGAAACCCCATAGAGTAGTAAATGAAGGACAGGCAGTTATAGCACGAGGGTACCATGGCCCCAGATGGCTACCAGGTGTAGTTCAAGAAAAAACTGGTCCTGTTTCTATTAAGGTAGAGACAGATGACGGAGAAATTTTAAACCGGCATTTAGATCAAGTCAGAAAGTGTGGGGAAAGTGAAGCAACTCGGTCTACATCGTCAACTCCACAAGAGTCAACTAAAATTGAAGACCCTCAAGCTGGTCAGGAAATCCTACTGGTGAAGCATCGGGTCCTATTTTGAGAAGGTCCTCAAGATTAAGAAGGCCTTCGAAGTTTTTTGAAATGCAAATTTTTGTTGTGGGGAGAAGTTGTTATGTATTCATATTTTCATTGAGATTGTTTATCATCATCGTTTGCTGTATAAATACTTTGTTTTTAATTAAAATGGTGGTATGCAAAAATTAACTTGCGTTGCGTCTTTATATTTTAAATTAGATACATAATAGTTCAGTAAAAAATAAAAGGGCACATGGAACTTAGGCAATTATATGACAACACCAGACTAAATTCTAAACTTTCAATGAAACATATGATTTTTTTTTAAAGAATAACAAAACAAAGGCCATTACAACAATCACAAAACATAAGCCCATTGTTTAGATACAGTAATAAAAGTTTGTAAATATTTTCAAATCTGCATTGTTTACTAACCGTAACTTTGTAAAATGTAGTGCCCTATCAACATGTCAGCAAAAATAATAATACTCAAAAAAAAAAAAAAAAACTAATGCCAAAATAGCCATGTTAATATTTTAGGCTGATAAAAACCAAAGGATATATGGATTATAGACAAACACATGCTTTGGCTGTTAAATGAGACCGTAAATCATATTAAATTTTCACTACATATGATTTTTTTGTAAAAATATTTTTAAAAAATAAAGGTTAGAACAAAAATTAATAAAAATACGAAATCCATTGTGTACATAGTAACGATAGAATATTTTATTAAGTTAGTTTGTATTTTTTGCATATCGACTATTGTTTGTTTAATTTTAAGAATTATCATATTGACTGTAACTTTTATTTATTATTATATAAAAAAAAACAATGGCCAGAACAAAAATTAATAAAAAATACGAAAGCCATTGTTTACAAACAGTAACGCTAATTTTGTAAAGTTTTTTTTTAATTGCATTGTGTGCACTTACCGTAACTTAGTAATATAAATTTCTCTCTCAATACTTTTGTAAAAAAAAGTGACACTCGTATAAAAAGATTTTTTTTAAAAAGTACGCAAGCAACTTGAAAAGAAATGCAGAACGCTCATTGGTCGCTTAATTGGCCTCGTGTTGTTACTTCGCCTCGTATTTACTCCGCGTAAAAAAAGTTTTCAAAATTAAAAAAAGAAATAGCCAAAAATACTAATCAAAATGTAGCCGAAAATTTTCCTCAGGTTTATAAAAAGCGACATGCAAAATTTGGTACCAATTGGTTCAGTAGGTTTTGAGTTTATCGCGAAACAGACAGACATTTACTTTTATATAAATAGAGATATATGTACATACACAAGGAGCTACTTTCTCTTTAAATGTATTTTTTAAACATTTTTAAAGGGAGAGTAGTAGTCTCTTATAATAACAGTATTAAAAAATCACAGGTTGACATTTTTCTAAATAAGCCAAACCTGGCGTCGTGGCATATTATTTATGGTCTTCATTACACTCTATAATGAGTAAATAAACAAAATTCATCGTTCTAATGCACATATAAAAAAATTAGTATGTATCAAAAGAGGTACTTTATATATATGTGCGAGGCTTTTCTCCTTTAAAATGCATTTAAATGATTATTTTTCAAATACGTCGGTAGAGAACGTAATGGGGATAATATAGAATGCACGACAACACCAGGTTTCACCTGATTAGACAAAGGTTAGCCTATATACCATTTATGTTGCTTTTTTAAAAATAATGTTATGTAATTTTGTGTATAATATATAAGACGTTTGACGGGAGAGACGACCTTTGCTTTTATAGATATACGAGGTTTGTTCAAAAAGTATCGCGACTTTTGTGTTTTTTCAAAAATTATTTATTTATTCATGAATACCTATTTTGTCCCCTTCAAATAATCCCCATGAGATATTATACACTTGTGCCAACGGTTTTTCCAATCTTCGAAGCACTTCAAAAAATCATTAAAAAAAAATATTTTTCAGCTCCTCCTTCGATGCCGTCTTTATCTCGTCAAGCGTAGCGTAACGTCGTCCTTTCATGGGCCTCTTTAGTTTAGGGAACAAGAAAAAGTCACAGGGGGCCAGATCTGGGGTATACGGGGCTGCGGCATCATTAGTGTGTTGTTTTTGGCCAAAAAGTCGCGCACAAGCAACGATGTGTGAGCAGGGGCGTTATCGTGGTGCAAAAGCCAATTTTTGTTCTTCCAGAAATCCGGGCGTTTCTGGCGGATTGCTTCGCGCAAATTGCGCATAACTTGCAGGTAATATTCCTTATTGACCGTTCTACCCTGTGGCAAGAACTCATGATGCACCACGCCCCTGCAATCGAAGAAAACTGTCAGCAAAACTTTCACATTCGACCGAACTTGGCGCGCTTTTTTCGGTCTTGGTTCGTGCGGCAGCTTCCATTGAGATGATTGAGTTTTGGTTTCCACGTCATAACCAAAAACCCACGCTTCGTCACGAGTTATGACCCTCTGGAGTAAATTTGGGTCGTCGCGGACAGAGTCCAGCATCTCATTAGCAATGTTCATGCGATGCTGTTTTGGTCGCAATTGAGCAATTTTGGTACGAATTTCGCGGCGACCCGTCTCATGCCCAAATTATTGATAAAAATCGAATGGCACTAGCCAATCGATATGTTTAGGTCCTCAGCAACTTCTCTAACGGTGATTCGACGATTGGCCAATATCATTTTCTCCACTTCATTAATTTTTTCGTCTGTTGTTGAAGTGCTCGGGCGTCCGGCACGCTCTTCGTCGTTCACATCTTCTCGGCATTCTGAGAACATTTTGTACCACCGATAAACGTTGCTTCGGTCTAAAGTAGCTTCTCCGTATGCCACAGTCAACATTCGGAATGCATCCGCGCACTTAATTTAGTTTTTCACACAAAATTTGATACAGGTTCTTTGATCCATTTTTTTTAATAGGTAAAAATCGAAGACGATCCAAAACACCTGCAAGCAAAGCAGCTGTCAACAATTAAGTGAACACTCAAAATAGCCGAGCTTGTCGGGATAAGTGAGAGACATGAGTACCAACATAAAGCCACAAAAAGATCGAAATTCGAATATACGTAACCCGCGAAAATTCAAAAGTCGCGATACCTTTTGAACACACCTCGTATGGCGAAAGTTAGAGCAATATGTTAATTATAGTATTTTATTAGATCTGTGAAAATATTTTTTTTTTGCAATTCGCTAATATATTGTTGAGGTTAGTGAGCTATTTTCTTCTAGAAGCACTCTTCTATATAAATAAATATTTTTCCATTTTCTGTTCTGAAAAAAAGTAGTCCTAGAATAAGTTATTGATGAGGTACTTAGCCTGAGAACATCGTATACAGAATGGCTTTATTTCTGAAATTATGAAAACTGGTATTGTGGCACATTCAATAACACCATAATTACGTTCTGTGCTGGGATGATAAACGAAATTTATTTTTGAATGTATTTTAGAAGGAGAGAGATTGTCGCTTTCGTTACACATAATTACCAACTCTTCTAGCAACTTTGTGTTTTATGTATGCAACGCTGTTGTTTAAAAACATTTCTCTATATTAGAGATGTGTTTAGAGATTTTAAAAAAGGTAGGCTAGTTGTTACATATATATTTTCGGTTTAATTAACTCATTATTTGCGCGGAGTATATATGTGTGTAATATCACAAGAAAATAGGCGCCAACCGTAAGAAGAAAAGAGTTTCTGTTTACTATGTTATAAGTTATTATTTTATTTGTTCTCTCTCTTGTAAATTATTAAAAATAATGATTGATCAATATTACTGGAGTTCAAAAATATTTGAAGCGTAATCAAATCATTAAAGAGAAACAAGACCTGTGAATAGAGCGAGAATAAAATAAAAAGGTTGCCGCTACACGTGCTAAAAGAGGTGTCCCTTCTCCGGCGGGAGGCCAGGCTTATTGATTTCGAATTTCTAAGAATTTCTTAGTAGAAGTTTCTCGAAGGAATATGGAGGAAAACTATATACATATAGCGAATTAGCACTTTATATGTATAATATGCACAAATTAACATTTATAATGATATTTTAATTATATTTACGAGCTTTATTCTATGTATTTTCATTTATAAGGTTTTACCAAAATTTCGTATTTTTCTTAAAATGTTGTTTTTTTATTACTTGACGAATAATATGTTAAATGACGAATTCATAATATTTCATAATACAATTAATTTATGCATAATACAAAAACATTATATATAACAGCGAATAATATTGGTATTTCAATTTTTTGCAAGTGTTTGGGAACTTTTGTGATAACCGTATAATACATTTATAAATCTCTTGAAAGATAAGAACTTTTATAAAATTTATAAAAGTGGTTAAATAAAAGTATTCAATCTAGCACCATATGAAACTCGTTGAAGGGTTTAAATATGATATATTTGTTTTTCTATATATTTATTTACTTATATTATTTACACGAAAAAAATTATGCGAATTTAAGGAAAAAAGACGTAGCTTAAACTTAATCAACATATAAGGGAATTTATTAGTTCAAACAATCATTATGAAATATATGACGTATATATATTTACTCTTTTATTCCTACATTAATAATTTTTTGTGGTCTATTATTATTTTCTACTTTTATTCGGGTATAGATCTCAGGAGAACCCTTTGGAAGACTAGATAAAAACTGTCTTTTTAATTAAAAAAAGAGGCTTATTCTTCTATCTCTCAATATTATATAATATTTGATATAGTAAAACTTATTTGGAGGCAAAACCTTTTCGGTTTTTACCTCTTCAAGCGACCAATTTTGTACAATAAATAATACTTTATGAGAAATAAAAATGCGTCTCCTTATCGTGCAACTGAAAGTTGTTGATGGCTTGCGCCATCTATCGGAATAAATATCAACTCTTCTCGTTGATTTTTAATTATTACAGAATTAACCAAATACCTATTCTTGATTAATCAAGAAAAGCTAACAACAGCAGCTAACCTTATCTCAGTACAATATCACATCTGTACTATTTTTTCACATTACTTCGCGGACTCACGCAATTCTGGCTAACTACCCGTTTCATGATTTTTCAAGATGCCTGAATGACCAGTATTTTGGTCGTTAAGGTACAGCTTACACTATTATAAAACTATTTTAGAGGCGTAATATTCTTTTTAAAATAAAACAATTTCTACTGTCCTTACTGCGATGGAAAAATTGAAGGGAGGGCCTGGCTCATCAGTGGTGAACCCTCCCAGCGGTTTCGCCAGTTTAATCTGGTATATGGTATATTAATATGCGAGATTAAACTGGCGAAACCGCTGGGAGGGTTCACCACTGATGAGCCAGGCCCTCCCTTTAATTTTTCCATCGCAGTAAGGACAGTAGAAATTGTTTTATTTTAAAAAGAATATTACGCCTCTAAAATAGTTTTATAATTTGATAACAGATGGCGCTCTAGTACATCGTAGCTTACACTATGCTGATGAGGAACAACAACCCGAAACACGTCCGTTGTTAGCTTTTCTTGATTAATCAAGAATGGGTATTTGGCCAATTCTGATATTCTGGAACTCGGCGTTGCGTGTTCTGTGGCGTTCTTTTCTTAAGCCTGAAAAGAACGGCTTTTAATTCTTTTTCGAATTAAATATATATGATGGAACTTTCCAACCCATATGCGGTATTGGCGGAGAGCCAGGACAAAGACCTACACGATGGTATGCTTCCCATCGAGGTGGCTGATATGCAAGTCGATTCAACGACGATAAAATATTCGACGAAGAATCGTTCGAAATCAGATGTGAGCGACGCAAATTCGTTCGTGAAAAACGGCGGATATGTAAATCCGGCCGCAATAAAAAGAGAAAAATGGGCGGAGCAAGTTGAGGCCGCGGAAAAGGATAAAGACACCGAACCTTCCCAAACGGTACACGGTAAAAAAAAGGAAACGGTCTAACCCTAAAAGTCAGCGGGCCCAGAATGTGAGGCCGGACGCTAGCTCTCCAAAACCATCTGGACCGCTTCGAAGGACCACGAAGGAGTCCGTGACTTTCGTCAGGAACACCAGACAGCAGCGGGCGTTGAACAAAGCCAGATCATCAGCAGCATCGTTCAACTGATGCTGCTATGTCGAATGGTGCGCGGACTTCTATCCCGGACTTCATCTACATGAAGGCCTTGGAGGAGTTTCTAGGGAAGGGATCCGTCTACCAGTTGATGAAGATGGCCGGCCATGTTATGGTCGGACTGGACAGCATTGAGAAGGCGGAGCGCCTGGTGGAGAATGGACTCACCATCAACAAAACCTTCCTCAGGGCATTCCCAAACAGAAGTAAGGCGGAGAAGGCGAGAACCTGCCCATTGCAGTGAGGGAGGAGGACATCATCGAGGCCCTGCGAACTTACTGCCGGGTTGTCTCCATGGCCTATGAAGTGGTGTCCTGTAACGGCTACACCTGGACCACCGGCAACAGGGAGGCCTTCGTCCTTCTGAATAAAGGACGCAAACTCCACCAGCTCCCTACCAAGCTGGTGATCATCTCCAAAGGAAAGTCTACACCCGCCTACGGGGTTAGGTGTAGTAGATGTCACCGCCAGCTAAATCGGCGAGCCAACTGCCCCCAGGGCACCCGAAGTGGACCGGTGTTGACACCTACAGCCTCCCAGCCCACCCCCTCCCGCAGCTTCACAGCGACTACATCGGCTGAGGGAAATTCTGGAACCATCCAGACAATCCCTGTGACACCTGCCAATACTGCCGCGTCTTCATCCGCGGAGAGCTGCCCAGTCCTTTTCCAGAACACTTCAGCCACCAAGCCTTCTTCTCCGGCGCCGAGCACAAGCGCGTTGCCATCTCTGCTAGCGCCTTCCTCGACCGCTACTTCACCAACAGCGGACCCTGACAAAGTTCAGGCCAAGGCTGCACTAACAACGGAATCTTCCATTCCCAAACCACAAAATATACAGCCGCTTCAGTCCACTTCACAGAAGATTGAGGAGCTGTTTGAGGTACTAGACGCTGACTCCTTACTGACACCCCTATATAGGAATTAACACTGGTACAAAATTGAATTTGCTGTTGAATCCCCAACTAAGAGGAAGGACGTTCTCGAGTATCTCTCGCCCGAGCAGAGCTCTGCTCTGAAGAAATTCTTTGACAAGGCAATCACCCATGTCGGGGACAAGGACTCTGTCCTAGGCAAGATGATGCCCGGCTTCAGGGCAGAATGCGACATTAAACCAGACGACACCCAGTGGTATTCGTCCGGTACAAACAATTTGCAATTATTTTGTTTCATACATTTTCCCCTCTCTATATAATTAATCCTATATACATTTATATGTACATTGTAATAACCCAGTTTCAATCTCAATCTCTCTCTCTCTGTTACCCGCCCAAATGTCTGGAGCAAGCCGCTTGACTCTTCCTCCCCAGCCTCACTAGCAGCTGCGCCAACACCAGCAGCTAATATCCCTTCCTCCACCGCCGAGGCAGATCCTCCTCTCAGCGACTCAAATGATCAGGCGACTGTGGATCAAGACACAACAAACAAATCCTAGAAGCTTTCTCCATCACAAGAGAAGCGGAACCTAGCTCAGAGGCAAATGGGCGATCTTGTGAAGAACGACAAAGCTTCTGCGGCCATCGACAGCATCCAGCAGCTGGGCTTGGAGAGGACACACCTTCTCCAAGCCTTTACCAACAACGGCCTAATGAACAAGCTTCTAGCAAAATCCAACGCCCAGCAGAGACAGGCCATCGACAACTTGGCCACGGTGCTCATGGCTCTGACAGGGAACACCAGTGATACCCTGTACAAGAGGTTGTCACGCGCCAGAAACTCTGCTCGGCAGCCGAAATGAGCTTCCGTGTTGCAACCCTGAACACGCTCGGCATCGCCTCTCTTCGCCGGAGAATCCAGCTCTGCTGTTTTCTCAAGGAGCATGAGATCGACATATGCTTCCTGCAGGAGACCAACGTCAAATCCCTGGACGAAGGAGGAGAACTCTGCCACGGCTACAGCACCGTCGTTGTGCCCTAAACGACTACCGTGGGATCAGGCCTCGCCTGCGCCTTTGCGGCCGGCGTCGTTGTTCACCTGAAGCAGATCCTATGGCCTGGAAAGATGGCTGTCATCGACCTCACCGTCCGGGGAGTCTCCATGACGTGTGTCAGCGCCCACGTCTCACGAAGAGCGCTACCGCCAGCTTCAGATCACCTCAGCTTTGGCGCGTGAAGAAGGTGCGTGGATCCTCGGTGACCTGAACATATCCGAGGAGTCGGCGAAGGACCTGGCATCAGGTTCAGCAGAAGCCCTGGACCGAGCCGACCTTGTCGACGTCGCCACCTTCTTCGATGCTTCACTGGAGCACACCAGGGTTGCCACTATCGGAACCCGAGTTGACGCGCGTCGTCTAAACAGAATTCTACTTCCATCAGGCTTCTGCGACCGCGTCACCTACTACCAAACCATCGACTACGCCTATTCGGACCACCGTTCAGTCCTGATCCAAGTGGGAGAACCAGCTCCTTCAATACCTCCCTGCATCGGCAAGCTGCTACGGTCAGACTTGTTTTTCGATCGAATGGAAACGTTCATCGATGAAACATCGGAAGACCTAGCAAATCTTTCACCCCCGATGTTATGAGACCACTGGACCAGGATCAAGGCAGATCTGGTCGCGGAAATAAGATCACTCGCGCCTGCCGTCGCCGAGTTCAGCGGTGGATACATCGAGAGAGCAAGCCTATTCCTGAGGCGGAGAATGGAGGACGACACTGCCGGCTCCGACTATCCTTCCTTGTCGGACCTCGGGCGTTCCCTCCGAGCTAGACGTCGCTCTCCCTCCACCTTCACCGACGACGACGTCAACGCCATCTCCGGGGGGAAAGCTTAGGAGTTTCCTTCGAGAACACTTGAGAAGTCGTTTCGCTCAGGTTCCAAGCTCGGAAGAAGCCATCGCCGATTTCCTAGCTGAAGTGACACCCCTGGAGTTCGACGAGTGGGACCAGCTCTTTCTCGCCGATATCTCCCGCGACCAGATAGCGGCAGCCATCCACCGCCTGCAAAACGGGCGTGCCTCGGGATGGGACGGTTTACCCTGCGAGTTTGTCAAAGCCTTCGAAGAATTCTTCGTCGAAGTTCTTTGGCAAGTCTTCCAGGCTTCTCGACTCCGCGGGGCCTTGCCTCCATCCTCAAGGAGCAGGAAGGTCATCTTGCTGCCGATATCGCACAGTGGTCCGGGTCTACAGGCTTTCCGGCCAATCAGTCTACCAACGACTGACTACAGGGTCCTCAGCGGCGTGCTCATGGCCCGTCTGCGACGTCATCTGCCAGACCTGGTGGCTGTCAACTTCAAGAAGAGCTGCGGGCTCTGGTACGGTTCCTGAAGCACCGGACGGATTCTCCTCTGGGAACCTCCTGGACGTCCGAGTCGCTGACCGTCCTAGGCTGCACCATCACCACCAGAAACTCCGTTGCCTTCCAGGCCTTACACCAGATGGGGCTGCTGGAGCCAGCCATCGCGAGGTGGTCACCATTCACCCGCGGCCTGTCGCTGGTGGGTCGTGCTCGCGCGGCCGACAGCCTGGTCTTGGGTTCCATCCTGCACCAACTCCACGGCTACCTTCCACCTGAAACCACTGTCGGCCGGCTGCAGGCGCGGTTGGTGCGCTTCGTGTGGGGTGCAAGCCGAGTTTCGTGGCTCCCCGAGCACATCCTGGCTCGTCCGGTCACCGATGGTGGCGTCGGCCTGCTTGACATCGCGGGCCAGCCTCGGCTCTCCTGCCTGAAGGGGGTCCAGGCCTCTCTTCGCGGCGCCGCTAACGGCTACTCTTGGCTGGTCCTTAGCCGGGCGTGGTTGACAACACCGGCTTCTGATGGTGCCCCTGCACTAGCGCGCTCAACGCGGGTCGCGCTCTTGGACGCGCAGCATATGGGGGCCTTCTGCCAACGTCTCCTGCGGGAAAACGCCAGCTCCAGCTATCATGCGGAGACCATTGTCTTGCAGGGATCGGCGACCTCCATTACCCATCTTACCAGCCAGAGGGCCCGCCGGGCATTGGACTCGGCACGGCTCCAGGCGCATCCTACTGCAGAGCTGGCTGCCCGATGGACCCCCACCGTGGATGTGCCGCGCTCCATCCCCTGGGCCGACCTGCGTCGGAACTGCTTCTCGGGGCACGATGCAGATGTCGCCCTACGGCTGGCCCCTATGCCATCCCACATCCTGCCTCGAGCGTGCCACCTGTGCAGCCTGTGGATCCAGCAACGGGTCGCTGACCCACAGATATTAGAGTTGCCGAGCCGTGCGACCCCTGCTCCGGGAGGTGTTCGTCTCCTGTGAAGTGCCCCTGAATCTGCAGTACTGGCTCTTCGGCGTCGGCCTCCATCCCGAGGCAGTGAAAATAAAAAGTGTGGCGAAGGCTACCATCTACAAGTACCATCTTGGTCTTGAGGTGGGTAACGCCAGCTACTTCATCGACCTGCCCACTCTATGGGAAAGAACTCTCGCAGTCCACCGGTGGCGGAGTCTTTCCCGCGGTGGTCACCACCAATGAAGACCTTGTATATATTTATATATATATGTATATTTATCAATTATTTTTATCTATTTATATATATTTATTCATATTTTTATCTATTTATATATATTTATTCATATTTATATTTATTCTGTATTTAACCTTATATAATCTTATATGGACTTTGAAATAAAGTAGTGTCAATCTCAATCTCTCTTGGTGGGCTCCACCAATGATGACTATATATTTTATATATATGTATATTTATCAATTATTTTTCATCTATTCATATCTATTTATTGCTATATTTATCATTATTTAATCATATCTATATTTATTGTATTTAACCTTATATAATCTTATATGGACTTTGAAATAAAGTAGTTTCAATCTCAATCATTCTCGGCCGTGCGGCCACGCGGCGCGCGAGCTCCTCGTTTTTCGCCGATGGAGGCGAGGGATATTGAGCTGACCAACCAATATGCCTTATTGGGGGAATGCTCGGCACAAGAGCTATCCAACTGTGTAGGTCTTGTTGACAGAGACCAAGAAATGGCCGAGTTATCGGATAAAGTTAAAAATTCGAAAATTGTTAGCGTTAAAAGCAACAATAAAACAAGAAAACATGAAAATCTTGCATCAATTTTGCATCTTTGCATCAGCTATGCAAATTGGGCTGACCGTGTTGAGGCTTTGGAGAATACATCCATTTCCGAAGGTTTCCAAAACCCTAAAGGCGCTAAAAGAAAGGACCGGGACCACCCAGGCAATCCAGCTAAGGTCCCAAAGGCTGATAACATCCCAGCAAGGCCAAGTCAACCACCAAAAAGGGTGCCAAGAGGCGCTGTGATACAGCTGAAGAACAACCGACAACAACAGGCTCTGAGCAAGGCCAGGTCAGCGGCAGCGTCATTCGACCAAAGCTGCTACATTGAATACTACTCTGCCTTTAGCCCAGTGCAGTACATCAAGGAACTGGAGGAAATGCTGGGAAAAGGCGCGGTCTTCCAGCTGATGAAGATGTCCGGCCAGGTAATGGTCGGGCTGGCCAACGTCGACTTGGCGGATCACTTGGTTGAGGGAGGCCTCACCATCAGAACCACCTTCCTGAGATCCTTCCCATATACACAAAGGCCAGAAAAGATAGTAGTAAGGAACCTCCCACTTGCCATAAAAGACGAAGACGTCATTGCGGCGCTTGCGGCCCTACTGCAGGGTTGTCTCCCTAACCCATGAGGTAGTGGCAAGTGGTGGCTACACCTGGACACCGGCAGCAGGAAGGCCTTATTCCTTCTAAATGAAGGATTGAAACTTCACCAGCTCCGTGTAAAGCTGGTTATCGTCTCGAAAGGCGAATCGACGCCTGCCTACATCACCTACGGCTTTAGGTGTAGCAAATGCCACCGTCCAGTGTTCTAAATATAAAATATTTAAATAAAATAGTTTTGAATATACACGCTTAGATATAAATATTATCGGATCACTAGCAACGTCTCATTTTGAAAAATCATAACAAATTATATTTCTTTGAAAGATGGGAAACTTAATTCAATTGCGAAAATTTAATGGAATTTTAATCAAATTTCCTAGAATCGACTTTTTGTTACCAATTGAGTTAGTTGAAATGAATCAGTTCCAAAGTAGGTCCTGCTAATATGTTTGTGGAATTCGATTATCAATTAGAGCGAATAGGATTTAAGCGATTTTCTGAATATTTTAGTGGAACTTTCACACATTTAAAAGAAATATACAAAATTTTATTATAGAATTTAAACTACAAAATTTTGCTCAAAACGTGCCATCCTTTTTTGAAAGTATAATTGGCCGAACTATGAATATAAAAACGAGACGAATAGTTAAAGATATTTGCCATTTATTTTTCACGGATGGCGCGCTAATGCCTTATTTTTATAATATACCAAATAGCCTTCTCTGAATTTGGACGAGTAATTTTCAAAACAGTGCTACTTGTTATATTTACGCCATCCTTTAATCTTATGTCTAGATTCTTCAAATACCCTAACTAACAAATTATCGTCTGTTACAATAGTAAAGCGGCATGGTGAATTAATTCGGCGACTGTTGGAAGGATTTACTACTGTTGAGCCAATCCCTCCTAATATATTTTTCAAGAACAATTGCAAGGACATACAGGAAGGTTGTTTTATTTGTAGAATACAACAACAAAAGCCTTTATTTAGGACCTCTCGTCCTTTATAGGATTCGCCAGTTTACAGAGTAAGAGAAAAGAACTAAGAATACAGAGAGAAATCTATATATAGTAGGTATAGTATAGTATTTTCTACACTGTGACTATATACAACAGCAGCAACAAGCCTTTTACTGGAATCAAATTCCCATACAGGATTCGTCATTCTAATCTTGACATATATTATTTGCATATAATTATGTACATCAATTAGATTATGTGTATAGCCTCCTCTTCTCTTCGGCCGTCTTCCAAAATTTGAACAACGCAAAAGCTCCAGCTCTGTTTTTCACCACCTCATTCAACAGGAGCTCCAAAGAGAGTCCCTCAAGGCCTATTTCACTGAGGAGCACTTCTCGTTCGTCTTTCAGCCCCATTCATGAAAGCAAATGGTGATGTAGCCCAGGCTCCATTCTTGTCCCGCAAATCTCGCATGTCCATCCGTCTGTTTTAAATATTCTGGGGCGATCATCAGCAAAGAGCGCCGAGGAGATTCTCAATCCGGCAATACACCGTTTGACCCGGAGCGGGAAATCGCTGGACAGATAGTGTTCCGGTAACGGAGTTGAGCAGTTATTTGTAGAATAAAATATTATTGAATATGTATTGTACATAATTGGCCAGCTATATCTCTCTCTCGTGTTTATATTCGACTTTATATAAACACTAGTTTTTATTAAAGACGCCAAACATATATATTCCCGATAATTACTGGGGATTTTCACCCAATAGTTAGTTTATTACTTCTTCCTGTCCACGCCGATGATTTATTTTCCTTCATTGAGAATCTATTTAAAATTCGAAAAGTTAGATCCAACCTCTCTGGCAATAAATATCTAACTTAAACGGTTATGCCAACTGATGGGTTTATTGAGGTAATTTGATCTTTAATTTGATATTTATTATTTTATTCTTCGACAGTACAGATCTGTTTGTAGAGGTATGTTACACACAGGCAAGTTTCGATAACCACGACCAGAGATAGAATTCTGTATTAAGCACTCATTTGGCTTTAATAGCCATCAATTCTTGTGTAAATCCAACCCCAACAGTGAGTGCAAAAACTAAATTCTGATATCTAGTACGTGCGCTTTCTACAATTGCGCACCTACAATCGCTAACCGACCATATGATTATTTTCCCCTGTACCACGTGTAGATGGTATAAGAGCTAAAACCAAATACCCTGCTGTTCCGAATATAGGTTTCACCGATATTCTGTCAAATGTCATCAATACCTACCTAACACCATCTTTCGCTAAAAATTGGTACTAATTAATAACTCAACTTGAAAATTAGAATTAAAAGATAATTAATTCGACCGTATATAAAATTCTTAAAATTACCACCCAATTTTTATTCCTTTTGGAATAAGGTCTGTTTAAATATATACCAGGTCTATTAGTATGAAACGCGAAAATGGCTGCCAGAGGGCGCTGTGCAGCTTTATTTGAGCCGACGGTGGCGCTGTTGAAGGCATTTTGTTTTTTGACTCACATGGAATCAGCATGCGTGGAGTTTTAGAAAAATTCAAATCGTAGAAAATTTCTGGAGCCCGTGGAAAATGGTGATTTCCGAGCCAAAAAGTGCCCATTTGCGGGAAGTTTTGCTGTTCGCCTTCAACTGGAAGAAAAGTGCCACTGAAGCCCACCGAATGCTCGAGGAAGTTCACGGCGACCACGCTCTGAGCAAATCACAGTGTTACAGGTGGTTTAAAAAATTCCAAATTGGCGATTTCGAACTTGATAATGAACCACGTGGAAAACCGCACCAAAAGTTCGAGGACGCAGAACTGCAAGCTTTGTTGGATGACGACAGTACCCAAACGCAGGAGAAACTCGCGAAACAGCTCCAGGTGTCTCAAGGTTCTGTTTCCCTACGTTTAAACAGCCTCAGAATGACCCAAAAGCTTTCCAGATAGGTCCCCCACGAGTTGAGCGAAAGGCAGCAAGAACGGCGTCTGGTAACCTGCGAAGGGCTGCTCGCCAGGCATGAAAAGAAGTCATTTTTGCACCGAATCGTAACTTCTGATGAGAAATCGATCCACTTCAGCAATCCTATGCGCCAAAAGTCGTGGGGCCTGCTCGGCCAATTTCCAAAACGGAAGCCTAGGCCCAATCGCTTAGGAAAAAAGACAATGCTTTGCGCATGGTGGGACAGACCGGCGTAGTATATTTCAAGCTCCTGAAACCTGGCGAAACGTTCAATACTAGTCGCTACGAACAACACATGCACAGTTTGAGAGAGGCATTGAATGAAAAAAGACCGGAATTGCGTGAAAAGCACAACAAGCTGATACTGCAGCATGACAACGCTCCAGCCCACAACGCTACAGTGGTCAAAAACACCATAAAAGACTTGGGCTGGGAACTCTTACCCCACCCGCCGTACTCACCAGACTTAGCGCCGTCGGACTACCACCTTTTCACATCTTTAGGACACGCCCTAAAAAACCAGGAATTTTCGAACTCAGACATACTCCGAAAATGGCTTGTTGACTGGTTCGACTCAAAAGGAATATAAATTTTCAGACAAGGAATTCGGAAATTGCCTGAAAGGTGGTCCGAGTGTATAGCTAATCAGGGCAATTACTTTGAATAAAAAATCTTTTGTTGTATGGAATTGGTGAACTTTTGAATTCACTGAAAATTTTCGCGTTTCATACTAATAGACCTGGTATATATAGAGTATTTATAATTATTTATATTAAAAACAGAAACGTTAAAACTTAGTGCCAACTTTCAATAATCTGTGTTATAGAAATAAATTGAAACGAGATAGAATTATATATCAATAATGATTATAGTGATTATGTATATTGATGGTGATTCTGCCACCGTTGAAGTGTCCGCTTGAAGATCTCCTGCAAGTTTTCAGCGAAACTGCGCATTTTCGCGTTAATCGCATTTAAAAAGATGGCAAAAGTTTGTTTTCGAGGGTTACTGAGAAATTCCAGGACTGCGGGTCTGGTGTCCGCTCGATGATGAGGAAAAACTCTCGCTGGAGCCTCAAGCGATGCAGACAGGCTGGCTCGATGCCGGTTGCCCAGGATTAAACAGAATGTGCAGGGCCATCCGTAAACGATGTACGCTATAAAACCCCTGAAATAGTAGTGAACTAGATATGCGAAGGGCTCGTTGGTGGAGGGCAAGTCAATTACGGGCGTCTAGAGCCGGGTGGAAATAGGAAGGTCTGTCAGGCGCGGACTCTCCATCATCAGACTGGGACGCGAAATACGTCTGCTAACTCGCGGGAACGACGTGGCTGTCATGGTTTCCTCCAGGATCCTGAAATTCACTCCAAGGGTTCTCAGCCAGCAGCATCTGGCAAAGAGGCCTCGTGGACGCTCCTAGTCATCCTAGCATTGAGAAGCGGAGCAGGGTCCGCCAGGTCAGTTCGAGGAATTTCGAAGCAATAGGTCGCCAGGAATCAGGTGGGAGTGAGCACCACCCGGGTGGTTCAGCTCAAGAATGGAGGCCGGATCCCAGTGTTTCAGCAGTCGGCGGAGTAGCAGCCAGGATCCTCAGGATAAGGAAACCATATAGGCTTCCGAATCCGCCAACTACGAATGGACGTTCTTTTCTCCAGCTCTGCGTGCAACCCGAACCCCTTTGAAGCAGACGAACTAAAGTTATGTCCTGGTATCTAATATCCCACGGACACATGACGAGCCAATAGACCTACCAGGAGCCAGGCGTAAAGACCGCTTTGAGAGGGATAAAGAGTATGTCACAACACCAATTTGGAAAAACTACAGACAAAAGCCAACATACTACTTTGATCAAAAGGTGTCGACACTTTGCTCATAAGTTAAAAAAAACTTTATTATTCTACCAAATTCAAATTTTCCCCTTCAAAGTATTCCCCGTTGGCCGCGATGCACTCCAGCCACCTTTTTTCCAGTCGGCAAAACACCTCTGGTAGTCTGGTTTCGAGATCGCCTTTCATGGCCTTCTTCAATTCCACTTTGACCTCTTCTATGCTCTGAAATTTCCGACCCTTTAACTTTTTTTTAGCTTTCCAAAAAGGAGGAAGTCGCAGGGGGTCAAATCGGGACTGTAGGGGGGGTTGGAAGAACACAGAGGTTGAGTGGTCCTGCAGGAACTTCGAGATTTTGAGGGCTGTGTGCGCCGGCGCGTTATCGTGGTGGAGGATCCACGACTTGCTCCTCCGCAGCTCCGGCCGTTTCTGCCTGATCGCTTCCTTCAATTGCCTCAAAACTCCCAGGTAGGATTCAGTAGTTATTGTAGAGCCTTGTTGTTGAAATTCATGATGAACAATGCCCTGGTAGTCGAAGAACACCGTCAACATGACCTTGACTTTGCTGGGAGCCTTTCTCGCTTTCTTTGGTCTCGGCTCATTTTTGAAGCGCCACTCCGATGCCTGTTGGGTAGTTTCCGAATCAAAGCCGTGAATCCATGTTTGTCTCCAGTAATGACCCTCTTCAGCAATTCGGGGTCGTCGGTTGTCGCTTCGAGATTGAGACTGGCCGTTTCTTTCCGGGCGTTCTTTTGATCAAAAGTCAAATCCTTTGGGAAAAAGAACGGCGTTGAGTATTCTCACTCCCAAAATGTCCTTCATTATCGGTTGAGTCGACCCGAATGATATCCCTGCTTCTTCGGCGACCTCCCTGACAGTTATTCGTCGGTCTTCAGGCACCAGTTCCAACACCTTGTCCACTTTTTCAGGCGTGGTTGATGTGGACGGTCTCCCGGAACGCTCGTTGTCGGCGGTCTCTTCCCGAACCTCCTTGAATAACTTGTACCACTCGAAAACTCGTCTTCGGCTCATGACGGCATCCCCGTAGGCTGTTTGCAACATCCAAAAAATTTCGGCCCCCGTGAATCCGTTTTTCACACAGAACTTGATGCAAATTCGTTGATCCTCCATTTCGGTGACTAACGAAATCGAAGCACGGGTAAAATGGCTTCACTTCGAACAGCCGCTGCTCGCGCTTTTGTTGCGCGTGATTTTTAAAAAATGGCAGGTCTCCAAGCCAAGGGCGACGTTTGCGTTTACCACAAACCGGGAGAAAATATATTGAGTTTTCAGGATTTTATGAGCAAAGTGTCGAAACTTTTTGATCAGAGTAGTATATACCATGATTTACGGGACGACCGTCAATATAGGGTGTCAAAACCTACATTAATATAAAAGGTGAATCTCCTGATGATATAATTGAATATTTATTATAGCCAACTGCCACCAAACGGAAAAATACAATCGAAATTATTTTTAGAAATTTTATTCAATACCTTTCCTTCCTTTAACAAGAAAGGCTAACCACGTCAGCGTAGTGCAGGTTGTATGATGAAGTCCTACTAAGGGAGCTGTTATGTATTCATATTTTCATAGAGATTATTTATCATCATCATTTGCTGTATAAATACTTTGTTTTTGATTAAAATGAGTGGTATGCAAAAATAACTTGCGTTGCGTTTAATATTTTAAATTAGATACATAATAATTGGCGACGAAGGAAAATCTTTTATTGTACTAAGTTAATGCTTAGGTAAGTTGAATTTTATTTTTAAAATGGCGAATTTAAAAAATATATAATATTTTGATCCTAAAAATCCAGAGAAATGGATAACGTACTTGGAAAGAATGATTTTTTTCTTCCTGGCTAATGATATTGTAAAGGTTGAAAGGATATTGAAAGGCTATATTTCTTACGCTAATAGGCGCTGAAACTCATGCTATAGCAAGATCGTTGGCCTCGCCAAAAGAATTATCTTTCGTGGAATATGATGACTTAATTAAATTATTGACGGATCATTTTTGTCCTAAGCCAAATATAATAGTCCAAAGATTTTTGTTCAATAAGAGAAATCAGGGTGATGAATCAGTTAGTGCCTATGTTGCATAGCTAAGAAAGTTAAGTGAAGATTGTGAATTTATGGATTTGGAGGACCGATTGAGAGATAGACTGGTGTGTGGATTGAGAAAAGAATCAAGAGTGAAAAGATTATTATCTGAAAATAATTTAAGTTTTGAAAAGGCCTTAAACATTGCTATATGTGATGAATCGGCTAGTGCAGACGCCAGTGTTTTGCAATAAAGGATTACAGAAGTAAATAAGATGAAAAAAGCTAGCAGAACTGCCCACCTAAATTTAAATCGGGCAAAGTTCATTTTAAGGAATTCAAGAAAATGAATAATGAAATAATTATTTGCATACGTTGTAAAGGAAATCATATGCCAAGTGTATGTAAATTCCGAAATGCTAATTGTTTTAAATGTGGCAAGATTGGTCATGTACAAAAAGCTTGCTTAACAAATGTTGGTAAATCTGGAAACCTATATAGGGCTAATAGTAATCCAACTTTGTTACCTGAGAAGGGAGGAGATAAGCAATCCTTATTATATAACAGCAAATTTGGATAACCACGATGTACACATGTTAATTGACTCGGGAAGTGCATACTCATTATTAAATGAAGAAACTTTTCTTGAATATTGGAAATTGACGCAACTTAAAAAATCTGAGATGCTTCTAAATACATGGTCATCCAGTCAAGTAAAAATTCTTGGGAAACCCTATGTTAAAGCAAGACTATCCCATGGTAGTAGAAGTTTACCAATTTTAGTGGCTGATGGATTAGGTCCCAACATTCTGGGAAGGCAATGGTTTTCAGCTTTTCGCCTGAAGTTAAACCTTTTAAATTCATTGGAAACTAATCCTATTTTACCTGATTTCGAGGAATTGTTTAAGAAGGAAATTGATGTCTATAATGGGCCATTAATTCACATCGATATTCCTGATAATGCTGAGCCCAAATTTGTGAAGGCCAGAACCGTGCCGTTTGCTCTACGAAATCTAGTGGATGAAAAATTGAAAGTACTAGAGGAACAAGGTGTTATCGAACCGGTAAAATTTACTAAATGGGCTTCTCCAATTGTTACGGTTCTGAAGAATGATGGCTCCATAAGAATTTGCCACGATTATAAATCAACAGTTAATTTGTATTCTAATCCTGATAAATATCCGTTGCCTACAATTCCGCAAATATTGGATAAGTTGAGAGGAGGCAAATTGTTTACTAAAGTAGATATGGCTCAAGCGTACCAGCAGTTGAAAGTGGATGAGAAATCTTCAGAAATCCTGGCTATTAATACACATAGAGACTTATATAAGATGAGACGTCTACCTTTTGGTTTGAATTCTGCCGTTGGAACTTGCCAGAGGTTTATGGACACTCTTTTGAGTGGAATTGATGGAGTAGCGGTATATTTGGATGATGTTCTTATCGCAGGAAGTAATTGTGAATACTTAAAAAAGAAAACTGAAAAAGCTCTTTTGCGTTTCAAAGAAGGAGGACTTCCGCTTAAAAGAGACAAATGCAAATTCTTCGTATCTGAAATCGATTTTTTAGGACTGAAAATTGACTATAGAGGAGTTCATCCATCTGATGAAAAGCTTAGAGCTATTAAAGACACTAGACCGCCATGTAATAAAAAGAGTTAATGTCTTTCCTTGGACTTTTGAATTACTATGAAAGGTTTTCAAAAAACAAGTCCACAGTGGTTGAACCGCTTAATAGACTGTTGGATAGTAATTCACCTTGGAAATGGGGAAGAGAACACCAAAGATCTTCTGATAAGGCTAAAGATTTGATTAGTTCTGAATCGGTGTTGGCTCTTTTTGATGACAATTTACCTATTTTAATCAACTGTGACGCATCAGAGTATGGCATTGGCGCCGTTTTGTCTCAAATACACAATGGAGTGGAAAAACCAGTTATGTTCGCCTCCCGGACTTTAAATAAAACCGAAATAAAATATGCAGTAATTGATGAAGAGGCATTAGCGGTTATTTTTGGTGTATCAAATTTTTCACAGTATCTTCTAGGGAGAAAATTTAAAATATTAACTGATTATAAGCCCCTAGTTGGAATATTCAACCCAAAAAAGCCGATACCTCAAGTGCTATCGCCGCGCATGTTGAGATGGTGTTTGACTCTGGCTTCGTATACTTATACTATAGAATATAAACCGGGAAAAGTAAATTGTAATGCCGATGCATTAAGTAGACTTCCTTTAGATGAATGTCCAAGTGTAGTTCCGAACCCTACAGAGGTGGTTTTTTTATAGAATCGGAGCATGCTGCAATCAATTCTTCGGAAGTGGCAAAACTAACTAGTAAAGATCCAATCCTTTCTAAGATTAAATTCTGGGCAATGAATGGGTGGCCTGAAAGGAGAGTTGATGATAAATTTAAAGATTTTGTCTCCTAATCTAATTATATATTAGTTCATAAAGATTGTTTATTGTGGGGGAGCAGGGTGATTATACCTGAAAGATTAAGAAATGATATTTTAAATCTGTTACATGATACTCATATTGGCATAGTGGGGACAAAAGCGTTAGCTCGAGGATTATGCTGATGGCCCGGGATGGATAGAGATATTGAACGGATGATATCCAGTTGTGCATTTTGTTTGTCGTGTAGTCACGATCCGCCAAAAACTGACGTATATCCTTGGATTTGGCCAACAAGGCCTTAGTCGAGACTACATATTGATCATGCGGGTCCTTTTCAAGGAAAACTTTTTCTGGTTGTAGTAGATGCCTATTCTAAGTGGATTGAGGCTAAAATCGTATCTACAACATCTACTGAAACTACCATCAATAGTCTAAAAGAAATATTCGCGACTCACGGGTTGCCGGATGTGATAGTTTCAGATAATGGTACGTCTTTCACATCGGAACTTTTCAAGACTTTCTCAAAAAGAAATGGCGTAAAGCACATCTTGTGTGCGCCTTATCATGCAGCGTCAAAGGGGCAGGTGGAGAGAGCTATTCAGACGCTTAAAAATCTGCTAAGAAAGAACAGCTCGGGAAATTGGACGACTAGGTTATCTAGATCTTTGTTATCGATGAGAATAGCGATAAACAGCACGACGCAAAAATCCCCAGCTCAGTTGTTGATGAACAGAAACCTGAAGAGTCTCATAAATAAATTTCACCCTGAAAGTGTGTCGGAGGGAAGGATGCGACAGGAAGACAGGTTTATAAGAAATTGGAAACCCCATAGAGTAGTAAATGAAGGACAGGCAGTTATAGCACGAGGGTACCATGGCCCCAGATGGCTACCAGGTGTAGTGCAAGAAAAAACTGGTCCTGTTTCTATTAAGGTAGAGACAGATGACGGAGAAATTTTAAACCGGCATTTAGATCAAGTCAAAAGTTGTGGGGAAAGTGAAGCAACTCCCACTACATCGTCAACTCCACGAGAGTCAACTAAAATTGAAGTCCCCCAAGCTGGTCAGGAAATAGATCCTACTGGTGAAAGGTCGAGTCCTATTTTGAGGAGGTCCTCAAGATTAAGAAGGCCTTCGAAGTTTTTTGAAATGTAAATTTTTGTTGTGGGGAGAAGTTGTTATGTATTCATATTTTCATAGAGATTATTTATCATCATCATTTGCTGTATAAATACTTTGTTTTTAATTAAAATGAGTGGTATGCAAAAATAATTGCGTTTAATATTTTAAATTAGATACATAATAGGAGCTTATTTACGTTATTTTAGTTCAAGAATAAGCTGAGAAAATTATTTCATTTTAAAAGAAACATACGCGTCAAAATAGCGCAAATTATCTTTATCAAGAAGAGGCTATACAAGGCGAAGTGCTTATTCATCTCTAAAACATGCTTCCAAAGAGTTTAAAAGCAGAGAAGTCCGTGGAGGTGTTAATTTAACGATTGGTACAATATCCTGATCGTTTAACTGAATGTCGTTGATTTTTAACTTACAACGAATAAATTATATATATGATATTTTATCAAATGTTTAAATATTCATCTATATTTTCTAAAAGTTGGTATATTGTCGCGTAGAAAAAAATGGAGAGTCAAATCTCAGAATGTCACGACAATTTATTTTATGTATTTATAACTTTTGAAATATACCAGAGAGGCTACGAAGGAAGTTAACATTGTAGAAAATATGAACAACAAAATTAATAACCTATTTATAAATTAATAAATATTTTCTACAATATATATATATAAACACTGCGCGCGCAATTTTCGGAAAAACATAGAAATCATTATCTACACGAAGCGAGTTTATATAGCCTTTTTCAATTTCATTTGTTCTGAAGTTAAATTTAAAACGAAAATAATTAAAGACATCAACAGAAAAATAAAATCCAATTAACGATGAAATTCTAGTCATGCTGCGGAAATCAGAGGCAATTACTCTGGTCGAGAATGAATTTAAAGAAATATTTCATTAATTTATTTTATTTTCTTTCGGCACAAGGAACACTAAAAACTAGAAATCGTGACACGGTTTGAGAATTAGCATTTACTCACACCTAATTGAACTGTAATGAGGGGTTTCAACAAAAATCATATTATATATTTTATCTTACCTTATATAATAAACGCTTGTTCCAGAGTAGAGGAGAAATAAGAGAAACATGCTTATACAGTTAATGCCGCTGTAGCTATGTAAAACCATCTCAGAAAACTGTTTATAACCAAAGATATAGAGATAAATATATCAAAATTAGTATACGCTTTATTATGCTTATATATATTCATTAAATCGGGTATATTATCGGCCTGATTGGCATTTTTCTTTTCACTAACCCCACAGGTTACATATGCGTAATTCACTCGCCTAATATCGCATGAACTTCCTGAGTATTCATAACTAATATTAATGGAGTGTTTCAAGGCTGAATTAAAAATATATATTTTTCAAGGTGTCGTTTAGAGTTCAAGTTACTTTTAACCCCAGTTTTTATGATGAATATATAAACAAATTCATAAGTAGTATTAGAGTTGAAATATACTCGAAATTTTTCCCTGTCATATGTGCCTCTGAGCCAAAGATCTAGTTATGTGATAGATTATATTTTGATGGTAAAGCAAGCTTCACACGATATATGCAAAAGCAAAATGTGTAAAAAGTGAAACTATTATATTTTACCTAATTTTTATAATTATCCTGCAGGCTCTTCATTTTATATGAGCGATGGTTTAGCTTGAATTTTATATCATTTTTGTGAAGAGATAGAATAATTCAAAACTCCGAATAGTGATCCCGCAATCACTTTTGTAAATACCAGGTTTTCATTCTTGGCCAGTGTAGAGGAGCTATTGCCAAAGCTACACAAAAATAATCACAGATCAATCCCGTATCAATATTCGAGTTATTCTAAGGATTTATTCGTGGGTTATTGATGATCCTTTCAGTAATTTATTGTCATTATGTGATGATAAATTTAGTAAATTTAGATAGAATTATAATGCTCGCATCATCGTTTCCTATTAGAGCTACTTATAATTAAAAGGCATATTTTGGATCACAAATAAAATTAAATATTTTATTTAATATAAACATCCCCAATATTTCGCTAGGCTGTACACCTATATTCGTCGGGGTTTTTCCGTAATTTGAAATGTTTTGGCTAACCACGCGACACCTTCGAGCGACGATATATAATATATTTATATTATGCACTCTGTGGCTGAAATTTGAAATATATACGCATATTTATATTTGACTATATATGTACATTTATAAAATTTCAATTAGTAATAAATGAGTCTTAATATGTATAATAAGAATGTTTAGTAAATTTTTCAGAAGGGATGTCGATTTTTCTAGAGAGGTACTAGATAACTCTCCACACCCTGACTGTCCCTCTCGGTTACTACAGGTTTGACCTTCTCGGTTACCACAGTATAGCGAGAGTCGACAAGATTCCACAACAAAGGAGGTAAGAAGCCTGTCCAGAGAGAAGCGAGAAAGATCGAAAGATGGAGAAACAAGCTGACAACCCCAACGACACAGCCGAAGATCCCGCAAGATAAGAGAAGTTCGCCACCTTCGGCCTGACAATGCGACAACATGCCGCAGAGGAGGTACAGAGAGGTACTGGAAAACTCTCCACACCCTGACTATCCCTCTCGGTTACCATACACATACACAAACATATAAATATGTCATAATTTGCCTAATGCCCAAAAGATATAATTTATTCTCGCCATAATTAATAGGTTAAATTGTAAATACAAATTCATCCATCATTAATACTCTGTACAAAATAAACGTGGAAGCCAGCGCGCGCGGGCGAATGCTACGCCGGCACACCGCGCGCGCGCTCACGAGTGTTTCGAAGCTTACATGCACAACGGCTGCGCCCTTCCATTCCACCACGGCAGATACGACATATATATATTTTAATTAAAAAGGCATATATTGGATCCAATATATGCCTTTTTAATTAAAATATATATATGTCGTATCTGTCGTATATCTTATATAGAGAAAAAATATATTCTGCTTGTATTTAGAATTGTTGAGATTATCTTAATTTTGGTTATCTTGAGGATTAAGCTCTGGCAATGCAGTCGTGGTTGAAATAACAATTTTGAGAGTATGAAAATAAAATAAGTTTTGAAAAGAGATTGTTTTAATTGAGCTTATAAGATATATAAAAACATAATTTGATTCAAGTACTGCCTGGCTTAAGGCGTAAGAATAAAAAAAAATGAAAAGCTTATTTACATAATGTACAAATGTTTTGAGCCGACCAACGGGATGAAACAACGAGTTTTTATATGCAAAGCGTGACCTCTGGCGGTCGATTTAGCAGTATGTATCTATGAAATATATTTCCAAATAAAATAATATTTTAACATAACATTTTAAATAATAGCTTTATATAACATATATATACATGGTAATTGAAACCAACAACCCCATATTATATAATATAACAAAATTGTCGTGTTGTATTATAAACACCTCTGTAAATAATTATACCCATGATCGACATGTGTCCTTACATCACAATATGCAATGTACTCTGTATAAACAGAAAATAATAAATGAAACTGTGTAATAGAAGAAAGGTTGAGCTAAATATCAGAGATTGGAGTATAAGAAGCCCGACAACGTTTGAGAACGAGGCTTAGAAGATGTAGAAGGATGTGTAGAAGTCGTTAAGAGTCTACAATGACATCTCTTCCGTGATCCACGCCTTAATTGCATCCGCTGAAGGCTAGTACTTCCTTATCGATGAATATATATAAACCTCCACCAAGCCGAAAAGTTTGTCTCAAAGATCCACCATCGACCATGTAAACCAGTAAGAAACTTCTTCTTAACCATCTTGATATTTTGCTAGCTCGACTCTTTTCTGTTCACGGAACTTTCCTAGTATAACTGTGTCCCTTCGTTTTTTTGTGTGGTGAACAATCCCAAGTCTTCCATTCTGCTTCGACCACGACTGCTTGTACTCTGTGATAACTGTTAAAGGGCTTTCAAGGTGCAGAGAGGTACTGGAAATCTCTCCACACCCTGACTTTCCTCTCGGTTACTACAGGTTTGACCCTTTCGGTTAACACAGTGAAGCGAGAGTCAACAGGATACCACAAAGACAGGATAATACAATGAAGAAGGTAAAAAGCCTGTCCAGAGAGAAGCGAGAAAGAGCGAAAGATGGAGGAGCAAGCTGACAACCCCAACGACACAGCCGAAAATCCCGCAAGACATGTAAACCGAGGAGCGGAGTGGCCGTAAACCCGTCGTCAAACAGAAGCTACAACCTCTCTCAAGTCCTACATGGAAAGCCTTCCACGTCAGCAGGACGACAACCAAAGTTCAAGTCTCCTGAATAAAAAAATCATCAAAACTGTGATTTTTCAAAACCTATGCAACTTTCTCCTCAGGCTCACAGCTTGTTTCCCCATTAATTTTGTGTTTAATTTTACTTTAATCATTCTTAATATTTTACAAACTAATTTATTAATTTTTAACCAAATTATAAATTTTAATTCATTAATTTCAATTTAACTTTTTAAAAAATCGCCAATCACGCTTTTTCACTAATATACTTATCTTACATATCGTTCCTAAATTTACCTAAAATGACATTATCTAAATCAACAACTTAAAAAAACATTATTATTATATTTTAATTACTCTCATCATATGATTATTCTAAACTTATTTAGGGGGCTTTCTTAACATCTTATTTTCATACCAAAATACCAATATCCTAATCAAATTCTCAAAATTTTGTAAAAATCACCATTGTAAATGTTCACCATTTTATGTAAACGTCCCAATTCAAACTACCCTCGTGACTATCACGCCATTGCAATTTTACATGGATAATATTCGTGCGACCATAATCAATGATAAGAAAAAAAGTAATTTTTAAATATAAATTAACATAGGTGAAAAACATTTCTTAATTTCATAAATCTCAAATATCCCAAAATCACAACATCCGTCCTGCCCTGCCCAAAACAAGTTTAAAATAAATATACCGTCCACAAACACCATTCCCCGCCAGTAGCTAAATTAGGTCACCTCCCGACAAACTTATTACCACGTTAAAATTCCAACATAGTTACACTCCCTCGTCCATTCCTTTTACAATTTTTCGCATTATACGTGCCACATCCACTAACGGTCTAAAAATTCTCGACATGTGTTCGTACAACCAGCACTCATGACTCTAGTAAACTTGTTATTCATGGTGAAACAGGTTAGATTATGCACCGAAACAAATACTTCACGTGACTCCTTTTCATACACACCTTTTCCTCACAAGTGTCACAGCGCCACACAATAAATCTTTTTTTTTTCACTTAACTGGCTACAAAGACTGGTTCATGCCTTTGACACATCTTACCCTAAAGCGTGTCCACGTCGAAAGACACATCTTTCACCACACATTTAGCCTAATATCACTGTTAATAATATTTTTACTAAGGCTAAACTAACATCGAAACACAACGACCTACGAACACCGAGAAAGCTACATCTTTCCAATAGACCAGAAATATGCCAACCTTAACAAGAGAAAAGATAGAAATTCAGTTCCAATTAAAGTCAATTTGCGTCCTAATTGGCAAAGAGCCGTGAAACACCTCAATTCAAGTAAATGACAAATCTAACAAATATCTCGCGAGGAAGATTGACCCCCAGTAATAGAAATCCTCGACGCTATTTAATCACAACACACACACAATATACGAGGGCCATCCAATAAATAAGTTTCCCTATTTTTTAACAAATAAACAACATTATTTACAATTATGCAGTTATTTTATTTTCATTATACAACTCATAGACTACCTCTCTAAATAATCACCATTTCTGTCCAAACACTTTTGGTACCGTTGTAGCAATTTTTAGATACCACTGTTGTACCAAACCGTGTCCTGTCTTCGTAGCCAGTGGTTCGCCTCCGCCTGCACTTCGTCATCATTCGCAAAGTGCTTGCCTCCAAGGTGCAACTTGAGTGCTGGATAAAGATGGAAGTCGCTTGGGGCAAGTTCCGGAGAATAAGGTGGATGTGTGAAAATTTCCCATTTGAAGTTTTCCATAGCCATAACTTTGCCTGCAGAGATTGTGACCTTCGCCTTTTTTGGTGCACTTTTCTCAGGCTTCTCCCACACCATGCTTTGTCGTTTTGTTTCTGGAGTTGAAAGATGCACCCAGCTTTCATCTCCAGTGACAATACGGGAAAACAGTTGATCTCCATCTCTTTGATGCATTTCCAGGAAAGCTCGGGCTGCCTCCATCCGTTGTTGCCTGTGATTTTCCAAGAGCAAACGCGGGACCCATCTTGCGCAGACTTTGCGAAAATTCAAAACATCTGACATGATTGTTCCAATCGAAGAGCGTCTAATTTCGATTCCAGGAGGCATTCGAATCATTATTTCGTCAATGGTGACGCGGCGATCTGCTTCCACCACATTCCGAACAGCAGCAACGGCTGCATTGTCCGTAGCAGTAACGGGGCTGCCGCTTCGCTCGTCATCATGCATGTTTTGCCGTCCTTCCAAGAACCATGAACGCCATCGGCGAACCATTTGGATGCTCATACATTCTTCACCATACACTGATACTGATTTGCGATGAATATTGACCGCAGTTTAATTTTTCGCCGTGAAAAAACGAATTACAGAACGGAGTTCGCAAGTGGACACGTTCACCAGTGGTAGCTCCATGGAAACTGAAGCGCTACGGACTTGCGCGTACGAGTAGCGTGATTTTGAAGGTCACCAGCTTCCAACGCATCCTAGTGACCATTTATTCTATAATAACTATTTTTTACAACGTTTCGTTCGCAGAAAAAAAATAGGGAAATTTATTTATTGGATGGCCCTCGTATATATAAAAAATTACATGTTAATTGATATCACAACACAACATTTTAGTAACCAATTCGGCCAAAATTTTGCTACTCAGAATTTAGCGCACAGCGCACAACAATTTTTTTTTACTATATAATTGATTTTACCTTTATATTTCACGGTGATTCTAAAAACCTTGCGTCTAATCATTTTTTATTATTTAAATACTAGAAAAAAACGTACAGCTGCCAAACAGTTGTACATCGCAATTATGCGATTACTAACGTGACCTCATTAATTATAAAGGCTTTACTAACAATTACCAAATAAAACAATTGGCAAAGTTTGATCAAGACTTTTCAAAACAAACGAGAATATTATTGTTCAATTCATTCCAATATCCAACATTAATCTAATCTATATAATATGAAGGTATAATGTCTGTGAAAAAAGGAACATCAATAAAAATCATAAAGAAAAAAGAAGAATGTTTTGACATGAATAACAAAGGATGATATTTAATTTTTAAATAATCTTTTGCATTTGAATATATTATCTTTTGCATTTAATCATTTCTCACTTTTATAATGTTGTGCTAAGTATATAAGCCAATAAATATATTTTATATCGAAACGCTCCAACTCTTCAATCGAAAATTAACAACAAATTGGTAGCAGAGCGCCGTTAAAAAGAAGTGAGTTCTAACAGGCTTAACTTCATGATATTTGAATTTATTTTTAGAAGGTTGAACATAAATAAATTAAAGCTTCAAAATGGACGTGTTCAACATCACGAAAATTGAAACCTTAATTGATAGAAATTATGCTATTTGGAGTATGAGGCTTGAAACGCTACTTGAAGCCAAGCAAATTTTTGAACTGATTGAAAATCAAATGCGCCAACTAAAATAAAAATGATCCATTATCTATTATAATTTATGATAATTGGAGCAAAAAATACAAGGAAGCCCTTGGATATATGATCTCAAGTATGTCTCCTGAGATTGCAATTATCTACAAAAGAATAAAGAATGCCAGAGAAATTTTTAAACCTAACTAAATTGAAGAAACAGCACAATGGAAATATTGAATATTACAGAGGGTGTTCACACATATAGGAAACGAGCGCCCGGTGTAAAAAATGAACTATTACTTTATTTTAAAAAATCAACAACGTGGATTTCGAAAAGGCTTAAGCTAATTCTAACACGCAATACATTAAAAAATAATAAATGCCCTTCAAATACAATATTTTCATAAGAGGTTATATTTTAGGACTTTCCAGAGCTAATCTTACCTATTTGGACAAATTTGAAATATGAAAACAAGATGATATCAACATTCTTAAAAAGGTTTTTATAATATTATTCACGACAAAAATATCAAGTTTTTATTCAGAGCACCAACGGAAAAATGGACAAAGGATTATCACGCTATATCTGTGAGAACTCCTGCAAACTGTCAAAAAAGTGAAAAAATATATTACAAAATAAAATCCTATGCCACAAAGAGATACAGCCAAATTAATAGGAACATCAGTGTCAACAATAAATAAAATCATAAATAAAGATTTAGGCCTAAAAGCTACAAAAAAACATGCGGTTCACAATTTTTTTTCAGAGCCATATTCGTCAGCGACACACTATCAGCAGATATTTTTATGAAAATTTCTTGGCTGCTGATAGATGGAAATTTATTGTTACATATGACGAAGCATGGGTATATTTAACCGATTGCGACAGAAAAAGAGCTATATACTATTAAAAAGGGTGGAAAAATCTAGGCAAATTTGGTTGAAGGAATGTGCCGAAAGTTAGCCCAAAGGATTTATGGTGGCATGCGGTATATCATATGAAGGAAAATTAAAAATAAGAAAAGTGAAAGAAATTCCAAAATAAACTCGGAGTACTATCAAAACAACATTTTAGAACCTATATTTCAAAATGATATTCCCTCTATCTTTGGAAAACAGAGCAACAAAGTCTGGTTCCACCATGATAACGCCACAAGTCATACCTCATCTTCAACCCAAGCTTATTTGAAAGATCTAAGGCAAAGAACAGGAATCAACACTATTCCAAAGAACAGAACCCCTGTAAAATCTCCTGGTTTAGCCCCGATGGATTTTTGCCGTTTTGGATGCCTTAAAAGAGCACTTGGAAAGAGAAACCCTAGGACAATTGAAAGTCTCAGGAAAGTGGTAAAGGAAGAATGGGATCTTTTGAGTATGACCATTATCAGAAAGTGTCTGCTATCGTGGAAAATCAGGTGTCGTTCTGTAAATAACCAAAAAGGCTTTCAAATAGATCATTTGAAAAATTTCAAATATGGTGTTAATTTTTAATAATTTATAATAAAACTTGTTTCCTATAAGTGTGAACACCCTCTGTATATAACTAGAGCTCAAGGATTTTGTAATCAAATATCTCAGCTAGGGAAATTAATATCTGAAAGAGAATTAGTCAGATACATAATTGAAGGTCTCCCAGATAGCTACACAAGTATTCATACAGCTCTAATTATGAATAGAAATATTTCTATAGGAAATTTAAGACAAACCCTTCTTGACTTTGAAAAAAAAACATGGCATTAAATGCAACAATGCCTTTAAAGAACAAGAGAATAAAACCATATATATATGCCAATATATAATCATATATGCCATAAACCTGGTCATCTCCAAAACCAATGTTGGCACACTCCAAAAAAAAGGAAGACTTTTAATATTTATACAAATAACTTATCAAAATGAATTCCATTTTCACAAAAGAATAAAGAAGAAACTGATTTATCAGAGATTCAAGGACAATCTTCTAATCAAAAAGAAATATTTGCTCTCAATACAGAATTTTACCCATCATATTCTGACACTCAAATTTGGCAAATTCTGCATGTACTTCACACATGACTAATGACAGATTACACTTAAAAGATGAAAATTTCGAAGAAAAAACCATCAATGTGACTGAGAATGGAAGAAGCATAAAAACATTAGCTAAAGGAACTGTTAGAATGAAGCACATGATTCAAAATGAAGAAGAAAACAATATAAAACTGAAAGAAGTACTTTTTGTACCTGATTTACGAACAAATTTACTCCCCAAAATCACTCAAAAAGACATAAAATTGATCCAAAGGCCAAGAAATCCATATTTGTAGGATACTCCCAATTTAGAAAAGCCTACCGACTCTATGATTATGAAGAAGATATAGTGTGTGACGTTTCGGTAACAGCGTTGTTACCATCTTCAGACAAAAGTACTGAATGAGAAATTTTACCACAGCATGTTTTTAAATAGTTCCTGTTATCAAGTGTGTAAACAAGATAACAGATAAGAGGAAGATATTTATCTGATAAACAGATGAGATAAACACATGATGAATATTATTCTTAGAATTAAAGGTTTCTTCGAATATAATTAAAAGCATATCTATAAATATCATTTATATTTCCTCTTTCTTCCATTCTGTTAATTGTAGCACATTTCTTTTGAATGAAAAATGCTTCTTTAAATTGTCTCTTAAAATAATTTTTCTCATAATCTAGTATCTTTGTTTCTTTTAGGTTAAAATTATTATGTCCTGTGATTTTTCTATGTTCTATATATATATTCTGCACTTGTAGAACATAGAAAAATAAAATTAAAAAAATAATAATAATAATGATAAATAATAAAAATAATAATATGCCACCGATTGTAATTAAATCGACGATCGGACCAACCGGCGAGAAACTATGCATAATCGAAGCCTCCTTAATAACGAAGATCCTAGACAAATGTGGAATCGAGTATAAACTTAAAGAAACTGTTCAATCAAAGAAGAGAACTCGCGGCTCCCAATCGGATGACTCAAGATCGTCAACTAGGAGCGAGCGTAATCTGAAGACGCCTAAATGGACATCGACGAACAAAGTCCCGCCACTGGAATTTCTCAACAAATTAACGCAGCTCACCCACATAAAGACGATCAAGAAAATAATGACAACGATGGCCCATGGACCACAGTCACTAACGTGAAAAAACCGAGAATTCCTCCTGTTATTGCAGAAAATGTAGCAGATTGGAAGCTTCTTTGCCAAGAACTAAAATACTTGTGCATAGAACCATTCCAAGTCACGATTTCTGGCAAAAAGCACATAATTAAATCGAAAAACATAGGCGACTTAAAAAAAATCAGGGAGTATGTACAGAAAAATAATGGAGGATATTCCCACAGACTACAGGAGGAAAAACCACTGAAAGTGGTATTGAAGGGGGTAACAACAGCCTTAAAAGAAGAAGACGCCGTAACTGAACTGGTCTCAATGGGCTTCACTGAGGTCATTGTCAAAAGACTCCATAGACAATCGACCAAAATACCGATGAATATAGTCCTAGTAGAGCTACCGAAAAATGAACAAAATAAACGAATCTATGGAATAACCGAAATACTTTACCAAAAAATAGTCGTGGAATCATTCAGGACTACAAAACGAGTGACCCAATGCTTTAACTGCCAGAGTTTTGGACATGGCCAGCTAAACTGCTTTTTGAAGCCCAAATGCGTCATGTGTGCTGAAGAACACCATTCTAAGGATTGTCCAAGAAAGTCGAAATAGCTCCAACCAAAGTTACCGCGGATGCCCAAATTTTCCGAAGCCACAACAACAGTAGCTAAAGCCCCTCAGACAAAACTCCCCTAACACCATACCTCAAGCGAGCTCCACTAAAACAGAAGAAGCAACTGTTGAAAAACAAAAGGCAAGTTACGCTGAAACTGCAAAAAAGAAAACTACTCGTTCTGACACCAGGGAACTGTGCGAAAGGTTATTAGAAATTATCAAAACTCACTTACAATGAAAGGCAAATTACCTTTAAAATCGTTTTCTGGAATTGCAACGGAATCAAACTCAAAAAAAGAAGAATTCCTACAGTAAAATCTGTAAAGAAGAAACAAAATTCTCAAAGAAGTTCTCAACCAGCCTAATATAGAAGACTTATCAATGATTTATCAAGACTCTGCGACAAGACTATTCTCGCAATTTCAAAAATCATCAAATCCAACTATACAAGAAATTGTTAAAAAATCAAGGTGACCTCAGCCACCGAATCCGACGACCTAGCCCTAATGGCTAGCTGACAGCCAAATACCCAACAACTGCCCTCCTGTAAGGTTCGGGGTGCCACTCCAGCATTACAACTCGCCATGTGTAAATAATCTGGACAAAGGTGACTCGCGAGCTAAGCAACTAAGCACTAAGACTAAGCAAAGTCAACAATTGGTAGCAGAGCGTGGTTGCTTGATATAAATCTCAAAAGCGAAAATATTTAATCTGAAGATAAAGCAAGAAGTTTATTCTGATCGGTAAACTGAAGCACTTCTAAGAAGATTAAAGGTATTTATATAGATTGAGTTAAATTATATCTATATATTGCATGTTTAAAAGCTACCCAATATTTAAATAAATTTAAAATATATATTTGTTTTTAAATTATATTGGTTTGTTTATATTAGCTCAAAAGGCGAAAATGGCTGAATATAATTTTTTATCCCAAACAAAAATTGAGCCATTAACAGGAACAAATTTTCAAATATGGTCGTTGAAAATCGGCGCAGTTCTGAGAGGAAGAAAATTATTTAAATGTGTAATTTCCGATCCAGAACCTGATATGGAAGACAAAGGTTCTTGGGAGATTTGGAGTGATAAAAATGATGAAGCTTTTGGGATAATCATCACAACATTGACTAATGAACAAGCTGGAATGTTCATAGGAGAAACAAATGCTAAGAAAGTATGGGACTCACTGAGAAAAACATACACAGGCAATTTGGAAGATAAAATTATTGTTATAGGCTTAGAATTAAGGAACATTAAAATGAAAGATAATGAAACTGTAGATGAATATATAACAAGGGCAAAAAATATTGCTGCTAGAAGTTCGTCATTAGGGCATGAATTTACCACAAGGGAACTTTCATTTCATATTGTCAGAGGCATACATCCAAGATACGAAAATATTGCTATTGTCTTACGATCTAAGAGAGAGGCAACAATTGAAGAGATTCAACAAACTTTAAGAGAAGAGGAGTCAAGAAGAAATATGAGATTATATCAATCGGTTGAGAATGGGCATGAACAAGTATACAGAATTAAAGATAGAAAAGTTCAACAATTTCAGCCAAAAAGATGTTTTGTTTGTAATAAAAAGGGACATCTAGCTAATGATTGCTGGTTTCAAGATAAACAGAAACAAGGATATCAAAAGAAATGGACTCCTGTTTATAGAAATCACAAATACAGTAGAGAACATTCAAATAACCTAGTGGATACTGTGAAAAGAGGAATTAATGAGCAAGCATTTGAAACATATGTAAAATAATTTGAAGATTCACCAGATAGGAGAAATGATAGGCAAATACGGTGTATAGATTCAGGATGCACCGCACATTTTACCCCAAACATAACTTTGATGGAAAATGTGATAGATTTTGAAAGTGAAATCAATCTAGCTGAGGAGGGCAAAACTCCCAAGCCATAGCCAAAGGAGATATGAGACTTACTACATGCACAAGTGAAGGCCAAGAAAATATTTGCATCAAAGATATCTTACATGTACCAAGTTTAAGGAATAATTTCTTGTCAGTATACGATATAGTTATTTTCAATAAGAATGGATCAAAAATTTCTAATGAAGGGAATGATTTAGTTGCTGAGGCATATATTAAAGATAGAATGTTTATGATGGAAACAAAACTAAGAAATGTACCAATATCAAAAAATGAACACATTTAAATACACATTTATCAAATAAAAATAGCAATATAAGTTTATGGCATAAGAGATTAAACCATATAAATGAATAATACATGGAAAAATGATTCAAGGACACATTGTAAGAGGATTGGATCTAAAATTTGAAAGGTTACCAGAGTGCGAAGCTTGCATAATGGGAAATCTGGTTCAAAAGCCATATAATAGTACATAGAATTATACAGTTAAACCCCTGCAGTTGATTCATATGGATCTATGTGTAACAATGCCATGTCAATCTTTAGGATGATCTAAGTATTTTCTTGTTATAGTAGATGACTACAGTAGAAGAATCTTTGTATATTTCCTGAGATCAAAAGATGAGACCTTTGAGAGATTTGAAGAATTTAAAGCAAGAGCCGAAAACGAATTAAGTATTAGAATAAAAGATGTAAGAACCGACAATGGAACTGAATTTTGTAACTCTAGATTTTAAGGACTTTTCAAGAGAAATGGTATCCATCACCAACTTACCACAACATACTCACCACAAAGTAATAGGGTCGCAGAGAGAGTGAATAGGACTCTTATAGATACAGCAAGGAACTTACTAATTGACTCAAAATTACCCAATGAAGTTTTGGGCAAAGGCAATTGCTACAGCTACATACATTAAGAATTGTACACCCCACAGGTCTATCAAGCACCATACACCTATGCAGAGATGGAATGGCAGGAAGCCATCGGTCAAACACATTCGAATATTTGGATGTTTGACACATTGTCTTGAGAGCAAACCAAGAAGAAACAAGTTTTCACCAAAGGGTAGAAAGGGAATATTTATTGGTTATTCCATTAAAATAAAAGTCTACAGAATATATGATATAATGACAAAGAGAATTCATGAAGTCAGATCAGTAAAATTTAGTGAAGATAAGAGAGGAATTAATTATGCAAATGATATTCAGGAAGATACTAATTGTGATAATTTGACCTATAAAGGAAATTCTGAAGAAATAGTTGCTGAAGACTTTCTTATCTTGAAAGAAGACAATCCTGTCACAGAAAGTAAAATGAAGTCTCAGGAGGATACTTCAGTAAAACTAGGTGGTGACTGTGAAAATGACTCATCACAAACTGAACAGATACAGGAAAGATGCGTAAAAGGAGGAAGAAAGAAAGGAGAAACAAAGAGCATCTTAGAAGAACGGCACAAAGCAAGACTTGAAGAACAAAAAATAAAATTGATCAAAGAAGGAGTTCGACGCTCACAAAGAATAAAAGATAGAAATGATGCAAACTTAATTATGGAAATAGATCATTATATCCCGAAGAACTTTAAAGAAGCAATGGATAGTGGAGAAAGAAATGAATGGCACAAAGCAATGGAAGAAGAGCTCAGTGAGATAGAGAAATATAAAGTATGGACACTAGTACCAGGGGAAAATGGCATGAAAGTCATCAATAGTAAATGGGTCTACAGTACAAAGAAAACCTCAAATGACGGCATATATAAAAGAAAGGCCAGACTGGTTGCTGTTGGATGCAATCAGAGATATAGTGTGGACTATAAGGAATCTTTTTCACCTGTACTCAAAAAGGAAAGCTTGCGAACAATAGTAGCTCTTGCAACACAACAGAATTTAAACATAAAGACTTATGATGTGTAAACAGCTTATCTCTATGGAGAGTTAGAAGAGACAGTATACATGAGACAACCAGATGTTTTTTTGCAAAAAGGAGAAGAAAATAAAGTGTGTAAATTGGAAAAAAGCCTGTATGGTCTACCACAATCAGGAAAATGTTGGAACAAAAAGATCAATGAAATTTTATACCAGTTGGGAATGATTAGAACCAAATGTGATCCATGCGTCTATATACTCCAGAGAGGAGAAGAGTATGCAATACTGGGTTTATATGTAGATGATCTCACCATTGCTGGAACCAATAAGAAAATCAATGATAACCTAGTCTCAGAAATATAAAAATATGTTACTCTAACAGAAAAGAAAGATAGCGAACCATTTATTGGAATTGAAATAAAAAGGGCAGAAGATGAATTTTATCTATCTCAGACTCATTATATTGATACAATTCTTCACAGATTTGCACTGGAAGAATGCAACAGTGTGCAGACACCTGGAGATCAAAATCAAAATGTGGATGGATATTTGGACCCTAAGCCAGTAGATAAAACTGTATACCAGGAAATTATTGGATCACTTATGTACCTTTATATGGGTACTCGACCAGACATATCCTTCAACGTCAGCAATTTATCACAGTATAGTAATGATCCAAGAGAAATACACTTAACTGGAGTTAAAAGGATTTATAGATATCTGAAGGGAACAAGAAATAAAATGTTGGCATACAAGTCAAAAGACAACAATTTCACAATAAGTATTGATGCGAGCTGGTGCACAACCCGAGACGCAAAATCCTATTCAGGCTATACAGTCAAACTTGGCAACAACTTAATAAACTGGAGAAGTAGAAAGCAAAATTTAGTAGCCTTGTCTACATGTGAAGCAGAACTTATTTCAATATGTGAAGGCATTTCAGAAGTATTATGGTTAAAGGGATTGCTAGAATAACTTTGTGAAATTTTTACTTTTCCAATTACCTTGAAAATGACAGACAGGCTGCAATAAACTGGATACAATCTGACAAAATTACTTCACGAACAAAGCACATAAACCGAAAGTATTATTTTGTGAAAGAGGAAATTCAAAATGGAATCAAACTGGAATACATTAAAAGTGAAGACAAGGAGGCGGATATACTAACGAAGAGTCTACCTAAGGACAAACTACGGAAATGTGCAGATAGCCTTGGACTTGCTGATTAGGGCTTACACACAGGGGAGCGTGTGTTGTATATATATTAAGTAATTGTTACCACAGAGTGTGTGTAAGCTCACAGGTAAATAGGCGCTAACCGAAACAAAAAAAGTTCCTTTGTTCAATATTAGTTTCCCATTTATATTTTGTTCTTTCTCTTGTAAATCAATAAATATAATGTTTAATTAATGATTATTTGAATCAAGTCATTAATAATTCTAAGCAAAGTCAACATTTATCAATAACTATCTGACATACAACAATCAGATTATTTAACCACTTCACTGCTTTACTAACTATTTTAGCCACTGCTTCACCTCATCGTAGAAAAACGACAAAACTGCTTGACAAAAAATTCGTAATCTTAACAAACTCTTTGAACATAGTTCCCCCGATTTAAAATTCTCAACTTCTGGCCTAAACGCGCTTCAAGAGTTAATTTAATCATCCGCAGAGCACAAACACCAACGCATGCACAAAGCGTTCACTTTTTTTGACTTTCATTTTTTTTTTATCTCTAGCGGACCACCATCACCTTTTGATTTCAAGTCAAGTCAGATCACCTGTTCTCGCTACAAAAAATCTACCTATCGCATGGCTCTATTTCACGCCTTTTAACCATATTAATAAATAACCTTTTTTTTCAACTTTCAATCCAATAACCCTACAATTGTGACACAGCACTGTCGCCCTTATATTGCACCTTTGCACCTGGATCTAAGTATTTGGTCTGCATATGTAATAATTACAATAGCATATTCTTGAACACTAACCTTTTCATACGCCCGCCATTAATTTCTTAGAATTTCATTTTTTTATTTTATCATCCATTTATTCTAATTATCATTTTTTTCAATTAAACAAAAATATCATTTTTATTTATCTTTTTATAACCAATATCATAACTTTTCAATTGAACATATTTTTTTTTTCAGATTTATTCTCAGAAAAATAATATAGCGCTGTTTAACATTCACAGTTCAAATAAATAAAATAAATTTTAATTACTTGTGTTAGAGAGGCTTTACCCATTTAAACCCGGATAGACCTTTTCACTCCTGGGGCCCATCAATGGTGATTTGAACCAACAACTCCATATTGTATTATATAACAAGATTGTCGTGCTGTATAATAAAAACCTCTGTAAATAATTATACGCATGATTGACATGTGTCCTTACATCAAAATATGTTATGTACTCTGTATAAACTGAGGATTATAAATGATACTGTATAATAGAAGAAGAGTTGAGCTAAATAGCAGAGATTGTATAAGAAGTTCAACAATGTTTGAGAGCGAAGGTTTGAAGATTAAGGAGGATGCCAGGAAGTCGTTAAGAGTGTACAATTAAATCTCTTCCGTGATACACGCCTTTATTGCATCCGGTGAAGGCCCAGTACTTCCTTATCGAAAAGTACATAAACCTCCACCAAGCCGGAAATGTACAGTCTCATCACAAACCGGGGAAGCCCTCGTTGGTTGTCTCGAAGATCCACCATCGACCATGTAGACCAGTAAAAATCTTCATAACCATCTCCATCTTTTGTGATCTCGACTCTTTTCTGTTCACGGAACCTTTCTAGTAAAACTGTGTCCCTTCGTTTTTTGTGTGGTGAACAATCCCAAGTCTTCCATTCCGCCTGAACCACGACTGCCTGTACTCTGTGAAAACTGTTAAAGGTCTTTTAAGTTCCAGAGATAACAGGAAAACTCTCCACACCCTTGCTGTCCCTCACAATCACTACAGGTTCGACCCTCTCGTTATCCATATATATATATATATATGTAACGTTGGAAGTTACCACTGTAATATTTGATGTATTACACTGTAGAATCCTGTCGACTCACTGTAACGTCGGGACAATTACCTTTTGAGATGGGTTGAGTTGATTGTTAATTGTGGTGGGCGCAGTCGTATTTGCTGAGTTGGTAAGGTATTCACAAGGGAAAATAACGAGGACACAGAGTTGAATTGAAATAGGCCAGCGATCTAGGGAGAAAGGGGTTGAAGCTAATTGGTTGGGTTGGCTATTAATTATGGCTGTTCACATTATTGAAGGATGGGACTTATCTGATCGTTGAAAGGATGGTGGCTGGCTCCTAACCGGTTCCTTGGTCGGTCCAGGTGCTAACTCGATGCTGTCCAGGTCCCAACTCTCTCTATGGTGCCACACTCTTAACTGACTAAAAACCGTTCCCGATTTAACATGAAAACTATTCAGGGTTTTGATTGGCTGGTGTTTTAGACGTGTAAGCTTTCTATTGGTTCCTAGCTAATTCCCTATTCTCTGATTGGGCCTTTGCTATCCTTTTGTTCTGGACTTGTTCTGACCTGATCCAGGAAATACTAGGTTCTTGAACCCAGTTTTATGAGTTCCTGGATAATAAAACCTGCTAATGATTGCTTCCTCTTTGATGGCCTTTCTCTAAATCTTTCTCCCAGATTTCTAAGCCTTGTTTTTATTAAAATCTTTTAAAACATACATTGCATACATATTGTGGTGGGATTACATCCAGTTATGTACAAATTATGACATATATATTTATAAATAGAGGGATATAATTGGATAATAAAATACGCGTCAAGGGATGGGTAGAAAATGACGCGTAACGGCTGAAGCTTTGCCGTAGTTTTCTTTATATTTTACCTTTTGTATCCTTCTATCAATTTATTATATATATATATAAAGGCCTCTTATGCTTAAATCATCTTATTTTATAAATAAATTTTGAAATTTTATTATTGATATTATTTAATACAGATTTAGCTTGCTGTTCTAACTTAATGTTAAACTTTACCTAATATTCAAAATCTGGGAATCATAAAAATTATTTTATATTTCACATAACTTCTTTAGAAATTACTTTAATATATATTAAATATAATATAATATACAGCGGAGAGCTTGTCTTATAGGAAATATAATTTGATATTAAATAATATTTGTTATATAATAATAATAATAATAATAATATTTAGAAATATATAATTGAATGTCCCGTGTGGGAGTACTATGAAAAATGGACGATAGCCGGGTTAAAAAACAACCCCCTTGGTAAACAAGTGTCAAGTCTTCATTCTTCCCTAGAATATTTATCTTACTTGAATCGCTTTAAAGCGGCTGGGTGTGATAGGAAAACACAGTTCTCACCGAGGTGGTCTCAATGCCAGTTGCTCTAGGGGTTGTTCTCGGACCTTCTAACCTTTCTCCCTGACCTATTACCTCACGGGTGTTTGCCTCTGGATCCTGTCTCCTGTGTGTCCTTACCACCCATAACTCAACCGCCACGATTGCTTAAAACCCACATGCTACCCTACATTCACCCAACAGCCTAAACTACATTATAACATAGAGTCGACAGGATGAACAAGGACAAGAACCAGACCCCATCGGAGGTAGATCAGATCGACGAGAGAGTGGAGCTCCCCTCCGCCCCAATCACTCTGGAGAACCTGGTAACCCGCCTCACAATTGCCTTACAAAACCTCCGCTTAAAGGCCCATCAAGACTTAGAGATGCCCAAGTATGACGGTACGTATCCAGCACAAAGCTTCTTCGAGACCTACGATAACCAAGCTGACCGAGCTGGACGCTCCGTCTCCGAGAAACTAGAAAGACTGCACCTGTTCCTGGTCCAACAGCCCTTGCAATACTTCCATCAGCTTCGACTGGACACTCTGCACTACTTCCAGGCGAGACAGACCTTGTTGGATCTCTACCTCTTGACCAGCGAAGCCATCTGCCCGAAATACTTCGCCCTGCGCCTACAAGGCCGCCAAGACCGCCATGGGGCTACAACAAGGCCTGCCCAATAGGCTATTTCGGAAACCTTAACCGAATGATTACCCTTCGGTGACTAACGGTTAGTAAGGATCATACCGCAAACCTCCCTAACCGAGTGGTATGACAGGGTAGCAAGGATTCGGGAATATATCCAGCCCACGACACGCCAAGCGAGCAGTGGTCCACCTTATATCTCGGACCCTGCACCAGCACCCAGAGATTTCAACTAAGGTCTTCTCACGGTGAAAATAACCTGCCATCTCTACCATGTCGGTACTGTGGCCAGGATCATTGCAACAAACAATGTCGTAAACAACCATTCGCCGCCGACAATGCTCTCCTCCACTAGGTACAGACCCCTGAGCAGAGGGTTTCTCTCCGGGATGCGTGAATCCTTCCCATCGAGCAAGCTATCGCAAAACCATTAGCCACGCCCCATATTTTCCACGTCGCACCTTACCTAGTCCCAATTGAACAGACTTCCCAAGTCTCAATTGAACAGACTCCCCAAGTCCCAATTGCACATACTTCCCAAAATCACACTACCCCTGACCCACATGAGCTGACTGTGGAAGATGAGATGTCCAAGAACCCTCAACAAGACCACCGCCTACTGTTAGAGGACACAGACCTCGCCCTCAGTGACTCTAGTACGCCGGACAAGCGAGACAGCTCGAGCCCCAATCTCAGTGAGGAGAAGTGCTACGAGATCTTTGATGACTGCGAGTCTACCCATTCCGACAGTAGTAATGTCACAAACCCCACTGGAACAATTTAAAACTTATGTGTAGTACAACAACAACAACAACAACAAAAACCTTTATTAAGACACTATTGTCTTACAAGGGGATTCCCCTAAAAAGTTATATATGTACATGAATGAGGAGGAAAAGCAATTTAGAGGGGAGGGGGAGCAATCAGCCGTTGTCTGTGGAGTTGAGCACTTCTCTCATTTTATCAATCGCCTTGTAATATTTAAAATATTTATAAGCAAATGTTTTATCCAGCAGGAGAGTAGTGAAGATTTTATATACATGTTGTTCATTGTAATGAGTTGGCCCCGAAATTTCGCGAATTTCCATGTAGGAATGGGCAATGGAATAGATAGTGGACCAAATTGTCTTGGATGTCAACATTGCAGAAGTAGCAATTTAAAGGGTCGCTGTTCCAAATTCCCGTGATATCCTCGCGGAAAAGTAGCCATATAATCCTTTGACGGGCTATAAATCGTTTAATTTTCAAAGGGAGGTTTGATAGTAAGTAGTCCTCCGTCGTGAAGGAGCTACTTAGAGATTGATAGTGAATAAAATGAGTTGAATTTTGTATTTTAGCTCGGTCAAATTGGAGTAGCTGGTCCACTGTGGTTTGAATAATTCTAGGCATTTCTCCTCGCACAACCATATAATCTTCACAGTTCTTAAGAAAAGAAAAACCCCTAGAGTCAATGATACTATTCAGGTTATGAATAAAGTTGTTTCCCGCTATGTGTAGTACTATCACATCATGGCATAGTGTAAACTTTTATTTTAATATTTTTAAAATCGCTTTGTATACTATACTATGCATTTTGATTATCTTTTTAATGTTTAGTTTTCCTGTTATATTTGTTTCAAAATATTCGATTATAAGGGGCTCGTTATTTAATTTGAACTATTCAACAGAAAAAAAAGTTCTCTACATTATACATACGACTATAAATGAGCATTTTAATTATTTTACATAATGTTGAAAATTATTTTTTTTTTGTTGAAATATGTTAACCACTATGTATTTAGTCTTTTATTCTTATATTTCCCCCCTCAACCTTTTATTAACTCCAATACGATTTCAATTTCACCTCGACACACTTTTATCTTTTATTGTTATCTATTGTTCATTTTAAAATCTCATTTAATTTAATCCCCACCTCACACATACTTTTTAAAATTTCAAAATTCATTCCAACTTCTAAGTCACTTTTACTTATGTTTTTATGTTTAAAAACTTCGCCTTTTATATATATCGAACATATCTCTAATTTATAATTGAATTAATGGACATTTTTCAGATATCAGGTCACAACCTTTCAAGCTTACAATCAACTCTAATTCTTCTCTCAAATTTTTCACCCTCGCTCTTGCAAAAAAAAAACTCCTGTTTTTTATTCTCTCGTACATCAACTTACTAGTATCTTTTTACCAACCGACGGATCTCTAGCGCGCCCGCGTTCCTTTTATTTTTGCTGGAACTCTCAGTCTTGCTTCATTATATCTATTTCCTACATTGAAACTTAGGTTCTGAAAGTCAAGGCATTTTTTATTTAACCATTCGACCTCAGAGTTCTCTTTTTTTTTTCAATCGACCGCAAAGGTCCCCCCTTTTTTTATCTCACTCGACCCCGAAGGGTCTTTCTTCTTCATGCACGCGCATGTACATTATTTGTTTAATTTATTATTTTTTGTGTTCCGAAAAGAGACCGCACATAAGTTGACTGCCTAATCAATCTCCTTTATTCTAAAGTATCACTGTAAAATGTCTCAATTCGTATTAGCACAAAGATTTGTTAACGAATGCTGCAGAGATGACTCGGCTCCTTTCTTCAGCCATTTTCTAATGGTTTCCTTTATTCATTTTACAATTCTGGGCCACTTTATTTTCAGCTCTCTTACTTTCCACCTTTCCATTCTCTTCACCTCCTCATTCACATATCCATATTGTACATAGCCTATTATTGCCCATACCTACACTTTGTACCATATTAACCTACACATAAAATCAATTTGTACATGGTCAAATTATTTCCCACCCTCAAATATTTTTTCTGCACAAATTCTTCTTTGAAAGGAGGGACATCTATAATAATATTTGAAATTATATAAGTAAATGGCCAGTGTGGGAGTACAAGGAAAGAGGAAAGATATCCGGGTAAAAAAAACAACCCCCTTGGTAACAAGTGTCAAGTCTTCATTTTCCCCTAGGGGATTTATCTTACTTAAATCGCTTTAAAAGCGGCTGGATGTATTAAGAAAACACAGTTCTTACCGAGATGGTCTCGACGCCAAATGTTCTAGGGGTTGTTCTCGGACCTACTATCTTTCCTCCCCGACCTATTTCCTCATGGGTGTTTGCCTCTGGATCCTGTCTTCTGTGTGTCCTTACCACCGCGGCTGCTTATAATCAACATGCTCCCCTACATTAATCCAACAGGATTACTGCATTACAACATATATATAACCTGTATAGTAAACTCGCTTATTTTCAAAATTCACTATTATAGAATCAATTTTATAGATTCTATTTAACCGTGTAAATTTTGTATTGTAATTTTCTTCGAGTAACTGAAAATAAAACTACTTGATAGAGTAAATAATTATTCTTCTGATTTTCTTTCAACACGACAGCTGCACCTTAAAATCTTTATCTTACGACAAAAAATATCATAACAGTAAGCCGAAAAATATTTTATAACATATATATGTGATAATCTGTATATAGCAATATGTAACCCCACCACAATCATTGCAATGTATCGTCAAAAGATTCATTAAAAGTTAGGCTTGGCGAAAAGGGAAATAACAAATAACAGGATTGCATCATCCAGGAAGTAAAGGTCACTCCCCTGGACCCATAAAACTTAAGTTCAAAGACCTTCTTCTTCCTGGAAGATTGCAATCATGGCGACAATGGAGGTACTAAGCCAATCACAGTTAAGCATGACAAATTACAACCAATCACCCTTAAGAAGGACCAACTGATAGCGAATCATCAGAGAGCACGTGGAAGGATCTCCACCAATGAGAAGCCGAGAGAGTTAATGACGATGATCTCGGACAAAAGTTAAAAAGAAGGTAGGTGACCGTGCTAGAAGCAAGGTGTGCGTAACATAGGCTCCAACCAAGGTAGTGTCCGTTCCATCATGTGAAAGGCAAAGTACCTTCTCCAGTCTCATCACTCTCCCTTTCGCAAGGTCTATTTTCTATCCCATCCAGGTGTGCTCGTTCTTTCCCTGTGGAAAACCACCATTCGAAAAAGACTGCGCCATCAATCACCAATCCAAACAAATTCACCCAACCACATAATCCGACATAGGATTCAACAATTCACCAGGATTCCACCAATCCGATAGTAAGTCGACAGGATCTTACACAACTTGACACGATTCAACAGAGAGTCGACAGGATCCAAACCGAATATGACATATATATGTAGTAATCCCGACCAAGCCGATGTGGAATGTACTGGGCAGTCGTGGGTGCGTGATGGGATTCCCGCACGGGGACAGCAAGACACAGAGGCAGGTCTAGATGGTAGCTCCAAGAGGTAGAGGTAGACCACGGACGAAGGCAGTCGAACCACAGGCGCCGCGGATGCCCTAAGCCTACTCACGGATAGAAGGGGGGGGGGGGGGGTGAGAGATCCGACCGACCGTATAATGGCGTCACTCTGAAAACAACTACCTTTGTCTTTTTTCTGGGCCCTTTTATACTGGACTCCCGCATATGGCGGTGATTCCTGATTGGCTACTTTAATCACGCCACTTTCTGGCCGTCGCCTTGTCGCCGTCTGGTCTACCTTTACTTCTTTGTTTATTTGCCACTTCCATTGTTACAAGGTCGATACATATTTTTATATAGATATGGGTTATAATAAATATCAGAAGAAGGTTGTGAACTATCTAACTCAAAATATACTACAGAATGTGCCCCCGGTGATGAAGGTTTGGTTGGGGGAATGACATGTAATGAATGATGACCTAAAAAACCTATTATAAAAAAATAAAAGAAATAATTTTTGTATACAAATTAGTTAAAATTATTATTAAGCTACAAGTTAAAAAGAGAAAGATGTTGTAATGGTGGTGTATCAATGAAATAAAAATCAAGGTTATATAAAAAAACGCACAAAATGAATGATAAAAGATTAAGAGAAAGTATATAATACAAAATGGTAAATATGGTAAAATGAATCGTACAAGGAAAATAATATCTTATTGCATAAAAGATGAGAGGGAAAAAATGAAGTTAGTTTATTGACTTAACGTATAATGTGACGCTAAGGTTGAAAAAGGGAAAGGGTGTATCTGAGCATCTGTTTCTGCAAAGTAGTATCTCAAGCATTCTGCAATGCAATGTGAACTTGTTTAAGTGAGGCATTGTTTTCATTAACAGAAGGCCCAAGATATTCCGTCTGCATCATTAGCTCAGACAGTGAAAAGAGGTGGGAAGATTAATGGATGTAGAAGGGAGAGGTAGAGGTAAGAGGGATCCCCGTTGTCCATAATGATTGTGCCCGGTTGAATTATGAAAAAAAAAGTGAAAATTTGAAAAAATGGTGAATTGAAATGATAAGTCGGGCGATGAGAAAAAAATAAGTAAAAAGATCGCGCTGGATATCCTGAACTCACTATTGGGAATGGTATAGCGAGGAAGGATTGTTCCAGTCGGATTAATCAATGAAAAAAAAACAAAAATGTTCGGCGAACTGGAATCCCTTGGAAGGTAGTTGGAGGTTTGATGGATACGGAAAAGGGGAGGTGGATGTAAGAGATTTATTGCTGTCAATTTTGATTGTGTCGGACTTGTGTAGTGAAAAGAAAAAGTTGAAAAATGAAAAAATGATGAGCCGGACGATGAGAGAAAAAAAATCTAACTGGGTCTCCTGAGCTCACTATTGGGAATGATATAGCGAGGAAGGGTCTTCTAGTTAGTTTAATAAAAAAAAAGAAAATGGCTGACTAACAATAATCTCTTGATGGATGTAAAAAGTTGGGAGGAAAGGTTCATGGGATAGAGTTAGAGGTTGTAAGGGAAGCGTCAAAAAATAACATTTTGAAAATCTATTAAGAAAAATAAAATGATAAATGTTTTTTTCTGTTTAAGAAATATTATGAATATTGTCAGGTGTAGGTTTTTTTAAATGGTGCCTAAAATAGTTGAAGTTGTAAAATTCTAAGTCTAAACATGATGAAAAAAATAAAAATAAAAATATTAAAGGTAATAATATATAAAGGGTTGATTGGTAGTTGATGGCATTAATGTTGATGGTTAATAAACAAAATGATATTATCGATTAATATTGAAATGTTTTATCTACATCTGTAAGTTAAAAAACAAAGTCCAACACCACAAAACTAGTAAAACTGTAAGTCTATTAACAAATAGATGAGAGAAAGATTAAAAGAAAACAAAAATATTCGTTCCTGAAAAAAGGGAACATATTTACACACAATGTCTATGTGTAGGTGCAAGATTACTGATGTCTTTCTAATTTGGCCTACGGGGAGGCAATGTGGCCCTATGTCGCTTTGGTCCGGTCTGAGAAGTTGGTCTTTGCCAGATCTTCCCGATTATATTATGTGAGACCAGACGGGGAGCGATCTTGATCCCTAAAATGATGTCATTGTAGTGGAAGATAGGACTTTAGGTACATGTAGTATGTAGTGCATGTCTTAGGCGCTAAAAAGATTGCAGAGCGTTTTATGCAGTTGGTCTGCAAAATTTATAGGTGAGCCTACCCAAACGCCGGCTTGTTGCGTTTGGGGAACATCATTTAAAATATTAACTTAACAGATCTTTTCTCCATGTAACATTACGTTACATATGGGGAAAATGAGAGGCGACAAATTTGACCAAAAAAAACCTCTTTGATTCCTTACAAGGGAGCCGGTAATGTAGTGTATGTTCGTATTTAATTGTACCCAAAAGCCCTATAATTGAATGATTGGCAGGCAAGAGTGTTGAAGTAGTAAGGAATATCTCTGCTAATGGTGGATACAAAGGTCATTCTACCCCTTTAGAAGTAGGGAAGGAGAGACGAAGTAGAGAAAGAAAAAAAAACTAGGGGGGAGTTCAGTGTGTCCTTGAGCTGGGATGAAGATTGGAATATTGTCGTGGCGATGGACGCCATTTTGGGGATTTAATTGTCCTTTTAGGAGGCCAAGATGGCGTCTCCTTTGGTCTCATATACAGGATCGACTTTAGAGATGATGGGGACCTAATTTTTAAAACGGGGTTGACAAAACGATAAACTATCCTATAACATTATAAAAATAAGATTTGTTATGAAAGGGATTTTATATAATTTTCCTATCCGTTTTAATCTGGCAGGTTATTTGGTGGACACGAAAATCTAGCATATCGGTGTGCCAATATCTTATGTGATCTCTCCGTCCTGCGAGTTGGAGCACGTGTACAGGTGTACTGAAACTGGAGATGTCAACATGGCCGCGCTAATCCTTTGTTGCCGGCTGGCGCCGCTGGTGTTATTTGTTTGCTGTCAGCCGATCCCATGTCTGGCCTACGTCCCGAGTTGGGTTGTGTCGTCTAATTTGGCGCTTACACAAAGTAACAGGATGTTTCAGGTTATTTAATTGGTTAATTTACGTCGAGGAGTTCGCCAGACTTTCAGGACCTAGATTTCGCTAATTTTATGAGAATAGCTGGGGGGACAAGTGATTAAATGGTTCGGAAAATCGATGAGCTATACCTTTTTCTATTGGACTAAACAAGTTGGGATCTAAATGTCGGAAAGGATCTATTATTATATTTATTTTTAGGGGTTCTATATATATATATATATAATTTGGGTGGTGAAATATAGAGGACCTCTTCATTATAATATTGTAATTTATTTACATGTACAGTATCGCTATCATTACCTGTAATCCTATTGGGTCTATTTATACGTACGACTTTATCAGAAATTATTCCAGTCATTTTATATGGACCTGTAAAGTAGGGTACTAACCGTTATTTGGATGATGATACGCCTTTACTAATACTAAATCTCCTGTATCAAAGTGTGGGTTCTTATGTTTGTTATCATATTTAATTTTCTCTTTGTCGTGCCTGTCATTTGTACGTTGTATTGCTAGTTTTCTACTTTCTATTATATTGGGGTAGGGGTTTTTGTGGTTATTTAAGTCTGAGGGGATTATATTATACATAAGAAAGATAGGGATGTTATAGTATGGGGCGTGTCTTTATATTTATTAGTAACTATCTTAATTAACTTCGTCCACGAGGTTCTAGGATTCTCTAGGTGAAATAACCTTAGTTTCCCAGTAAGTTTTGCGTTAAGATGTTCAGACAAATCGTTAGATTGGAGATTATTAGCGGTGATTAGGTTTAGAAAAATTATAAAATAATGAATTTACGAAATATTTCTAAGAGAAAAGGTTTTGGCATTGGTACAAAATTCGGTAGAGTTTCGTAAATAACAATTTAACACAGGCAGGAATGAAATACAGTGGGGTATGGAAATTTTATGGTATGATATTAGTTTTCCCATATTGCATTTATAGTTGTATTTGTAATTGTGGGAAAAATGGGAGGCACATTTTGAGATGAGATAATTTAAAATTGATATTTATAAAAATACAAATCTAGGACTAGTTTTTAAAACTTTTAAATATTGAGAAATATCAATTTGAATAGTAATAGGTCAAGTAAAATAAAGAGCGTAATAAATTTAATTATTGATACTATGGCCATAAATAAGGTATTAAAAAAACACACAAATAAGTTTAGAAAATATGATTCGAGTAATTAAAATATAATATGATTTTATTATGTAAAATTGAAATTGATGAATTAAAATTTAAAAGTTGCTTAAAATAAAGTAAAAATTGATAAATGAGGGTGTACAAGATTTAAAATTTGAATTCAAATGCTATAAAAATGGTAAAATAATGAACTTGATGGATTTATAATAATGATGTTATTGCTATTAAAATAATATCGAATAATTAATTCAGAGCAAACGGAGATAGTGTTACATTAAATAGTTCTGTAGAGAAATTTCTCCTACCAGATGGATGTCTTGAATGGGTCTTGTGGAGTGGGTTGCGATGAGGCTTGGTGATCTTTTTTTGCGGTGGTTGCCATGGGACATCGTCGATGCTGGTTGGCGGGGCAATGCCAGGATTTCTCGATGAATCTTGTCTGCCTGTTCGAGCCGATGGAGGAAGATGTTCGTGGCGCAGGAGATGTCGATGAGGGCGATGATTACCTCCTTGGTGTGAGGTACGGTTAGTCCCCGAATGGCGTCTGTTAGGTGGCTTACTCGGTCTTCGCTGTGGGGCTGCATGTTGGTGAGGGAATCCGCGACGTATTCGTCTCCGACTTCCGTCATCCTCTGCATGCTTCTGTCCTCAGTTATCCTGTCGACCTTAACGGGTTCTGTAGTAATCCCGACCAAGCCGATTTGGAATGTACTGGGCAGTCGTGGTCGTGGGTGCGTGATGGGATTCCCGCACGGGGACAGCAAGAGATAGAGGCAGGTCTATATGGTAGCTCCAAGAGGTAGAGGTAGACCACGGACGAAGGCAGTCGAACCACGGGCGCCGCGGATGCCCTAGCCTACTCACGGATAGAAGGGGGGGGTGAGAGATCCGACCGACCGTATAACGGCGTCACTCTGAAAACAACTACCTTTGTCTCTTTTCTGGGCCCTTTTATACTGGACTCCCGCATTTGGCGGTGATTCCTGATTGGCTACTGTAATCACGCCACTTTCTGGCCGTCGCCTTGTCGCCGTCTGGTCTACCTTTACTTCTTTGTTTATTTGTCACTTCCATTGTTACAAGGTCGATACATATTTTTATATAAATATGGGGTTATAATAAATATCAGAAGAAGGTTATGAACTATCTAACTCAAAATATACTACATATATATATATAGAAGCATAGGGCGCTTCTCCCGTCAAAATAAGCGTCAAAAAATAACGCCATCTATTGACCGTCGCCGCAAACTAGCGGCCTCGGATCGGTGACAAAGCCACAACACCAGCTTTGGCAAATTGAGAAGCGTCCATCTAGAGACCATGGTTTCGGGCTAATGGCCCTCGTCAGTCTAGGGCGGACTTTATTCCATGAGATCCACACGAGATCTAATGGAATCTTCCCAATCTACCAAAGAGGTGTTTTGCTGGCAAGGTGGCTGGGTCTATGGCTAGAATATATATGGAAAATTTGCCGGGAGGAAATTAATCCATAGAAGCATAGGTCGCCTCTCCCGTCAAAATAAACCTCAAAATTTTCTTCCGGCAAATTTTTCATCTATATTCTAGCCATAGATTTGGCCAAGCCACCTTGCCAGCAAAACACCTCTTTGGTAGATTGTGAAGATTCCATTAGATCCCGTGTGGATCTCATGGAATAAAGTCCGCCCTAGACTGACGAGGGCCATTAGCCCGAAACCATGGTCTCTAGGTGGACGCTTCTCAATTTGCCAAAGCTGGTGTTGTGGCTTCGTCAACGACCCAAGGCCGCTAGTTGGGGCGACGGTCAATAGATGGTGTCAGGTTTTGACGTTTATTTTGACGGTAGACGCGCCCTATGCTTCTATATATATATATATATATATATGGTGAGGTATCCTGTCGACTTGATCTATGGTGTGTGTGAGATCCTGTCGACTTAATCTATGATGTGAGATCCTGTCGTCTCTCGCTATACTGTGTTAACCGAAAGGAACAGTCAGGATTTAGAGAGTTTTCCAATACCTCCCTGCACCATGGAAGATATTTAACAGTTCTCACAGAATACAGGCAGTCGTGGTCGAGGCAGAGTGGAAAGCTTGGAGATGTCCATACACAAAAACGAAGACACAGTTGTACTAGGAAAGTTTCGTGAACAGATATAAGTCGATCTAGGAGCAAGATGGAGATTTGAGAAAAGTTCTTACTGGTCTACATGGTCGATGATGTGGAGCTTGGACACAACCGACGAGGGCTCCCGCTGATGGTGGAGTGATTATTTATTTCTGGTCCTGTTGGAAGCTTATATATCTTTGCCGAAAGTAATTATTGGGCTTCGGCGGATGCTATAAGGGCGTGGATCGGAAGAGAGTCATTGAATACTCCTGACAACACCCTTCTTCTAGGCCTCCTTTTTAAAGTTGCAGGACTTCTACATCTCGATCTCTGCTCTAGCTCAACTCTTAATCTATTACAGAGTTTTATTTATTTATCCTCCGTCTGTATAAAGTACATTACATATAATGATGCAATGACACATGTCAATCATGCGTATAATTATTCACAGAAGTGTTTCTTATACAACAATAAAAATATTATATAAAAGGGCGAACCTGGATCTGTAAAGAAAGAAAAAAACAATTTTTTTCTTAAAATATTTCGAGAGATTGCTCCCTCTTTATCAATTTATTGCACAGTGAATTTAATTTACAATTTATTGTACATCATATGGAAACAAATTTGTCATTGGTCAAAAATAATTATTGATAATGATAAAAAAATAATAATAATAATAAAATAAAATATTTTGAAAATTAAAGGCTTTTTAGTAATGCAGTATTTTTTGATGTTTTTGAAACAAAATTTAAGGAAATAAAAATAAGAAACAATTTAAGTTGACTGCGATTATTAGAAAAAAAAAAAAGTTAAAAGAGACAAATAAGGTTCGGGGATTTCTTCGTATCTATTTACACTAGCAGGGTCCTTCATTGATGCTATGGCCTCCAGGAACTTCCTCTGGTGCGAGTTCTGGATGCCCCTGTAAATAGTGGAAGTATTTTCCCAATCTGGCTGATGTCCCGATCGGAGACCATGCTCCACCATGGCAAACCTTTCTTTTGCATACTTCCAAGAAGATTTGTGTTCTTGGAGTCTGGTCCCAAGGAAACGGCCTGTCTCTCCAATGTAGGATACATTGCAGCTTTTACATGGGATCCTATACACAACGTCCTTTGTGTTCCCTATCTCCACTTTCTGCTTTGTTATTGTATTTCGGACTATAGTTTTTAAAGATGGTGCATTTTTGAAAACAGTGGTTATTCCAGATTTTTTTTAAATATGAGCTATTTTCTCAGCTCCTGCTCCATATGGCATTATACATTTATTTTTCAATTCTTGTTTTACTATGAAAGCTATTAATTTTATATGAATGTTTTTTGATGAATTCCTTTGTATATCCATTCGATATTAATTCTTCCTGGATAGTGTTCAATTCTATATATTTAAGTTTATCAGTGGAGCAATGTGTGAAGGCACGCTTGGTGAGAGTTTTTACAAGGGAAATTTTATGGGAGATATGACCAAAGGAGTTGGCATGGAGGTATACTGGTGAGTGACTAGGTTTTCTAAAAACAGTGGTTTGAAGATAATTCAATTTATTTTCGAAAAGTATATCTAAAAAGGGTAGGTAGTCATTAGACTCATTTTCAGTTGTGAATTTTAAGAGGGGGTAAAAGCTATTTAAAAATGCCAAGGTATTCTCAATATGGTCTGTATTTTCTAATAATCGCAGTCAACTTAATTTGTTTCTTATTTTTATTTCCTTCAATTTTGTTTCAAAAACATTAAAAAATACTGCATTACTAAAAAGCCTTTAATTTTCAAAATATTTTATTATATTATTATTATTAATAATTTTTTTTAACATTATCAATAATTATTTTTGAACAATGACAAATTTGTTTCCATATGATGTACAATAAATTGTAAATTAAATTCACTGTGCAATAAATTGATAATGAGGGAGCAATCTCTCGAAATATTTTAAGAAAAAAATTGTTTGTTTTTTTTCTTTCTTTACAGATCCAGGTACGCCCTTTTATATAATCTTAATTAATGGATCGCCTTTTGACTCAAAATAAAAATATTGTTATAATTTGCACAATATGAGGTTGATGGTTTAAATTACCATATATATATATATATATATATATATATATATATATATATAACAATAGTCGACAGGATATTTACCTGTTTGTTTCAAAATGGCAAAAGCAAAACTAATATATAAATCTTCTACAATCAACAATAGCCATCTTAACCAAACAATAACTCATTTTTAATTATGCAAATCAAACATAGCCTATCTCTAAGAAAAATAACCTTTTCTAATCAAACATAACTTTTCCAATCAAAAATATACATCTTCACCAACCATAGACAAACTACAATCAAAAATAGCCCTCTATAATAAAAAATACCGATCTTCAACCAAACATAGCCCAATTCAAGCGAACATAGCCATCCCCAATCAAACAAAGCCTTCCTCACAAGAAAACATAGCCATCTCCACAAGCAAACATAGCCTTCTCCACAAGCAAATATAGCCATCTCCACAAGCGAACATAGCCATCCCCAATCAAACATAGCCATCTATACAAGCAAACATAGCCTTCTCCACAAGCAAATATAGCCCTCTCCACGAGCGCACATAGCCTTCTCCACAATAAAACATAGCCTTCTCCACAAGCAAACATAGCCATCCCCAATCAAACATAGCCATCTATACAAGCAAACATAGCCTTCTCCACAAGCAAATATAGCCCTCTCCACGAGCGCACATAGCCTTCTCCACAATAAAACATAGCCTTCTCCACAAGCAAACATAGCCATCTACACAAGCAAACATAGCCATCACCATCTCAAGAATTTTCAAGCAGCCTTCTTCCTTCCATCTCCAGCCATCGAATCTTCTGCTCAACGCCAGCAATCTCCCGAGGTCTTCAACTCAAGCCGGAATCATCCTTTCCAAGGTACTTTATATCTGTCATATCTGTCTACCTGTCTTCCATGATCCCACATTCCTGCTATTTTAGTTTTCGCATACAATATATAATGCCTATTTTATTGGTTATATCCCTTTTTCCCAAATCATTTCAAATATCAATTTTACCATGGCTGTTTTGACCTTTAAATTGCACAACACCTTTTAATCCTTTTACGCCTTATTTTGCTTTGCATAATTTGTACCTAAATATAATATATCCCACATTCCATATTACCTTTAAATATGTGCAAATATTTTGCCCATTTTCACCAAAATTTACTTTTATATCATGTCATAACTTTACATTGTAAACTTAAATATATGTAAATTAGCTAATATATCTTCCATTGCACATTTCACTTTTAAAACATTTCAAATAATTTAAACCATTTACAAATATCATTTTTTATAATTCTATATGTAAAACAGCCGGCCGGGAACACAACAATAACAAAATATCATATATTTCTCACATATTCAATCTTTAAGAAAAATTAATATTTGTTAATCATATTTTCCATTATATATTTTTTCGCTAACAAAAACAATCAAAGCTTCCCATTTATATATAAAATTACCTAATATTTGATATTTTCTTATTCTCATTTCATGTTATTTTTCAAAATTTGCATTTTTGCCCCCATTACTTGTTTCATATGTACAGTAATCCCTCGTTAAGACGAACTCAACGGGAGAACGAAATACCCTTTTCGTCTTAAAAGAATATATACCGAATTCGTATAAACCGAATTCGTATTAGACGAATTGAATTCGTGGTATCCGGGGGTTGTACTTATGAACTACTGATGAGTAAGAAAACTACATTTCTGAGGAATAACGAATAAATTTATTTGAAAACAATATTAATGAAAATATTTTATAATTTTAAGGAATAACAATTATGTATATGTAGTAATCCCGAGGTGGAATGTACTGGGCAGTCGTGGTAGTGGGTGCGTGATGGGATTCCCGCACTGGGACAGCAAGAGACAGAGGCAGGTCTAGGTGGTAACTCCAAGGAGGTAGAGGTAGACCACGGACGAAGGTAGTCGGACCATGGACGTCACGGATGCCCTAAGTCTACATCGCGGATTGGGGTGAGAAGTCTGACTGACCGTATAACAGCGTCGCTCTGAAACAACTGAAACACAACTCTCTTTGTCCCATTTCTGGGCTCCTTATATACTCAGACTCTGGCATGTGGTGGCGCGTTTTGATTGGCCCCCAGAAAACACGCCACCTGTCAAGCGTTGATTAATTATTACGTCTGGCCACCTGTTGACGGGGTAATCGAACTCATTATCATAAACACGTGTTCGTCTGGTCCATGGCGTCGTCTGGTCTACCTTTACCCCTTCTTTGTTTTATTGTCATTTCCATTGTTCGATACATATTTTATATATAGATATGGGGTTATATAAATATTAGAAGAAGGCTGTGATTTATCTACCTTAAAATATACTACAGAATGTGTCCCCGGTGATGAAGGTTTGGTTGGGGGAATGACATGTAATGAGTGATAACCTAACAAACCTATTATAAAAAATAAAAGAAATAATTTGTATACAAATTAGTTAAAATTATTATGAAGTTACAAGTTAAAAAGAGAAAGATGTTGCAGGGGTGGTGTATCAATAAAAACGTACAAAATGAATGATAAAAGATTAAGAGAAGGTATATAATACAAAATGGTAACTATGGTAAAATGAATCGTACAAGGAAAAATATCTTATTGTATTAAAGATGAGAGAAAAAATTAAGTTAGTTTATTAACTGAACGTATAATGTGACGCTAAGGTTGAAAAAGGGAAAGGGGGTATCTGAGCATGTTTCTGCAAAAGTAGTATCCCAAGCATCCTGCAATGCAATGCGAACTTGTATAAGTGAGGCATTGTTTTCATTAACAGAAGGCCCAAGATATTCCGTCTGCATCATTAGCTCAGATAGTGAAAAGAAGTGGGAAGATTGATGGAGGTAAGAGGGAGAGGTAGAGGTAAGAGGGATCCCTGTTGTCCATAATGATTATGCCCGGTTGAATGATGAGAGAAAAAAAAATGAAAAGTTGAAAATATGATGAATTGATATGATGAGTCGGGCGATGAGAAAAAAAAATAAAAAGATCGCGCTGGATATCCTGAACTCATTATCGGGAATGGTATAGCGAGGAAGGATTGTTCCAGTCGGATTAATTAATGAAAAAAAAACAAAAATGTTCGGTCAACTGGAATCCCTTGGAAGGTTGGAGGTTTGAAGGATGCGGAAAAGGAGAGGTGGGTGTAAGAGAATTATTGCTGTCAATTTTGATTGTGTCCGGCTTGTGTGGTGAAAAGAAAAAGTTGAAAAATGAAAAAATGATGAGCCGGACGATGAGAGAAAAAAAATAAAAGCTAACTGGGTCTCCTGAGCTCACTGTTGGGAGATGTACAGCGAGGAAGGGTCTTCTAGTTAGGTTAATCAATAAAAAAAAAGAAAATGGCTGACGAACAATAAACTCTTGATGGAGGGAAAGGTTGGGAGGAAAGGTTCATGGAATAGAGTTAAGAGGTTGTAATGGAAGCGTCAAAAATTCTGAAAATCTATTAAGAAAAATAAAATGATAAATGTTTTATCTGTTAAAGAAATATTATAAATATTGTTAGGTGTAGGTTTTTAAATGGTGCCTAAGAGAGTTGAAGTTGTAAAATGCTAAGTCTGAACATGATGAGAAAAAGAAAATTAAATTTAAATAAACATATTAAAGGTAATAATATATAAAGGGTTGATTGGTAATTGATGGCATTAATTTTGATGGTTAATAGACAAAATGATATTATCGATTATTATTGAAATGTTTTATCTACATCTGTAAGTTAAAAAACAAGTCCAACACCACAAAACTAATAAAACTGTAAGTCTATTTACAAATAAATGAGAGAAAAGTTAGCAAATCTATTAAATGGGAAATAATTTGGGGTACAAATTAGTTACTAGAATAAAAATAAAGATAAAAGGGAGAAGTGGTGACACACTGATATAATATTATAAAACTACAAAAAATATATAAGAGGAGTACATTGGAAGGATAAATTTAAAGTAAACACACACAATAGCGAAAATAAATATTTGGGAAAGTTGGTATACTAGTTACAGTTTTTTGTTACTTAAGGTGCCTTGAATATTTACAACATAGTTTCAGGGATGTAATACAGGAAAGGAGGAGAAGTAGAGATAATAAAAGTAAAATAAAATATAAAAGATAATTGACTTAAGCAAAAGGTTTACGATAGGTAGTGACGCAGTGAGGAATAAATGAAGAAGGTCTGAATTGGTTTCTGCAAAGGACATCTCAGGAGTCCTGCCCTGCAATACGAGCTTAGAAGCGAAGTATTGTTTTCAGGGTTCAGCAATCTCAAGATGTTCTGTAAGTAGCATTAGATCAGATAGGCAAAAGGCGTGAAGATCGAAGGAGAGGTAGGTAATGGGGGAATATGGGAAAGAAATTTTTTCTAAGAGAGGTTAAAAAGAGATGGTGTCTCAAGAGTTGCACTGCTGTCGGTGATTGATTGAACCCGGGTTTGAGGAAAAAAGAATGAAATAAAGAATGCTGGGACGGCGACCTGGGTGTAAATAAAAAAAGTCGGCAAACAGGAATTCTGCGATGGACGAGGGGTGGTTAGAACGAAGGCATAGAAGGCTAATGGAAAATGATCAAGAGACGAGAGAAGTATGGAAGGCCTATAATTGAATGATTGACAGGTAAGAGTGTTGAAGTAGGAAGGGCTATCTGCTAATGGTGAGTACAAGGTCATTCCACCCCTTTAGAATTAGGGAGGGAAAGACGAAGTAGAAAAAACAATTAGGGGGAGATCAGTGCGACCTTGAGTTTGTTGTCGCGCGCGTTGGGAAGCAGATTGGAATTAATTGTCTTCTTAGAAGGCCAAGATAACGTCTCACATGGTGTCATGTACAGGATCGATTTTAGAGATGATGGGGACCTAAATTTTAAACGGGGTTGACAAAATATAAACTATCCTATAACATTATAAAAATTAAGATTTGGTATAAAAGAAATTAATTAATTAGTGTATAAATAATGGGGTTATGATCATGCGAACTGTGTTAATGGAATACGGGATATATTATCATGAATTAAGAAAAAGAAGCTAACTGGGATAATAAAAAATAATTACATAATGTTTCTTTGTTTTTATATACAATGTGTGTATGAATTATATTCTCGGAATTGCGCTATTCCAGTCCAAACAATTCCGAGGGTTAGTCTTAAGTGATCAGTTGTGTGCCTAATAGAAAAAGAAAGATAGTCCTACATTTGAGGGAGAGAAATTATTGGTGAAGGAAAAGGTAATCATGAAATGGTGTTGAATGTCATGATTTATGATTTTTTAATTGACTACTTTATGTCGAGGAGTTCGCCAGACGTTCAGGACCTAGATTTCCCTAATTTTATGAGAATAGATGTGGGGACAAATGGTTGAATGGTTCGGAAAATCTATGAGCTATACTTTTTTCTATTGGACTAAACAACTTGGGATCTAAATGTCGGAAAGGGTTTATTATTCTATTTATTCTTAGGGGTTCTACTTTGGGTGGTGAAATATAGAGGACCTCTTCATTATAATATTGTAATTTATTTACATGTACAGTATCGTTATCATTACCTGTAATCCTATTGGGTCTATTTATACGTACGACATTATCAGAAATTATTTCCGTAATTTTATATGGACCTGTAAAGTAGGGTACTAGCTTACCGCTATTTGGATGATGATACGCCTTTACTAATACTAAATCTCCTGTATCAAAGTGTGGATTTTTATGTTTGTTATCATATTTAATTTTCTCTTTGTCATGCCTGTCATTTGTACGTTGTATTGCTAGTTTTCTACTTTCTATTATATTGGGATAGGGATTTATGTGGTTATTTAAGTCTGAGGGGATTATATTATACATTAAAAATACGGGGGGAAATCCAGTTATCGTATGGGGGGTATCGTTATATTTATTAGTTACTATCTTAATTAATTTAGTCCAGGAGGTTCCTGGATTCTCTAAGTTCAGTAACCTCAGCTTCCCGGTGAGTGTCGCGTTAAGACGCTCGCATAAACCGTTAGCTTGAGGGTTATTTGCAGTGGTTAGTAGAGGTTGTATCCCGTTCTTTATTAAGAATCTCCTGAACTTTGGGGAAGTAAAAGCAGGTGCCCGGTCCGAAAGAAGGCGTTTTGGTCGGCCACACTGCAATACCTTTTTGATACACTGAATGTATGTGATTATATTAGTTGACTTACTGGGGAAGGTCCATGTATACCGACTTAGGTGATCTACAATTACGTGTAAGTATGACTTAGAGTTACCGTATTTAGAAAAACCTGAAATAGTGTCTATAGATAACATATCGTAGGGTTGTAAAGCTATAGGAGGGCGTTCTAATCTACCATATAATGGACCTTTCGGTTTCTTTATAAGTTGGCATGTGGGACAGGACCTATTATATTTAACTATAGATTTGGTCATTCCACACCAGGTATACTGTGTGGAGATGAGCCTAATCATTTGGGATACACCAGGATGGTTATATTCTAAATGTACTTTATTAATTAGCGTATGTTGTAAGGAAGGGGGAACTATAATCTTGACAATACCTTTACGTCTGATTGTATGGAGGCCATCTATATTCGTTTTGATAAGTGTAGATGGAGGTAATTGGGGTTGCTTTTCTATTATTTGGGTGGTTGTGAGAAAACCACATAAAGGATTGCGGGACAGTAGATCTGCCTCGTACTGCGTTTTACCTTTTATATATTTTATATCGTATTCGTATGCGGACATCTTTAAGCTCCACCTAAAAAGTCTACCCGTTGGGTTTTTTATGGTTTTTAACCATTGTAATGCATGGTGGTCCGTAAAAATTGTGAACCTTACACCTGCGAGATAGATGCGGAATTTTTCCACACTATCTATCACAGCAAGGCATTCCAACTCTGTGATGGTATAATTTTTCTCGTGGGGTCGGAGTGTTCTGCTGTAATATTGCACGGGGTGTAGAGTGCCGTCGGGATGTTGTTGTTTTAGGATGCCAGCTATTCCCTGAAGTGAGGCATCACAGAATAGCTGACAGGGTAATCCTTCTTTAAAGAGGTGTAGTACCGGTTTTGTGGTGAGACATTCCTTTAGAGTGTCAAATGAATGTTGACATTTTGCATCCCAGTGCCATGATGTACCTTTCTTAAGTAGATTATTGAGGGGGTTCCTAATGCGGGCGTGATCTTTTATAAATTTATTATATACATTGATGGAGCCTAAGAATGATTGGAGGGATTTAACGCTAGTGGGGACCTTAATGGCATTAATAACATCTAAATTTTTTACTAATGGAGTGTATGTGCCTGATGATATGGTATAGCCTAAAAATTCTATTGTAGTTTTAAAGAAGTCACACTTATTATAATTTAATCTAAAATTTTCCCTATTACACATATCAAAAAATTGTTGTAAGTGATCTAAATGTTCTTCTATGGAATTTGAAAAGATAATGAAATCGTCGAAATAATGTGCTATAAAACCTAACCTATTTCTTTGCAATATCTGACTGACTGCTCGCTCATACACCTGGGGTCCTATTTTAATTCCGTATGGTAATCTTTTGAAATTATACTGACCCTCTAACGTGACAAAAGATAATAAATTCCTATCAGGGGTACTTATTTCGATGGACCAGTATGCTGATGAAAAATCGGCGCGGGAGTAAATTTTGGCGTTGGCTAATTTATCTAAGATATTCTCTATGAGCGGAAGGGCGTGAACATCGGGGAAAATGATTTCATTCAGGCGGCGGTAGTCTACGCAAAATCGTTTTGTCTTATCCTTTTTGGTAACTAAAGTAACGGGGGATGAATAGGGGGAGAAAGAAGGCTCTATAATATCATATTCTAACATTTTACCTACTTGTTCTTGTATTTCACGTTGATCTGAGAGAGATGTGCGATACAGCCTGAGTGCAATTATTTTATCTGAATTTGTCCTAATATTGATAGGGGGAATTTTCAATTTTGGGATGTTATATTTGTTAGTAGAAAAAATATTTGAGTAATTCTTAATAATATTCATAAAAGTTAAAGGGATATCATTCCTAACACATAAATTACAAGAATCATTAAAATTTTTACATTGGTGTTCAGAGGCATATAGTGGGGGTAATAAATATAAATGGGGTAAATGGTCTAAAGTTTGGCTGGGTGCATTTTTGTCATAATTGGTAGAGGTCTTGGTCAAGGTAATGGGACATGGTATAGAATGGACATTTTCCCTTTGTAATAATGGAGAATGTGAGTTAGGTATGTTTTTTAAATGACCCACATTGGGTGGATTATGATCACTCTCTCCATTATTACATGGGGTTACATAAGTTATATGGTACCATTTCTTAGACAAAGGAGCGTCACATTGATAAATAGAATGATTATATAAATTTAAGGTTAAACAAAATTGACTAATGGAATTTAATGATAGTATACCAAAAGGTAATAAATTATCTATTATATAAAATTTAATTGATCTTGTAATTTTTCCTATGGTAGTGGTCAAATATGTGTATCCTATCGAATTTATTTGAGTAGATATGGAATTGATTAATATATGGCATGGATATAATTTTAAAGGATTAGATAAGTTTTTACTAAGATGATTAAAAATATTTAAATTAATTATGTTAATAGAGGCTCCTGTGTCTAAGAGGAATGGACAATAAAGATTATTAAAAATTTTAGGGTTACATAGAATATTAGATAGTTTAGGGACGAAAATTGGAGTTTTCGTTGCCTTGTGGGGTGTGAGAAGACTTGGGGGCCGGCACGGGAATGTTGTGGGCGCCATTTTGTTCCGATGGGAAATAGTGCGCCGTAGGTTGGCTGTGATAGGCCTGCTGCCTGTAGGGTCGCCTGTTCATGGAACATTCATTGTTCCAGTGGTCACCTTGGCAGTATTTGCATGGTGAGTGTGGTCTCCTGGCACCAGAAGGGTATCTTGGGGTATTGTTTTATGAAACGGGATTGTAGTTCCTTCCCCTAGGAGGGGTTCCGGTGTCACGGTGAAAAGTATTGGTGTTGGAAACACCTTGAAATTGTTCGGATGGAGTAGGGAGTGAATTTGTACCTTTTATTCTATTCATGGTAGTGTACCATTCGTTCAGGGTTTTAGGGGCTATGGCCCTCATAAGGCGCTGATCATTGGCCTGGAGGCCTTCCGTTAATGCCTCTATTATGATGGGGTTGGTTAGGCCCAGTTGTAGTCCCATTGTTATTTTTTGACGGTAATATTCTCCTATTTGGATCTGATTATTTAATTTAAACGTTAAAAATTTGGTGAAGGTGACCTCGGATTTTCCGGGGTAGAGGTCTATCAGAGTTTGTTTTGCCTGACTGTATGGCAGAGAGGCCATATTTAGTTCGTTATAGAGGGAGAGGGGCTCACCTTTGAGCAGTGCGCGGAGCCGGGCTTGCAGCGTGGCGTCATCCTGCGGTCCCTTGCTTGTCCGCTCGAGCTGTTGGATGAAGTTGTTTGCCGCGTAGGATCCGTCGAAAGGGGAAATGAGGGCTTCCTCCGCACGTGGCATGGCTAGCCCCCGGATGGCGTCTGTTAGGCGGCTTACTAGATCGTCGCAGTGGGGTTGCATGTCGGTGAGGGCATCCGCGAAGTACTCGACTTCGGCCTCTGTCATCTTCTGTATGTTGCTGTCCTCGGTTATCCTGTCGACTTTAACGGGTTCTGTAGTAATCCCGAGGTGGAATGTACTGGGCAGTCTTGGTAGTGGGTGCGTGATGGGATTCCCGCACTGGGACAGCAAGAGACAGAGGCAGGTCTAGGTGGTAACTCCAAGGAGGTAGAGGTAGACCACGGACGAAGGTAGTCGGACCATGGACGTCACGGATGCCCTAAGTCTACATCGCGGATTGGGGTGAGAAGTCTGACTGACCGTATAACAGTGTCGCTCTGAAACAACTGAAACACAACTCTCTTTGTCCCATTTCTGGGCTCCTTATATACTCAGACTCTGGCATGTGGTGGCGCGTTTTGATTGGCCCCCAGAAAACACGCCACCTGTCAAGCGTTGATTAATTATTACGTCTGGCCACCTGTTGACGGGGTAATCGAACTCATTATCATAAACACGTGTTCGTCTGGTCCATGGCGTCGTCTGGTCTACCTTTACCCCTTCTTTGTTTTATTGTCATTTCCATTGTTCTATACATATTTTATATATAGATATGGGGTTATATAAATATTAGAAGAAGGCTGTAATTTATCTACCTTAAAATATACTACATATATGTATGTACATAAAGTATTTTATTTTAAAAGACAATATGGATAATATAATCACAATGTAAGGCAATAACATGAGAATATAAGTTTATTTTAAAACACAAATAAAAAAGAACAACAAAAGAAACAACTTACATAATATACTTGGTACATACAATGTTTATGTGTATGCAGCATATGCAGTATGCATAGAGTATCCTATATCTGGGTTTTCTCTGCAGGCTTCAGAAAGTCTGTTATAGTTTTTTGGTGGTATTTGATTGGGCACTGCTTCAGACACTCCCTTCTTATTTTATCCAGGTCATCTTCAAAATGACCGCTCCTTGGCTGCTGGCTGGCAGGGGTCACCATGGCCCCTACATTTATCAGTCGAGAAAAACAGCAATACTGGCACAATAGAGTCGAAATTTTCCACTGATTGAGTACATGGAACGACCCCAAGGGGATGGTTTCATAGAAAATGAGTCATCATAACAAACAAAGGACGAATGTTTACATAAAAGACAAAGAGAGCCAATACTTGATATCAACGGCGTTTTTGTTGTTTTAATAGTTTATTGTTTTACTTATAACTCGCCTTTAAAAACATATTAGAATTCGTTTTAACCGATTGATTAGTTCTGCTGGGGGCTAAATTTAATTCGTATTTCGTCATAACCGAATATTTCGTCTTAACCGGCAAAATCTCTTTGGAAAGCATTGAAATTTAACGGGAGAAAAGAAACGGTTCGCGCAAACCGAGAGTTCGTATAATCCGAGTTCGTGATAACGAGGGATTACTGTAATTAATATCTAAAAGCGCTATTGCCAATATGTAAATTTAGCGCTACCAACATATGTAAATTTTAGCTCTTATTTTTAATCCACCTTTATTCTTTTTTCTTCAAATGACCATTCTTTATTCTTACCATTAACCTTTCAAAATATTTACTTGTTTATTCCTTGTTCTCACATTTTGCCCTTTGTACATAATATTACCCTTTGCCTGCTGTTTATTGCTGTATATGCCTTTTAATAAATCTGCATTTTATTTTTCTTCCTCATTAATAATATATGTGTATTATTTTCTTATGTCTTTCCAATCTATTGGTTCACAACAAGCCAATACGATTATGGATATCAAACTTTCATTTTTCACTCCCTACTAATAATATTTGTAATCATTCACACTTTATACCATTTTGTAACTTTCCTGTCTATTGGTTACCATATTTAAAACCAATATCATAAGTGAATATCACCTCTCATTTAATTTTCTTTCCATCAATCTTTTTTTTTTTAAAGGTATATTTTTTATCACTTTACTCTTAATTAACCCATATTATTCTCTTCACAAGGGTAAAATGTTGTATTAAAATATTATTCTATTTAAAATTATATTTCATAGATCCAAATATTATGTTAAATCGACCGCCAGAGGTCATGCTTCCCCTATAAAAACTCGTTGTTGTTCTTTCCCGATGGCCGGCTCAAAACATTTGTACATTATGTGAAAAAGCTTTTCATTTTTTTATTCTTACCCTTAAGCCAGGCAGTACTTTTACCAAATTATGTCTTTTATACATTCCCTAGCTCAATTAAAGCAACCTCAGATCAAAACCATTATTATTTTTATTTCAAGGTTTTTAACCACGACTGCATTACCATAATCCTCAACATTCCAAAATCAGCAGAAAATCTCATTCATCTCTTTATTCAGAACATATTTATATATTTGAAATAGAGCAATCCCTAATTAGATCTCCAATTAAAGAGGCATATCTCTTCCTGTTTTCAATATTTCCTGCGAGTCTCTGAGATAGCAATCAGTATACTATTGGCCCATATATTCAATAGTGAAATATTAACAAACGCATTTTTTTCTCTATTTGTGTAAATAATATTATATATTTTATGTTCATATATATATCTTGTAGAATCCTGTCGACTAATACTGTGATGAGGTACCTAGTCGACTTATTCTATGGAGTGAGTCCCTGTCAACTCTCTCTATACTGTGTTGACCGAGAGGAATAGTCAGGATAGGGAATTTTCCAGTACCTCTCTGCACCTTGAGAGACCTTTAAAGGCTCTCACAGAGTACAGGCAGTCGTGGTCGAGGCAGTGTGGAAAGCTTGGGAATATCCACACAAAAAACGTAGACACAGTTGCACTAGGAAAGTTCCGTGAACAGATAAAAGTTGAGCTAGGAGCGAAAGATTGAGATGGAAGAGTTCTTACTGGTCTACATGGTGGAGGAGGTGGAACTGGGGTACAACTGACGAGGGCTCACGCAGATGGTGAAGTGACTGTCAAGTGACTGTATTTATAGGCTAAGACGGGGGCCTTATATATCTTTCCCGAGAAAGGGAGTATTGCATTTCAACAGATGCGAAGAGTGTGGATCGTCTGAGGAAATTGGACCCTGGCGCCGTAGCAGTTTCCATCTTTAGACCTTGTTTTGGGACTTCTAAATCTATCTCGATTTTAGACGTTTTTGACCTTTTGTTTTAACTCAACTCTTAATCTATTACAGAGTTTATTTATTTATCCTCAGTTTGTACAAAGAACATTACAAATGGTGATGTGATGACACATGTCAATAATGCGTATAATCATTTACAGATGTGTTTCTATTATACAACATGAAAATATTGTTATAAGTTATATACAATATGAAGTTGTTGGTTTAAATTACCATAGATGGGCCCCGGTAGTGAAAGGGTTTATCCGGGTTTAAGCGGGTAAAGCCTCTCTAACACAGGTAAGTAATTTAAATTTATTTTAATTAATTTAAACTGTGCGTGTTGAAAAGGGCTATAACAAGATGATTTGTTTAGATATATAAAAGTGAAATAAAAATGACATTTTTGTTTGATTTAAAAAATGATGATGATTGGATTAAATGATGACATAAAAATTAACTTTTATTGCCATCTATCGTTAAAATTTTACACAAGTAAATTTACTGGCAATGCGTTTCTTTTAAATATAATCAAATATTATCTCTACAGACCTTACTGCAATGATATGAGTTGTTGAATGAGAGGGCTTGGCTCATCAGTAGTGAACCCTCTCAGCGGTTTCGCCAAATTAATCTCTAGACCGCTCTACTATTGTATTGGACTGGTTTTGTTATATACCCTGCATTTTCTATGGAAGGCAGCTTAGGGGTGTTTAGTGAACTATGGACATAACCTATAGGTCTGTAGAAGTACATAAATATAATTTCAAGGTATTGCATCGAGCAAAGCTCTTCCGCAAAATATGTTTTCATAACCAATTTATTTGAACATAACCAATATATATTAGTAAATTAAATTTTATTGCCATCTATCGTTAAAATTTTACGCAAATAAATTTACTGGCAATGCGTTTCTTTTAAATAGATGGCAATAAAATTTAATTCACTAATATATATTGGTTATGAAAACATATTTTGCGGAAGAGCTTTGCTCGATGCAATACCTTGAAATTATATGTATGTACTTCTACAGACCTATAAGCTTATGTCCATAGTTCACTAAACACCCCTAAGCTGCCTTCCATATAAAATGCAGGGTATATAACAAAACCAGTCCAATACAATAGTAGAGCGGTCTAGAGATTAATTTGGCGAAACCGCTGAGAGGGTTCACTACTGATGAGACAAGCCCTCTCATTCAATAACTCATATCATTGCAGTAAGGTCTGTAGAGATAATATTTGATGATATTTAAAAGAAACGCATTGCCAGTAAATGTATTTGTGTAAAAAAAAAAAGAATTAACATTCTAAGAGAATATTGGCGGGCGTTGGAAAAGGTTAGTAGTTGAAGAATATGCAATTGTTAGGCGTACACATGTAAACCAAATACTTAGATCCAGGTGCAAATCGAGGATATAGATTTGAGCGTCTTCCTAGGCAATGTTTCACTTGCGATCCTATATAAGGGTCACAGTGCTTTGTCACAATCGTAGGATTATTGGGTTAAAAGGTTGTTGAAGAAAAAGTTGTTCATTAATATGATTGGGAAAGGAGTGAAATAGAGCCATGCGATAAGTAGAAGTGTTGTAGCGACAGTAGGTTGTCTGACCTGACTCGAAATCAAAGGTTTATTGTGGTCCGCTAGAGCTGGAAAAAAAAATTGAAAGTTGAAAGAAGTGAACACTTTGTGCAGGCGTTGGTGATTTTGCTCTGCGGATGATTGAAATTAACTCTTGATGCGTGTTCAAACCAGAAGTTGGGATTTTTAAATCTCGGGAACTGTGTTCAAAGAGTTTATTGATATTGCGAAATAAAAAAAAATGCCAAGCAGTGCTGTCGTTTTTCTACATTAAAGTGAAGCAATTGCTGAAATAAATAGTGATGAAAAATATAGGGAAGTGGTTATAGAATATGATTGTTGAAAACGATTGTTGTAGATGCCCGATAGTTGATGATAAACATTGTCATATAATAAAGGTATTTAAAAAAATAAAATATAGTGAATGAAAATATAGAAATATTATTGCCGGTAAAAAAGAGTAAATGGACAAAATCAAACATGTAATATATAAAAGATATAATAATCAAGAATTGAAAAATATTTTTTGAACAATTATTTTTTTTTGCCATACTAAAATAACATCATGAAAAATAAAAGTAAATTTGATTAAAGTTTTTTTATTTTTTTTTGAAAATCATGTTGGATTAATAATTTGATTATATAATTGAAAGGTAAAAAAAATAATTAAAATTTAAAGATTTTATGCAAAATTTTGAATGTAATTAGAGGTTATTAATTATTGGATAAATGATGGGTAGTGGAAAATTGAAAAAAAATTGTTTCTTTTGAAGAAAAGTTACAACTGTGGTGTGTAACTAAATCATATCCCATTGGTAAACATCGGTGTTTCTATGACTCTCTGAAACTGGGAATATGTGAAATGATATTTTCGTTTGTCCAAAATGGTGATATGTAGAGAATGAATTCTCTTTTGTGTTTAAAATCTAGATTAGACTGAACCAAATTATTTTAATTGGTAATATCAATTAACGTGTTAAATGTATGATGTGTTGTGTATGATTAAGGCGTTGGTGAGATTTGTAAGAAAACCTAAATGGTTAGTGTGAAACATATGTTTAAAAAATGGCGATCATGAAGATAGCGGTTATGAAGATCTGCCTTGAGCGGGGAGAGGGGACATGTCCAAAGATAGTAGGTACTTGGGGGAGTGACGTCATAAAGAGCGTCCACTTCTTTTTTTCACGGGAATTCTATTTCTGGGGTGGTCAATCTTGCGGGGTGTTGAGATTTGTCATATACTTGGAACTAATTTTCTGTCTCTTCTTTTGTCGAGGTTGGCAATTTTCTGGTCTATTTGAAAGATATTTCTCTCGGTGTTCGTAGTTGCTGTGTTTCGAAGTTAGTTTATACTTAGTAAAAATGTTCTTCACGGTGATTAGGTCAGATGTTTGAAAGGTGTGACTTTCGACGTGAACACGCTGTGGGGTCAGATGTGTCACAGGCATGAAGGCGTCTTTGGCCTTAAGTGAAAAGGTTTTGTGGTGTGGCGCTGTGACACGAAGTGGAAAATTGTGAATGAAAAGGTGTCACGTGAAGTCGTTGTTTGGTAAAAAATCTAACCTGTTTACCATTAATAACAAGTTTACTAGAGTCATGGGTGGTGGTTGTACGAGACATATATCGATAATTTTTATATTGTTAGTGGATATGGCACGTTTAATGTGAAATATTTTGAGTGTTTAGTTGGGCGACGTTATGGAGCTCGTGTAGCTCGAAATTGGATTTGTTTATGAAGTCGCGCACTAATAATTGTTGCCAATTGGAGATAGTGATGTGAGGGTGTTGTTGAGTTTGTTGAGAGAGATTTGTTGATGATTAAATATGCATGTAAAAGAAAGGGAGTAGAGGAAGTGTAGCTATGTTGGAATTTAACGATTGTAATAGTTTTGGAAGGCTGTGACTTAATTTAGCTACTGGCGTGGTAGTTGATGGGATTTTTATTTTAAACTTGTTTTGGAAAAGATAATTGTTTTTCCTAGTTGTGATTTGAAGATATTATCTCTCAGGAGAGAAATAAAGAAATGTGTTTTACCTATCTTGATTTATATGTAAAAATTGTTATTTTTTATCGTTGAATATGGAAGCTAAAATGATTCTTGTAAAAAGGGCAACGTCATGAGAGTGACAAATAATTTTAATTGGGGCGTTTACTTAAAATTGTGAATATGACAATTATTTTTGAAAATGTTTAAGTATTCGATTGACAAATTAGTATATTTTGGTATGGAAATGATATTAAGAAAAACAAAAAAAAAAGGTTTAGAATTATGATGAATTAGAAATTTTGGAGAAATAATATTGATTTTTTTTTTAAGTTGTAGATTTTGATAATGCCATTTTAGGTTAATTTAAGAACGACATGTATATATATATATATATATAGGATCCTGTCGTTGTGAAATCCTGTCGAATTAAGCTATGGTGTGAGACCCTGTAGACTCTCGCTTTACTGTGTTAACCGAGAGGAACAGTCAGGATGGGGAGAGTTTTCCAGTACTTCTCTGCACCTTGGAAGACCTTTAACAGTTCTCACAGAGTACAGACAGTAGTGGTCGAGGCAGAGTGGAAAGCTTGGTAGTCCATCACAAAAAAAAGGAAGAGACAGAGTTGCACTAGGAAAGTTCCGTGAACAGATAAAAGTCGAGCTAAGCAGCGAAAGATAGAGATTTGAGAAAAGTGTTTACTGGTCTACATGGTCGATTAAGTGGACCTTGGACACAACCGACGAGGGCTCCGGCTGATGGTGAAGTCTATTTTTTTCTGGCCCTGTTGGAGGCTTATATATCTTTGCCAAGAGAAAGTATTGGATTTCAGCGGATGCAACAAGGGCGTGGATCGGAAGAAGTGTCACTGTACACTGGCAACGCCCTGACATCTTCTAGGCCTCGTTGGACTTCTATCTCAATCTCTTTTTTTAGCTCAACTCTAAATCTATTACAGAGTTTTATTTATTTATTCTCAATCTGTACAAAGTACATTACATATGATGATGAAATGACATATTTCAATCATGCTTATTATTATTTACAGAAGTGTTTCTTATACAAAATGAAAATCTTGTTATATTATACAAAATATAAGGTTGTTGGTTTAAATTACCACATATAAATATATTTTTTCGAATTAAATAAATGTTTTGTTTTATTTTGATCCAAAATATGTCTTTTAATTATAATATATATATGTAATATTGTTGCATTTGTGATCCTGCCGAAGTATAGATGAACGTGAGGCGAGTGTTGATGTTCTTCCCACACGCGGACATTAAGAAGCAGAGGCAGGGCTAGATGTTAACACCAAGAGTGATCGGGAACAGCCCACGTCCAACTTGGATGTTTATCCCCGAGACATGGAGGGAGAGACTGTGTGTTAGACAGAAGCCGTCTGCCGTGAGACACCCCCTAGAACCATCTGCTGAGCCCCTGCCAAAAACTGTCCTTTTTTCAAGGGGGTCGCCTATAAGAATGTCCCTGGGGGCCCCACATGGGCTGGGCGTTGGCTTTTCCTCCCCTCTGTCCCTGCCATCAGCTGACAGAACACTCTTTGTATATTTATTTTGACGTCAACATTTTTATTTTTACATACAAATAGGGGTTTACAGGTATTATTAATAAAGATATAGCATATTGTAGCGTAGAAATCAAGCCTTGAAATATCCTAAGATGTAAAAGTATTTATTGATGACGTCACGGCGACAAGTAGACAATTATTAACAAGTCAGCAAAAACTCTTTACAGCTAGAGAATCTTGAGCAAGCAAGCAAAGAGATATTTTGATAATTATTTTACATAAAAGATTAATATATATTTATATACTCTGTTGAATAGTTTCATTGAATAATTTAATTAATAAATTATTTCTTCGTCACATAGCCTCCTCCTATAAAGAGCATCGACCCGATGCTCAGAAGGAGACTTACATCCTCAGTCTCAAGGCTCGAGAACGGGTGATAGGGCCTGAGATCTCTACGCGGGTCTGTGGTTGTTGTGTTCGTTCAGTGGGGATGTCTTCTTCCTGGAAGTTTGTCGAGTCATCTTCTGGGTCCTCTTCTAGGTGGTCCTCCTGGTCCTCTGGGTTTAAATATGGTTTCATCCTACAAATGTGAACTAAATCTTTTGTTTTACTACGACCTTGCTGGTTTCCGAATGTTTCAACTTCATAGGTCACATCAGATATTTTTCGGGTTACTTTGTATGGGCCGAAGTAATGTCTCATTAGTTTTTCCTAACAGGAACGGCGAGGCGACTGGCTGGGTCTTCTCTCAGGAGACTAATGTTGTCCTTTTCGGCCAGTGTAAGGAGAGGGGCTTCGGTAGCGGCGTATATTTTCTCTTGGCAGGTCGTCGTTGGGCTCTTGGCTGCTCCGAGAATTATAGAATGTTCTAGGCTCTTGCCTATATCTCTGTTTGTAATTCCAAGTTTGTTCTCCTTCATATTCTCTCCTCCTGTCACGGCAGTAGCGCACGACGTGGCCAGGGCGTCCGCAGTGGAAACAGATTGGCTTACCTTCAGTGGTTCGCCATTCGTTGGTATCGCGTCTTCCGTTTACTTGTTTCGGCTGCTGCGTTCTAGGTTGAAAATTTCTGGGTTGGAACTCGTACCTAGGGCTTGGTAATGGTCTTTGCGCTCTATTTTGAGGGAAACTTCTAGAAATTGGCGCAATGGTTTTTTCAATTTCTTGCTGCACCATATGTTTAATTGCAGAAATTTCTGGTTCTTCTCGAGGAGAGGCTAATGCTCGCTGTACCTCCTCACGAACCATTTGCCTAATCATAGATGACAGATCTGCCCTGTCATCATGATCACGGAGAGACGCCACATTTGGTAGGCGCTCGTATCTGGTTGGGGTAACTCGCCTACAACGGAGCGCCTCAACACGGCGACATTCTGTAATAAATTGCTCGGTGCTCTGTACATCCCTCGGTAGGAGTGCTTGATAAAGCTCCTCAGCTATCCCCTTCATGAGGTGGGAGATTTTATCTTCCTCGCTCATTTGAGGATCAACCTCTTTGCACAAGCACAGGACATCCTGGATGTAAAATTCGGTACTTTCACCTTTTAATTGTGCCCGTGTTTTAAGTTTCTTCTCCGCTTGCAATTTTGAATTTTCTTTTTTTCCGAACACATTCTCTAATTGAGATGTGAATTCCTTCCAAGTCTGTATGCTTTCTTCGTTGTTCTCGAACCATTTGAGAGCAGTTCCAGACAGATAAAAATAAACTTTAGTAAGACAAAGGGTTTCGTCCCAATGGTTGTACTTTGCCACACGTGCATACCCTTTTAACCATTTTTGAAGATCTTCACCATCCTCCCCGGAGAAAATGGAAGGGTTCCTTGGCAAATGTTGAACAACGTAGTTGCTTACCTGAGCACCTTCCTTCTTTACATTCATAGAAGTTTCTTCTGGTTCAACAGAATCAATTTTTCTTTTATTTCTTAATGGGTATCGGTCCAGTCTCTCCACCAGTTGTAGCGTAGAAATCAAGCCTTGAAATATCCTAAGATGTAAAAGTATTTATTGATGACGTCACGGCGACAAGTAGACAATTATTAACAAGTCAGCAAAAACTATTTACAGCTAGAGAATCTTGAGCAAGCAAGCAAAGAGATATTTTGATAATTATTTTACATAAAAGATTAATATATATTTATATACTCTGTTGAATAGTTTCATTGAATAATTTAATTAATAAATTATTTCTTCGTCACAATATATAGAAAATATGGGGGTGGTAGCAAATAGAAACGGTGTACATTTTGAAAGAAGGGTAGGATCTTTTAGGTAATCGGCTCTAACTAATTGGAAGATATGTGACATATACTAAAAGTGTCTTACAGTTTAAAATAAACGATGATTAAGGTTTGTTTGGGGGAAATGAAATAACATGAATGATGACCTAACAAACCTATTATAAAATCAAAAGAAATAATTTGGGCACAAATTAGTTCAAATTATTATAATTATAGGAGAATAAAATAGGAAAATAAATTAATGATGACGTCTCAATGAGGGAATAGAATATGATAAAAGGAAAAATACATAAGAATAAATTATAAAATTTAGAAAATATGCAAGATAAAATTAGAAATGCCTTAAAAGTAATTTACTTATAGAAAAAAATGAGAACCCATTGAATGAAAAAATAACTAAAATAAAAGCATAAAGCTATTAAGTTGAACTAAGATTATAAGTTGACCTAGAGGGTTGATGAGGGTATGTTCCTGCAAAGAAATAGCTTAATGAGTTCTGCAATGCAGTACGAACTTGTGTCAGTGAGGTACTGTTTTCATTAACAGAACGTTCAAGATGTTCCTTCTGCATTATTAGTTCAGACTAGCAGGGAGAGGTATGTAGGTTAAAGAATGTGGAAAGGGAAAGGTAAACGCAAGAGATGTACTGCTGCCAATAATGATGGTACCCGGCTTGTATGATGAAAAAAAAAAAAGATAAAAATGATGTACCGGGTTAAAGAATAAGAATAAATTATAAAATTTAGAAAATATGCAAGATAAAATTAGAAATGCCTTAAAAGTAATTTACTTATAGAAAAAAATGAGAACCCATTGAATGAAAAAATAACTAAAATAAAAGCATAAAGCTATTAAGTTGAACTAAGATTATAAGTTGACCTAGAGGGTTGATGAGGGTATGTTCCTGCAAAGAAATAGCTTAATGAGTTCTGCAATGCAGTACGAACTTGTGTCAGTGAGGTACTGTTTTCATTAACAGAACGTTCAAGATGTTCCTTCTGCATTATTAGTTCAGACTAGCAGGGAGAGGTATGTAGGTTAAAGAATGTGGAAAGGGAAAGGTAAACGCAAGAGATGTACTGCTGCCAATAATGATGGTACCCGGCTTGTATGATGAAAAAAAAAAAAGATAAAAATGATGTACCGGGTAAAAAAAACTAATCTAGCTGGGTATCCTGAGCTCACTATTGGGAATGATATAGCGTGGAAGGATGTCTCCAATTTGATTAACAAAAAAAAATTCTGGCGAGCAAGAATCTCTTGAGGGGAATATATGAAATTCGGGAATGAAGAAAGGGAAACTAGTTGCAAGGGTTGTTCTGTTGCCGATGATGATTTCACCCGACTTGAATGGTAAAAAAAAAAGATGATTTGTAATGATGAGCCGGGTGATAAGAAAAATAATCTAGCTGGGTATCGTGAACTCACTATTGGAAATGATATAGGGAGGAAGGATTTCTCAATTGGAATAATCAATGAAAAAAAAAATGGCGAACAGGAATTCCTTGGAGTAATGCATGAGAATGTATGGGTGGGCTAGGTTAGGATACGTCAACGATAAAATTCGAAAGACGCAATAGAAAAAATATAAATTCAAAAATATCTTAAACTATTAAAATATATTATTGACGTTGTCAATATATTAAAAGTTTTAAAGTGTTGAGAAAGATTGTTAAAATTACTATATGTGTGTAAGCCTAGAGATGATGAAGATTACGATTTGAATTTTTAAAAAAGATATAATTAGTTGTTGATGGCTGACGGCATTGCTAATGATGGTTAAATGAAACACAAAATAATAATAATGAATAATATAATTGATTAATGTTGAAATATTTTATACAAATCTAGAGTTATATAAATTTAAATAGCATTGGGGCAGGTAAAATGATGAATTGATGGATTTATAATAATAATGCTATTGCTATAAAAATAGGATATCGATTTAGTAGTAAATTTAGTACGAAAAAAAAAACAACGGAAATAGTGTTACATTAAGAAAGTTCTGTAGAGAAAATTCTCCTACCAGATGGATGTCTTGGATGGGTCTTGTGGAGTCGCTTGCGATGAGGCTAGGTGGTCAATTTTTGCGGTGGTTGCCATGGGACATCGTCGGTGCTAGTAAGCGGGGCGTAGCGAGGATTCCTCAATGGATCTTGTCTGCTTGTTCAAGCTGATGGAAGAAGGTGCACGTGGCGCAGGAGCTGTCGTTGGGGGAGATGATGATCTCCTCGGTGCGAGGTATGGGTAGTCCTCGCATGGCCTGTTTGCGATGGTTCACTGGATCGTCAAGGTGGAGGGCAAGTAGAAGGAGCGTCCACACGAATGCGCCGTTGACCACAGGTGCCTTTGTAATCCTCTACATGCCGCTGTCCTCAGTTATCCAGTCGACCTTCTGTAATATTGTTGCATTTGTGATCCTGCCGACGTATGGATGAACTGGCAGTCGTGTACGTGAGGCGAGTGTTGATGTTCTTCCCACACGCGGACAACAAGAAGCAGAGGCAGGGCTAGATGTTAACACCAAGAGTGATCGGGAAAAGCCCACGGAACAGAGGTAGAGGCCATGACACAAACTTGGATGCTTATCCCCGAGACATGGAGGGAGAGACTGTGTGTTAGACAGAAGCCGTCTGCCGAGAGACACCCCCTGCCAAAAACTGTCCTGTTTTCAGGGGGGTCGCCTATAAGAATGTCCCTAGGGGCCCCACATAGGCTGGGCGTTGGCTTTTCCTCCCCTCTGTCCCTACCACCAGCTGACAGAACACTCTTTGGATCTTTATTTTGACGTCCACATTTCTAGTTTTATATACAAATAGGGGTTTACAGGTATTATTAATAAAGATATAGCATATATACAAAATATTGGGGTGGTAGCAAATAGAAACGGTGTACATATTTAAGTAATCGGCTCTGACTAATTGGAAGATATGTGACATATACTAAAAGTGTTTCACAGTTTAAAATATACGATATATATATTGTAGATTTTTGTGGATGTGTTTTATCTAAATTATATATATATATTATTTAGATAATACACATAATACATATGAATGGGTCCTCAACGAAATCAACATCTCCGTAGAGTCTTAGAGCGCAATCGGGTTTGGAGCCGTGGGATACTTCGCAGAATTCCTAGACCAGACCGGCCTCATCGACGCCGCCACAAACTTTGATGCCGCGCACGTGTCTACCAGAATTGAAAGTTCCATCTTCATCCAAGTGGGAGATTCCTCCTCACCGTCTAACGCCATCCATATTCGCTCATCTTCGGTCAGCGCCAGCCAGAGAGAGAGAGAGAGAGGTGAGGCGCTTCTTGGCGAAAATTCGATGAAGATCGAAAACCTACCTCCTCTGGAGATCTGTGAAGAGAATGGAGAAAACTGAATAGGGACCTGGTTGAAGGCGTCAAGTGTCTCTCGATTCCACGCGCTGAAAAAAATACTACTTCGCTAGGGAAAGCCAGTTCCTCAGTTCCAGGCTGAGACAGAGAGCATAGACTCCATATAGCCTTCGCAACCTGAGATTTCTTTGCACCTTGCCCGTCTGACTACCTCGCTCCGGACTGACTATCATCATTTAACCTTCAGAGTAATCCTGTTGAGGGAGAGAGCCTGAGGAGCACATCTTCAACTCCTTAGACAGCTCTACCTGCAGCCCGGAAGCCATAGCTGGGTTCTTGGAGGGAGATACAGCGAGCATACTCTGAAGGAAAATGAGCACTTCATCAAGCAGATGTGATGGAAGCTTCCATCAGACTTCTGCCTTGAAAAAATGCTGCTGGTTTGGATAGAGTTCCCTAAAAGCTCGTTAAGAGTTTCGAGGACTTCTTCGCGGGAGCCATTCGTAGAGTCATCATCGAATCCAAGCTTCGCGAGGCTCTGTCAGAACCCTTGAGGAGAAGGAACATCTGGATCGTATCTAAAACGAACGGTGGTACAGGCCTATACAGTTACCGGCCTATATCTTTACCGACTGCGGACTATAAATTCGCCAGCGGCGTACTTCTGTGTCCTCTACGTCACCACCTGCCAACCATCGTGCCTGAATTCCAGACGTAGGCCGTTCAAGGAAGATGTTCTTCCTGTAACGTCGCGTACTGTATGACGAGGTAGCCTGGAATTCAAGAAGTCCACAGTCCTCTCCAACGACCTCAAGCCCACCTTCTTCCTTGTGGGCCGAAGGTTCATGGCCCTAGCTGCTCTTCATCGTCCTCCCCCCGTGGAATAAATCTTTCTGTTATAATCTGAGACCGATGCTACCGAAAAGGTCGATGGAAACTTCACCTGATCAATTAGAATTCGCAAAAGGCTTCAGCAGGGTTGTACCTGCAGCTCAGGCCTTTTCTCCATCTTCTTTGATCCCCTCCTGTTCCACCTGGAGAGAGTTCTCGGAAGAAGTAACGTCCAGGCGTACGCCATTGAAGTTCTCCTGATGATCCGTGAGGATTGCCAGTTCTAGAAAGTCAAGACCCTATTTGAGGAATTCCGTCGTGCGTCAGTAGTATGCGTGAACATTTCTAAAAGTAAGGGACTGTGGTAGGGCGCCTGGAGAAACAGCCCCATCTTTTCTCTGGGAATCTCGTGGTCTGCATCTTTTAACACGGTGCTTGCTGCAAAATTTCATCAGGCTAAGGAACACCGGTCCAGCGAATGCATCGATCTTCACATGGTATCAATACGTCCATGGTTTCTCCCTAGTCGGGCGTTTGAGAGAGGCCAACTCGCAGTTACCGGTTGCGGTACTCCACCATTTGCACGGTTACCTGCCCGGCAACGCCACTAAAACGCCACTACGCGCTAAAATGCAGGCCAGGCTGACGCGGCTCGCCTGGGGCTCCTCCTATCGAGTCGCCTGACTCCCAAGTACGTTTCTAGCTGGTCCTGTGTCCTTTGGAGGAGTCAGATTAGTGTACATTAAGACTCAGCTTCAAAGGAGTAGAGTCTATTAAAAGTACAAGTAAAAAGGTTTGTAAGCGCCACCTACCCAAACACGAGAAGAAATGCCCCTAGGCCAGGGTCGACACACTTTTGAGTCGTAAGAGTCAAAAATTACAATTTACAGAATTTCAAATTTTCAAAGAACCCCACTTTTTTTTCTCTTTCCAAAAATAAATAGTAACTCATATAAATAATATTTGCGTATGCAACTATAAAAAGAGCCGCAGCTTCACATCCAAAGAGCCGCATGTGGCTCGTGAGCCGCAGTTTGCCGACCCCTGCCCTAGGCAATTCTCTGGAGAAATCATGTCCATTCAGCTCTAGTTTATAAATAAATGAAATGAAGTTGAAATTTTCCATGTAAATAAACCTCCTTATTTTTTATTTTATCAAGATGACTTATGGACATTATATATATATATATATTTATATATATATTTGTATCAATTGTTTCTTTGTGTGTTGTATTTTTATTAGTGTTATTTGTGTTATGTAAGTTCAGTTTGTGTCTTGATATAAATATACGAAATTTTATACAACATCAAACAGCAATCCTCTGGCAAGTTATATCTATCACTATTTTCAAGAAATATATTGATGTAAATTAGGGCACAAACTAGCAGATATTTATAATTAACATCCATTCAGAAGTTTATTATCCATATATCAGTATGCACCTTTCCAATTATTATTTCTTCGTCTAGTTTTACTTTTTCAAATTTATTTTATTTTATGCCAAAAAGTATAATTATATTAAACATTTAAAATATTTTCTGACGAAAAGACTTATTCCTAATAATTTCACAATGCATATTATACCTATATCGCTTATTCTTCTTATAATCTATATATTATTAATGGAGCCAAATATTTATATGATATATATTTCTATGCAAGATAAATGACCCATCCTAGTCTAGAATTTGACCCATCTACTTTATTCCATTTATTTTTATTATGACTTCTATTAGCCTAATTGAATCCTGAATGAATAACTATATATTATATAATCACTAAGCACCTCCATCCCCTCATTCCATATCCTCATAATGAATCTACTTATCTCCAGATATATATATGGAGCCACCTTTTTATTAGGTTAATGCAGGAAAGAATACTTTTAAAGAGAGTATATTTTATAATTGATGTTAAAATATTTATTGACAAAATGTAGACTCAGTCGTGCACATACAATACTATTTCTACACTTTCTGATACATCATGCAATTGCAGTTTCTCATATAATAACTCAGATAGCAGCTCCTTATATAAAACTAGGGAACAAATCCTGCAAAGTCACTCTTTACTAAAGAGATAATTGTGTGCGATTTGCTTCAATACTCACCGATTTTTGCAAAATTTAAATTTCTCCAGTGAATGTAAGTAACTAAACGGGTCTATGGCACACTTATGGGTGAAAATGTAGAACTTAATTCTAAATGTATATACATGAAGTGTAATTGAAATAAGCCTGTAGCTAGCTACTCACTATGATAACTTGGAATAAGCAAAAGAAAATAAAAACACTTATTTCGTTTCTGGAGAACTTCAGGGCCATGGTGTGAAACTCTGAGAGGAGCAGGAAAAAGAACGGAGACAGAGAAAAATACCGATAAATTTATATAGGTGTTATATTCCTTTTAAAAATAAAGCATATTTAAATATTATAACGATTCTCTCTTAGAGAGAGTTGTTGTTTCTTAGAGACAATAACAATGAAAAGGTTTATTGACTTCTAGTCAACATTTAAAATAATTATATTAACAAAATATAACAAAAAATAAAAAATCAAAGATTTCTAATTATTTGTATCAGACGAATCTCAGTGCGTGTCGTCTCGTTTAATGTCGCATTCTGCCCTGAAGTCGGACAGCCATTTATCTAGTTCGGAGTTCACGACATGGGCGATTGCCATGTTAAGGAATTTCTTCAGAGAAGTCCTCTGCTCGGGCGAGAGATACTCGAGAACGTCCGCCCTCTTTGTTAGGAATACAACAGCTTTCTCTATTTCGTACCTATAAAAATCTCTATATAGGGGCTCCAGGAAGGAGTCAGGGTCTAATACCGTGAACAGATCCTCAACCTTCTGTGAAGTGAGCTAAGGAGGCTGTTTGTTCTGTGGTTTGGGAATGGAAGATTCCATTATTAGTGCAGCTTTGGATTTATTTTTGGCAGGGACCGCTGTTGATGAAGCAGTGGTCGAGGAAGGCGCTAGTAGAGATGGCAACGCGCTGGTGCTCGGCGCCGGAGCAGAAGGCTTGGTAGATGGAGTGTTACGGGGAAGAACTGGACAGCTTTCCGCGGGCGAAGACGCGGCAGGATTAGGAGAGTGTCACAGGGATTGTCTGATGGTTCCAGAATTTCCCTCAGCCGATGTAGTCGCTGTGAAGATGGGAGGGGGTGGGCTGGGAGGGTGGAGGTGTCAACCATGGTCCACTTCGGATGCCCTGGGGGCAGTTGGCTCGCCGAAGTCCCTGGCGGTGACATCTACTACACCTAACGCCGTAGGTGATGTAGGCGGGTGTAGACTCTCCTTTGGAGATGATCACCAGCTTGGCAGGGAGCTGGTGGAGTTTGCGTCCTTCATTCAGAAGGACGAAGGCCTCCCTGTTGCGAGTGGTCCAGGTGTAACGTTACAGGACACCACTTTATAGGTCAGGGAGACAACCCGGCAGAAAGGTCGCAGGGCCTCGATGATGTCCTCCTCCCTCACTGCGATGAGCAGGTTCCCGATGATGATCTTCTCCGCCTTCCTTCTGTATGGGAATGCCCTGAGGAAGGTGTTGTTGATGGTGAGTCCATTCTCCACCAGGATGACATAGCAGCATTATTCGGACGATGCTGCTGCTGATCTAGCTTTGTTTAGCGTCGGCTGTTGCCTGCTCTTCCTGACGAGGGTCACGGATTCCCTCGTGGTCCTTCGAAGCTGTCCAGGTAGTTTTGAATTGCTAGCGTCCGGCCTCACAATCTGGGCCCGCTGACTTTTATGGTCAAGCCGTTTTCTTTTCTTCCGGTGTACAGATTGGAAAGGTTCAGTGTTATTATACTTTCCACAGACCTAAACTTGCTCCGCCCAATTTTTTTTTCCCCGCGGCCGAATTTACATATCCGCCGTTTTTAACGAACGAATTTGCATGTCCGTCCCTCACATCGGAATTCAAACGATTCTTCGTCGAATATTTTATCGTCGATAAATCGACTTCCATTTCAGCTACCTCGATGGGAATCACATCGTCATGTAGATCTTTATTCTGGCTCACCGCCAGTACTGCATATGGGTTGGAAAACTCGAAGTTTTCTATCTCTAGATAGAAAAGAACTTGCCGGACGGCCGAGAGAGAGAGAGAGAGATAAACAACGATGTAAGAAATTGTGAAAGATAAACCTTACTCTATGTTGTTTTACTAATTTATCAGTAGTTGTTGTTGTGATAGGAAATAAATATTAAGTTAATAATAGACTCTCTTTCTAACACCAAAATATAAATTTTGTTCGTTAGCGCTTTTTTTACGATATTTGGACGATTTACGCTAATCTTTATCAAGACAACGATTCTCTCGTGACAAAGTTGTTATAGATGTCTCGCTGAATTGATAAAAAGAATAGGGTCACTTTTCATTCGAAATATTATGAATAAAGTACTATACATCTAGATTCTCAGTACAAAATACTTTGAAATAATATATATATATCCATAGAAGCAATGGGCGCCTCTCCCGTCAAAATAAACGTCAAAAACTGACGCCATCTATTGACCGTCGCCGCAACTAGCGGCCTCGGGTCGGTGACAAAGCCACAACACCAGCTTTGGCAAACTGAGAAGCGTCCACATAGAGACCATGGTTTCGGGCTAATGGCCCTCGTCAGTCTAGGGCGGACTTTATTCCATGAGATCCACACGGGATCTAATGGAATCTTCACAATCTACCAAAGAGGTGTTTTGCTGGCAATGTGGCTGGGCCAAATCTATGGCTAGAATATAGATGGAAAATTTGCCGGAAGGAAATTAATCCATAGAAGCAATGGGCGCCTCTCCCGTCAAAATAAACGTCAAAAACTGACGCCATCTATTGACCGTCGCCGCAACTAGCGGCCTCGGGTCGGTGACAAAGCCACAACACCAGCTTTGGCAAACTGAGAAGCGTCCACCTAGAGACCATGGTTTCGGGCTAATGGCCCTCGTCAGTCTAGGGCGGACTTTATTCCATGAGATCCACACGGGATCTAATGGAATCTTCACAATCTACCAAAGAGGTGTTTTGCTGGCAATGTGGCTGGGCCAAATCTATGGCTAGAATATAGATGAAAAATTTGCCGGGAGGAAATTAATCCATAGAAGCAATGGGCGCCTCTCCCGTCAAAATAAACGTCAAAAACTGACGCCATCTATTGACCGTCGCCGCAACTAGCGGCCTCGGGTCGGTGACAAAGCCACAACACCAGCTTTGGCAAACTGAGAAGCGTCTAGGTGGACGCTTCTCAGTTTGCCAAAGCTAGTGTTGTGGCTCTGTCACCGACCCGAGGCCGCTAGTTGCGGCGACGGTCAATAGATGGCGTCAGTTTTTGACGTTTATTTTGACGGGAGAGGCGCCCATTGCTTCTATGGATTAATTTCCTCCCGGCAAATTTTCCATCTATATTCTAGCCATAGATTTGGCCCAGCCACATTGCCAGCAAAACACCTCTTTGGTAGATTGTGAAGATTCCATTAGATCCCTTGTGGATCTCATGGAATAAAGTCCGCCCTAGACTGACGAGGGCCATTAGCCCGAAACCATGGTCTCTAGGTGGACGCTTCTCAGTTTGCCAAAGCTGGTGTTGTGGCTTTGTCACCGACCCGAGGCCGCTAGTTGCGGCGACGGTCAATAGATGGCGTCAGTTTTTGACGTTTATTTTGACGGGAGAGGCGCCCATTGCTTCTATGGATTAATTTCCTCCCGGCAAATTTTCCATCTATATTCTAGCCATAGATTTGGCCCAGCCACATTGCCAGCAAAACACCTCTTTGGTAGATTGTGAATATTCCATTAGATCCCGTGTGGATCTCATGGAATAAAGTCCGCCCTAGACTGACGAGGGCCATTAGCCCGAAACCATGGTCTCTAGGTGGACGCTTCTCAGTTTGCCAAAGCTGGTGTTGTGGCTTTGTCACCGACCCGAGGCCGCTAGTTGCGGCGACGGTCAATAGATGGCGTCAGTTTTTGACGTTTATTTTGACGGGAGAGGCGCCCATTGCTTCTATGGATTAATTTCCTCCCGGCAAATTTTCCATCTATATATATATATATATTGTTTTTATTTAATATATTAATATAGATAGTGGTAGAAATTGTATGATAATAGGTAACCAGCAATACATCATATCTTCATATTCAAGACTAAATGATCGAGTTTGCATATATGTATGTGGTAACTCTATAACAGTAATTTTATCTTGAAATAATTCTATATACTGTTAGAAAAATTCATCCAGATTGTTTAAATATTTAAGGAAGCTATTGTATTTAAAAAAACAACTATTTTTCAGTTATATTAATAAGGCTTCATACAAACCATATTTTATCCAATTCACACTGATCGCACGCCGAATAAGTTTTTTACCACTGTCTTTAAAAGCCTTCTTTCAGAACACTAACTATAAATTGCTTTGAGGGGACTGTATATATTGATCATCAATGAGTCATTTTGATTTTATTTTCATAATTGAAAATTTTGAAACACATTAATTATGAACATTTAAAAATTCTATTGAGATTGTGGTTTGACGCTCTTTTGTTGTTGTTGTTTAATAAACAAAACCATTTTTCTTACAGAACTTACTGTAATGAGACGAAAAAATAGTATCATGTCATTGGGGAGATAACGCGACATCCTCCAAGCTTGTCTCATGATTACACGGCCTAGGTTAACATCTAACCCTCCCTCCCTTCTCCACGTGATATCTCCCAATATTAATTTGGCGAATTCACTGAGGAAGTTAATCTATTGATGATCTCAACCTCCTTTCTAATATATCTTCTCTCATTACACCATCGCCAGTTGAAAAATAGTATAGTTTTATTTTAATAAATATTAACCCTTTGCTCATTATTATCCCTAGTACACGTGCTACAGACCATGATAATCATGGTGGGTAGTTAGCGACTGCTTTTACTGTAAGTACATCACATGTCTACACATGTGAAAAGCAGTTCGAATTTGCACCTACAAATGTGCCAGATCCCCGTTTGGTTATTTGCACTCGCTGGTGGGGTTGGACCTTTGCAAGAATCGGGGGCCATTGGAGCGTTTTTTTTTTTGTTTTTTTTTTTTAATTATGAAAAGTGCCCAATGCGGGATTTGATCATGAGTCGTAGCGGTCGAAAACAATTGGATTAAACCACCCTTCCACCGACCTCCCCATATATTTACCCTACTTTATAATTAAAAACTAATTCTACGGGTTATACTGGAATTTTGAAAAAATATCGATTTTTTGGATAGCATGACTGACATCAGTAATGGATCCTCCCAGAAGTTATGCCAGTTTCGTTAGCGGGTTCGCCACTGATGAGCCATGCCCTCTCCGTTCATTTTATTATTAATATTTGAGGTCTGTAAAAAGTGCTATGAAATACAAAAAAAAAAAACTAGCGATATAATTTTTGTTTCATTTCAGGGATCGATGACGCTAGAATTAGGGCAATTTTAATTATATTCGAAAATTTTTGCTTCATTTATAAAAAAGGAATTCGATTTTATCCAATGTATATTTTTCTGAAATATTAGATTACATAAATATATAAATATAAATCATTAAAAATAAGTAGAATATTTATATCTAAAACTCTAAGCTTTATAATTTTATCTTTATATATGGTTCCCGTATAATAACTTTTTCTTTTTCACCAATTTATAAATAATTTGTAAAAATATAAAAGATCAAATTTGATTAAGATTGAAATTCTGAATTAAAAAATAAATCCATTATTCTTTTTTAATTTTTTCCCATCCAAACTGCCTGACGGCCAGAGATTAAACCTGTTGTGTATAATTAAATTCCGATTACACGACAGAAAAAATTAACAGCAGTTAGGCATCAGAATTAATTCACGTCAACATTTTTCTTTCAAACTTCGCCCCTTTGAAGATTTCATATTTCATAATCTTATTATATTATATATTTATACTAGCGGGTGTACCCGGCTCCGCCCGGGTTTTACTCGAGGGAATGTTTGTAGTCTAGTATGTTGATATAATAAATCTATCTGAATATTAGGAAAGGTCAGGTAATTTTTTGTAGGGTGATGCTCTGAAAAAGAACGCTATACCACTTTATCACTAAACAAATTGGCGAGTCAAAAATAAGCAACCTAAACAATCCATTAGCTTTGCAAGATAAGAAAAGAAATAGAGAAATGCATGCAAAATTCTCAACACAAATCAAAATCTTTAATCCTCAGAAGTAATGTATATTAGGTAGGATGAGGTTTATTTTGTTTCTATTACATTACATCATCTTTAAATCTCAAAGCAGAGCAAAACTGGCATACCCGAGACATTTGGCCTATATCGACAGATGAATCAGCTTTATAATCAATATGGGCATTATACTGCAAACCTGAAAACGGCTTATGAGTCCAAAGCTGAATACGCTGAACAGGAACTTGCATAGTTTGTGTAGCTGCGACGCGGACTTCAGAATACCTAAAACGGCGAAGCGCACGACGCGTCTCACTTTGAAGTGATGTCTCAATAGCTCTACCATTCCTATATCTCCTGGAAGCAGCCGTATTCCTACCAAGTAAACGTCGGCTGTGGCGAGTCATATTCTGAAAAAAAAATTTTGATTGAGATTAATAACAAAAGCTTCAAAACCAGCAATTTCTAAACAAAGCATAAAAATTTCCTGTCTTTTTGAGGTAAAAATCAAAATTTTTAAATTTTTTATTCAAAACTAGCGGACGTACCCGGCTTCGCCCGGGTTTTACCCGAGTAAAAGTTTGTCTAACGAATCTCTCGATAAAGTGAACATTTTTTTCCCGGTCCCTTGAAAAATACTCGATAAGTTGAATAAAATCAATATTAATTGGTTCCCTCGGTAATTGGAAGTTAAAGGAATAGTATCTTGCCTTGGAATTGATCATTATTCTTGTATGGATGTACCCGGCTTCGCCCGGGTTTTACCCGAGTAAAGGTTTGTTTAACGAATCTCTCGATAAAGTGAACATTTTTTCCCGGTCCCTTGAAAAATACTCGATAAGTTGAATAAAATCAATATTAATTGGTTCCCTCGGTAATTGGAAGTTAAAGGAATAGTATCTTGCCTTTGAATTGTATCATTATTCTTGTCTCAAATAAATTGCCGTGTCATCCTGAATTTTGTCTTTCCTAATTTTCTACATTACAAAAGCATCGTATCATCATGATAATATTTAGAGCAGATTGTTGAATTATAACAGATAAATTAGAATATTTATCTTGATTATTTCTAGGCGAAAAGTTATTTCAAAAATTTTATTTGCTAGAAACCTTCCCAGTAATATACTAAATAACTTCCCAAAGTTTCATGGCGATCCAATGAGTGGTTTGGTCAGGCATAAAGGACAAACAAACAAACAAACAAACAGACACATATACATTCATTTTTATATATATAGATAAATGAGTTTTAAAAATTGTAAAAAAAAAAATAATGCATCGGCCGAGAATCGAACCCGGGCCGCCCGCGTGGCAGGCGAGCATTCTACCACTGAATCACCGATGGTTATGAAAAATCCCATCCGTGAGCTTCAGACAAACAAACAGACAAACAGACAGAATAAGGCAAATATATAAGTAGATAAGCTTAATATATATATATATATATATATATATATATATATACTAGCGGACGTACCCGGCTTCGCCCGGGTTTTACCCGAGTAAAAGTTTGTCTAACGAATCTCTCGATAAAGTGAACATTTTTTTCCCGGTCCCTTGAAAGATACTCGATAAGTTGAATAAAATCAATATTAATTGGTTCCCTCGGTAATTGGAAGTTAAAGGAATAGTATCTTGCCTTGGAATTGTATCATTATTCTTGTATGGATGTACCCGGCTTCGCCCGGGTTTTACCCGAGTAAAGGTTTGTTTAATGAATCTCTCGATAAAGTGAACATTTTTTTCCGGGTCCCTTGAAAAATACTCGATTAGTGGAATAAAATCAATATTAATTGGTTCCCTCGGTAATTGGAAGTTAAAGGAATAGTATCTTGCCTTTGAATTGTATCATTATTCTTGTCTCAAATAAATTGCCGTGTCATCCTGAATTTTGTCTTTCCTAATTTTCTACATTACAAAATCATCGTATCATCATGATAATATTTAGAGCAGATTGTTGAATTATAACAGATAAATTAGAATATTTATCTTGATTATTTCTAGGCGAAAAGTTATTTCAAAAATTTTATTTGCTAGAAACCTTCCCAGTACTATACTAAATAACTTCCCAAAGTTTCATGGCGATCCAATGAGTGGTTTGGTCAGGCATAAAGGACAAACAAACAAACAGACACACATACATTCATTTTTATATATATAGATAACCTTCAGATATGTTAAAAAGATTTAAAAAAAACTAAAATCATAATATTATTACCAAAAAAATTAATGTACAAAACCAGTTATCATTAAAAAGCTTCAAAAATAGACCAACCGCTGGATACGGCAATGAAAAAGCATGCTTTTTTGAGGTAAAAAATAGAAATAATTTTCTAAAATACAAAATACAACCCCTATATGTTAAAATAAAACTATAAATAATCTAAATATAAAACATTTAATCAAATAAATTAAAATATCTTTAGAAAAAAATTTGAAAAATGACTTCAAAAAGACAAATAAATGAATCCGTAAAAGAAATCCCTTGCTTATTTAAAAATATAAATAACCTATTTTTTAGATACAACCCATATATGTAGAAAATATAATAAATAAACTGTATGGCATATTCTGAAAAAAAATTTAGATTGAGATTAATAACAAAAGCTTCAAAACCAGCAATTTCTAAACAAAGCATAAAAATTTCCTGTCTTTTTGAGGTAAAAATCAAAATTTTTAAATTTTTCATTCAAAATAACCTTCAGATATGTTAAAAAGATTTAAAAAAACTAAAATCATAATATTATTACCAAAATAATTAATGTACAAACCCAGTTATCATTAAAAAGCTTCAAAAATAGACCAACCGCTGGATACGGCAATGAAAAAGCATGCTTTTTTTAGGTAAAAAATTGAAATAATTTTCTAAAATACAAAATACAACCCCTATATGTTAAAAAAAAACTATAAATAATCTAAATATAAAATATTTAATCAAATAAATTAAAATATCTTTAAAAAAATTTTGAAAAAGGACTTCAAAAAGACAAATAAATGAATCCGTAAAAGAAATCCCTTGCTTATTTAAAAATATAAATAACCTATTTTTTAGATACAACCCATATATGTAGAAAATATAATAAATACACTGTATTTAAAAGATCAAAGCAATAATTAAAAAAACCCATAAGAAAATTTAAAAAAGGACCTCAAAATGACCCATAATTGACACAATGAAATTGCTTGCTCTTTTTTGCGATTAATAATAAAAAAACCCAAATATTTTTAAAAACACAACACCTATATGTTATAAATACCACAAATAATTTGTATTTGAAAGATCTAAATAATTAAAAAAAAATTCTTAAGAAATATTTAAGAAGGGCCTCATAATGACAATCACATAAACATATCAATAAAATATCTTGCATCTTAGTGAAAAAAAAAATAGAAATAACCCAAAATTTGTTTACGAAACAACCCATATATGTGTAAAACACCATAAATAATCTACTTTTAAAATATTTAAGCAATTAATTAAAATTTTGTTAAGGTCCTCAAAAAAGACATAAAATTGAGCACATTAATGAAATTTCAAGCTTTTTAGTGAAAAAAAATAGAAATAACCCAATTTTTTTTTACAAAACAACACATATAAGTGGAAAACACCATAAATAATCTGTTATTAAAATATCTAAACAATTAATTAAAAATTTTGTTAAGGTCCTCAAAAAGACATAAAAATTGAGCACATTAATGAAATTTCAATCTTTTTTTGTAAAAATAATATTAATAACCTCAGTCTTATAAAAATACTAACCACGTAAGTTAGAAAGAGCATATATAATCTGTATATAAAATAAAAAAGAAATAAATTAAAATTAGCCTAAAAATTTATCTAAAATATAAAATTGATCTCATCAAGTAAGGCTTCAACTTTTTTTGGTATAAAATATGAAAACTATAAAATAAAAGTATCTTACCATGTATAAAAGTTATTAAAATATATATAAAAAAGATTAAAACTAATTTTCCAAGAAGCGCAAAAGTGTAAACACTTTTGAAAGTGTAAACACTTTAACTCAGTTGAATTTTTTTGTATTTTATCGATAACAGCAAAGTTATGTATGTTAAAGTTATGAAAAATATTTTGATGTTAAGCAAAACCTGCTCCATCTCGTTTTACATAAATGTTGAAAATTTGGTCGAAATTGATGCATTGTAACGAAAGTTTTTAGTGATGTCCACTTATGAAATTTCCATTTTATTAATATAGATATTAGAGTATTTATATTATATATATGTGAAATGAATATTTACAGTAAAAACTGCTGCAAACCTCTCGAACTGTTTGTGCAGACACTTTGCAAACTTTGAAACGATCTTTTTTTTTATCAGGACTCTTGACCTGACGTGATATATACAAAGTATGTGCCATAAGTTCCCGGACTGGGTCCATAAAAAAAAAGGTAAGATTTTTTCAAATTTTTTTTATTAAAACTTTTCAAAGTAATCCCCCTTGCTTCAACGCACCAGCGCCATCGTTTCTCCCAATTGTCGAAACAGTTTTTATAGGCCTCTTTTGGAATGCTCTTCAATGCCAGCAGCGATTTTTCTATTATGTCTTCCCTGGTGTCAAAATGTCTTCCTTTTAGAACTGCTTTGAGTTTGGGGAACAGGAAAAAGTCATTTGGTGCGATGTCTGGGGAATAGGGTGGTTGAGGTAGGATTTATGTCCTGTTTTTCGCCAAAAAACTCGTCACCAAGTGCGCTGTGTGAGGGCGGGCATTGTCATGGTGTAGGATCCAGTCACCATTAGTCCATTTTTCTGGCCTTTTTTTCGAATCGCTTCCCTTAGACGGCGAAGAATGCTCAAATACATTTCCTTAATAACTGTTTGGCCTGCAGGAAGATATTCGTGATGAACAATGCCCTTGTTATAAAAAAAAACGACCAGCAACACCTTGTTTCTGGATTTCAATATCCTGGATTTTTTGGGTCTAGGCTCACCCTGACCTCTCCACTCGGCAGATTGACGCTTGGTTTCAGGGTCATAGCCATAGACCCATGTCTCGTCGCCTGTGATTATCTTGTCTTTCCATTCCGGATCCGTTCTTGTCATTTCCAGCATGTCCTCAAAGGTTGCATGCCGACACAGGTTTTGCTCATTAGTGAGGAATCTTGGGATGAATTTTGCAGGAGTCTTTTTGAGCCTCAAATCTTCGGTTACGATTCTTACAATCGTTGTTTTAAAGATGCCTGTGTCTTTCTATAGCTCCAGAAAAGTGGTTCGAGGATTTTATTTTATCAAATCGGTGATTTTTTTGCACATTTTAATCAGTCCTTTGAAATTTTGGGCGTCCTTGACTAGGATCATCTTCAATGGAAAGTCTGCCAGCTTTAAATCTAGAATGTCATTTAAAAACAGTTGTTCTCTTTGGGGTGTCATTGGGGAATGCTTTATTAAGCATTTCAAAAGTTTCGGTTGCTGATATTTGAAGTTTCACGCAAAAATCTATGTAAATCCTCTGCTTCAATTTTTGTTCCATCGTAAAATCAAGCAGCGCAAGGTGTAACCTTTAAATAAATTAGAATAACTTTGGCGCACGCGCACGTACCGCCTCGATATTGATACCACCGTGTTGCCAGATATTTTTTCTATAATAAACTGTCAAATTTATTTACATTTTTCATTTATTTATTTTTTTATGGACCCAGTCCGGGAACTTATGGGACATACCTTAAATATAGATTAATTTTTTTGAAATTGATCCATAAAGCCTGAGGTACCTCTCCTGTCAAAATAAACGTTAAAACTGGACGCCATCTAGTGACCGTCGCCGAAAACTAGAGGCCTCGGGTCGGTGACAAAGCCAGACCAGTTTTGGCAAACTGATAAGCGTTCACTGGATATTGACAGATTGTGAAGATTCTATTAAATTCCTTTGGAATATCAGAGAATAAAGTCCTCTCTAAAATGGCCATTAGCCCGAAACGATGTTCTCCAGTTAAAGGTTTCTCAGTTTGCCAATGCTGGTATTGTGACTTTGTCACCGATCCTAGGCCGCTAGTTTGCGGGGATGGTTCACTAGATGGCGTCTAATTTTGACGTTTACGATAGAAGAGAAGCCGTATGGTTTATATATACAAGGTGGATCGTAAAGTTCCCGAACTTTTTCTTTAATTAATTATTTATTCATAGTATAGTAATTTTTCAAAATAGGAGTCTTGGATATCTACACATTTTTCCAGAGTGAAAAAAGCTGTTGAAATGCTAGATCAAATTCATTTTTTCTAAGCTTGTTTAGTTCCACCGTCGCATTTTCAATTACTTCTGATGACGATGAAAAGCGCCTCCCTATTATCGTTATTTTAATTTTGGAAAGAAAAATAAATCACATGGGGCGTTATCAGGAGAGTAAGGAGGACGCGACAAGACAAATAAAGAGTGTTTGGCTAAATAGTCTTGCACAATAATGGCTCTACGAGCAGGGGCATTATCATGTAACAATTTTCCACTATTTTGATTCGAAGATTTGGTATCTCTTTCTTCTTATCGCATCACGAAGGCGCACAAGTATTTCTTTGTATGTCTGTTTATTAATAGTAACCCCCTCTTTAATAAATCATAATAGACAAGTCTTTGATAATCGAAAACACTATAACATTACTTTTCCTTTGGATTTGTCAAGACTAACTTTCTTATTCTTAGGAGAACTTGTTGTGTGCCATTCGAGTTATGTTTTTTTGGGTTTGTGGATCAAAAAGAAAGCACCAAGTACTAAGTAAAGGATGTCCACAGGAAGGACCACTGTCTCCCACATTATGGAATATTCTTATTAATGAGATACTGAATAATAATCTGAATGATAATTGTGAAACAATAGGATATGCAGATGATATTACGTTAATATGTTGGAATAAAACTCCTGAACAACTAAGAAAGACAATAGATAATGTATTAAGAAAAATCAATAAGTGGTGTGAAAGTCGTAAATTAAAATTGTCAGATGAAAAAACAAAAAATATTATATTTATATAAATGCAATAGCGATATAATAGTCTCAGGTAGCAAGTTAATTAAACCGGTTGAAGAACTTAAGATTATAGGAGTAACTATTAAAAATCACCGAGTCAGAAGCAAACTGGACTTTACGCCTCACGTTAATGAAATGATCATAAAAATAACTCTGAAAATAGAGCAATCCATATTGTTATATTTGTTCATAAAGGGCACATCTTGGATTCAATAAAAATATTATTTATTGAATCCAAGATGTGCCCTTTATGAACATAAAAATAACTAGAGCTAGTGGATACCTATTTGGCCTGACAAAGAAAGCATGGGGTCTGGACTTTAGACGATGACTGATATTGTATAAGACATTATATCGAAGTACAATTACTTATGGTTATCCAATATGGTTTCCATTCATAAACAAAAAGTCTAAGGACAAACTAAATTCTCTTCAATATAGTATATTAAAACATTGTATACAGGCCTACAGTACAACATCATCGGATTGTACACATATATTTGCACAAGTCCCCAAACTTACTGAATATATTAAATCTAACATGTTGAAAACCGAAATAAATTACAACCGATTTGACTCTTCAAGTAGGAATATAATTTCTAATTACATAAGGGAAAAATTGCAGAAATACTATGAGAAGACTAATACCATTTTCAAGTCCTTCTTCACTGATTCCCAAATACCCAAATATGTCAAGCCAAATTTTTACAATGTCCACTTTTTTACTGGACACGGTAACTTTAGATCATATTTGTACAAAGTCAGAAAAACGGATTCGCCTAAATGCTCATGTGGTGCAGAAGAAGAAAATCCTGTACATATTTTAACGGACTGTCGACTTGTAGAGGACTTGAGAGTCAACAATCAAATAAATATAAATTGTCTAAATCAAATAGTTAATAATGGATATATGTATATAAATTTTAATAGATTTTGTAGAATGTTTTTTTAGTAATAGATAGCCTGGGCTGTAATAAATAGTAAATAGTTATATGCTGTGAATAGCTCTAAATTTCTGTTCTTATGTGATGTTCACTAATATTCATTATAGGGTAATTGAATCGTTAACTGGCTGAGAAATATGTTAATAATTTCTATTATCTATATATATATAAAAATGAATGTCTGTCTGTGTGTGTGTCTGTGTGTGTGACAATTTTGACAATTGAAAATTATTTATTGTCTTCTAGACAATGTTACATCTCAAAGAGAAAGAGAGAAGAGAAGGGGTATGTACATTAGGTTAGCGCTTGCCGCGGTGACGTCTAGTCTTGGGAGCCAAGGCCCTCCTGTGCTCGGACAACCCGCTGAGGATCCTGGGATGGGAATCCCGAGCGCGCTTGATGGCCGCCTCGAAAAAGACAGCGTAGTTTTTCTTCAAAATAGGCGAGAGTCTCGCAAGGAAAGGCGCCCTAGAATGGGGATGTAGGATGGCATCAATGGCGTCGGTCCAGGAGGTTTCATCATCGACCAAGGGTCCAGGGTCGATTTTGGAAAAGATGATCTCTCCTAAAATTCTATCGATGCAATCACCCAGGTTCGGCGGCAGGTCTTCCTCCATCGGGGTAGGTGGTGGGGACGGAGGTGTCATAGCCGGTGTCGGATCCTCTTTGTGGGGAGCAGATGGTGTCGGCCCAGCAGGCTGAGGCGCAGGCAGTGGGGGTGTTGAAACTGCGGCTGGTGAGGGAGCAGAGGGCTCCTCAGTGGTGGTCATGTCGACATCCGGTGTGTGGGTCGCCGGTCCGAGGGTCCCCTGTGTAGGCAGAGGGCCACACGGGGCAATGAAGTTCGGCCGGGCGGGAGGCGTCGACTCAGGACGCGACGCCGCCGAGCGAGGGCCCATGGGATCTTCAGGTGAAGGGGTCATTGGTGGAGGAGCTGGAGTCACCGCCTGCATGGGTGAGGCCGGCGGCGCTGGTGTGGATGGCCATGGCGCCGCAGATGGTAGAGATGCAGCGCAGGAATCAGATGGGGCGCGGGAAGCCTTATTAGATGGGCTGGGAGGCGCAGCCGAAGACTGCCTAGGCAGCCCAGGCGCGGTCGATGGTGGGAGGTCGGTGGAAGGGGGCGGTGAAGCCCGTCTGGCGGTGGCAGAGCGCCCATGGAGTTGGGGGCAGTTAGCTCTTCTGTGCCCTTGGCCGTGACACTTCGAGCATTTTATTCCATGAGACAGGAAGGCTGGCCAGGCCTCACCCTTGATCCTGATCTCAAATCGGGTAGGCAGTTTGTCGATGGTGATGCCGTCGTGGAGGAGGATGAAGGCCTCCCGTCGGCCGTCGGTGTATGTAAACTCTCCAGCCTTCAGCAGCTTGGGGGCGATGGAGGTTATGCGCCCATAGCGGGAGAGGGCGTCAATGATGGCGGCGTCCGCCACAAAGAAGGGCAGGTTTCCAACCGTTATTCTGGTTGAGCTCTTCCTGAAGGGGAAGGTCCTGATGAGAGTTCCCTCGATCTCGAGGCCTTCCCGGACTAGGTGTTCCGCCAGAGATTTGCTGGCGAGTCCCAACAAATAGTGGCCGTTGATCTTTGAGAACTGGAAGATGTTTTTGTATCCTCCGACCACTCTCTCGATAGCCCTAAGATATTGGTAGGACTGGTAATCCGGGCAGTACTCGAGATATAGGCACTGCTCCTCGGTGCAGGATGCCTGGCGAGCCCTGGCCTCCATGACATGTGCCGTCGTGGTCCTGATCTCCTGGACCGGAGGTATCCATCCCTTCGACGACCGCTGTCGGCGAGAAGCTCCAGCGCTGTTGGACTGCGCGGCCATGGCAGGCAGAACCGGCGAGTCGCGGCGCCTTTTCTTGGTTCCCACGACGGTGAAAGCGTCGTTGTCCTCCATTTCCGCCAATTCGCTATCTCCCCAAATGAGCGGGGCCGGGTTGGCTGTTGAAGCGCTGCAAGAAGCAGCAATCAGCGGCGCCGTGACGTCATCACGCGCGGCGGCCGGATTTGCATGTATGTCGCCTGCCGGCGAATTTGCATATCTTTGAGATTTAAGATTGAAATTTTCTTTAGAGAAATTCATCTCAAATTCGTTTTTGGGCGCTAATTCAGCACCTGGATGAGATCCTGTGCTGGGCCTTTCAGGCACTGTAGCAGCGGATCGAGGGCTTTCCTCCAGTACCAAATTCACAATGGTAAGCGCCTTCCACACGCACTCCAGAGGCGAAAACGGCGGAGCTCGAAAAAAAGCGTGGGCGCTCGCCCGAGTGTGTGTGTGTGTGTGTGTCCTCTATGGATTCAAAAACCATACATCCAATCGCCGTGAAATTTTGGGATATTATTAGGCATATCCCCGGAAAGGTTTACGAAAAATAATTTCTTGAATATCTTTAATTACCTTAGAGTTATTTGCAGATTTGTAGCTTTAACTCGCAAGCAGCGCCACCTTGCGACGGAGATAGGCTTAGGTCTGCCCCCCCGTCCGGCCGCCGGCCATTGGAGAGTCCAAGTTCCCACCGACCAATCAGAGGGATCAAGAGCCCACCCCCCCCCCCCCCCCCCCACCCCTGTCCGGCCGCCGGCCAATCAGAGGGATCAAGAGATCCTGGCGCGCGGGGGGCGGGTGACCTCCGGGAACTACGTCCATCTTCCATAAACGACCATGATTCTATTCAACTTATCGAGTATTTTTCAAGGGACCGGGAAAATATGTAGATAAAACGATTATTTTGTAATGTAGAAAATTAGGAAAGACAAAATTCAGGATGACACGGCACACAGGGACCGGGAAAAAATAATCACTTTATCGAGAGATTCACGACCATGATTTTATTCAACTTATCGAGTATTTTTCAAGGGACCGGGAAAATATGTTCACTAGATAAAACGATGATTTTGTAATGTAGAAAATTATGAAAGACAAAATTCAGGATGACACGGCACACAGGGACCGGGAAAAAATGTTCACTTTATCGAAAGATTCAAATTTACGAGTCTCAAATTATCAAAATATATCTTTTTTTTTTTCATAAGTTTATAGAGAATTGTTGTAACAAATGTTCGTTAGACAAACCTTTACTCGGGTAAAACCTCGGGCGAAGCCGGGTACGTCCGCTACTAATAACTAAAATCATATTAATAATTACTGTAAATAAGCTCTCAAACTTGTGTATGCATGCAAATATCCAAGACGGATATCGCGTGCTTTGTAAATGATAATAAATAAATGATAATGTTTAATCACCAGTTATTTTTCAAAAAAAATTGAATCATTATTTGCAGTTTCAATTAAATCTTTGCAAATTGATAATCTGGTTTATCTTTGTTGATTTGTTAAATTTCGTGGGACAAAATAACCAAAAGTTTTTTCATGTTTAAATGTTCACCAATAATTTTTTGACAACTACCATACGGAATTCCAAGTATTTCTGATTAATTATGAATAGTAATTTTTCTATCAGCAACAATTACATCAGCGCCTGTCCAATATTGCGATCCATTGTTGAGGTCAATGGCCGACCTGACCTTGAATCATCTGCGATGCTCTTACGGCCATCTTTAAAACGTTTATACCAGAAATAAACTTGCGTTCGTGTCAATATTAATATTTGACCTTTGCTCAAATGATGACCTGGCAGAAATCGAAGCGAGTTAAATACTTAAAACAAAAATATGCCTGAAATGAAAACTAAGCATGCGCATTTACTGGCTTTTCTAATTTAAATTATAGTTTAGATTTTGTTCTTCACAGTAAAATTGAATTTATATTTTTCAAAAGTTGTTTTATGTTTTATTTTTTTAAAGTTTGGGAACCTTTTGATCCTACCGTATATACACTGCGTGACATTGAAAATGGAACACCAAGAAATAATGGTCAGAAATTTATGAAACTCGGCAGACAGAGAGAGACAGGGACGAACAATAAGTGATCTTTATTTCAAAATGATAGTCATAATACAGAGCGAGAACGGCGTCGGCTTAGTAGCAAGTAGGACCACCGCGGACGGCGAGGCACGCAGCAACACGTCTAGGTAGAGAGTCAATCAGAGTACGGATGGCGTCCTGAGGGATGGCTCTCCATTCCCTCTCAACCATTTGCCACAGTTCGTCTTCTGAACGCGGCTGTGGCAAGGCATGCAAACGGCGTCCAATGATGTCCCAGACGTGCTCGATTGGTGAGAGATCAGGAGAGTACGGTGGCCAAGGAAGCATCTGTACATCTTGCAGAGCTTGTTGGCTAATGCGAGCAGTGTGCGGTCGGGCGTTATCCTGCTGATAAAGGGCATTGGGTACCCCCTGAAGGTAGGGGAGTGTCACCGGTCGCAGCACATCATCAACGTATCGTTGGGCCGTCATAGTGCCCTGAATACGAAGTAAAGGTGACCTGGAATCATACGCGATTGCGCCCCAAACCATGATTCCACGTTGTCGCACGGTGGGGCGTTCCGAGCAGAAACGCGACCCATCTGAGAACACGACCATGTGCCATTCCGTCATCCACGTCGATCTAGCCCGGCACCATTCCAAACGTTGGCGCCTATTCGGTGGGGTCAATGGCAGTCTTCTTAGCGGACGGCATGAGTGCAAGCCATTAGCATCCAATCGACGGGAAATGGTTCTGGTCGAGATGGAATGATCTAGGGTGTCTTGCACATGTTGCAGGATGGCGGTACAAGTGGCTTGTGGGGCCGCCACTGCTTGTCGAAGGATACGCCGATCCACACGTGCTGACGTCACTCTGGTTGCACCGACATTCCTATAAATTGCCACATTTCCTTGTTCCAACCATCTTCTCCACAGTCGGTGCACCGTGGACGCACCAAGGTGTGTATCAGCTGCGATTTGACGTATGGACCAACCTGCCCTTTTCAGTCCGATCATCATGCCCCTCGTAAAAGCGTCTGTCTGCTTGAACTGCCTCCGTTTACGATGACCTGACATTCTCTGTTATAACACGTGTCTTTTGACACAAGAACAAAATTTCTACAATGATTTTCCTTGAAGAAATAACGACACGAATACTGTCCTTTCTGCAAGTTCCTTCCCTTATATCTTACTCCATGTGCGCACGAGAGCTGCGCATTTTACATCATTTGCATAACTCGGTCAGGCGCGTCTACCCTGAAATTTGCATAATTTTCTGGCCACTATTTCTTGGTGTTCCATTTTCAATGTCACGCAGTGTATATATGAGTATATAGAGAATGCAGCAAGAATAACAATAACCAAAAAGAAAGCCTTGCGAGGAGTCGGCACTGATCAAATTTTGTCAGCCTATTATTGTCAAATCCTACTTGGCATATGTGACTAAACATTATTTCTGTGTGTTTGAATGGTTATGGTTTATATGGTCCTGTTTTCTGGGGCTAATGAATGTAAATATTCGTTGATATTGGCTCTGGGATGTAAACTAGTGTAAATACCCGTTGATTAATATTCTAGTTATTGTGTAATGTGGTTTAATAGTGACAATAAAAAGGAGGAGTGTTAGAGGTCTTTGTGCCAGTTGCTGTTGTTACTCTCGCAAACGCCACAGTCACCACTCTTCTGGTAAATCTCTGTTATCCAGTGGTAAGGCCGAGAGATACTGCCATCGCGAAAACCCGGAGGCGTCAAGCGCGACACTGGTGTCAGAAGTGGGATTCTTCCTCGTGGAGGTCACCGGGAGGCTCTTTAAAGTTTTTTGGTTGCTGCAAAAGATTATTTACGCGAGAGGCAAAGGGATAGCCTCGGAGCAGGACTCGCTGGGCGAGATAGTCCAGATGATACAGGGATATCAGAAGGACAGGGACGAAGCAAAGCGCCTAAAGATGAAGAATGGCTTCTTTTAGAAAGAGAAAGAGAAAAAAGAAGGCGCCGTAGAGAGGAAGAATGGCTCTTCCTTCAGAAAAAAAAAGCTAGGTAAGAAGCCATCTTAAAAAGAAAGAGATGCTGCAGTTACTGTCTCAAATGGAGGCCCATTTACAGAGGGAGACAAGTACGGCCCAGACAACCTTGGGGGGTGATTCAGTGAGGGCCGGGCAGAGTCCCGAATGCTGGAGATCGAGCTGGCTCACATGGAGGAAGTCCTTAGAGCAGAAGGCTTGATTGAGGCACCTCTAGGACCGAGCCTAAGTCTGCTTCAGGCAGAACAGTGAGAGAAGCGGTGCCCTCGAGAGAAGCGGTCCCAGCGAAAGAAGGGGTGCCGGCAACTGGAGCATTCCTGGAGAAAAAAGCCGTGCCGACGAAAGAGTCGGCTTTAGCGCAAAAAGTGGTACCGGCGAAATTGATTGATTAAAACCACTTTATTGCCTTCTTTTCAACAATGGTACAAATAATACTTATAGATATCAACAATAGAATTTATACAAAAAAATATATATTTACATCAACACGAAGCCTTCTCCGAAGGGACGTCAAGTTTAAATCAAGGGTTACAAGCCACCCTGAATTTGGATAGGCCTTTATTTATAATGGAATTTTCGTCCCCAACATGTTTAATTACCATGTTGAGGAATACGCAGATAATGGTCTTGTTTCCTTTAGAGAGTTTCTTGGAGAGTACCTCCCTCACATGAAGGTATAAGACCGCCTCCACTACTTCAAACCTACAAATCTCCTTATAGAGGGGAGATAGGAAAGATTCAGCGTTCATTTGTGCATAAATGTCCTTTACCTGCCCTATGAGCTTAGTCTCCTGAGATGTCTGAATAGGTTGCATGGAGGTAGAAGACTGTATGGGTGGTGCAGTCCTATTTTGGGTCTCTTTCTTTGGAGCCGCTGTGGGCTCGATGATGGCCAAGGAGGGCTCTGGTCGTGGCAGCAATTGGCTGGTGCTCGGCGCCGGAACAGGAGGTTCAGGGGTTAGAGTCTCCTGGGGACGGACAGGGATGTTCGCCCCTGGCGAAGGCGCGGCAGGGCTGGAGGGTGTTGAGTTGGTCTGCTTTAAGGGTGCAGACAATTCCGCAGCTGGTGTTGAGAGGGAGAAGTTGTTGGAAGGCATGGGCTTGGAGGAGGGAGGCCTCGGCACCGGGCCCCACCGTAGGTATTGATGGCGTCCTCCATTAATTCCTAAGGAGCCGATAGCTCTCCGATGCCCTTGACGGTGGCATTTGCTACACCTAACGCCGTAGGTGATGTAGGCAGGCGTCGATTCGCCTTTCGAGACGATAACCAGCTTTACAAGGAGCTGGTGAAGTTTCAATCTTTCATTTAGAAGGATGAAGGCCTCCCTGCTGCCAGTGGTCCAGGTGTAGCCACCACTCGCCACTACCTCATGGGTCAGGGAGACAACTCTGCAGTAGGGCCGCAGCGCCTCGACGATATCGTCGTTCCTTATAGCGATTGGGAGGTTCCCAATCACTATCTTCTCTGCGCGTTTTCTGTAGGGGAACACCTTGAGGAGGGTGTTCCCGATGGTGAGGCTCTCCCCGGATAGGCGCTCCGCCTTCTGGGTGCTCTCCAGCCCGACCAGAACCTGGCCGGACATTTTCATCAGCTGGAAGACGGCTCCCCTCCCCAGCATCTTTTCCAGTGCCTGGATATACTGCACAGGACCGAAATCCGAGCAGTATTCAACATAGCAGTATTGATCGGAAGAAGCTGCCGCCGATCTTGCTTTATTCAGCGCCTGCTGCTGTCGAATGTTCTTAACTTGCGTCACAGGGCTCCTTGTCGCCTTCCTTGGTGGTTGAGGCGGCCTTACTGTGGTAGTGTCAGCCTTTGAAATCTTCACAGGCTTTTCTTTTGAAGCTTTTAGGCTCTTTATTGCCCACGGACGTAAATCTATTTCCAAGGCGTCTACCCGATCGGCCCAATTTTTGCTTTTTTCCGCGGTCTGATTTGCATCGTCGCCGCTCAAAATAGTTGAATTTGCATCATTGTTCAATGTTTGTAGGTTAAAACAAATTCTCGATCTTTTATCCTTCGATAAATTAACATGTTCCTTTCGTACCTTGATGGAAACATCATGTAGAACGTGATCCTGGCTTTCCGCCAATACCCCATAAGGGTTACTAATCTCCATCATCTCTATCTCCAATGTCGGACAACGCGGAGCTCGCGCGCCGCGTGGCCGCACGGCCGCTAGAGGAGTGGTCACGGCGAGAGGAGTGGTTCCGGCGAGAGAAGTGGTCCCGGCGAGAGAAGTGGTACCAGAGAGAGAAGCGGTTCCGGCGTGAGAAGCGGTACCGGCGAAAAGGGCGGCTCCGGCGGGAGGGACGTCTCCGGCGAAAGGGCGTTTCCAGCGAGAGAGGCGGTTCCAGCAAGAGAGGCGGTTCCGGCGAGAGGGGCGATTCCAGCAAGAGAGGCGGTTCGAGCAAGAGATGCGGCACCAGCGAAAGAGGCGGTACCAGCTTTAGAAACGTGCCATCAAGGCGACAGAAACGATGGAAATCGGGACGATCCGCTTTAAGGGGGAGGCAGTGTCGCGTATATGGGCCTGAAAACACCTACAACCTTCGCCTATAGATGGCCCTTTCGACTATTTCCGGCCTGGAAATAATGTGGGAATCGCCGACTGCTATAGACCTGTTTTCTGGGGCTAATGAATGTAAATATTCGTTGATATCGGCATTGGGATGTAGTGTACATACCTGTTGATTGATATTCGAGTTATTATGTAATGTGGTTTAATAGTGACGATAAAAAGGAGGAATGTTAGAAGTATTTGTGCCAGTTGCTGTTGTTACTCTCTCCAACGCCACAGTCGCTACATTTCTGGTAAGTCTCTCGTGTCCCCCCACCACTGGTAAGGCCGACAGATACTGCCAGAGGAAAGGAGATTCATTAGAGTGGTGGTTCTTGGAGGTCTTTGGGTGGTCTGCGGGGTAGAGTTGCAGAGGAAAAGCACCGGAGCCTGGGTAGGTGAGCCACGAAGGAGAAAGCGGCGTAGTCGCAAAGAACCGGAGGAGTCACGCGCGACAATATAAAATAATGGATTCATTTAAAGGACCTCATTAAAAACTACATTTCTAGTGTATATATAAAATATAATCTCGATAATTCGACACACGATATTTCAAACATGTTCTGATGCCCTGACCTATGGCCTATAATATAACAAATTGTAATTCGACACTATCGTTAATTCGACCATTTTAAATTTCAACAGTTGATTGTTGTTTAAATACAACCTTCCCGCTAAAAGGTATTACAGACGACTGCTGCTATTTAAAATGTACAGAATTTATGTATAGAGCAGTGGGAAAAATAAATGAAGAGGAGACTCAAATCAATTTAATTGATAATAGTTTATTAGCAAAAAATAATACTTTTTTTTTTTTCAGGTGAGAAACTATAGGCATTAGTGAAAAGTTTAGAATAAATATATTTGAAATAGAAATAAATACAGGGTGATCCAAAAGTCTTGCACACGCAAGCGCTGTTGGCGCTCGTCAGCGTGGAGTAGGCTGTAACCACTGCGACCAAAAATATTTTTGGTCCCAGAGGCTTCTTGAGAAATCAAGAAATGGAATTTAAGACCAAATTTACGTAAAGACGCTTAACACATGAAAAAAAAATAGAAAAAAATCTGCCATCTAAAATGCACATATTCTCGTGGTCAGGAGATGCCTTCTTTATTTTTAATATCAACACCTGACCCACTTATCTTTTATTTTTATCTATTGTTTTTTTCATATATATATTGATAGTTTTATATATACAGGGTGATTCAAAAGTCCCGCACAACTTTAAAAATTAATAACTCCGCGAACATTTGCGCTAGAGCAATGGGGTGAACACCATAGTGTTCAGGATGCAGTGGGATTTTTTATGGCAAATAATGAAAAATTCGAAATTGATTTTAATAACAATTTTATTCGCTAGATGGCTCTCTACCAGCATCGGAGATCAGCGGCCAAATTGTTTGATAAATTGGAAAATATAACTGATCGACACATATATTTTCTTTTTGAATACCAGGAAAGAACCCTAATAATATCAAATGATAAATTGATAAAACACCATTTCGCCAAAAGTAGAATAATTGGATGACGATTTTTAAATAAAATCCGAGATATGTAAAATAGGTAAATGCAAATTAAAACATGTAACCAAAAAAATTCATATTTCAGATGCGGTTTGCTGGAATTTATTTCAACCCACAAAACGCGATATCGCGGCTAGGGATAATTGCGTCGATTTACATTTTTTTTTAAACATAAACAGTTATAAACATATTATACAAGAAACCTAATTAAAAATAAAAAAGAGAAGCAATTATATATATTAGGAACCTGAACCTTTCAGGTTTGAAAGATAGTTATAAATATATTTACAGATATAGTTAAATCTATGATAATTCTCTCTGCTATTTACAAAATTATATAGGTCTGCAATATTGCTTATTGTCTGTTGTCTAGCGCTAAAGCAGAGTGGGAATTACAGCAGTAGGTGTCTCGAGTCCTGGAATTCGTTGCCACAATGACAGCTATATTCTTCAACCGCTCCAAATTTTGATAAAAATCCCTTAAAATATCCATGGTTCGTTGTAAACTGGATATTATAAAAATTCGAACGGAAATATGTTGAAATTTCTAATGGGAAAAGCTTTGGAATGTTTCATTTATTTTTAGAAATAATTCACCCATTTTTGCACTTAAAAATGCGCTAATTATACTCGGAGAATGTGGTCTAAAAGCATTTTGATCCTCTATCGAAAGATGAGCCAAATCATATTTAATTATTTTAGATTCAATATAATCTGTGAGAAGGGGGGTGTTCTAAAGACTATGGACACAGTTGGAAGATGTAGTCTTGTAGGCTCCAACCGTCCAAAGAAGAATTTGATATTGAATAGAGTTTAGTTTTTCTTTGCATCGACTATTTATAAATTTGTACCATTTTTCTGAACCATACGTAAGATCTGGCCTGATAATTGTTTTATACAAAATTCTTTTTTTTTTTTAGTATTTATTCCCCACATCTTTCCACAGAGTGAAAACAGAATTTTATTTTTCATTTTTACGATCCTGTACAAAATGTCGTTGATAATGTAGGGTAAAATTGATTTTTATTTTTATCCTATGATTTGAGAATTCTATGCCTAATATCTTAACTTGATCTACTGGGTTGAAAATAATATTCAGTATTTCAATTGACACTTTAGGTTTATTATGTAGGAAAGTAAATTCGTTTTCTCTGGGCTTATTGATAATTTATTCCTATTACACCATTGAATAACATAGCATAGAATATATTAGTTTAATATTTTGAGATCCTCGACAGACTTGCTCCAACAAATAATAGAAACGTCGTCTGCGTAGCAAGTTATTTCTGCATTCGGATGTTTGAAACTCTTCAGCAAGTCGTTTAACAAATTATTCCATAATATTGGGGATAAAGGGCCGCCTTGAGGGCATCCTTTTGTCAGATTTTTTGTAACATTTGTATCTTCATATGGAAAATTTGCCCTTCTTTCACTGATTAAATAAGATTGTATAATTCTTATTAATTTGGTGGGAATGTTATCTAAATCGAGTCTTCAAATAATTGCTGGCCACCATGCGTTGTCGAATGTGCCTATATCCCCTGTAATCAAAGAAGTCAGTTCTCCTTGACTGTGTTTCAGTATGGTTTCCATTATATATTCCATTGCACTGTTCGTTGATTTATGTTTAGTAAATCCGTGTTGCCTTGCACTCATTAGATTGTTCTCTTCTTAAAATATATTAATTTTGTTTTAATTATGTTTTCGAAAATTTTAGAAATGTTTGACCTCAATGATATTGGTCTATAGCTTTTGCTTGTTTCATAGTTTATTTTTTCAGGTTTTGGATTTAAGGTCTTGTTTCAGGTCTTTACAGTAGAATATTTCCATATATCCGGATAATAACCTAATTCAATACATTTGTTATAAAATCGGGATTAAAAGTGTAACTGCATGTTTGATCATATTATCTCTATATATATAAAAGTCAATGTCTGTCTGTCTGTTTCGCGATAAACTCAAAAACTACTGAACCAATGGTACCAAATTTTGCATGTCGCTTTTTATAAACCTGAGGAAAATTTTCGGCTACATTTTGATTAGTATTTTTGGCTATTTCTTTTTTTCATTTGAAGAACTTTTTTTTTACGCGGAGTAATCCGGAATGGAATGAATACCCAAATATGGCCCTTTTTTATACGCATCGGTGGTTCAGTGGTAGAATGCTCGCCTGCCACGCGGGCGGCCCGGGTTCGATTCTCGGCCGGTGCATTTTTTTTTTCAATTTTTAAAACTCATTTATATTATATACTAGACGTATGACCCGGCTTCGCCCGAGAATTCTCTCGATTGCAATTTCCTTCATACTGAAAGTGCATCAATAATAAATATTAGAAGTGCCAGAGAATAGCAATACAGAAGTACAACATAAAGTACAGGAAAAAAAGTGTGTGTGATGGCAAAAATTGTATCATATTAGTGTTTAGGTATTTGATTTAATTAATATAGTTGATATTATAATATATATTTATATTATTACTATATATATAGTCACGACCGTCTTTCCTCATTCCTCATCGGCCGCCTCTGTCACGGATGCGCGCGCACAGGGAGGTCACGTGCTCGCCGGCAGCGAACGGGCGCGCGCCGCCGGCATTACGTCATAGATTATAAACACAAGGTAATAAGGCCAAATAAAAAAATAGTGTGTGATAAGGCACAATTTGGATTATAGATTATAAACACAAGGTAATAAGACCTAATCCAAATAAATAAATAGTATGCGATAAGGCACAATTTGGATTATAGATTATAAACACAAGGTAATAAGACCAAATCTAATGATAAGGCAAAATTTGGAATATAGATTAGAAACAGAAGGTAATAAGACCAAATCTAATGATAAGGCACAATTTGGAATATAGATTAGAAACAGAAGGTAATAAGACCAAATCTAATGATAAGGTACAATTTGGATTATAGATTAGAAACAGAAGGTAATAAGACCAAATCTAATGATAAGGCACAATTTGGAATATAGATTAGAAACAGAAGGTAATAAGACCAAATCTAAAGAAAAGGCACAATTTGGAATATACAGGGTGATCCAAAAGTCCCGCACTATTTTAAAAATTAATAACTCCGCGAATATTTGCGCTAGAGCAATGCGGTAAACACCATTGTATTCAGGATGCAATGGGATTTTTTATGGCAAATAATGAAAAATTCGAAGTTGATTTTAGTTACAATTTTATTCGCCAGATGGCGCTCTACTAGAATCAGATATTCAGCGACCAAATTGTTTGATAAATTGAAAAATATAACTGATCGACACGTATTTTTCCTTTTTGAATACCAGGAAAGAACCCTAATAATATCAAATAACAAATTAATAAAACACCACTTCGCCAAAAGTATGAAGAATTGGTTAACGATTTTCAAATACAATCAGAGATATGTAAAAAAGGTAAATGCAAATTAAAACATGTAGCAAAAATATTTCTATTTTAGATGGAGTTTTGTGAAATAGATTGAATGTTTGAAAAGCACTGCTGATATCAATACACAATTTTCTGAAATGTTAATATAGTACAAAAAATTATGATGGCACTATTAATAGGATTTCTTGCTATAAGAAATGTGTAGTTTCTTGACTGATTGGCGACCCTTGACTATTTAACTGGATATTTGTCATGATCCCACAAATGAAATATAGAGGGGAGAGTGACAAAATATATTTGTCGTACTTTATTCCAAATATCCTATGGGCTTGTCAAATGTTATCATTGTTTATTATACTGTACACAATTTTAAAAAATGTTTCCCCTCAAATAAAAATAATTTTTAAATCGACCTTTTGCGTTGAAAAACGTGGTAGTAAAATCATTTTGTATTTTTTTTTTTCACAAAATTTCTAAAGTTATTGGTGTACAGAAAATATTCCTTATGCTACTTCTTCTAATGAGCGAAAAGCGAAAAACTAAACATAAGGGGAAAAATTGTGTGTACCAGTGTTATTCGAGAAGTTATAACACTTTGGTCTGCACGACATAATATGTGAGCAAATGACAAACAAAAAATTACTGTTCACAAAAAAAAAAAGAGTCAAGATGTGAGGACAGCATTTATTATCCCCATAACCCAACACAAAGAGCTGCAAAATATAGTTAGATAATATTATACATGGCAGCTTATATAACACATTAGGTAACTTTCCTTCTCTCTTGTATTAGGTCACAATCCTTGCTCAATGTGGCGCCCTTCATTCTCAAACACCGCCTGCAGACGATAGATGACAGATTGGACAACATTAAATAACATATCTGTTGAAATTGATAAAACGTGCCATCTGATAGAAGCCTTCAACATGGCCAATGTGGTAGGCCAACATCGATAAACACAAGACCAAACCATAAATCGCAAGGTGTCAAGTCTGGTGATCTTGGAGGCCACTGGTATATAAAGTGGTGACTTATCACACGATTTTCACCGAACGTATCCTTCAGCAATTGTTTGGCACCTCGGGAGATATGAGGAGGTCCTCCATCTTTCATGAATGTTATTTCGTTTAGTACTTGTCTGCCCTGCGATATGCAAGACCCTTTTCTCCTAAAAGTTGAAATTAACGTTTCCCAGTTTTACAAAAACGGGTCTAAAAGTTCTTCCTTTGATTTTTTCAAAGGAAAATGGCCCAATAATAAAAGAAGATGTGAACCCACACAAAACTGTAACTCTGGGCTGATAAAGTGGCATTTCGGTAAAATTCCTAGGGTTTTCTGTTGCCCAAATGCGGCTGTTTTGAATGTTAAATTCTCCGTTTATAGAAAAGTGAGCATCATCTGTCCACAGAACATTCGATAGCCAGTTTTCATCAATATCAATTTGCCGGAAAACCCATGCAGCGAATTCTTGACGCATCTCAAAATCGCCAACTTTTATCTCGGGAAATCTTTGAATTTTGTATGGGTACCCACAATAGAGACATCAAGTGAAGGGTCTTCGGATATCACAAACATACTCGGCGATTTTTACACCATTAAATAACGGAGAGAACACCTATCTATCCAAGTCCACAGGCATAGAATCCGCAATAGACATCACAGCGATAAATTTCAACATCTCACCCACAACACAATGGAAAAACCTGAGAGGTTAAATCAGTGACCACAGACCAATTTTAACAACCCTAAACTTCAAAATTGACAATGTCCAACAGAATAAAAGAACATGGAACTTTAGGAAAGCCGACTTGAAAAAATTCACAGAAAAGCTTGAAGAACTGTGCAACGAAGAATTGAATTTCAGAACGCTTGAGAAAAACTTGGAAAAATTCTCTTCGAACATATCCAAAGCTGCAAAAGCATCGATACCTAGAAGGAGACGTAAAGACCTGTGGATACCTTACTGGAAGGGCCACAACATCGAGGCAATGATTGCAGAGAGAGAAGCAATATCAATGAACTTCTTAAAACAAATAGAACAGAAGAAAACAGAAAGGAACTCATTGATATTATTCAAAAAATATAACAAGAAATTTGGATATGCAAACAAGAAAAATGGCAGAATTCTGCGAAAAAATGGATCCAAGAAATGACAGCCAACACTGGAATATGATTAGAGTGTTTGAAAACAATCAAAACCAACACCAATCCTCCAATACTCTAACCGATATGAATAGAACAGCTAAAACGAGCAAACAGATGGCTGACATAATTGTTGAATATCTTTCAAGCACTTACAGACTCAACTACACGAATGAAGAAAGGACTATAAAAATAATATAAACAAGTTAGTTAAACACACACAAGCAAGAAACTACCATCAACAAGATATTTTCTCGAGATACTTCACACTGAATGAGCTAAACTCATCAATAGAAAAGTTAGATCCAAGAGGTCACCAGGAGATGATCTAATCTTTGGTCAAATGATTAAACACTTTGGAGACAAAGCAAAAATTCAACTCCTACGAATACTGAACATTTCATGGCAAACTGGTAAACTACCAAAGAATTGGAAGATATCAATTATAGTGCCAATACTGAAACCAAACAAAGATGCCAAGGAAAGCAAGAATTATCGGCCAATTGCTCTCACCAGCATACTTTGTAAAATAACAGAACGAATTATCCACTCTAGGCTCATAGTCTGGCTCACTAACAATAATAAAATAAACTTCTACCAAACTGACTATAGATCCAGACACTGTACACCTGATCAACTTTTCTACTTCTGCCAATCAATAATAGATTCTTTTCAGGAAAAACCGCCAAAGAAGACAACGGCCGTATTCCTGGATCCGACCTCAGCTTTTGATCGAGTGTAGAGGGAGAAATTATTTGAAAGGCTGCACAGCATCGGAATAAGAGGAAAAACCATAATCTGGATTGCAGACTTCTTAAAGGGAAGAAGGATAAAGGTTCGGGTCAATGGAGAATTTTCCAAGGACCAAAGAACATGGGCTGGTGTACCTCAAGGATCTGTGCTCAGTCCTCTACTCTATCTGCTATATATTAACGACATCCATCCTTACCTCACTGAAGACACAAAGGTTGCCTGTTATGCAGATGATATAGCCATATGGCACACAAGTAGCAGTATAGAAAAATCAGACAAAATACTGAACACATCAATGAGAGGACTGGAAAAGTGGGCAATGGAACTCCAAATGACCATAAACCCAATAAAACCAAACCTATGCGTCTTCTCCACTGACAGGGAAAAAAGGCATAAAAATAACCCCAAAATAAGCATAAACAACCAAATAATTGATAAAATTAGAAATCCAAAATACCTATGTGGGATACTGCAGTCCTGGATCTTTCCAGTTGGTCTCGAGGACCACGCCATCACCATCTCCTCAGCGGGGAAGTACGCGATCTACGTATTCATCGTAGATCGCAAAATGCGTGGTGTCGCTGGAGACCCACTGGCGATTCTCCACCAAACTCTGCAGCGCTGGCAGAGGCGCCATATTCATTGTACATAGTGTATATAATGCATATTATCTTTTTTTAAATAGTGCAGACTGTGCACTTTGCATGTATTGACAAGATGTCAATAAAATTATTTTAATTGTCATTGATGAGGAATTGCTATTTTCAGAACACATAATTAGCACCTCAAATAGAGCTACCAGAAAATTAAACATTCTGAGATGGCTATGTGGAACAAATTGGGGAGCAAAACCCAGAATTCTCAGAACAACATATAACACCTTAATAAGGCCGATAATGGAATATGCAACACTCGTCTGGACTCCCTCAAGCTCATCACTAAAAGGAAGACTAGACAGTGTTCAAGCAAAAGCGGCCAAAATAATCACTGGTGCTTTTTCATCCACCAACAATGAGAAAATTCAGAGAGAATGTGGTCTAGACCTACTCGCTCGAAAGCAGAAGACAAAATAAAAACAATAAAATTCACCAATAGCTTAAAAAGTAAAGTAACCTAACACATATCCCATAACACCTATTTAAACTGGACACAAAAACAAAGACTCAAAAGATCTTCAACACTTCAGTACGACAACAATAATAGAAAGGGCATAAATATGAAACACAATGACTTTCAAATTCAAGAAGAACCAATATTTCCTACCCCAGTGCCATCAAATGTAATCATCAATCTTAACTTGAATGAACCCTGCACAAAAAAAAAGAGAACAAAAACATACTTAAAAAGAAAGGACTTGGCACAATTGGTTTAAACGATCAGAGAAATTATTTGTTGTTGTTTCTTATCCCCATGTGTAAAGTTTACACGAATTCCATGAGTTCATGCTCCTCGAGCTGTTTTATGATAAGCAGCGGCCTCTCCCAAAGGTCCTGTTTAGTGCATATAATGCAAACCACTATGTCTTCTGGAGCTGCAGGTGCCAAGCTACATTTTGGGCAAGTGGGGTAGATTTTGTTGTTATTTTCTATCTTCAATGGCTTGAGATGGCCTATTCTAAATCTTGTAAGTGTCGTTTGATGCTGTCTATTTCTGATGTTCAGAGATCCTCCTGGGTCCACTCCACTGTACCAACTGTGACGGTTTATGGAACGTAAGGTCTGGGTGGCCACTGCTTCTAGGATGTACCAACTGTGAGCCGGCTTGTGGACCTTTGTCTGGGTAGCCATTACTGCTCCAGGGATGTACCAACTGTGCTGGGCCCGGGGCCCTAGTTCTGAGCATGGAGAGTGGGTAGGACTATGTGCCTGGCATCTGCAGCCCTTGGCACCCGACTCGCGGGTAGTAGCGGTCTGTACCTGGCTGCCTGAAAGAGGGTGGTAGGGGCTAACTGATCACGACAGACCATTGTGGAACTCAGTGGAAGAGTTAGCGATGCTAATAGGGGTCTGTGACAGGAGTGACGTCCAGTTGCAGATTACGCAAAGTAGGGAGGCTTGACGGCTACCTACATATGCTGATCAGCACCTTCCCGTGGTGCGTCCTGAGCATGTTTCTAACAAGAACGTGGCCAACGCTGACAGCTCGTCTGACAAGTCTGGAAAGACGGATATGCCCAGTTCAGCCTTGCGTGACATGGTGGCGTTCTGGTGTCATTATAATACAGGTCACACCCCCCCCCCCCCTCCCCAATAATGCCAATGCAAAATATAAAGATTGACATTACCAATGAGGCTCAGGTAGCGCCTGAGAACGGGTGGGAGGCAGATCCCTCTTGCCGTGGAGTGAACGACCTATACAGAGCTGATAGGCCAGCTCGACGTATTGGGTCTAGTAACTTCTCATGCATCCCTCTTGAAAAAACCCCTGAAGACAAGGGTAAGCCCGAGGACGCTCAAATTCCTTCGGGCTCCGAGCGTATGCCCAATAATACCTCGTTGGATATTTCTAATAATTCCCTGCCGCGCCCACTAATGGCCCAGGGAAGTCCCCTATGAAAGCAGGCAGCCTTCACACAGCGAGAGTCGACACGACTCGAGAGGATAGGCAGGGTGCCCACTTGAGTCCTCGAAAAGCGACGCGGCCGCCTGAGAATTTGAGCTCAGGTGCCTTCCGCACAGCTAGCTCTGGATACCCAGAGCGAGAGGATAGGAAGGATCGTCCACCCCCCCCTGATATCCCCCTCAACAGGATCATCAACATGGAGATATCTGTGGATCCTTTCCTGTTGTTTGACCCTTCGTCTGAAACGAGAATCGGCTCAATAGTCCAGGAGTCGGGGGCTGCGATGGATGTCACCAAGGCAGTGTACCTCAATGACCTGAATGAAATGAATGAGTTTCTAAATAAGGCATTGACACCCCAGAAGTGGTGCACGAAGCTTAAGGGGCGACGAATTCAAGAAGAACCAATATTTCCTACCCCAGTGCCATCAAATGTAATCATCAATCTTAACTTGAATGAACCCTGCACAAAAAAAAAAAGAGAACAAAAACATACTTAAAAAGAAAGGACTTGACACAATTGGTTTAAACGATCAGAGAAATTATTTGTTGTTGTTGTTGTTTCTTATCCCCTTGTGTAAAGTTTACACGAATTCCATGAGTTCATGCTCCTCGAGCTGTTTTATGATAAGCAGCGGCCTCTCCCAAAGGTCCTGTTTAGTGCATCTAATGCAAGCCACAATGTCTTCTGGAGCTGCAGGTGCCAAGCTACATTTTAACGCGCGCACCCAGCTGTTTGGGGACAGGGAGGAAAATTCTAAAGGAAAGGCTTGGTCGATCTTGTTATTGGTCAGAGTCTGGAGATTTCGAACGTCTATGGTGAATCGACGTTTGCCACGGAAAACGGTGAAAACATCATAAACTTCTCCCTGGCAAGAACGAGCAGGATGCGGCGTTTGAGGTGGGAAACGGACCCCACAGACGTAAGCGACCACATACTCATCAGGTTTGAGACCAGTTGTGAAGTGGAACCGCCATCAGTGGAGAGAGTTCTTCGGTACAGCATCAGGGGGCTTAACCTTGAAAGATTCAGACGCCGGTTTGCTTGCACACTTGGGGATAGATTGGCTGGAGCAGTTGACAGAGTTTCTATTAATAGCATGTTCAATGAGCTCCACCAGGATATAACCAACGTGCAAAACCTTGGGGCCTGGATCTGGAAAGGTTACCGCATTTAAAAAGTTTAAACAGCCTTGGTGGACCGAGGAGCTGAAGATCGAGAGGAAGAGAGTCAGGGCCATGAGGAAGCTATTCCAGAATAGTACGGGCGAAGAGAGAGTTAGGAGAAGAATAGCTTTCCAGAAGGTCCTAGCAGGGTACAAGAGACACACCAAAAGGGCGAAGAGGAAACATTGGAGGGAGCAGTGCAAAACCGTACTGGAGATTAATCCATACGGTCTCCCTTACAGGGCTGTCTCTGGGAAGATAAGGTGCTCCGCTAACTTGAGGCTACTTGAAGGGGAAGATGGGTTCAAGACTCAGGACCTGAAGGAGACCCTGGACCTCATCTTGGATCGGAACTTCGGAAACGAGAACCAGAGGACGAGATCTCTCTGACCACTTGTGGTTTGGTGGATCCGCTCTTTTCTGAGAATGAGGTGAAACTGGCGGCTTTCAAGTTCGGGAACAGGAAATCTCCTGGTCCCGACGGGATCAATAACACGGTCGTGAAAGCCCTGGTGAGGATGCACCTATCGCTTCTTGCCAGGTTATTCTGAAAAAAGTTACCACTTTTGCAGGTTAACACACAAAAATAAAATAAGCTAGGGCCTAAATTAAAGTACCTTAATACACAGAAAAGCGTACACTCAAGAATACAACACTAACAACAAAAGGGAGATAAAAACAACTCACGATTTGTTAAATAAAATAAAAAATGTTACTTAGCTTTATTGTAGCGTTGGGAGGGATCGGACTGGGAACACAGGGATGCCAAGAGAACAGCCAGACAGGGAAAACCGCCAGTAGAAAAACCACTATAAGTGGCTCCACGCCAATTATCCACGCACTCTCTGTCCTCACCGCACTCCCCTCGTCCCCATTATATACAAACATGGCCACATTCGTCCAATGAGAAGGCGTGAGAGATTGGTACACTAACAGACGAAGACAACATTCTTCCCTGTAAAACCTGATAAAAAAATATATGTTTGTCAATATAATTTGACAATTCAATAGGTGCCTGGACACTGGTACTTTTCCTGAGGCATGGAAGGTTGCCCGAGTAGTGCTTCTAGAAAAGTCTGGTAGAAAGGGTAATTCTCCTAATGATTATCGTCCGCTTTCTTTACTAGCGTGTCTAGTAAAGGTCCTGGATAGCCTACTAGCTCAGCGACTGAAGCACTGGCTAGAGAGTAATGAGATCCTTTCCTCTTTCCAACATGGTTTTAGGGAAGGAAAATCCACAACCACAGCTCTAAACGAGGTGTTAGAGGGGGGTTGATATGGGCTTAAATAAGGGTGCTTGGGTTATTCTCGTGGCCCTGGACATTGATGGCGCGTTCAACTCCATGAGCTGGAACAAGCTGATGAGAAATTTGATGGACATGGGTTGTCCTGATAATTTGTGCAGCTTGGTTCGTGTCTTCCTGAGGGATAGACGGATTAGCCTCAGTTTTGGTGGGCTGAAGTTGGAAAGAAACTGTGCTAAGGGTTGCCCCCGGGGCTCTTGCTGCGGACCTATTCTGTGGAATCTCCTGGTAAACACCGTTTTCCAAGAGGAGCTACCTGAGGGAGCCAGGCTGGTTCTCTATGCTGACAACCAGTTCCTCATCATTGAGGCTGCTTCGAGAGCGAAGGCTGAGAAGTGTGTTGAAACTTCATTCCAAATCCTCTCGAACTGGGCCCATGACTCTGGCCTTAAGTTCATTGTCTCCAAAACTAAAGCCCTCAGCTTTAAATCTAGGGAGATAAGAACTAAAAGGAAAGGGATAAAATGGGAACACAAGCCGGCTATCCGGATGGAAAACGGAGGGTAGCGTTGGTCAATAGGATGACCATCCTGGGGGTAGTCATTGATGACAAGATGGGTTGGCAATACCAGGCGGAATAGATGGTGGCGAGAGGCAGGGAGGCCTTGTGCAGGCCTGTCCTGCTCTCAACGGGGGGAGGGGGGGAAGGAGGGTACTATTTTTAGGAACCTCTATCTCTCCTGTGTCGAGCCAATCGGGGGTTAAATTCTAATTTATGTTCATTACAAATTTTTCTAGATGGAGAAGAGTCTTGTTCGAATCCCTTTCAGCTTTTTTCCAGTTAGTGCTGCTGCTCAATAGAATAATGTCATCAGCGAAAAGTCCAATATTGGTTTTATGTGACTTTTTTTCTTCTATGCCTGCATTAAATAGGGTGAAGAGATTTGGGCTAAGGACTGATCCTTGTGGTAATCCTTTAACAATTTGAAGGTTATAGATAGAGTGCCATTATATTTGACCCTGATGTATCTATTTTTAAGGAAATCATTAATCCAAGTGATAGCTTTTCCATCAATTTTGAAATGTTTGTATAATTTTGTAATTAACTTGTTTTTCCATACTCTCTCTTTATCAAAGGCTTGTGTAAGGTCTAAAAAAGCAGCTATGGTGTGGTTAGTTGGTTTTCTGTTTTGTGCATCTTTTACCTTTTGTGTGAAAAATTAGAGTTGGTCTATTGTCCCATGTCCTTTCCTAAATCCATATTGTTCTTATGGTAAGAGTTTTCTTGTATTGAGGTGGTAGGTGAGTCGTCTGAGTATAATTTTTTCCATTAATTTGCAGCAAATACTTGTGGGAGATAGGTCGGTAGTTTTTTGGGTCATCAGCAGATTTGTCAAGTTTTTAATGGGAATTATTGTTGCAGTTTTTAGTCTTGAGGCAATTATCCAGTTTTCCAGGAGTTATTGAAAATATTAAGAAGTTTTTCTTTGCCAATTTTGCCCAAGTTTGATATCATTTGGCTATGGATTCCATCTGGCCCAAGAGTCTTGTTTAGGTCAGTGTTTTCTAATGCATAAGCTAGCTCTTTCATATTGAATTTTTTCATGGAAAAATTATTATGTGCTGGTGACATTTTTACAGTCATGAATAATCTTTCGGGCCTTTTTTCAACTTTCTTAACTTTTATTTCAAATTTGATTTTACTACTTATTTGATATGAATTACCTAAAAGATTGGCAGCATTTTTGTCATTAGTTGCTGGTGTACAACTGTATTCTTAATCATATTTGTTTTTTCAATTTGTGACTGGGATCTTTCAATTTGTTTTGCCAAATGCCAAAGTTTTGTATTTGGGTTTCTTGGTTCCAGGTTTTCACAAGTTTGTTTTCATTTTTCCCTTTTGACATTTACGTATAATCTTTTTATTTTTGCATTCACAATGTTCAGTTCAGTTCTACAATTTGTTTGGTTTTGGGTGCACTTTTCCGTAGTTCATTTCTTTTAGTTATAAGCGTTTGAATATTTTGGTGTGTATAATTTTGAATCCAATTCTTAATATTACCTCTTGATATTGAAACTTTGGCTGCTTTAATAATGGTGTTTTTGAAAGATATCCAATTAGCCTTTTTGAAGTTCCAGAATTTTTTTTAATTGAGCTGGTTTTGGTCTTGGTGCTAATTTCAATCAAATTAGGCAAATGATCACTTCCAATACTTTTTAATATTTTCCATTTGCATTTGTGGAAAATTTCAGGATAGTAAAAACTTATATCAAGTGCTTGTGCAGTATTATAGCTGTAGGAATGATGGGTAGGATTCTCATCATTTAAGCACATGAAGGCATTGTCGTTAAATATGTTTGATAGTATTTTGCCTCTTGGGTTTGGCGTGGAACATCCCCATAGTTGATTTTTGGCATTAAGGTCACCTACAATAATAGTGTTGTCGGTAAGAAATTGAACCATTTTTTCATCGTCAATAAGTTTATTGTTTGTAGGGTGATACATATTGTATATGTTGATGGCTTTGTTTTGATTGAGGTAGACTTTGATACCTTGGGCTTCGAGGTCTGATGTGTTAACAGCTATGTCCTCATAGTACAAATCCTTGATTAAAAATGCTAGGTTACCCCCTTTAACAGCATATACAGATGGATCTTCAGACCTTAGCCTGAGTAATGGAGGGGCCGGAATTAACATAATACTGCAAGATGGAACACACATCAAAATCAAAGAAGGAGCAGGACAGATTTCGTCAAACTTCACTTGTGAACTGACAGCTATCTGGAAAGCCTTTGATGTATGCCTTAACCAACCATCCCTGCATCAAGCAGAAGGAATTTTAATATACAGCGACTCAATATCCGCTCTAGAAGCAATTCAGAAAGGCAATACTAAAATCACACAGAAAATACACTCGTTACTTACCCAACTGGAACCATTGGAGAAGAACTGCATTCTACAATGGATTCCTGCCCATGTTGGGATCGGGGGTAATGAAATGGCATTTGAATTGGCTAAGGAAGCCAGAAAGTTGGGCCAAAGGAAAGAACAAATGTCATTATTTGACGCTGATGCTTTGTCAAAATACAAGATAATTAAACAAAAAATAAGAAAATATCAAAATGCGAAATAAACTCTGAGAGAAAAATGACAAAAACTATAACAAGACTTAGAACAAAACACTATAAAGGAATGACAATACATCCAATGGCACAAGAACCTATAGGACATGCAACAACTGTCCTTAGTGGAACCAGAAATGGCCGCAGCCTTGCAGAAAATTGACACAGACCCAGAGCAGCAGCTTTACACACCCAAGATAGTGGATATTGCTGTTGCTGTGATGGAGATGCATGGAGACATCTGAGGCTCTTTATTGGACACGACAACAACAACAACAACGGCATTCCAGAGTAAAATAAATTATCAGGGATAGATACATATTTTTCAAATGAATTAAAATAAATATAATCGATACTAAGAGAGTTGAATTTAAAAAATTAGAAATTTATTATCTTCGAAAACAAACCGTATCTAAAATATCTTCTTTTTTTTTTGCTACATGTTTTAATTTGCATATGCCTATTTTACATATCTCAGATTGTATTTAAAAATCGTTAACCATTTCTTTTAACTTTTGGCGAAATGGTGTTTTATTAATTTATCATTTGATATTATCAGGGTTCTTTCCTGGTATTCAAAAAGGAAAAATACGTGTCGTTCAGTTATATTTTTCAATTTATCAAACAATTTGGCAGCTGAATCGCCGATTCTGGTAGAGCGCCATCTAGTGAATAAAGTTGTAACTAAAATCAATTTCGAATTTTTCATTATTTGCCATAAAAAATCCCATTGCATCCTGAACACAATGGTGTTTACCGCATTGCTTTAGCGCAAATATTCGCGGAGTTATTAATTTTTAAAGTTGTGCGGGACTTTTGGATCACCCTGTAGATTAGAAATAGAAGGTAATAAGACCAAATCTAATGATAAGGCACAATTTGGAATATAGATTAGAAACAGAAGGTAATAAGACCAAACTAATGATAAGGTACAATTTGGAATATAGATTAGAAACAGAAGGTAATAAGACCAAATCTAATGATAAGGCACAATTTGGAATATAGATTAGAAACAGAAGGTAATAAGACCAAATCTAAAGAAAAGGCACAATTTGGAATATAGATTAGAAATAGAAGGTAATAAGACCAAATCTAATGATAAGGCACAATTTGGAATATAGATTAGAAACAGAAGGTAATAAGACCAAACTAATGATAAGGTACAATTTGGAATATAGATTAGAAACAGAAGGTAATAAGACCAAATCTAATGATAAGGCACAATTTGGAATATAGATTAAAAACAGAAGGTAATAAGACCAAATCTAATGATAAGGCACAGTTTTAAATATAGATTAGAAACAGAAGGTAATAAGACCAAATCTAATGATAAGGCACAATTTGGATTATAGATTAGAAGGTAATAAGACCAAATCTACTGATAAGGTACAATTTGGAATATCAACATATATAGTCACGACCGTCTTTCCTGGCCTCTGTCACGGATGCGTGCGCATCATCATTATAATCATTATCATTATCTAATGATAATTATTATTATTATCAACATATATAGTCACGACCGTCTTTCCTGGCCTCTGTCACGGATGCGCGCGCATCATCATTATGATCATTATCATTATCTAATTATAATTATTATTATTAATAATAAATATAGTCACGACCGTCTTTCCTCATTCCTCATCGGCCGCCTCTGTCACGGATGCGCGCGTACAGGGAGGTCACGTGCTCGCCGGCAGCCAACGGGCGCGCGCCGCCGGCATTACGTCATAGATTAAAAACACAAGGTAATAAGGCCAAATAAAAAAATAGTGTGTGATAAGGCACAATTTGGATTATAGATTATAAACACAAGGTAATAAGACCTAATCCAAATAAATAAATAGTGTGTGATAAGGCACAATTTGGATTATCTATATATATAAAATTGAATGTCTGACTGTCTGTCTGTACTCTATAGATTTAAAAACCATACATCCAATCGCCGTGAAATTTCGGGATATTATTAGGTATATCACCGGGAAGGGTTTTGAAAAATAATTTCATGAATATCTTGAATATCCTTAGTTATTTGCAGATTTGTAGATTTAACTCGCAAGCAGCGCCCCCATTGTTACGATGATAACAAGTTTTCTTATCACTAAGTTTGTTATCTTAAATATTATTTATCAAAAGTAAGATTATCTCAGGATGACACGGCAATTTATTTGAGACAAGAATAATGATACAATTCCAAGGCGAAGATACTATTCCTTTAACTTCCAATTACCGAGGGAACCAATTAATATTGATTTTATTCAACTTATCGAGTATTTTTCAAGGGACCGGGAAAAAATGTTCACTAGATAAAACTATGATTTTCTAATGTAGAAAATTAGGAAAGACATATTCAGGTTGACACGGCACACAGGGACCGGGAAAACAATGTTCACTTCATCGAGAGATTCAAATTTACGAGTTTCAAATTATCAAAATATATCTTTTTTTTTTATAAGTTTTTAGAGAATTGTTTTAACAAATGTTCGCTAGACAAACCTTTACTCGGGTAAAACCCCGGGCGAAGATAACTTCCGATTACCGAGGGAACCAATTAATATTGATTTTATTCAACTTATCGAGTATTTTTAAAGGGACCGGGAAAAAATGTTCACTTTATCGAGAGATTCGTTAGACAAACCTTTACTCGGGTAAAACTCGGGCGAAGCCGGATACGTCCGCTAGTCTATATATAAAAAATGAATGTATGTGTGTGTGTGTGTCTGTCCTTTATGCCCGACCAAACCACTCATTGGAACGCCATGAAACTTTAAAAAGTTATTTAGTATAGACTGGGAAGGTTTCTAGCAAATAAAATTTTCGAAATAACTTTTCGCTTTAAAGTAATCAAGATAAATATTCTAATTTATCTGTTATAATTCAACAATCTGCTCTAAATATTATCATGATGATACGATGATTTGTAATGTAGAAAATTAGGAAAGACAAACCTCAGGATGACACGGCAATTTATTTGAGACAAGAATATTGATACAATTTCAAGGCAAGATACTATTCCTTTAACTTCCAATTACCGAGGGAACCAATTAATATTGATTTTATTCAACTTATCGAGTATTTTTCAAGGGACCGGGAAAAAATGTTCACTTTATCGAGAGATTCGTTAGACAAACCTTTACTCGGGTAAAACCCGGGCGAAGCCGGGTACGTCCGCTTAGTTACTATATATAGTCACGACCGTCTTTCCTCATCGGCCGCCTCTGTCACGGATAATATACAGTTATCATCGTCATGCGTTCTTAATTCTGTCACCGTTTGCTTTTGGTTCAGTGGTAGAATGCTCGCCTGCCACGCGGGCGCCCCGGGTTCGATTCCCGGCCGATGCATTTTTTTTTTTTTTTTACAATTTTTAAAACTCATTTATATATTATACAAGAATGACATCCACGGCGCCAATTTATAATTGTAACGAATAGTATTTGAATAAAAGCATTTAATCGGGTAAACCCTGGGCGTTGCCCGGGTCATTCAGCTTGTATATAATATAAATGAGTTTTAAAAATTGTAAAAACAAAAATCCATCGGCCGGGAATCGAACCCGGACCGCGTGGCAGGCGAGCATTCTACCACTGAACCACCGATGCGTATAAAAATGGCCATATTTGGGTATTCATTCCATTCCGGATTACTCCGCGTAAAAAGAAAAGTTTTTCAAATGAAAAAAAGAAATAGCCATCGGGGGAATTATCGGGCGAAGCCGGGTCATACGTCTAGTTACTGATAAAATCTGGACCTGGTGCTTTCTTGATATTTATTTTTGAAATAATATTTTCAACATCTTTTATTTCTATAAAAATGTTATTTTGTTTTTATATTCAGGTTTATATTTTTAACAATAATATGTCCCTCTTTATCTGAATGTCCATCATCATCTGGAAATAAATCATTCAAGAGACTTTTCATTTTTTTTAATTTAAAGTATCCGGTATATAATCGATCATTGGAAGTCCTATATTGTTTTTGGATGATCTCTGAGATTTAAAAATTTTATAGGCGTTACCAAATGGGTTGTTTGATTCATTTTCTTCAATGAATTTTCTCCAACTTTTTTTCTTAGCTCTTTCGGTAGCCTTAATGTACTTGTTTCTTGAAAATTTAAAAGTTATTTTATTGATAACTCTATGCCGATAGTATAAGTTTAGAATATAATGAAAATCATTTTTAATTTTTTCAAGATTCCCATTCCACCACTCATATATTATATATATGCTTGTGAGAGTTTGATTTGATTTCTAGACACGAATAAACTGCCTCGCTAATTATGTCCGAAAGTTTAATCACGATCCTGTCAACATCCGTAGTATCGGATGCCTGATTTATTTCATTAGACAAGTTATGTACATTTTGAAATAATATCTCTTCAGTAAAATTTTCCCAGATGGCATATTTTTCAATGAATTTCCATGTTGGCCTTTTTCCAATTCTCCGCACCTTAAAATTATATCGAATGTCAAAGGTGTAAGAGAATCAGAGGTTATTGCTACATGATCGGAAATACTTGTAAAAGTTGATGAGCTCCAATTCTGTATCAGCTTTATAGAATATTTGTTTGATATTGCTGGAATCCTCTCAGCTATTTAAATTTCGAAGACAATACATTTATAATTTTTTAATTCAACTCTCTCTCAATATCGATTATATTTATTTTAATTCATTTTAAAAATGTTTATCTATCTCTGATAATTTATTTTACTCTGGAATGCCGTCACTACAGGATAAAGCACTCTTGGTGAATTTTTTTTCATAGCAATTCAGAATCTCCCACTGAAGCTTTATAAGCATTTAGTACCTTTAAAGGTATTCGAAGCGGTAAATTACCCATGAGTTTCTACTCTCTATAAGACGAATGTTAAAATTTTTTAAGAAGACTGGATCTCTGGAAGCAAAACCTCGGAGTGGAAGACTATCGACATGCAAGTCAGTGGCTGTTATGGTTTCACATGATGTTGAAGCTATTGAAACGTTATCCAAGTATGGCGAAGTAATGGTCGACAAGTTTCTCGACAAACGGGGATTTTGTATGGAACAGTTTGGAGACAGCTGTCGAATGTTCTGTGGAAAGATGCTCACTTTTCTCTAAACGGGGAAGTTATCACTCAAAACATCCGCATTTTGGGAACAGAAAACCCTAGGATTTTTACAGAAACGCCACTTCATCAGCCCAGAGTTACAGTTTGATGTAGGTTCACTTCTTATTTTATTATTGGGCCATTTTTCTTTGCAGAAATCAATGGAAAAACTTTTAAAACCGTTTCTGTAACTGGGGAACATTAGGTTCAAATTTTGAGAGAAAATTGTATTCCCATATTGCAGGACATACAAGCACTAAGCGGAATAACATTCATGAAAGATGGAGGACCTCCTCATATCTCCCGCGTAGCCAAACAATTGCTGAAGGATATGTTCAGTGAAGATCGTGTAATAAGTCGCCACTTTATACACCAGTGGCCTCAAAGGTCACCAGATTTGACGCCTTGCGATATTTGGTTATGGGGGTACATTAAGTCGCGTTTTTATCGATCCTGTCTACCACATTGGCCATGTTGTAGGCTTCTATCAAACGGCATTTTTCATCAATTTCAACAGATTTGTAATTTAATGTTATCCAATCTGCCATCTATCGTCTGCAGAATAAAGAAAATGACTAATAAAATGATTATGATTCATTTTTAAACATAATCCCCTTTAAGGTCTTACACTTTTTCCAGCAATGTTCTTAGGTTTTATGCTCTCCAAAAAGAACGATGTTTCAAGTGACTCATCAATAAATGAGGTTACAGCATCAATGACCTCTTCATCTGACCTAAAATGAATGCCAGAAAGGGATTTTTTCAAATGAGGAAATAGGTGGAAGTCAGACGGAGCTAGATCTGGTGAATAGGGTGCATGTGGTAAAAGTTTAAAGTTTTTGCTATGGGGGTACATTAAGTCGCGTGTTTATTGATGCCGGCCTACCACATTGGCCATGTTGAAGGCTTCTATCAGACGGCACGTTTAATCAATTTCAACAGACATGTTATTTAATGCAGTCCAAGCTGTCATCTATCGTGTGAAGGCGGTGTTTGAGAATGAAGGGCGCCACATTGAGCAAGGATTGTGACCTAATACAAGAGAGAAGGCAGTTACCTCATGTGTTATATAAGCTGCCATATATTATATTATCTACCAATATTTTGCAGCTCTTTGTGTTGGGTTATGGGGATATTAAATGCTGTCCTCACAACTTGATTCTTTTTTTTTATTGTGAACAGTAAACTTTTGTTTTTCTTATTTTGCTCACATCTCATATTATGTCGTGCAGACCAAAGTGTTATATCTTCTCGAATAACACTGGTACAAACAATTTTACCCCTAATGTTTATTTTATCGCTTTTCGCTCATTAGAATGAATAGCATAAGGGTTATTCTCTGTACATCCCTAACTTTGGAAATTTTGCGCAAAAAAAAAAAATACAAAATGAATTTACTTCCACGTTATTCGACACAAAAGGTCGATCTAAAAATGATTTTTTTTAGGGGACACATTTTAAAGAAATTCACAGTATAATAAGCAATGATAACATTTGACAAGCCCATGAGATATTTGGAATAAAGTACCACAAATAGATTTTGTCACCCCACTCTTTATTTCATTTGTTGGATCATGAGAAATTTCCAGTTAGTCAAGTGTCGCCAATTTGTCAAGAAACTATACATTTCTTATTGCAAGAAATACAGGGTGATCCAAAAGTCCTGCACAACTTTAAAAATTAATAACTCCGTGAATATTTGCGCTAAAACAATGCGGTAAACACCATTGTGTTCAGGATGCAATGGGATTTTTTATGGCAAATAATGAAAAAAAATTGAAACTGATTTTAGTCACCATTTTATTCCCCAGATGGCGCTCTACCAGAATCAGAGATTCAGCGGCCAAATTGTTTGATAAATTGGAAAATATAACTGATCGACACATATTTTTCCTTTTTGAATACCAAGAAAGAACCCTAATAATATCAAACCTTCGCCAAAAGTAGAAGAATTGGTTGACGATTTTTAAACACAATCAGAGATATGTAAAATAGGTAAATGCAAATTAAAACATGTAGCAAAAAAAAAAAAACTGATATTTTAGATGCGGTTTGCTGGAATCCTCTCATCGATATAAAATTCGAAGATAATAAATTTCTATATTTTTTTAAATTCAACTTTCTCTCAGTATCGATTATATATTGTTTAATTCATTTGAAAAATATGTATCTATCTCTGATAATTTATTTTACTCTGGAATGCCGTTGTTGTTGTTGTCGTGTCCAATAAAGAACCTCAGATATCTCCATGCATCTCTATCACAGCAGCAGCAATGTCCACTATCTTGGGTGTGTAAAGCTACTGCTCTGAGTCTATGTCAATTTTCTGCAAGGCTGCGGCCATTGCTGGGTATGAGAATATGTGGGTAGGTGTTAGTTCCACACCAGGACAGTTGTTGCATGTCCTATAGGTTCTTGTGCCATCTGGATGTATTTTCATTCCTTTATAGTGTTTTGTTCTAAGTCTTGTTATAGGTTTTGTCATTTTCTCTTAGAGTTTATTTCGCATTTTATTATTTTCATTTTTTTTTGTTTAATTATCTTGTATTTTGCCAAAGCATATCAGCGTCAAATAATGACATTTGTTCTTTCCTTTGGCTCAACTTTCTGGCTTCCTTTGCCAATTCAAATGCCATTTCATTATCCCGATCCCAACATGGGCAGGAATCCATTGTAGAATGCAGTTCTTCACCAATGGTTCCAGTTGGGTAAGTAACGAGTGTATTTTATGTGTGAATTTAGTATTGCCCTTCTGAATTGCTTCTATAACAGATATGGAGTCGCTGTATATTAAAAATCCTTCTGCTTGAAGCAGGGATGGTTGGTTAAGGCATACATCAGGGGCTTTCCAGGTAGCTGTCAGTTCACAATTGAAGTTTGACGAAATCTGTCCTGCTCCTTCTTTGATTTTGATTTGTGTTTTATCTTGCAGTATTATGTTAATTCCGGCCCCTCCATTAATCAGGGTAAATTCTGAAGATCCATCTGTATATGCTGTTAAAGGAAGTGGCCTTAGAATTAGTACTATGAGGACTTAGCCGTTAATATTCCAAACACATTAGACCTCGAAGCTCAGGGTATCAAAGTCTACCTCAATCAAAAGAAAGCCATAAACATATACTCACAATATGTATCACCCTCCAAACAATAAACTTATTGGCGATGGAACAATGGCTCAATTTCTTACAGACAAAACTATAATTGTAGGTGACCTTAATGCCAAACATCAACTATAGGGATGTTCCACGCCAAACCCAAGAGGCAAAATACTAGCAAACATATTTAACGACAATGCCTTAATGTGCTTAAATAATGAGAATCCTACCCATCATTCCTACAGCTATAATACTGCACAAGTACTTGATATAAGTTTTTACAGTCCTGACCTTTTACACAAATGCAAATGGCAAATATTGAAAAGCATTGGAAGTGATTATTTGCCTATTTTGATAGAAATTAGCACCAAGACCAAAACCAGCTCAATTAAGAAAAATTGTGGAACGTCAAAAAGGCTAATTGGATTTCTTTTAAAAACACCATTATTAACGCAGCCAAAGTTTCAATACCAAGAGGTAATATCAAGAAATTAATTCCAAATTATAAACACCAGGCAAAAGATATTCAAACACTTATGACTAAAATAAATGAACTACAAAAAAGTGCACCCAAAATTGTAGAAATGAACTGAACGTTGTGAATGTAAAAATAAAAATAATATAAGTAAATATGAAATGGGAAAAATGGAAACAAACTTGTGAAAACCTGAACTCAAGAAACCCAAATACAAAACTTTGGCATTTGGCAAAACAAATTGTCAGATCCCAGTCACAAACTGAAAACACAAATATGATTAAGAATACAGATGGTACCCCAGAAACTAATGACAAAAATGCTGCTAATCTTTTATGTAATTCATATCAAATAAGTAGTAAAATAAAATTATAAATAAAAGATAAGAAAGTAGAAAAAAAAGCCCGAAATATTATTCATGACTGTGAAAATGTCACCAGCACTCATAATATTTTCCATGAAAAAATCAATATGAAAGAGCTAGCTTATGCATTATAAAACACTGACCTAAACAAGACTCCTGGGCCAGATGGAATCCATGGCCAAATGATATCAAACTTGGGCAAAATTGGCAAAGAAAGACTTCTTCATATATTCAATAACTCCTGGAAAACTGGAAATTGCTTCAAGACTGGAAAACTGCAACAATAATTCCTATTAAAAAACTTGACAATTCTGATGATGACCCAAAAAACTACCGACCTATCTCCTTCACACACAAGTATTTTCTGCAAATTAATGGAAAAACCTATACTCAGACGACTCACCTACCACCTCGACACAAGAAATCTCTTACCAGAAGGACAATATGGATTTAGGAAAGGACATGGGACAATAGACCAACTCTTATTTTTCACACAAAAGGTAAAAGATGCAAAAAACAGAAACAAACTAACCACACCATAGCTGATTTTTAGACCTTACACAAGCTTTTGATAAGGGGTATGGAAAAACAAGTTAATTATAAAATTATACAAACATTTCAAAGTTGATGGAAAAGCTATCACTTGGATAAATGATTTCCTTAAAAATAGATACATCAGGGTCAAATATAATGGCACTCTATCTAAAATCTTAAATTTTATCAAGGATTACTACAAGGATCAGTCCTTAGCCCAAATCTCTTCACCCTATTTATTGCAGGCATAGAAGAAAAAAAAAATTACATAAAACCAATATTGGACTTTTCGCTGATGACATTATTCTATGGAGCAGCAACACTAATTGGAAAAAATCTGAAAGGGATTTGAACAAGACTCTTCTCCACCTAGACAAATTTGCTAATAAATATAAATTAGAATTTAACCCCCAAAAATCTGAAACCTGTCTTTTTACTACCGATAATGAACTATACAAAATAAAACCAAATATTATTCTGAAAGAACAACAATTGCAATATACTAAACATCCTAAAAATCTCGGCTTCACCCTGGATCCAGATATTAACTACAGTAAACATATTGAAGGAGTTGTTAGAAAAGGAAGAGACAGACTAAAAATCTTGAAATATATTTTAGGAAGAGAGTGGGGAGCTGATGCAACAACACTAAAATTGACTTACACATTTCTAATGAGACCTATCTTGGAATATGGATATCCAATCTATGGTACATCATCTGAAACAAACCAAAAAACACTGGAAAGGATACAACTAAGTGCAGCTAGAATTATTACAGGTCTTCGAAATACCTGCCCTAATGATATTGTACTTTACGAGGCAGACAATATGCCCTTAAAGGATAGAAGAAGCTACAATCTGCCAAAATATATACAAAATCAAGAGTTATGGAAACAAACACAGAACTTACAATTACATACTCAATTGGGAATCCAATATAAAATTTATAAAAAAGACCCTCTCCACCTGGCCAAAAGAAATGGATTTATTAAATATGAAGTAGAATAATATTATTTAGCAGAATAAAATACCTTCATTCGAACCACTAACAAAATGTTATTTTTAATGCCACTTCAAATGAACCCACCAACAAACAATACAAAAATCCAGAACACTTAAAACAATTATCATTAGAAATAATTAATATAACATTCCTAAAAATGCAATAAATATCTATATCGATGGTAGCAAAGACGAGTTGGGACACACTGGCAGTGGATGTCTCATTAAAACCACAAATGGCATTGCGAAAATAAACAGAAGAAACCCAGAATTTTGCTCAGACTTCAGATCAGAACTTATAGCTATCGATGAAGCCTTAAAATCTATCAGAAACACTAAACATCACGATATATGGATTCTTACTAAAAATAGAAGTGTCATACAACACTTGAGTCACACAGGGGAACTTAGAGACAAAGTAAGCAGGAACATAATTGGTTATCTCCATAAACTCTCAAAAACCTCGAAATTAACCTTAATAGATACCCTCACATGTTGCCATTGAAAGCAATGAAGCTGCTGATGATCTAGCAAAAAAGGCACAAAAGAACATTCGCTACAGAAAAATAAACTTACTTCTGAAGTAATAGAAACAATAGCCAAAACAAAAATAAACAAGAACTGGAGGATCCCACCTAAGCACAGTTAGTACACCCTAGAAGCAGATAGCCACACAGACTTTTCGGTCTACAAGCCGGCATGCCCTTCGCTGCCATCCTGTTCAACTCATAAGCCAAGTAACGGTATCCAAGCTAGTGCTTGGACATTGTACCCGGAAAAACCACCTCCCAGACAACGTGTATGGAAGGATTTCTATACCGGTGGCCTTTAGTTACAGCAAAATAGAAACTATCTACTGTGTCCAGCAGGGATCGCGGGGAGGCGGCCACCGGTCTACTCTGTTCACTCACAGCTGAGGAAAGGCTCAGCTGCCATGTCGTGGGCTTTGAAGAAGCTTGCTGTGATTTCTTAGCAGCTCACTCTCGATTGCGCCCCTCGCCCTCCTTCTCTCTTCCTGCACACCCACTACCCTTGGACAATCCAAGACGAAATGGCGTGCACCCACATCCCTTTCTCCACAGACGCAATCAGGATTGCTCTTAATTTTAAATCTGTGGAGGTCCTGGGGAAGGGCCCATGTCTCGAAACTACCCTGATGAGTTTGTGGGACATTACCTTACAAAGGTACTTGGGTTTTGTTACCCAATTGAATATACCTCTCTCCCCTTCACACTGTTCCTCCATTTGTCTAACCATAAGTCCTGGACGACGTTCCCCCTGATCCTCCTATACACTTATTTCTTGGTCACTGGGGTCCTCACTAATCTACCTCTGAAGCATCCTGCCTAGCGAGCCTGTCTGCGAACTCATTAATTTCGATGAGGCTGTGTCCCCTAACCCAATGGAGCTCCGGAGCCCGCGTCATCATCTCCAGCTCCTGGATTATTTAATGCAAGAGTTTCTCTTTCTCCAGATTGATGGCGACGAGGGCCGATATACAATCTGAATAGAGGCGGTCCGGGCTGAAGTTCTTCTCGGCACACACTCCGAGGGCTTCCCTGATCGCTGCCAGTTCGGCTGAAAAGACTAGTTCGTCCACTCTGAGTGTTAAGATTTCTTGGAATATCAGCTCTCCATTAGTGAAAATCACTACCCTAGCTCCAGTATTGGTTCCAGACTCACTCCCATCAGTGAAAACCTCCGTGCCCTGTCCCTGTCGGCACTCAATGACTCCAGTTCTACTTTGGCATCCTCTGAGGAGTCTTCCTTGGGTCCCTCTTCCATTCCAGGGCACCCGCTTCAAGTCCCAGGGCATCTTCAGTGTTCTCACCAGATCTTCTGTCTGATGGTCTCCTCCTCTAGTTTCAATCCCAGTGGAATAAGCCCAGTGAGGAACAATAAGGCCTCACTGCTGGTAGTGCGATATCCCCCCTGTGATTCTGAGTGCCGCTGTCCTCTGCCCTCTCCAGTTGTTGCCACCTTCTGATCCCTGTTTCAGCGCCACCAAGCCCTGGAAGCATATAGCAGGATTGGCTCGACACAGGAGAGGTAGAGGTTCCTAAAAATAGTACCCTCCTCCCCCCCCCCCTGTTGAGACCAACCGCGACAGGCCTGACCAACGCCTCCCTACCTCTCACCACCATCTCCTCCGCGTTGTATTGCCAACCCATCTTGTCGTCAATGACTACCCCCAGAATGGTCATCCTATTGACCAACGCTACCCTCCGTCGTTCCATCCGGATAGCCGGCTTATGTTCCCATTTGATCCCTTTGCTTTTAGTTCCTATGGACCTAGATTTAAAGCTGAGGGCTCTAGTTTTGGAGACATTGAACTTAAGGCCAGAGTCATGGGCCCAGTTCGTGAGGATTTGGAGAGAAGTTTTAAACACACATCTCAGCCTTTGCTCTCGAATCAGCCTCAACGATGAGTACTGGTCGTCGGCATAAAGAACCAGCCTGGCTCCCTCAGGTAGCTCTTCATGGAAAACGGTGTTTACCAGGATATTCCACAGAATAGGTTCGCAGCAGGAGCCCTGGGGGCAACCCCTAGCACAGTTTCTTTCCAACTTCAGCCCACCAAAACTGAGGCTAATCCGTCTATCCCTCAAGAAGTCACGAACCAAGCTGCACAAATTATCTGGACAACCCATGTCTACCAAATTGCTTATCAGCCTGTTCCAATTCATGGAGTTGAACGCGCCATCAATGTCCAGGGCCACGAGAAGAACCCAAGTACCCTTATTTAAGCCCATCTCAACCCCCTCTAACACCTCGTTTAGAGCTGTGGTTGTGGATTTTCCTTCCCTAAAACCAGTACTTCAGGCGCTGAGCTAGTAGGCTATCCAGGACCTCACCTAGACACGATAGTAAAGAAAGCGGACGATAATCATTAGGAGAATTACCCTTTCTACCAGACTTTTCGAGAAGCACTACTCGCGAAACCTTCCATTCCACAGGAAAAGTACCAGTGTCCAGGCACCTATTGAATAACCTGCATCTTGATCAGGGCTTTCACGACCGTGTTATCGATCCCGTCAGGACCAGGAGATTTCCTGTTTTCTAACTTGAAAGCCGTGCGTTTCACCTCATTCTCAGAAAAGGGCGGATCCACCAAACTACAATTGGTCAGGGAGATCTCGTCCTCTGGTTCCTCGTTTAGAAGTGCCGATCCAGGATGAGGTCCAGTGTCTCCTTCAGGTCCTGGGTCTTGAACCCATCTTCCCCTTTAGTAGCTTCAAGTTAGCGGAGCACCTTATCTTCTCAGAGACAAACCTGTAAGGGAGACCGTATGGATTAATCTCCATTAAGGTGTTGAACTGCTCCCTCCAGTGTTTCCTCTTCGCCCTTTTGGTGTGACTCTTGTACCCTTCTACGACCTTCTGGAAAGCTATTCCTCTCCTAACTCTCTCTTTGCCCGTACTATTCTGGAATAGCTTCCTCATGGCCCTGACCCTCTTCCTCTTGATCTCCAGCTCCTCGGTCCACCAAGGCTGTTTAAACCTTTTAAATGCGGTAACCTTTCCAGATCCAAGCCCCAAAGTTTTGCACGTGTTGGTTATATCCTGGTGGAGCTCATTGACCATGCTATTAATAGAAATTCTGTCAACTGCTCCAGCTAGTCTATCCCCAAGTGTATAAGCAAACCGGCGTCTGAATCTTTCAAAGTTAGGCCCCCTGATGCTGTAATGAGGAACTCTCTCCACTGATGGCGGTTCCACTTCACAACTGTCCTCAAACCTGATGATCTCCCCGGACCAATAAGGCAGCTTTGTTGCACTCACTAGAGAAAAAACTGTAACGAGTGTCTAGACCCATCCTTCCGTCATCCTCCAGGTACAACTCCTGCACCAGGATAACATGATTGCGATCACTTTTTATGATCCGGTCTACCTCCTCGAACGAGCGCAATTTAGCTGCACGAACCTCAACACCTCCTTGTTTGGCCCCTCTACCATCGCCTCCCGTTCACGTACCAGGCCTTCACCGAGCACTGCGTACTCCGGGGGGCAATGATTAGAGTCATATTTCTTGCCGTACCTCTTGTTGGCCTCTAAACAGAGCCAACAACCCGGCTTCATATCGCATTCCTGTTCTTGGGAGTGCACGCCCTCGCACCTCCCACACCTCTTAGGATGTTCGCAGCTCCTTGCGATATGACCGGGCCTGAGGCACCTGAAGCAGATTGACACTGCCTCATTCACCTTGATAGTTACCATCCTGGCACCTATCTTCAACCTCTTCTTGCCCAAAAGGGATTTCATGGTGGCCTCTGTAATATGTTTTGTTTATACTTAATATTGATGAAAGATATATATTTTATAAAATACTTATTTTATTTATCTTAAGTGAACAAAGTTCAACATACTAATAATACATAAATATAGGTGTATTTTACAAATTTATTAAAAACAATAATATTGGTCGATGGTAAAATATATTTAAACATATATTATATTACATCTCCCTTCTTAAGATTTGAACTGAACAAAAAAGCATACATATTAATAAGTAAATCTGTTAGGTGTTTTTACAAGTCTTCCCGATTCGATTTTTGGAGGTTGAAGACTAGTGTCTGGCTGACTTGGTCCTGGTATTGACTCTGGCTGAAATGGATCTCAGTGTATCCGCAACATCTTTTATTGTTGTTGGTATCCAACCATTCCTTCCGGTGTTCAAATAAACAAAAGCATCTTTTTGGGTATATATATATATATACCCTCAATATCTTCAAAATATTACTTAATTCTCTTTTGAAATACTTCTGGGGCAGAAGATAAACCAAAAGGCAATGTTAAAAATGTATATCTCCCAAATGGAGTTATGAAAGTGATCAAATCTGTGCTATCCCCAGATATAACTTAATTTGCCAAAATCCATTTCCAGCATCCAAAACAAAATATTTTGCATTTTAAAGCTTAGGAAGTATTTCATCCAATGTTGGAAGCTGAAAATGTTCTCTGTTTATAACTTTATTGAGTTCAGTTGGATCCAAACATTTTCGAAGTTGACCATTTGATTTCTTCACCAAAGTGAAAGAATTTACCAATTCTGTAGGTCCATCTACTTCTTGAATTATTCCCATTCTTTTCATTCTTTGAAGTTCTTTCTCAAACATTTCATGTAATGCAAATATCGCTTTTCTAATTTTTTTAACTTCAGGGATAGCATTAGCATCTATGCTAATTTTGTGCAAACATGGCAGTTCACCCATTCCTTCAAAAAATCTTTATATTTTTCAAGCAAGAATTTATATTATAATTTGATTGATTTATAGACTCAACAAGTTTATTTATATTCATTTCCTGAGCTGCATTAAATCCCAGTAGGATACTTTTTCCATCTACCACTACAAAATCCAAAACAAAAAATTTGAGTCCATATACAACTGATAATTAAATTTTTCCATATACTTTTATTGAATGACCTGTATAGGCTGGCAATTTTAAACTTGTTTTATCCAGTCTTTTATTTATATTTAAAGATTTTAAAACTTCAATAGGCATTACATTACATTGAGATCTTGTATCAATCTTGCACTCTATCTCAAAATTTTCGATTTTAACTTTAATAATCCAATCCTTTTTGTTGTAAGCTGTGATTATATCTATTGTATAATTTTCCAAATATCCTTCCTGTACTTCTCTAATTTTCTTATAAAAGCAATATCTTGAGAAATGATTGGGTTTTTTGCTATTGTTGCAAATTTACCAAATGCTGTACATTGAAATTCTTTTTGACCATGTCCACATCTCTTACAAAATTTTTGTTTGCATTTGCATTTTTATTTTTACCAGATTGATATGCATTTTGCATTTTTGCTGTTTCTAAACTTTTTGAATAGGTGTTTTTTTCATAATTGTTATTTATAGAATCAACATTTGAACTTCTACTATTACTGATATTTTTAACTTGATCTTTTGTAGCTTCATAAATTTTACATTTTTCCAGTGCTTTACCTAAATCCAAATCTCTTTCATTTAGTAGTCTTTCTTGTATCATCTAGCATTCCGCAAATAAGTCTATCTTATTATTTTATAAGGCTTTCAGCTAATTCACCAAATTCACAAGATTTACTTTTTTTCTTCAATTCCCTTACATAATTCTCTATACCTTCACCTACATATTGACTTCTTGTAAAAAATACATATCTTTCATACGTTGAATTTTTTAAAGGATCGCAATAGAGTCCTCAAATTTTTTCAGAATAATATCTAGATTATATTTATCCTCTCCCTTTTCAACTTTGAGGTTATTATAAATATCTATTGCATTTTAACCAGCTATATTTAAAAATATGGAAAGTCTACATTTTATTCTTTTTTTTTTTCGTTCAAGCCTCCAAATAAATTTCAAATCTTTGTTTGAATCGCTTCCAGTTTTCAGACAAATTGTCAAGTATTTCTAATTCCTTAGGAGATTTTTACGCTCGGAGACCGAGGGAATTTGAGCGTCCTCGGGCTTATCCTTGTCTTCAGGGTTTTTTACAAGAGGGATGCATGAGAAGTTACTAGACCCAATATGTCGAGCTGGCCCATCAGCTCTGACTAGGTCGTTCACTCCACGGCAAGAGGGATCTGCCTCCCACCCGTTCTCAGGCGCTACCTGAGCCTCATTTGTAATGTCAATCTTTATATTTTGTATTGGGGGGTGTGACCTGTATTATAATGACACCAGAACGCCACCATGTCACGCAAGGCTGAACTGGGCATATCCGTCATTCCAGACTTGTCAGAAGAGCTGTCAGCGTTGGCCACGTTCTTGTTAGAAACGTGCTCAGGACGCACCACGGGAAGGTGCTGATCAGCATATGTAGGTAGCCGTCAAGCCTCCCTACCTTGCGTAATCTGCAACTGGGCGTCACTCCTGTCACAGATCCCTATAGCATCGCTTACTCTTCCACTGAGTTCCACAATGGTCTGTCGTGATCAGTTAGCCCCTACCACCCTCTTTCAGGCAGCCAGGTACAGACCGCTACTACCCGCGAGTCGGGTGCCGAGGGCTGCAGATGCCAGGCACATAGTCCTACACACTCTCCATGCGGTCAGAACTAGAGCCCAGCACAGTTGGCACAGTGGAGTGGACCCAGGAAGAGCTCTGAACATCAGAAATAGACAGCATCAAACGACACATTGAAGAGAGAAAATAACAACAAAATCTACCACACTTGCCCAAAATGTAGCTTGGCATCTGCAGCTACAAAACACATTTTGGCTTACATTAGATGCACAAAACAGGACCTTTGGGAGAGGCCGCTGCTTATCATAAAACAGCTCGAGGAGCATAAACTCATGGAATTCGTGTAGTCTTTACACAAGGGGATGAAAACAACAACAATAAATAATTTCTCTGATCCTATAAACCAATTGTGTCAAGTCCTTTCTTTTTAAGTATGTTTTTGTTCTCTCTTTTTTTGTTGTTGTTGTTTTTTTGTGCAGGGTTCATTCAGGTTAAGATTGATGATTACATTTGATGGCAATGGGGTATGAAATATTGGTTATTCTTGAATTTGAAAGTCATTGTTTTTCATATTTATGCCCTTTCTAATATTGTTGTCGTACTGAAGTGTTGAAGATCTTTTGAGTCTTTCTTTTTGTGTCCAGTTCAAATAGGTTCTATGGGATATGTGTTCGGTTTCTTTACTTTTTATGCTATTGGCGAATTTTATTGTGTTTATTTAGTCTTCTGCTTTTGAATAGGTCTAGACCACATTCTCTCTGAATTTTCTAATTGTTGGTGGATGAAACAGCACCAGTGATTATTTTGACCGCTTTTGTTTGAACACTGTATAGTCTTCCTTTTAGTGATAAACTTGAGGGAGCCCAGACGAGTGTTGCATATTCCATTATCGGCCTTATTAAGGTGATATATGTTGTTCTGATAATTCTGGGTTTTTGCTCCCCAATTTGTTCCACATAGCCTTCTCAGAATGTTTAGGTTTCTGGGAGTTCTATTTGAGGTGCAAATTATGTGTTCTGTAAATCGCAATTCCTCATCAATGACAATTAAAATAATTTTATTGACATCTTGTCAATACATGCAAAGTACACAGTCTGCACTATTTTTAAAAATATAATATGCATTATGTACACTATGCACAATGAATATGGCGCCTCTGCTAGCGCTGCAAGTTTGGTGGAGTATCGCCAGTGGGTCTCCAGCGACAACACGCATTTCGCGATCTACGAAGAAAACGTAGATCGCGTACTTCGCCGCTGAGGAGATGGCGATGGCGTGCTCCTCGAGACCAGCTGGAAAGATCCAGGACTGCAGTATCATACCTAGGTATTTTAGATTTCTAATATTATCAATTATTTGGTTGTTCATGCTTATTTTGGAGTTATATTTATGCCTTTTTTTCCTGTCAGTGGAGAAGACGCATAGGTTTGTTTTAATTGGGTTTATGGTCATTTGGATTTCCATTGCCCACTTCTCCATTCCTCTCATTGATTTGTTCAGTATTTCTTTCTGATTTTTCTATTCTGCTACTTAAATGCCATATGGCTATATCATCTACATACCAGGCAACTTTTGTTTCTTCACTGAGGTAAGGATGGATGTAGTTTATATATAGCAGGAAGAGTAGAGGACTGAGCACAGATCCCTGAGGTTACCAGCCTATGTTCTTCGCTCCTTAGAAAATGCTCCACTGACCCGAACCTTTATCCTTCTTCCCTTTAAGGAGTCTGCAATCCAGATTAAGGTTTTTCCTCTTACTCCGATGTTGTGCAGCCTAACAAATAATTTTTCCCTCTACACTCGATCAAAGGCTGAGGTCATATCCAGGAATACGGCCGTTGTCCTCTTTGGCGGTTTTTCCTGAAAAGAATATATTATTGATTGGCAGAAGTAGAACAGTTGATCAGTTGTACAATGTCTGGATCTATAGGCAGTTTGATAGAAGTTTATTTTATTATTGTTAGTGAGCCAGACTATGAGCCTAGAGTAAATAATTCATTCTGTTATTTTACAAAGTATGCTGGTGAGAGCAATTGGCCGATTGTTCTTGCATTCCTTTGGCATCTTTGTTTGGTTTCAGTATTGGCGCTATAATTTATATCTTCCAATTCTTTGGTAGTTTACAAGTTTGCCATTATATGTTCAGTATTCGTAGGAGTTGATTTTTAGCTTTCTCTTCGAAGTGTTTAATCATTTGAACCTTTGACCAAAGATTGGATCATCTCCTGGTGACCTCTTGGATCTAACTTTTCGATTGATGAGTTTAGCTCATTCAGTGTGAATTATTTCGAGAAAATATATTGTTAATGGTAGTTTCTTGCTTGTTTAACTAACCTGCTTTTATTATTTTTTAGAGTACTGTCTTCATTCGTGTAGTTGAGTCTGGAAGTGCTTGAAAGGTATTCAGCAATTATGTCAGTCAACTGTTTGTTCGTTCTCGCTGTTCTATTCATATCCGTTAGAGTATTGGAAGATTGGTGTTGGTTTTGATTGTTCTCAAACACTCTAATTATATTCCAGTGTTGGCTGTTCTTTCTTGGATCCATTTTTTTTTTTGAAGAATTCTGCCATTTTTCTTGTTTGCATATCCAATTTTTTTGTTATATTTTCTGACTAATTTCAACGAGTTCCTTTCTGTTTTATTTGTTTTAAGAAGTTCATTGATATTGTCTATCTATCTCTGAAATCATTGCCTAGATGTTGTGGTCCTTCCAGTAAGGTATCTACAGGTATTTACGTCTCCCGCTAGGTATCGATGCTTTTGCAGCTTTGGATATGTTTGAAGAGAATTTTTCCAAGTTTTTGTCAGGCGTTCTGTAATTCAATTCTTCGTTGCACAGTTCTTCAAGCTTTTCTGTGAATTTTTTCGAGTCGGCTACCCTAAAGTTCCATGTTCTTTTATTCAGTTGGACATTCTCAATTTTGAAGTTTAGGGTTGTTAAAATTGTCTGTGGTCACTCATTGCAATTTTCAGGATTTTCCATTGTGTTGTCGGTGCGATGTTGTAATTTATCGCTGTGATATCTATTGCGGATTGTGTGCCCATGGACTTGGATAGATAGGTGTTCTCTCCCTTATTTAACGGTGTAAGGTCGAGGTCGATTAGCATGTCCTCAACCTGCTGACCTTTGTTATCCTGGACAGGTGATCCTCAAGTTGGACTTTTGGCGTTAAAATCGACGAGTATGATTGTGATATCCGAAGACGCTTCACTTAATGTCTCTATTGTGTGTACCCATATAAAATTCAAAGATTTCACGAGCTGAAAGTCGGCGGTTTTGAGATGCGTCAAGAATTCGCTGCATGGGTTTTCCAGAAAATTGATATTGATGAAAACTGGCTGTCAAATATTCTGTGGACAGATGATACTCACTTGGCTCTGAACGGAGAATTTATCAATCAAAACAGCCGCATTTGGGCAACAGAAAACCCTAGGAATTTTACAGAAATGCCACTTCATCAGCCTAGAGTTACAGATTTGTGTGGATTCACTTCACCTGTATTGATGCTAGTATTATCAGGTTGATAAACATTTATGGTTGATATTGTTTTATCTGAGAGATAGATTTCTATTGCATGAGCTTCTATCGTGCTTTCTGTAGTCTTACTCTGATTATAGGCGATTTCCTTAAATTAGATTTCTGAAGTTTTAATCAAAACGGCAAGTCCTCCACCAAATTTTCCCGGTCTGTCCTTTGTAGTTTTGTATAACCTTTGATATTGAATCCCAGATTCTGATTCAATATTGTCTCCTGAAAACATGCATTATGCACATTTTTGTCACGAAGAATACAAGTCAGCTCTTCTGTTTTCCTTTGGGTGCCATTTATATTGAGCTGTAGTAGATTGAATTGTGTCCTCGTAGTAGATTTTTCATCAAGAGCCCGGGCTGCAGCTCTTGACGCGGCGATTACCCCGGACGCGGTAGCAGTACTGGAGATATCGGTTTTGCTCTTCATTGGAAAATGGGTGCCGTTGCCACGTAAGTCACCTTGGAAACGAACCAGAATTTGTTCAAATATTCCAAGGGTCCAGTGGGGACCGCAGGGAGGTGTGGTCGGACTTCTACCCCCTCCCCCCCTCCCTCCCCTGGAATTCCGTCATTACAGGATAAAGTATTCTTGGTGAATTTTTTAAATTACGATTCAGAATCTGCCACTGAAGCTTTACGAGCGTTTCGTTCCTTTAAAGGTATTCGAAGCGGTGAATGACCCATGAGTTGCTACTCTCTAAGACGAATGATTAAAAATTCCAAGGAAACTGGATCTATGGAAGCAAAACCTCGGAGTGGAAGACCATCGACATGCAATCAGTGGCTGTTACGGTTTCACATGATATTGAAGCTATTGAAACGTTATCCAAGTATGGAGAAGTAAGGTCGACAAGTTTCTCGACAAACGGGGATTTCGTATGGAACAGTTTGGAGAGAACACACATTTAGAATTTTTCTCAAAAAATACCCATTCAAAATTCAAAGTTTTCACGAGTTAAAGTCAGCGATTTTAAGAAGCGACAATAATTCGCTGCATAGGTTTTCCGACAAATTGATATTGATTAAAACTGGCTTTCCATTGTTCTGTGGACAGATGATGCTCACTTTTCTCTGAGCGGAGAATTTAACATTCAAAACAGCCGCATTTGGGCAACAGAAAACCCTAGGATTTTAACAGAAATGCCACTTCATCAGCCCAGAGTTACAGTTTTGTGTGGTTTCACTTCTTCTTCTTTTTTTGGGCCATTTTTCTTTGAAATAATCAATGGAAGAACTTTTAAAACCGTTTTTTTTTCAAACTGGCGAACGTTATGTTCAAAGTTTGAGAGAAAAGGGTATTTTCATATTGCAGGAAAGTCAAGCACTAAGCGAAATAACATTCTTGAAAGATGGAGGACCTCCTCATATCTCCCGCGGTGCCAAACAATTACTGAAGGATACGTTCGGTGAATATCGTGGGATAAGTCGCCACTTTATATACCAGCGGCCTCCAAGACCGCCAGACAGTTTATCGATGCCGGCCCACCACATTGGCCATGTTGAAGGATTCTATCGGATGGCACGTTTTAAAAATTCTAACAGAAATTATATTTAATGCTGTCAATTTTGTCATCTATCGTCTGAAGGCGGTGTTTGAGAATGAAGAGCGCCACATTGAGCAAGGATTGTGACCTAATACAAGAGAGAAAGCAGTTATCTCGTGTGTTATATAAGCTGCAATGTATTATACTATCTACCAATAATTTTCAGCTCTTTGTGTTGGGTTATGGGAATAATAAATGCTGTCCTCTTAACTTGACTCTTTTTTTTTTTGTGAACAGTAATTTTTTTTGTCCTTTGATCACATCTTTTATTATGTCGTGCAGGCCAAAGTGTTATAACTTCTCGAATAACACTGGTACACACAATTTCACCCCTTATGTTTAGTTTATCGCTTTTCGATCAAAATGATTTTACAACCACGTAGTTTTTGAACTCCTGAATCAATCGGTATAAAACGGATTCTCTTTATGAAGATCTTTTGTAAATATTTATATATTTCTTAATTGCCGTGAGAATTTGATTGTTCTTTAATCTTAATTATCTTGGCGAATTTTTTCTACAATACATATGTAAATTGTTTTATTTAAAATTGTTCTCATTGGAATAATTTCTTTAAAATTCTAAGTTCATATATATAAATAAATTGATCTTCGACTTATTAATTTTCTCATATCAACATATAACCATTTGATCTAGAGAAAGCATTTAGCCATATCAATAATAAAAACAGTTATCAGCCCATTTAAAATTACGATAATATTCTATTTTATATTTATTTTTCAATATCCATCTGCGCGTTGAGTGTGTATGTGTGGAATGTATACATATATATTTTTGAAATTTTATTTATTATTTTTTTTGTATATTTATATATATAGCGCCTCAATATTCATAGGTATTCAAATCAGATTTGATTGCGCGAATCAATGTTGACATCCAATCCAAATCCAAATTTGATTTTCCCTTTATGGAAATATCTTAGATCAAAAGAAGTTGCAAGATGAAACTGCAGACTAGGATTGATACGCTGCGATACGCCAAGGTTGAGCTTGTGCCCATCACATAGCAGAAATCGTACCTGGGTATCCTCATCGAATTTGTAGATCGATCCCAGAGAATAGTGCGTTCGGGGATGTTGACTCGACCACCAGAGCTTATTGACGAATCTCAACGATGGATTGATGACTTGATAGAGTGATCCTTGGAACTCTTTAAATTGTTTAACTGATGACTGAAGAATGAAATCTTTCCTTGAATATCCAATTGTGAAATGAATTTGGTTCAAGGTAGCTTTACTGAGATTATAGGCGCAATATCCTCCACCAAACCAATTATAGAGGTTGACTACACCAAATCCATTCAGCTTATAATCGCCTTTGATCAAGGTGGATTCGCAGCACAGATTAGCAAAGCCGCATTTATATCCGGCCTTCAATGAATAAATTTGCTCTCCTGTGATAAGAGAGAAACTATGATTGAATCCAAATTTGAATCCTCGGCGAAAAGCATCATCACCTCCAAGTTCAAATGAAAATACGTTATCTTCACTTTTCCATTTTTCTTGTAGCTTCAAGCCGCTAACAGTTGAAAAATTATACGTTGATTCTGCCGATACAGCCAATTTGCTAGGTGATAATCTTTTCACCGCTGAAATCAAAAGATCTAAGTTTATTGGGGATTTTGACAGGCACGCAAGTTTGAAATTATCTATATTATAGTGTTTGTGTAGAACTTCGTTTACTTCTTTATCTAAGTCAAAGTAACAAGGCGTCGTCATGATTAATATTCTTCAATGATTATTTCAATTCATATTTGACCAAGGATCCAGAATATAATTTATATTCGTATGATTATTTAAACTTTAGGTGAGCAACCATCAAAGCAACCATAAATAAATAACAATTAGAAGATAATTTCTTAATAAATAGACACATTATTTAAAAATAATCATGTAAATATTATCGGAATAAAATAAGAGTTTAAGAGAATTAAATAATTGCAAAGCTTGCATCTATATATAGAAAAAAAAATTATTTTTCTAATGTCTTCGTTAAACTAGTAGAATAATAACCCAGTAATGTCCGAAAGTTTCCCCAATTGAATTTTACACAATTTTATGCATATATTTGATTCAAAATTTTTATTCAAAGTTTTAATTGGCTGATTAAATTTGTAGTTAAACTTTAATTTGTATTCATAATTATTATTATTATCCGAGATTAGGGTTTTCTCCATAGGTATTAATTCTTGAATCATGTGGAAAGAAAATTTACAAAAACCAAAGGAAGAGCGACTAGAATTTTGGGAATAATAACATTAACTAAATGTTTGATTCCCAGATAAGTCAATTCTCTATATAATTTATTAATACATTTTCCATGAATTACCAAGAATTATCATGTTGAAATACTAACAAACGAGCCCAGTTAAACTTTAACCTGCACTTGCGGTATTAGTTTTTATTGATTTATAAAAACAAGCTTTCAGACAATATTATTTTAAATAAAAAGCATATATTGGATCAAAATATCATTTATTTTACCAATATTCCAGTTGACTGAACGCCAACCTTTATCAAGGTATTATAACATTTTAAAGTATGTCAACAACTAACTTAGCGCCACATAACGTCAATAGAATTAAGTTTAAAAATATTTTTACTCATATTCAATGGGGAGAAAAAATTGGTATACTACTATATATTATGGATTTCTCTATTTTCAAAAAGAGATAATATTATGAAATTGAAAAAGCAAGGACCAATTGAGAATATAATAATTTAGATGTTAGGCAGCAATCGGCCACGCTACAAGACAAGATGTTTTAATTATAATCTAATTATATAATTGAATTGTGTTTTGTGCGCCACATCTGCCCGAGGCCGAAAATAAGGATAATGAAGCGAATGATGATGAAAAATCGTTATTAATGTAAAATATCGATCATAATTAAGGTTTTTTTCTAAGTATATATTTTTTGATTTCTGTCTATTTTGTTTGCTTATCCACATAGTTCATAGTTTACTTGCACTGACTAATTGGTTGAACATGGTACAAATGGGGCCATATAATTAATTCATTTTTAACATGATTTCTCTCATCCACACAATTTACATTTAGAAATCTAGTCGACTATGGTTATGGTGAATGAAAGCTCAGATTATAACAGAACATCTTCTTTACAATGTAATATATTTGAAATATATATTTAAATATTTAGATAATAAAAGGCATATATTGGAATGAATAAAACTTGTTAAAATTTCGATTGGCTAAACGCCAACCTTTGTCAAGGCATTACATTTTTGTAAAAACAAACTTACGCGACATAGTGTTATAATATCACAGCTAAAATAATTTCAAAATATTTGAATTATGCCTGCAGCGACTGTGGTTAAAATGTAAATGTAATTTCCAACTGTTGATCATAGAAAGTCGAATATTGACAAATACAGAGGGTGTTCACACTTATAGGAAACGAGTTTTATTATAAAATATTAAAAATTAACACAATATTTGAAATTTTTCAAATTTTCTATTCGAAAGCCTTTTTGTTTATTTACAGAACGGCACCTGATTTTCCACGATAGCAGACACTTTCTGATCGTGGTCATACTCAAAAGATCCCATTCTTCCTTTAGGCCTTTCCAGAGCTAATCTTACCTATTTGGACATAATTAAAATATACACACAAGATGATATCAACATTTCTAAAAAAGGTATTTAAAATATTATTCACGACAAAAATATCAAGATTTCATTCAAAGCACCTACGGAGAAATGGAGAAAAGATTATCACCCTATATCTGTGAGAACTCCTGCAATTATCAAAAAAGTAAAAAATATATTACAAAAGAAAATCCTATGCCACAAAGAGATATAGCCGAATTAATAAATAAAGATTTAGGCCTAAAAGCTACAAAAATACTTCGGTTCACAAATTGTTTCAGAGCCTTATTTGTCAGCGACACACTATCAGCAGATATTTTCATGAAAATTTCTTGGCTGCTGATAGATGGAAATTTATTGTTACATATGACGAAGCATGGGTATGTTTAACCGATTGCGACAGAAAAAGAGCTATATACTATCAAAAAAGGGTGGAAAAATATAGGCCAATTTGGTTGAAGGAATGTGCCGAAAGTTACTTCAAAGGATTTATGGTGGCATGCGGTCTATCATATGAAGGAAAATTAAAAATAAGAAAAGTTGAAAGAAATGCCAAAATAAACTCGGAGTACTATCAAAACAACATTTTATAACCTATATTTTTAAATGATATTCCCTCTATCTATGAAAAACAGCAACAAAGTCTGGGTTCACAATGATAACGCCACACGTCATACCTCATCTTCAACTCAAGCTTATTTGGAAGATCTAAGGCAATGAACAGGAATCAACACTATTCCAAAGAACAGAACCACTGTAAAATCTCCTGATTTAGCCCCGATGGATTTTTGCATTTTTGGATGCCGTAAAAGAGCACTTGGAAAGAGACACCCTAGGACAATTGAAGGTCTCTGGAAAGTGGTAAAGGAAGAATGGGATCTTTTGAGTATGACCATGATCAGAAAGTATCTGCTATCGTGGAAAATCAGGTGCCGTTCTGTAAATAAATAAAAAGGCTTTCAAATAAAACATCTGTAAATTTTCAAATATGGTGTTAATTTTTAATATTTTATAATAAAACTTGTTTCCTATAAGTGTGAACACCCTCTGTAAATATTTTCTTCAATTCAATATATGCCTTTTTATTATATGAAGATTTAAATATAGATGCTCTTTTTTCACAAAAATATGTAAATATATATATATAATACCAAATTATTATGTGAAAACATTCTTCATATCTCTGTGAACCAAGAGACAGGGTCGATGAGGGAACCACAACACTAGTATTGGCACATTCAGAACGCCCATCTGGAGATCATAGCTACAGGTCAATATACCTCGTGGGGAGATACAGTCAATAGATGACACATAGGTTTTAAGACTATTTTATATATCATTTATAAATTATTAAAAACAAGTTATTTTGTATAATGTGAAAGCATAAAAACAAAGAAGAAGAAATTCTTCATTACAGACTCTAGAAATTTACAGTACAGCGACACAGGTTGAAATTTGGTGAATATTATAAGATTTTTTATACGAGATTATATATCGTTTGCATTAATTCGAATATTAATAGCTTAAAATTTTTTAAAAGGTTTTATGACGAAAGTACAAAGTTAGCTTAATGAATAAACAAGAATAAAAGGATATATGCTAAGGTATTGATATAAAAAAATTGGTCTATACTGACCGCTCATATGATCATTTTAAATGGCAAAGCGCTATCTAGTGGAACAAGCTAAATCAACGTTTAGTTGATTTTGTTCTACTATATGGCGTTTTACCATATGAAATGCTCATGTGAATGGTTAAGAAATGTCCATTTTGTTTTAAAGTAAGCTATATTAAACATGGTAGCACATTTCAATAGCAACAAAAAACGCGCAAACGGTTAGTATTTGATCCTTGATTTGCTAAGAAATGAATAGCATCAATCGAAAAAAATTTCAAGCCTTTAAACAACATCCTCATTTAAATAATGCTAATTCCTCTAAATGTCGATGTCAATCATTATTTTTTTTATATTTTGTAGTATTGGACAATAAAAAAGGTTTTATTGACTTCTAGCAAACGCACAAAAATATATATGAACAAAATAGAATAAAAATTAAAATTACAAATTATTTACATCAGACGAATCCCAGTGGGTGTCGTCTCGTTCAATGTCGCATTCTGCCCTGGAGTCGGACAGCCTATTGCCTAGGTTGGAGTCCCCGACATGGGCGGCATTTCAAGGAATTTCTTCTGAACAGAGCTCTGCTCGGCCGAGAATGTCCTCCCTCCTAGTTAGGCATACAACAGACTCCTCGATCTCTGTAGTATTGGATCATTTCACATATTTTTTTTAGATTCATTAATACATAGCATACCTTACATATTGTTCGGTTATAAAAATCTTGCAAATTTCTTATCCTATTTTGCTTTATATTTCTGCAAATGATATTTCTCTTATATAGTAATCATCTCCAAATGTTAATATATTTTAATGATGAACTTGTGTTGATGATTAGAGAAATTGAAACATTTCACCGTCTACCTCTCGTTATAGAGCAACTAGACAATTATTGTTTTGTTCGAAATCATTTATAACTCGGCAGGGTAGGTTAATTTTCTTTTTTTATTTTAAATTATAGTCGCAGGCCTAGTGGAATGTTTGTGTGGTTTGGTAGTTTACGTTCGTAGAATTTAAATGGTAATTTTCTAATTTAGTCATTAAATTGGCGAAACCGTTGGAAGGGTTCACCACTGATGAGCCAAGCCCTCCCAATATATTTTTTTCGTCGCAGTAAGGGCAGTAGAAGTTTGTATTATGTATAAAAGAAACATTCGTGCTTTTAAATCCTTTCATTTCATATTTATATTTAGATTTGGAAGTTATTTTTGATCATTTAATTTATCATTCATAAGGGACCTCTTATTATTCTTCTTAGGGTTTTGATTTAAAGGGTTTCCAATTATTTTAGTATGGTTTTATTGGGTGGAATAAAATCGGGTATCTCTCCCTCTCTCCTTATTTAAAGTAAGGCCTAATTATTGATGTATAAAGTGTTCTTTTGTAGGTTAGTGGACGTTTACATTTATTTCATAATTACAATTAAAGTATATTTTCTTCTGCATTTGCGAGGTTAATCCTGTTCTCAATGTGTTTTTGAAAAGAATGATAATGATCCAAGATAACTTCTTGATATTGAACATTTTCCTTCTACTTGATGGTGTCCATAATGAAACTTATTTCTTATCATTTTTGTTTCTTGGATGCGAGAAGAGTATAAATTCCGACTTTTGAGGGTTCCTTTTTATTCGCTAAGTTTTGCAACATATCTCTGCATATAGACAGACTTCATGCAGTTTATTGTAAATTGTTTCTCGTTATATGCGTTATAGGCTTGAATGGTCGTGTCATAAGCAAATAGGCGTAGAGAAGCTTCAGAACAAATGTAATCATCAATAAATATGTCAAAGAATGTGGGGCTGGTGACAGCATTGGGGAACCCCTGCTAGGATTATACTTGTTGTAAAGAGAGAATCTTTGACTTTGACTATGAATTTTCTATTTTTCAAAAGGTCCATTGTTGTCTCTCTCTCTCTCTCTCCTTATAATATCTCCGGGTAGATGTTTTTGAGTCATCTTGTAAAGGAATGTTTCATGACAAACTCTGCTGAATGCTTTGCAAATATCAAAAGTATGGAGTGTTTTTTGGCTGGAAGCCAAATTGTTTTGTTCAGATAGGGTTATATCTGATTAAGGAGTTCCTTTATCTGACAGATTATTCTTCACAATATTTTGAAATGGCAGGTAAAAAGGTTATGAGTCATGCTCTAATTTACCCCTTTTTAAAATATGAAAAACCCCAATTGATATATGTGATTATTTAAGACCATGGAATGGTTGTAAATACTCCAGATATTTACTACCACATATTTCACCACGTGACTGTATATACCTTGTTATTCACTGCAAATAGAAACTATCAAAGAACATCGATCTGTACCGCGTAAGAATTTAATAAAGTATAGCAACTGTACAAATAGAAGGAATGGAAAATAACAGGAGAAAATTAAGGCTAAAACTAATCAGGCCTAGGTGAGAATAAGAAAGTAGGCCTATCGAGCCCAGTCCAATTTTTACGAGGTCGTGGCCCTCCTGGATGATGTAAATTTCCCCCCCTGTTTACGTCAGAAAGGGGCAGTGACCTGCTTGGATCCAGCGAGGCTATAAAAGGAGGCCCCAAGCCTCAGTTAGTTAGAGAGTCTTTGTTTCAGCCCCAGTCCGCAGGCCGCTCCTATAGAGGTAAACCCTTTCCTGCCCCCTCCTCGTCCCATTCCTTCTTGACGTTCAGACGCTTCTCAGTGGAATCTCTGTTTATTTCACCTTTGGCCCAGCTGTGTCGCCTTCCACCACGACTGCACGGTAGAGGTGACATCGAGGTTCGTCTAGCATCAGGTAACACTGGTCCCAGAGGTCCCAAGATACCACAGACTCCCCGTCCGAAGAGTCGACAGGATTGTGGACGCCAAGGTACAAGTAAGCAAGTTGACCACTGTCTGTACAGAAAGATGTAACAGGAAAGCGAGGAGGATTCAAAGGAGCACATGGAGTCCGATCCCGAATATGAAAGTGGCGAAAACACCACTTTCCCCCAGATAGAAAACACCCTCGGTAGGACACAGGAAGTCGACCCCAGCCAGGAGGACGCCACGCCCCCGCCGGTGGCATCAGATGCCCAAGGGAGGTTGGCGAGGACGCTACATCAGCTGTCCGTGGCGACCGGACTATCGCGAGAAGTGGAACTACCGCGCTACAATGGTTCCTACAAGGCGCAGAGCTTCTTCACCAACTACGACGCCCAAGCAGATCGGGCTCAACTATAATACACAGAAAGACTGAGAAAGCCACCAAACCTCCTACAAGCACTTCTCCCAGTTACCAATACGCGAGCGTATGTTACCTGCTCCCCCGACCATCTCTACACCACGAGCACAGCGCAAGGAGTGAACCCTAGCTGTTCCTAGGCTTTTCCAACCACGGCACCAGACTATGCCTGTCCCGACCCACAAGACAGATCAACAGTAGGTTCCTCCTCATAATTTTCGTTGAACAATTGCTCGTTCGAGCTGAACTGTACAATAATGTACACCTACCTCTACTACTTGATACAGGAGCATCTATCGATATGATTTTTCAAAATAACAGAAACCAGTTTGCAAAAGAAAATACCTGTCCACCCATTTAACTTAACTTTTACGCCATAGCTAACGATATTTTCACCATAGGTTATATATTTTAAACTTAAAAATAGGTAACATAACGCAGAACCTAAAATTCCATATCATAGATACACCCTTGCCTTTTGGCATATTATCCCTTAACTCTCCATAGAAAGATTTCTACTAATTATAAACTGTCTGCAGCTACTTCTGTATCAAGATAATGTACCCCTACCAACTTGATTGTACAAATTCACCTCGTGCAAGCAACACGTGTTCCATGGACAGGTTAATACAACTGTCCCATTTACTAAATTTTCCCCTCCTGGAACGGGTTGCTCACACGTGGTGAACTCCAACGCTCTTATTTGGCTTCATCGTAATGTTCCTGATCCTATTTTCAACGCCTCTATGTCCTCCTCTTGCATAGCTTTGGACACAAGTAACCTAGGTCACTGTCCCTATAATTTACACAAGGTACTGCATCAAGTTGCACCCGTTTTCGCCGCCAATAAATTTGACGTCTCTAGGCTTTAAATACCTCCCGTAAAAATCAATACTACTTCGGACAAGATAATAATTGCCTTACGTCCTTATCGAGTACCCCCAAAAGACCAACTTGAAATACAAACATAAATCGAACAAATGCTTGAGTACGGGATAATTACAACCTCTGTATCTCCCTATGTCAGTCCCATCACACTTGTCACCAAACGTGACAAATCATAACGCCTGCTTTCGGATAGAGCGCCCTCGCATTCACCTCCGAAAAATTCCGCAAATTTCTGCTATCTCGCGGTATACAAGCACTACTTACCACCAGTAACAATCCGCAAGCTAACGGATTGATAGAACGATTGAACGCCACAATCACTGGAAAGCTAAGGTTAATATATCTCGAAAACCCAAAGACATCCTGAACCAAATTAATTAAGCAAGTTGTCCAAATCTATAATCAATCCCCGCACACCGTCACAGGTTTCCCACCTATCTTTTTGATATTCAATAGCATCCCACCAGAACAAAAAAAAACACATTATAACCCGTTCCCCGACATACAGAAAGCTAGGCAACTTGCCTTCAGCAGAACACAGCTTAAGCATGAAAGGGACAAACAAAGATATGATAAAGGTCATCAAGCCCCGCATATCGAGATTGGAGACCTAGTCCTCGTGAAAAATTATAAACATCCCCATACGAGAAAACTGGCACCATACTTCACAGGTCCGTTTACAATTATAGAAATAATATCTCCGAACGTAGTCCGAATTAATAGACCCAATCGACCCGTAAATCAAGAAGATGATACAGTTCATGTGAACAAACTTAAATACTATATAGAAAATATCCTATACGCCGCGCCCCCACTACTAATTCAAACACCTCGCGTAGCAGCTAATGTACACTTAGTAGAAATCAACCATTTATGTCCCACGATATTTTACGCTCAGAAATTCCGTCTTATACCCCCGACTTGCTCAGCCCCTTTTCTTCATCTTGCTGCAGAGATCTTCCAATAATAGTAAGTAAGGATCACATTAAACAGAATGACAAAACCAATGTCACTAATCCATAGCCATCAGAAAACCAGGCAATAACTAGGTTTCCACTGGTACATCTAACTTTTAGCCTGTCCAACTGAAAGGTAGAGACAGCCACCAAGGAAGCAAGCTGTCCCCGCAAGGGGCCCCTGACCTAAATAAACATCCTTCGCGACCGCCCGGAACTCGAAAAATAAGTTCGCCCCCCTCTTTCGTTGGACACGAGCTAACAAAAAGATTCATGCCGACATTTTCTTGTCACGACTCATCGCCACTGCCGGGATATGGACGGTGTCGCGCTTCTTTTGTTTTCTACATTGTTCACTGACTGCTTCGACCTCGTAGGTCACGTCCGATATTTTATTTGTAACCCTGAAGGGACCGAAGTATTGCCTTAGGAGTTTTTCAGAAAAATCCAACACGTGGAATTAGAATGAAGGTTCAGACCAGGTCTCCTGGTTCGTAGATCTTTCCTGTATGTCGAGCGTCGTAGTTAGTTTTGTTCCTCTATTGAGCCTTGAAGATATGATGACGGGTATTTGTCTTGCCTCTTCAGCTCTGGTTCCCAAATTCTGAATGAATTCCTCTCTCCCTCAGACGAGCTACTTTAGGGGAAGATAGTGTCGAGGGTCGTCTCAGCCTCCCTTCTATGGATCAGGAAGAATGGCGTGAAGCCAGTCGATTCTTGTTTGGCCGTATTGTAGGCAACCGTGATAAAGGGCAACATCTCGTCCCAGTTCTTCTGGTCAAGGTCCATATACATTGATAGCATGTCGGCAATTGTTCTTTTTAATCTTTCTGTTAAGCCTTTGGTTTGGGAATGGTACGCCGTTGTTGTTTTCTTTTTGATGCCACATTTATTAGTCAGCTCCTGAAGGAGTTTTGATTGGAAATTTCGACCTCGATCCATTACAATTTCCCGAGGGGCTCTATGTTTCAGTATGACTTATTCTAAAAGAAATATCGCGATTTTCTGGGTTTCACCTGATCCTAGGCTTTGAGTTACGGCTTATTTAGTGAGGTAGTCGGTACAAACGACTATCCCTTTTTTGGGGAAGCGTCCCAATAAATCTATTCCGACCTTTTGAAAGGGGCTGTCCGGAGGCGCAATGGGCTTCAGATAGCCAGGGGGCAATTAAGGTACACCTTTACGACGCTGGCAGCTAGACAATGGCCCACGTACCTCTTCACGCTTCTGTACAGCCCTGGCCAGTAGAACCTTCTCTTGACTCTGTCGTAGGTTTTAGCGAAACCCAGATGTCCAGCGGTAGGTGCGTTATGCAGGTCGCTCAGGATTTCCATTCGAAGGTTCCTTGGGACCACCAATAGTAAAGGTTGTCCAGTTGGGTCATAATTTTTTCTATAGAGAATCCCTTTGACATTTTTGAACTTGTCGTCTTGCTTGGTAAGTGAAGGCTGAGATATATTTCTGATTATTTCCGCAATGTATGGGTCATTTTCTTGTTCTCTACCGATGTCACTTAGAAGGAATAATGTGGGAATATCATCATTAAAATTATCCTCGGTATGTTTTAGGGGATTTCTCGATAGTCAGTCAGCGTCTTGGTGCATTCTCCCAGTCTTGTAGACAGTAGAGACGTCATACTCTTGCAGCCTCAGCGCCCACCTCGCCAATCTACCTGCAGGATCTTTCAAGTTGGTCAACCAGCATAAGGAATGGTGGTCGGTTACAACTCTAAAGTGACGTCCGAACAAATAAAGCCTAAATTTTCCAATTGCCCATATTATGGCCAGACATTCTCTCTCTGTTGTTGAATAATTTCGTTCTGCCCTTAAAAGGGTGCGCGAAGCATAAGCAATTACCTTTTCATCACTCCCTTGTTTTTGCGCAAGCACGGCACCTATTCCATATCCACTGGCATCAGTATGTAGTTCAGTTGAAGCGTCATCATCAAAATGTCCCAACACTGGTTTTGACGTCAAGGCAATCTTTAATTTCTGAAACGCTCCCTCTTGGACTGTGTTCCACTCGAACTTTGTCCCCTTAGAGAGTAGTGCGTTAAGGGGGCGTGCGATATCCGCATAGTTCCTAATGAAGCGTCTATAATAAGATGAAAGCCGAGGAAGCTTCTTACCTGCTGCTAATTATTAGGGGCTGGAAATTCTGTGATTGCCTTAATCTTCTCGTCGTCTGGCCGGATCCCATTCTGGTCTACCTGATTATCAAGGATCTTTATTTTACTGGCACCAAAAGAACACTTGCTGGGATTTAGCCTTAGTCCAACTTTCTTGAAAAAGTTCAAAACCGCCTCTATTCGTGCTAGATGATCCGAAAAATTATCTGCGAACACAACGACATCGTCCAGACAGCACAGACATATTGTCCACCATAGGCCCTTCAGGAGACCATCCATCATCCTTTCGAACGTGGCGATGGCGTTGCAAAGCCCGAAAGGCATGACCTAAAATTCAAAAAGGCCATCTGGAGTGATAAAGGCAGTTTTTTCACGATCGGCTTCATTGACGCTAATCTGCCAATATCCCGATTTAAGATCCATCGTGGAGTATATCTTCGCCCCTTTTAAACAATCAAGAGCGTCGTCAACTCGTGGGAGTGGATAAACGTCTTTTTTTGTCACTTTATTTAAGCCTCGATAGGTTGGACGACTCCAATTTCCATCATTCTGTCAACTTCTTCTTGAATAACTTTCCTTTCAGAAGGTGAAACCCGACATGGCCTCCTTTTTAATGGTCTGGCGTCGCCTGTAGTTATCTTATGCTTAGTGATAAGTTCAGATAGACTTTTGGTAATCGGATTGAAAAATTCCGAAAATCTTTCAAGAAGTTCCAAAAGTTCGATCTTGTGACTCGGAGGAAGCTCGGGGGAGATACATGATGAGATTGTTTCCATTCCCACAGGCCACTCAGCATTATCGATATTAGTAAGATTTCCTATTGAACCTTCTAACTTACTCATCTTGTAGGTTGATTCAACGCCTTTAGACACATAGTTTTCGTAAGCTTCCACGATTGGGCAAATTTCTTGCGGCTGGATTTTAATAAACTGAGCTAGGCACATTCCAGAAGGGATTGGTATTTGATTTTTGCTAAAATTAGTCACCCAATTATTGGCCTGGCCATGCCATATGGTGACGTAAGAGGAGGGGATAAAAAGCTCTTTTTCCAAAAGAAGATTCCTCGAACCCTCAGTAACACAATTCTTAATTCCCGCCACGTTGGGTGTCGGGTCAACTACCCTCTTGATGGATTTTGGGGGAATAATGTCGTCCAATGCTAGGTAAAGCCGTGCCACGGATGGATCCTCATTAGGCATTTCTGAAAACGAAATTTCAGATTGACCACAGTCAATAATGGCACTTGACGACTCGAGGAAATCCCAGCCCAAGATGACACCGTGGCTGCAACTGGGAAGGACGAGAAACTCGGCAGTCCGCTTAAATTCATTTATTCCTACTCTCAGGAGACATTTTCCAAGTGGGGAAACAAAACGATTGTTTGCGACTTTCAAGTTATATTGGTGTTATTAATCATCACAACCTTTAGAGACTCTCTGAAGTTAGCTGAGATAACAGAGTATGACGCCCCTGTGTCAATTAGCGCCTCGACATGACGTCCATTGATGTTTATACAAATATAGTTTTCGTCTAAGTCAGCTCGCGTCTGTAGAGGTTTTAAGCAACGTCCGACCTTACCTCCCTTACAGGTCGTGTTTCCTAGTTTCCCTGTACCTTTCTGTGGGGAGAACGGCTGGGGATCCGGACTGGCGATCTAGATTGGTATCGTCCTGTTGTCGATCTCCCACGTCCTGGGTAGGGAGAGGAGCTTCTAGGTAAATTACGGCGGGGAGAGTTGCTTCGTTCAAAATCATCCAATTGCGGCGTTATAAAGTCTGACATATAGATAGGTGGATTGGTTATAGATTGGTTCTCTTTCTTGGTAGTTACGGCGTCTTTCCCAACAATGTTTCGCGACGTGTCCTGGCCGATTGCAACGTGTCCTGGCCGGAACTGGTCTGTTTTCCTCCTCTTTGTCGCTTCACCCATTTCTTGTTTGTCATGGCGAAAATTCTAGAAAACCTTCCTGGAATGGACCACAGGTGATTTTTCAATCGGCGACAAGGATTGTTCTGCTCGCTGCAAAACTTTTTCTTCTAAAGATTTTGAAGAAATGGAATTCGCTTGTTCATTTGGAATTAATCGGAGCTCTTCCTTGACAATCTCTCTGATTAGATCCTTAAAGTGTAACCCGCCTCTTCATTTTTATTTGTGGCAACGGAGGGAATCCTCTCGAACCTGACACTACTTATTATCTTTTTATTGAGCTTCTCAATCCGACGGCAGTGGTTGGTGAAGTCCATAGTTGTAGCTACCTCAATTGTAAGGAGGATCCGGTGATTGTCGTCAGAAACTCCATGAGGTGGCCTACCCTGTCTTCTTCAAACATGTTTGGGTTTAGCTGGCGACATAGGTTCAGCACATCCTGAATATAGAATTCTATGGACTCTTCAGGCTTTTGTTCTCTCAATTTTAGCGCTGAAACAAATTTTCTGGAGTAATCCTCTTTGTCATCAAACATTTCTGAAAAATTTATTTAAAAATAGCCCAAGATGTAAGGTCATCCTCAATGTTATCGAACCAACATTTAGCTGTCCCTTCCAAAAAGAAGACAACGTTGGCCAAAAACATTGTTTCGTCCCAACCATTATAAAGAGCAACACGGTTGAAATCTTTTAACCATAGGTGGGCAAATTCAGTGGCCTTACCTGAAAAATTAGGAGGGCTTCTTGGGTGTTGAAGACATGTAAAGTGGTTGCTTGCACACGTGGCTTTTCTTCTACTTCACTCATACCGATGTCGAGCGGCGGCAAGCTTTGCAAACGTCGGCTTCTTCTCAAAACGCCGTCCAGATTAAATTATCTTTTCGGAATCGTACCCGGCTTATCCAACAAATGTAGTGATGAAATAATCAGCAAGTCGTATGGCAATTAAGAACAATTTAATAAGCGAGAGAAATTTATATGAAGTTTATACAGGTTGTTTATATGATAGCAAAGAAAAGAAGCACTAGCGCAAGCGCGGAAAAGAATCACTGGCGCGGCGCGTGCGTTCGCGCGAGGGTTCGCCTGGATCAACCCGGCGCTGGCACGAGCTTCCTGTTCCATGAAGTCGGCCCATGCTACAATATAAATACGCGGGAGGATGATATTCATGTACTAAATGAGGCGCCTCTCCTTTTAAAATTCATCAAATCTATGCACTATTACGTTTTGTAGTAAGGTAATTAAAGTGCTTTGTTTCAATGTCCTTTTAAAGGACGAGGGGGTTGCCTTTTTGGTACACACATACATAAATAAATTTATAAACGATTTCCGATACTGTTTGGAGGGATTACCAATGATGAGTGAGTTGAATGATGAGCTTTAAAACTATGATCTCTTTTGTAAGATTCGACTGTATTATAACTTGTATCAAATTTAATATATATGTATTATATATTTTTATAATAAATAAAAACATTTGCATTAACAGACAAAATACATGTTAATATAAATTAATATTCAAAAATCAAGAATTTGCTGGTAAGAAATTAGTTATGAATTGAAAAGACACTTTTCCTGTCTAAATGACGCAGAACCTATGCGACATCTGTTTTATGTTGCTAGACAAATGTCTTTCAATATATATTTTTTAATTTACTTGCGGCAATGTTTTCTCACATTTCTTAGTTATAGGATAAGCCAAGCTGCTTTTCAAAATGAATACTATTATAAATTACTGTCACCTATCGATACAATTTGTAACAATTAAATTTACTGGCAATGTGTTTCTTTTAAATATCATCATCAAATATTATCTCTACAGACCTTATATATATGTGTGTAGAAGCTATATTATAATAGAAGGTGTTTGTCTCTATGAATAACGTTAATATCTGGAACAAATAATTTAACTCTGAAAAATATTATTAGCTTTCTATGGACCGCCATCAAAGCTATTTAAATTAGCACAATAGGTGACATATATTTATCATTTAAATCTTACAAATTTTAACGTAAATTATATTATTTTTTCTCTCTCTAATTAATGTTATTAAAATGGGTCCCTTTGTATTTTAGATTAATGATAAAATTTGCCACTTTTTTAAAGATTTGGCTTATCGTTCACAACGATTTTATTTAATTACCTTAATATATATATTAACTCTAAATAAAAAGGCATAGATCAGAATATGATTTATTTCACCAATATTTATTTATTTATTTATTTCCTCTCAAATTTACAGTGTATCATTCGTTCATAAAGCTCACGAGTCACTTTGTCGGGGATGTTAGGCATCAAGAATTTCTAAAAAATGGCCTTCAGAACTGACTGGAAGGTCACAGTTCAGGTAGAGTTAAGTCCTGGTCTTTTATGTATTGGATTAAGGTCTCCATCAAATTGGAACAATTCTTGTATAACTGGATTTTGAGAAGTAGAGAGTTTTAGATATAATTTCTGGGTCGAGGATATGTATATTTCTTCTATATTAGGCTGGTTTAAGTCCTGCTTTAAAATTGCATTTGATAGATTAAATGGGGCATTTACAGTACTTCTTAAACAAATTCTCATGAATGCATCTATTCTTTTCCTATCAGTCAAGGTTATGTATTTAAACCATACAGGCAATGCGTATGTTACTATAGGCAGAATACAGCTTCTTTATAAAGTAAATTTTTGGTTAACAGATAAACCACTTTTTGAACTGAACATATTGAATAATTAGGCTTTGGCTAATTTAGATTTTCTTATTATATCCTTCACGTGGCTGGTGAATTTCAGTTTAGAATCGAAAGTGACTCTAAAATATTTGACCTGCTGGGTCCAATTTATGGGAGATGAGTAAATTATTTGTCGTGGGTGTGAACTTGAAGCTATTTCGTGGAGGAAAGATAATTGCTTGAGATTTCTTTGGATTCAGATTGAGTTTCCATTTATCACACCAATTGCAAATGATTTCAAGATAGTTTTGAAGGCGGGAAATTAAAATATCTGGGGAACGCGAGCTGGATAACAGGACAGTATCATCAGCGAAAAGAGCTAGTCGGCATTGTGGGATATGTGGAATATCATTGGGGTATACATTGAAAAGTATAGGACTCAATATTGAGCCTCGAGGAACACCAGATTCTATTTACCGAGGACTTAATATATATGTTCTAACTTTTACGGAGAACGTTCTATCCTGAAAATAATTTTTCAGGAACCTGATGAATTTCTGAGGAAAATTATAATAAGTTAATTTAATGATGAGGCCTCTGTGCCAAACCATATCGAAAGCCTTTTTTTAAGTCTAAAAGCACTACTCCAACAGCTTCGTTAAGGGATTTGCGAGTTTGTATAAAATCAATAACAGTAATCAATTGGTGAGTGGTTGAAAGATTGGCTCTAAACCCAAATTGCTGTGGAATTAAAACATTTCTTGTATCTATATAGGTCTGGAGTCTTTTAATGATGATCCGCTCAAATATTTTTCCAAATATCGGCAAGAGACTAATTGGCCTAAAATCATCCAGGGATTTAGATAGTTGCTTTTTTGGTATAGGAATGACTATAGCATGTTTCCCTATCTTTGGAAAATAACAAAGATTAATAGATGCATTGAAAATGATAGTTAAAAATACAACCCATTTTTAATATGATGCACTAGCGCGCCATCTGTTATCAAAATTCGAAACTATTTTAAAGGCGTAAGATTCTTTTTGATATTAAACAATTCCTAACAGCGGTATGGTAGATTAAACTGGCGAAACCGCTAAGAGGGTTCACCACTGATGAGCCAGGCACTCTTATTAATTTTTCCATTGCAGTAAGGGCAGTAGAAATTGTTTAATATTGTGACAAAGAAATATTTTATTATTTAATTTAATATTATTCAATGAAAATATATTCAACAGATTATAAAAATATATATTACTCTGTATTTGTGAAATCATCTTTTAAATATTTCTTTGCTTGCTTGCTTAAGATTCTCTAGCGGTAGATAGTTTGGCTGACCTGTTAATAATTGTCGACTCGTCGCTGTGACGTCATCAATAAATACTTTTACATCTTAGGATATTTCAAGGCTTGAATTCTACGCTACAACTGGTGGAGAGACTGGACCGATACCCATTAAGAAATAAAAGAAAAATTGATTTTGTTGAACCAGAAGAAACTTCTATGAATGTAAAGAAGGAAGGTACTCAGGTAAGCAACTACGTTGTTCAACATCTGCCAAGGAACCCTTCCATTTTCTCCGGGGAGGATGGTGAAGATCTCCAAAAATGGTTAAAAGGGTATGCACGTGTGGCAAGGTACAACCATTGGGACGAAACCCTTTGTCTTACTAAAGTTTATTTTTATCTGTCTGGAACTGCTCTCAAATGGTTTGAGAACAACGAAGAAAGCATACAGACTTGGAAGGAATTCACAACTCAATTAGAGAATGTGTTCGGAAAAAAAGAAAATTCAAAATTGCAAGCGGAGAAGAAACTTAAAACACAGGCACAATTAAAAGGTGAAAGTACCGAATGTTACATCCAGGATCTTCTGTGCTTGTGCAAAGAGGTTGATCCTCAAATGAGCGAGGAAGATAAAATCTCCCACCTCATGAAGGGGATAGCTGAGGAGCTTTATCAAGCACTCCTACCGAGGGATGTACAGAGCACCGAGCAATTTATTATAGAATGTCGCCGTGTCGAAGCGCTCCGTTGTAGGCGAGTTACCCCAACCAGGTACGAGCGTCTACCAAATGGAGCCTCTCTCTGTGACCAGGATGACGGAGAAGATCTGTCATCTATGATTAGGCAAATTGTTTGTGAGGAGGTACAGCGGGCATTAGGCTCTTCTCGGGAGGAACCAAAAAAATGCTACAATCGAAGAAATTGTAAAGGAGGAGATTGGAAGAACCCTGGCGCCAATCTCAAAGTCTAGGAGAAGTCCCCCTCAGAAGGAAAAACCCCGACAGTTTTTAAATACTAGATATGAGGCCGAAACGATAAGACCGCACCCTGAACCTCGATACCCAAAACAAGGAGGAAGACGCGACACCAATGATTGGCGTACAACTGAGGGAAGGCCAATCTGTTTCTACTGCGGACGCCCAGGTCACGTCGTCCGCTATTGCCGTGACAGGAAGAGACACAATGAGGAAAGGAGAAATGTTTATTTCCAAAGAAAGCAAGACGCAATGGTATCCTACAACTCTCGAGCTGAATCTAAGGACCCCAATGACGAATCATCGAGGAAAACTTTCACTCGCTACCGAAGCCCTACTTCATATCGCGGTCGAAACAGAAAACATTTCTCACCTGCTAGAAGATCTAGCTGGACGCCCCGCCATTAAAACTAGATGATAAACCACATTGGAGGTGAGGCTGCAAAGTTATAAAATCCCCCCTTACCGACCACAGTATAAATGAGAAAAAGCTACCTTGACGTAAACATAGACCTATCAAGTCCTCATGAAGAAGATATCTCAACTGAAAGAAGACATCCACCGCAGTCACCTGAAAATATCCCTGGCCATAGTACTAGTTCTTAAGACTGACGACGTAAGTCTCCTGCTGAGCATCGGGTCGATGCTCTCTATAGGAGGAGGCTATGTGACAAAGAAATATTTTATTATTTAATTTAATATTATTCAATTAAAATATATTCAACAGATTATAAAAATATATATTACTCTGTATTTGTGAAATCATCTTTTAAATATTTCTTTGCTTGCTTGCTTAAGATTCTCTAGCGGTAGATAGTTTGGCTGACCTGTTAATAATTGTCGACTCGTCGCTGTGACGTCATCAATAAATACTTTTACATCTTAGGATATTTCAAGGCTTGATTTCTACGCTACAATATCAAAAAGAATCTTACGCCTTTAAAATAGTTTCGAATTTTGACAACCCATTTTACAGGTAGGTTTTTGATTAATTTGGTAGTTATTTCATCGTGACCTGGCGCCTTGTTTGCAGAAAGTTTTGTTATTTCTTGTTTTACTTCTTGTGGTGATGTAAGTCTCAATACTTTCGTTGTTATCAAGAGTCATTCGAGTTTCATTTAAGTTTGGATGATTTGTTAGGGCTTCTTTAGAAACTATGGAAAATTGTTTTGAGAAATTAAAGGCCAAAACCTTGCCAATTTCTTCATCTGAATGTAGAATATCCCCATCTACATTATTATTTTTAATTTCCGATTTTTTTCGAGTTGACTTCACTAGTCTCCAGAAGGTGTTTGGAGTATTTAACGCGCTGTTGATAAGATCATTTTGACTTTGCTGGTTGTACTTTTGTAATATAATATTCACTTTCTTTTGAAAATGTAGATACATTTCTCTGTGTCTGGGGTCCCATGTTGACTGACATTTCTTTTTAGCTTTATTCTTTTCTCTGATAATGTTTTTAATAAAATTAGGCACATGCGGTTTAACTATGGGAGAAACTATTGTATTTTTAGAATAAGTATTAAGAATGGTTTTGTTGAGGGTTCCAATTTCAAGATCAATATTTATAGTAGAATTTAATGGGGATCTGGGAGGCGGATTATTGATTAAATCTTGCTGAAAATATATCCAGTTTGTGTTCTTATTTACTTTCATAGAAAAATCATATTTTAGGACATGCCAGCCCTGAAACCACAGGTAAGTGATCAGAAGATAATGCATCTACTGTTTTAATTTCAAAATTCCACGGCACATTTTTGAAAACCGCAAGTTCCGAGAAGTCAGGATGACCAATATGACTGTAGTGAGTAGCCAAGGAAGGAGCTATTATGTCCAATCCTGCAGATTCCGAAAACTCATGAAGAACCATTCCACTCGGATTACTTTTACTAGAGCCCCATAATGGATGTTTGGAGTTCCAGTCTCCTGCAGCGATGACAAGATTATTTTGAAATAATTTACTCAAATCCTCACATTTCAATAGTTGATCTGGTTTGCGATAAACAGAAAAAATTTGCAGGCTGGTTTTTCCATCAGGTTTAAATACTATAGTAGTATTTTCCAAATAATCAGTCTTAACAATAACACAGGTCTACAAAAAAAACTTTTTTTTTTTGCACAAGAGAACCTGATGGTGTTTCTAGTGTAACTTTTCATGCTGAACTCAAAATTCTAATCAGAAATTTCCCATCACCCATGGTTTTTGCCTGACGGTCTTTTTTTAGTATTGGGATAAATACATGCATCCAACATGAAAGAGACTTACGAAAACATGAAACTGCTTTTGAAAAAGATAGAATACGAAAGATACGGTTAGAAAATATGCAGAGATTTGAAAGTCGTTGCTCTCTTGCGGGGATTACAGCTTGGATATACAAAATTTTGTTGTTTTCTATGTGAATGGGATAGCAGAGATAGGGAAAGGCATTACATTAAAAAAATCTGGCAAAACCGTAAAATCTTTACTCCAGGATATAAAAATATTGCAAATCTACCCCTGATCGATTCAGAAAATATTTACTTACCACCATTACATATTAAACTGGGATTAATGAAGAACTTTGTCAAGGCAATGGATCGAAATGCCAGTGGATTTGCCTACCTAAAACAAAAAATTTCTAGTATAAGTGAAGCGAAGATTAAAGAAGGCATTTTCGTTGGACCTCAGATTCGAGAATTGCAGCAGGATGGAAATTTTCAAAATAGTTTGAATGAAGTTGAAGCAGCAGCATGGAATTCCTTTAGAAACGTTTGCAAAAACTTCTTAGGAAGTGTCAAGGTTGAAAATTACCGAGACATAGTTTATGATCTGTTGCTTTCCTACAAGGCACTGGGATGTAACATGTCCCTCAAGATCCATTTCCTGCATTCACATCTAGATTTCTTTCAAGACAATATTGGCGCAGTTAGCGATGAGCATGGTGAGAGGTTTCATCAAGATATATCAAGCATGGAGAAGCGGTACCAAGGTAAATGGAGTCCCGTTATGCTTGCCGACTACTGCTGGACACTCAAGAGGGATCTACCACAAGCAAAGTATAGAAGAAAATCCACTGTCACTGCTTTTCAATAAATAAATGTTTTGTTCATATATGCCTATATATTAACAAGATTTCCAAATTTCAAGTAGGTGTATCTCAGAAATATTGCGTAATAGAAAAAAAACTAATGGTATATTTGGATTCAGGACATGTAGATAAGATGCTATTTCTTTGTGGACAAAGAAAAATATTTTTTGATAAACCAGTTACGTGACATTGTTTGCATTTTTTACTGTATTTATCCCAATACTAAAAAAAAGACCGTCACGCAAAAACCATACGTGATGGGAAATTTCTGATTATTTCTGATATATTTCTGATATTTATGATTCTTAAAGAGCAAAATTTAAATAATAAAAAATAAAATGAAGCTTGTGGCTCCACATACCAACTCTTCTTGTCAAAAATAAAGCGCTAGCTTAGTTAATGATGTAACTTAAAAAATGCTTACGTAGCATTGGTTGCATTTATTACTGTATTTATCCCAATACTAAAAAAAGACCATCAGGCAAAAACCATGGGTGATGGGAAATTTCTGGTTAGATTTTTGAGTTCAGCATGAAAAGTTACACTAGAAACATAATCAGGTTCTCTTGTGCAAAAATCTTGTTGACCAGTGTAATCTTTCCATACTTGAATAAATTTCTGAGGATAATAGCCGTTCCTCCTCCTCTCCCAATAAGACGGTCCATCCTAATAACGTCGTAATTTCTAAGATTAAGAGTTTTAGAATTTTTCAAATGAGTTTCTGAGATTAGTGCAATATCGATTTTATTATATTCCAAAAAATAGAGTAGCTCATCTTTTTTAGTTAAAATTCTATTGGCATTCCAGATTACTAATTTTAAAAACATATTTATATTCATTTTAGAACTTCGCCAATAATGCTTAAAAGCTTTTCGCAAAGAGCTTTAATATTTTGATTCACAAGGTTTTGTTTCGATACACTTGCATAACTAGGCTTAAAAGTACTTTCCTGCACTGCGCTGTTGTCTTTGGTAACAAAAGATACCTTGGGAATTTGTGGTCGTTGGTTAAGAGACTGGTTGGGAATTTTTGGTAACGCAGGGCAGCCACGATAGTTGGCCGTGTGAGCTTGCTCGCAGTTTATACACTTGGGTGAATATTGCTTCGATTTTTTCGGGCAATCTTTGGTATGATGAGCTTCGGCGCATTTGACACATTTAGGTTTTAGAAAGCAATTCAATTGCCCATGGCCAAATCCTTTACAATTGAAACATTGGGTGACCTTTTTGAGAGATCTGAAGCATTCAACGACCACTTTCTGGTACAGCAGGTCAGTCAGATTATGAATATTCTTGTTGGAATCTCAGATTTTGGAAGTTCAACAAGAACTATTTTCATTGCCTGCTTTGACGATTGGCGGTGAAGCCTTTTTACTGAGGCCTCTTTAAAGCCTAAGTGGGATAATTCAACTGCAATGTCTTCAATTTTAAAACTGGTTGAAACGCCTTTTATGACTACCTTCGAAGGTTTTTCTTCTTGTAATTTATAGGAGTAGCCGCCGTTATTTAAACGAACATATTCACGGATCTTTTTGAAGTCTCCTATATTCTTAGCCTTGATAATATGCTTAGATTCTAATATGGTGGCTTGGAATGGTTCATCAGCTAAGTTGTTTAGTTCTTTAAAAAGCAATTTCCAATCGTTCACATTCTCAACAATAACAGGAGGAATTCTGATCTTTCTACTTTTTGGAACCTCACACCAAGGTCCTTCCTCATCGTGACCCTCCTCCACTTCGTCCAAATTATTTTTATTATTACGGCTCTGATTGTCTAATTGAATTCTAGGATTCTTTGGATTTTCTTCATCATCAGAGGATGAAATGCAATGTTCTTTAGATTGTCGTTGTTTTTTCCCGGTCCCTGTGTGCCGTGTCATCCTAAATTTTGTCTTTCCTAATTTTCTACATGACAAAATCATCGTTTTATCTAGTGAACATATTTTCCCGGTCCCTTGAAAATTACTCGATAAGTTGAATAAAATCATGGTCGTTTATGGAAGATGGACGTAGTTCCCGGAGGTCACCCGCCCCCCGCGCGCCAGGACCTCTTGATCCCTCTGATTGGCCGGCGGCCGGACGGGGGGGGGGGGGGGGGGCTCTTGATCCCTCTGATTGGTCGGTGGGAACTTTGACTGTCCAACCAACTGGCCGGCGGCCGGACGGGGGGGGGGGGAGAGGAAGGGGTGGGGGGCAGACCTAAGCCTAAGCAAGGTGGCACTGCTTGCGAGTTAAAGCTACAAATCTGCAAATAACTCTAAGGATATTAAAGATATTCAAGAAATTATTTTTCGTAAACCTTTCCGGAGATACACCTAATAATATCCCAAAATTTCACGGCGATTGGATGTATGGTTTTTGAATCCATAGAGGACACACAGACACACACAAACACACAGACATTCAATTTTATATATATAGATATATCGTCTTGCACAATTACTTAAACTTTTTAAAATAAAGTACAATACTTAAAATAAAATATGTTTCATAAAGTACAATACTTAAAATAAAATGTTTCTTATAAATCTAAAATTAGAAAATAAACTTTTAAATCGGTAACCTCAAGGAGATAGCACTAAAGCACTAATATTTGAATTAGTTTTATTTAAATAATTTACCTATTATATATATACCTTTAATAATTGCATCCTAAAATTTAATTTTTAGTAGCGCATTTATATTTATTCGAATTTTATATTTAAACGATACTCAGTATTTCTTTTGATTATTATATATCATATATATCGTCATGCACAATTATTTAAACGCATTTATATTTATTCGAATTTTATATTTAAACGATACTCAGTATTTATTTTGATTATTATATATCATATATATCGTCTTGCACAATTATCTAAACTTTTTAAAATAAAGTACAATACTTATAAATAAAATATGTTTCATAAAGTACAATACTTAAAATAAAATATGTTTCTTATAAATCTAAAATTAGAAAATAAACTTTCAAATCGGTAACCTCAAGGAGATAGCACTAAAGCACTAATATTTGAATTAGTTTTACTTAATATATTAGCCCTGAAAGACCCAAGTTCATCAGGCGTGGACCAAAACCTAAGCCTATCTCGGTCTCAATGGTGGAGCTGCTTGCGAGTTAAAGCTACAAATCTGCAAATAACTCTAAGGATATTAAAGATATTCAAGAAATTATTTTTCGTAAACCTTTCCGGAGATACACCTAATAATATTCCAATATTTCACGGCGATTGGATGTATGGTTTTCGAATCCATAGAGGACACACAGACACACACACACACACACACAGACATTCAATTTTATATATATAGATTATTTGTACTATGTGTAAAAATATTTTGTTATATAAAAATAAAATAAAAACCACAAATTATTTATAAAAGAATTGCTGAAATAATTTTTTTTATCGTAAACACCAAGTGTTAATGTTTCCAAAGTTGGTTAAAATAAAATATTTATAATATATTTTAAAATATTGTCAAATTTGAAATAAATTATGAGTTGAAAATGGGAAAATATTTTTAAAAAATGATATCACACAAATAAAACCTTTAAAGACATTAAACTATCAATATATATATATGTTATATCAAAATATTATTATTTTTAAATTTATATTTCATAGATTCAAATACTCTGCTAAATCGACCACCAGAGGTCACGCTTTCCCTATAAAAAAATCATTGTTGTTATTTCTCGTTGGCCGGTGTCGTTAAGGGTGTGCTGGAGGTCTTTTACAAGAGAATGAAGGCAAGATATCGCCGTGCGAGGAGACTGGCTAAATGAGAAGCATGAAGGGCAGCCTGCTCGCGTTTCGAAATCAGCCCTTGGGGTGGAATCTACAGTTTCATCAACGGAAATTTTAAGCGCAAACCCCTCTCAGCTCTCCCAGTTGGTAGCGGCTTCACTGAAGGTCCGCGGGACACATTAAATCACGTATTAGATTACTATTTCGGCAGCGTCCCGCCCGATACCATGTTAGAACGCAAAATTTAAGCAAAGTAATCACATCGTTATCTGATAACGATCCTTTGTTTACAGATAACGAGTTGTTGTTGACAGAGGATAAGGTGCATTTATCTTCTTCTCCTGGTAGAGATGGCATGCCACCTCTTCTCATCGTAAAACTATTTAAACATTTTCGGACGTTTTTCTAAGTATTTTCAACAAGTGTTTAACCACTGGCCACTTACCATCTACATGGAAGCTGGGGGACGTCGTTCTCGTTCCCAAGCGAAGTGGGGAGGACTTTCTCCCATCACACCGTACAATCACGATGCTGCCTGGTTTGGGCAAGATCCTTGAGCGTCTAGTTCTGGCTAGGCTGTCGTGGATGGCCGATAGGATGTGTTAAGCGCCTCCAAACCAGTTCGGATTTAAGCCTTGTAGATCTACTACAGCCGCACTCTCAAATCTAAAATCTACTATAACCCGGACGATTAAAAATAGGAAATCTTGTCTTCTTCTTCTTTTTTTTTTGATGTTAAAGGCGCTTTTGACAACGTGCTCTATTCCAGTATCTTGAGAGCGTTGCACAAAAGCGTTTGTCCCAGAAACATTTATCATCTGATAAACTCGTTTCTATGTAACCGTGTTGTGAGACTGTCTATAAATGGTTGTACTGTGTCGAGACGAGTTTCCAAAGGATGCTCCCAGGGTTCAGTTCTCGGCCCTTTCCTTTGGAATATTGTCTTTGACGAACTCCTCACGCTGGATTACAGGAATAATGTTTTCCCGCAAACCTACGCGGATGATCTGGTCGTGGTGGTCTCGGGATGTCGACCCAGTTAACTTCCCGCGGCCCAACACACCATAGATATGATCGCTAGGTGGTGCAGTTTGCATAAACTGGAACTCAGTGTGGGGAAGTGCCAGGCTATGGTTCTCCTCAGACCACACGGGAGACTGCCTGAACCGCGTCGGGATCTGGTTATCCACGGACGGCCAATCCAATGGTTCGACTCAATTAAGGTGCTGGGAGTGAGATTTGATCAACGTTTATCTTTCCACCAGCACGTAGTTGAAGTCTGCGCAAAGGTCCGCGGCATGTTGCCGCGTTTGACCTCAGCCGCTAATCTCAACTTTGGTTTGGTTACCGCGCCTTGAGAACTCTGTATCTGCAAGTGGTTGTTCCAGCCATTGTCTATGCCTCGGCGGTATGGTTTCCTAATCTTTCTTAACGCTCCTTAAATGTCCTAATGAAAGCTCGAAGGTTTCCTAGTGAGAGCTTGTAGAACCTTCAGGTCAACCAGCAACGCTGCTCTTATCTCCCTCTCTAGAGTCCTTCCTCTCGATCTGGAAATCTCGGTTAAAACTGAGAAATTCCACTCGAGCCTACTCCCTTTCCACATCCTCTCCCTTACCCCCCCCCCCCCCTATTACTCCGCTCCCAGTAATATTCCTGCTCTTTTCTTCCACGTGGCATACTATACAGATGGTTCCAAAACCAGAGATGGAGTTGGCGCCGGCGTGTCTCTTGTCTCGATTGTGCACCTGAAATACGTGAATCTCATGTCACGCAAAGACTTTATTTTCAACAGGAGCACTTGGCGAGCCTGCCTGGAGTTCCTAAAGACCTCTGATAGACTTAAGCCACACATCCGCGCGGATGATTCCGATCACCTAGTGACTCGGACTCCTCACCTCATGGTTAACATCGGTCATTAGCGGCCGCTCGTAGACGCAACTCTGGCATGTGCCGCTGTTTAAGATTGGTTTCGCGACCTGCCATGGGCATGTGATTGCCCCTGACGCTGTCTCTGTAACCCAAGGACAGAGGGAAAATGGTTTTGGCGATTCGACGGCACGGGCTGCTCGAGAAATCGACTTACGCAGCGACCCATTTGAACGCGCTATGCATTCTATAGTGCATTTTTCTGACTGGTTGTCTTGGTACTGGTACCCTCACCAGTAATCTTATCTAAAAATTTTATATATTTAATTTTACAAAAAGAAAATCTATCTTTTCCCATCAGTTGCTGAATAATTCCCGCTTTATCTAATATTCTTATTTAAACAACAGCTGTCTTCCTTTTATCTTCCCTGGCCTGGGGAATCTAACCTTTTTGAACAACCTTGGTTGCGTGCAGTAACATGGTACTTTGATTTAGTGAATTGCAGCTTGTCTTCCTGCTACATTATTTTGGGCTTAAAAATCATACACTTTAAGCATTGCAATATGTCTGCTCTCCACGGTTACCCCTGGGCTCAACACTATTGGACCCGTCTCTGCCTCTCCCTGATCTCCGCGGATCACCACCCTGCCCCCTCCCCCTGATCTTCCTCTACATCCGGGCTGTCCTGGCCTCACCTGGCGATGATCTCCTGGCCACCCATCCCCAGGCCCCTCCAACTGTGCTTCATCTATATTCCGCTTATGCGTCCATCGAGGCTCAAAAATCATTCATTTTGGTTAGCAGCCCCGTAAATAAAGATATGCCCGTTTTTCGTTGGCCTTACATTTCGTTGGAGGCCATGGATTCCTGCAAGAAGAAGAAGAAAGCCAACAAGCCCTCTCAACCCTCGGTTGACATCGCGGCTCTTGTTGAAGAAGACAACATGGTCATCTCCCGCCACTACCAAATCCTGCAATCCCTCGGCCAGCACTCCCTAGCAGCTCTTCATCTAGACCTTGTTCGCTTCATTGAGCAGCGAACGGAAATAATCAAGTGCCTAGTTAGGAATGTGAAGAACCTTGCAGGCAATGTGAATGACTTCATGGAGCTGGATGAAATCATGGATGCCCAAATGCCCAAGAAAACCTGCCAAACCACTCAAACTAGCCCTGCTCCCACCTGAAATGATTCTAGCACTCAGACCGAGCTCATCAAGCCTGCCACCCCCGCTCCAGCTGCTGTCCCTGTGGCAGCACCTGCTCTCAAGAAGCCAGATCCTGCTTTAACTAAGAGGAAGCAGCCAGAGGCGTCAATCCCGCCCGCTAAGAGGACCAAACCACTGGTTCCAGCCAAGCCTGTATCTTTCCGCGCCCTCAAGCTTGTCGTTGCCAAAGGCCCCCTCAATAGGGAGAAATCTGCGGCCCACATCGTGGTTATTGCAGATAACCCGCAGGTTGACCAACTGGACATCCTCAAAGTTGTCCGCGCTGCCCACACTCTGCCTCAAGGCGGCTAGGTGTCCCTGCGCACCAGGGGAAAACTGGTGCTGCACTCCAACACTCCAGAGGCCATTCCTGCAGTCAGCTCTGCCCTGTACAACAAGCTTCAAGGCCTGAAAGTCCGGGAACTGAGGCAATTCCTCCCAAGAATTTGCCTCTTCAAAGTGGAGGCGGAAACCGCGGATGAGGACATTGTCAAGGCCTTCCTTTCCACCGAATGCCCTCAGCCAGCTTCTTGGAGACAAGTCTGACCGAGTGGCACACAGATCTCCGATCAGAAATGGCTACTGCACGGCCTTTATTGAGCTGGACTTGGCTTCCTACAAGGCCATTGGAAGACGCGGCAGGATCATCGTGGACCAAGTGATCCTGAACTACGAAGAGTCTGTCCGCGTCTGCTACCGCTGCTGTGGCTATGGCCACAACGCCGTTAGGTGCACCAAGGCTACGGTCACCTGCTTCCACTGCGCTTCTGGTAACCACCAAGGCCGAAGCTGTCCAACTCTTGCCAACCCGCGCACGGCCAAGTGCGCCAACTGCTCAGCCAAGGGCCTCTCTGCCGACTACGAGGCAAGATCAATGTCTTGCCCAACTGCCAGAGCTAGAGCTGCAAAGTTCTAGTCCTCCCGCCTTCTTCCTGCCTCCTGACCTCCTGTCTATTGGTTACCATATAAAAAATCAATATGATAGGGGTGAATATCACCTCTTAGATTATTTTCTTTCTAATCATTTTATCTTTTTTTTTTGAAACTATATTTTTATCACTTTCCTCTGTACCTATATTATTTTATTCACAGGGGGAAATGTTATATTAAAATATTATTTTATTTAAACCTAACCTGCCTCTTCCCTAACGGAGATCCTGTCCCTAGCCTCTCCAGCCTGGTCATAGTGGTTTTATATATTCCGTTTTACGCGGCCATTGGGGCTTAAAAATCATTTATTTTAGTTAGCAGCCCCGTAAATAAAGATATTTTCTCTCGTTGGCCGGCTCAAATATTTTGTATAATGTAAATAAGATTTTAATATATTTTTTTTACGCCTTAAGCCAGGTAGTACTTTCATCAAATTATGTTCCTTTTGTTCAATTAAAGCAAATACTCATCAAAACTATTATTATTATTATTATTATATTTACAATTATTTAACCATGCTGCATTACCATAGCATAATCGTCAAGATAATCAAAATCACGCAGAAAAACAACATTGATTTTTTATAGGGGAAGCGTGACCTCTGGCGGTCGATTTAGCAGAGTATTTGAATCTATGAAATATAATTTTAAATAAAATAATATTTTAATATAACATTTCCCCCTGTGAAGAAAATAATATAGGCACAGAGGAAAGTGATAAAAAATATAGTTTCAGAAAAAAAAGATAAAATGATTAGAAAGAAAATAATCTAAGAGGTGATATTCACCCCTATCATATTGATTTTTTATATGGTAACCAATAGACAGGAAAGTACAAAATTATGTAAATGATAACAAATATTATTGGTAGAGTGAAATGAAATGCATGATTATCAAAAAGTGAGAAATAAAAGGGTGATATACCTTGATCATATTGGCTTGTTGTGAGCCAATAGATTAGAAAAGGCATGAGAAATTGATACACATATATGTAGTATATGCAAAGTTATTACACTGCAATATTTGATGTATTACACTGTTGTAGAATCCTGTCGACTCTATGTAATATATCCAAAGTTATTACACTGCAATATTTGATGTATTACACTGTTGTAGAATCCTGTCGACTTAACCGTTCTGTGACAATATCGTTGCGGAATTTCTTGTTGTTTGATTTGAATGGTGAGGATTGGTTGAAACGCAGTCGTTTGAGTGGAAGTTGAAGCATACAGTTAGGAATAATCAGGACACGTGATGGGGTTTGAAAATAAAAGGCAACTGGGTTGGAGGAAAGAAAGCTTGAGGAGGCGGAGCGGGTTTTGATTGTTAATTATCTGATCACATGGTGGTGATTGTACTTAGCTATGGGATGAGCAGAGGGAGAGGGGTCCAGAGCCGATGTCACCTCCTTGGGAGCCAAAGCACTACTGATCTGAACTCGGTGGGAGCCAAGTCGCTACTGACAATTCTTGTCTTTCGATTTAACACCACGAGTTGTCTTCCTTCCCATTGGTCGAAGGATGGAACGTGCCCGTTTTCCTATTGGTTGACCTACTTAGTGGTTGCTTCCTAATTGGACCGGCGGCTGCTTTGATGGAAGATACGCCCGGCCTGGGTCAGGAAGTATCGTGTTAGTTCGACTCTATTTTACTTCCGCGGTATCAAATACGTCCGGTCTTGTTCCGGAAATTGGGCGTCTCTCAAACTTTTATAACTTCTGGTCACCAGATACGCCCTGTCTTGTCCGGAAATATTGGTTTAAACTTAGCTCGCAGGGTTTCCGGGGTCAGAAGGTTAACTGTGACGTTATTAATAATTATGTTCTCTTCTAGATCTACCTCCTATGTCTTTTTGTTACTTTCTTTCCTCCAGTTACCTTATTCTTTATTAAATCTTTGAAAATCATACATTGTACATGCATAGTGGGTCGGGGGGCATACAATTATATACAAATTATGACATATATATTATTAAAAAGGAGGAACGAAAATAAAATGCAGAATTAATAAAATGTAAATGAATGAAAAATATAAAAATATAAATACGATAGTATTGAAAAAAATTGTATTATCATAAGAAAAAAAATAATATAAAACAATGGTTGCCTGTAAAGTCGGTTTTACGGGCGAAGATTTTACGTGACAACGGTAGAATATTTATTGATATGAATATAATTAAATTCAACAATAGGAACAAGGAATTGAATGAAAATAAGAATTGCACAAATTTTAACTATAGAAATATATTTTGTTTACTAAAACATTGTACATGTAAACTTAAACTTAACTAATTCCTATTTGAGTGATTTTGTTGAGGATAGGACGATGATAGGAGAAATATGAAATGAAAGGAAGTGTTTCTGCTGTAATGTGTCTTGCGAAAGTCAAGTCGATAGTTGTTCCTTTTAACGTAGTTGACTTAGAAACGTTTGATACGCAATCAAGATTATACGTATTTTTCATGAAATTAAGAAACGAGTTGTCAGGCTTTACGTTTTTGTTAAAATCACCACACAGAAGAATCGGTATACTAGAATCAATTTGCACGAACGGTGGCACGTACTGGCTGTTGTGAATGTACGGACCGAGTCCTTGCCATAGTAACATTCCAATATCCTGCATACTAGCTCCTGGATGAATATATACAGCACCGAGTATAAACTTGAAGCTAGTATTAGCGGCGAAGCAAGTAACTTCAGTCATGCACATGTCACCCTTGGTTTTAATGACACGAGTTACGTCTGTAATCGCAACTTGGAACACTTCCGCCGTAGATGTCGATGATAATTTACGATAGATCGCCACTCCACCAGCCGCGTTGGTATCTGAGTTAGGTCGATTATTTTCCCTGGATACGCACTCATAACCCTTGATTGGAGTTGGTTCACAAGTGTCGCGCATCCACGTTTCAGTCAATACTGAATAGTCTGATCGTGGTATCACTGTACCTGTTTCAATGTCCGCGGCATGGGCACTTAAACTTTGACAGTTTATGTTCGTTAAAATAAGTTGTCCAGCGTCGGTTGCGTCGTCACAGAATTTTACGGCTTGTTTGGTAATTGTGTCTAGAGTGTGTCCACGAAGTCGTAAGTATTCATTGCGAATATCTCGAGTAGTAGGAAGCTTACGCTTATTCAGTGATTGTCTACAGGTGTTGCAAGACTTTGTATAATCCTCCTTGCGTAGCTGCCGATTTTCCTTAACGTACCAATCCGAGATTACCTTCAGTTGTAGTGCAGTGATGGTTTTAAGGTCATTCTTGAACCACAATCTGTCACAAACCGAGCAAGCATGGCCAAAATCGTTGTCCAGGAAAGTAGATTGAAATCTCCGTATTGACGATGACCATTTGATACACCAGGTGGATTGTTCCAGTTGTATTGCTGTTTGGCTTGAAGAAGTAGTCGGTTGTACATCAGTCCGAGAAGATGCTGCTCTACGTTGTCGGAATGCACGTTGCCGTTGAGCGGTCACTACAGACACAGCTGACGATACTTTAACCACACGTGTGAACTTGTATTATGACGCTTTTTTTTTCCAACGCCAAGAACGTTCGAGAAAGACAAAGACAGAGACAAGCATGCGCCGATTCAATGCGCCTAATTCTCTAGCGCTGCGCGCGCAGCACTCTCGTTCGGCGACTCATCGTAACGTTACCGGGCGTTACACTTTTTCATAAGTGACTCCCAGCCGCAACCTAATTTAAGACGTTGTCACGTCAAAAAGGCATTTGTGAAAAGCAATAAACAGTAAGCAGAAGGTAAAATGTAAATAGAATGAACATGTAAATGAGAAAATAATTAATGTGGTAAGAATAGAAAATGATCATTCAAAAAATAATCAAGGTGGATAAAAATGAGTTAAAATTTACATATGTTGGTCTCGCTAAATTTACATATTCGCTAGGTACGCTTTCAGATATTTACATGTTAAAAAGTAATGGGGGTAAATTTCAAATTTTGAAAATAACATATGAAATGAGAATAATAAAATATCATATAGTAAAAGTCTGGGAATTTAAAATATATTGAAATGTGAAGCTATAAGGTATTGTGGTCATTATCGAAAATATATAGTGGATATATGATAAACAATATATAAAAGATTAGTTGATTAAAATATTGAAGATGTGATAAAATAGGTGATTTATTTTGTTGTTAATTTCTTGGCCGACTGTTTTACATATAGAATTACAAAAACGACATGGTGCAATTGGTTTATTGCAATTTTTTTAAAATAAAATATGGAATGAGATATATTATATTTAGGAGAGATATATAAATAATTATACAAAGAAATATATTTGAAATGAAGGCGATAAAAACGTGGTGATTTTCTTTTAATGGTAAAAAAACAAGCTTTCAGGCAAGAATGCCCTTCTTCAGGTTACAACTTGGCAATATTTTAAAACTATGGACATGAAAGATAGCCAAATACAGTAGGTAAATAGTTCAGCTGGGGGGGTTGGCGAGGTAAAACACGGAGTATTGGGGTGGGAGGTCGATTTTTCGGTTGAAACTGGGCGTGCAGTGCGAGACCAAAGATTCAAGGACTAGGCGCTGATACTTGTTCCCGACGCCTTTGTAAACGCATACAGCGCTGTCCAAATTGAATGAGTGGCGAAATTCTGTGATGTGTTGGCATAAGAGAGACTTGCGGTCGTTGGTGCGTATGTTGCGGCTGTGTTCAGATAATCTGGTGCAGATAGATCGACCGGTTTCTCCGATATAACACTGTTCGCAATCGAGACAGGGAATTTTGGAAATTGCGTTGGTGGCGGTTAGGGGATTAGTTTTAATCGAACCTTTTGTAATCGGATGGCGTAAGGAAGTATAGAGGAAAGGGGTATTATTAAAATAGATACGTATTCCGAATTTGCGTAAAAAGAAAGAAATGTCGGAGTTCCTGGCCGAAAACGGGAGAACACAAAGGTCTTTGTAGGGGGAGGGACTGTTTTGGTGGAATTAGGCGAGTAAAAATTATGACGGTTAAAATCATGAGGATAACCGGCCGATGATAGATGATTATATACAATACGTTTCTCATTCTTTTTGAAACAGTCAAGGGAACAGTGAGTGTAAATTCGCTTGGAAATGGTTTTTACAGTGGTGATTTTGTGGGAAATCGGGGCGTGGGACTTGAAATGTAAGTAGGAGGGGGCGGAATTGGGTTTACGGTAAACGGTTGTGTGGAAGGAGTATTCGGTATTTACAATTAAAACATCTAAAAACGGGATGCAATTAAATCGTGACGGGTTGTGTGTAAAACGAAGATCGGGATTATAAGAATTTGAAGCATTAAGAATGGGGAGGTGGTCTGTATCTCGGTGGAGGCAGAAAATGTCGTCGACGTACCGTGAAATATATGGCATTTTAAAATGATTCAAAGGAGTGGCACCATTTAAATGGCAAAAATATATTCAAGAAATGACATAAAAGAGAGGTAACTATAAGCAAATAAGCGATTGTAAATTATTATAAACATGAGTGAGAATTACAAATTCAAAATAAAGAAAACTGCGAAAAAAGGGAAATACAAAATACCTTGGAAAAGGTGATGCCGGCCGGAGTTGATTTCGGAGATAACTGTATAGATGAAGGCTGCTTGTTGCGTGGAAGCGGGTGATGGTTGAGGTTGAAGAAATCCGGAGTTGCCCTGAGTTAACTGGAGATGGCGATGTCTGATTGAGTGGGATATCAGGTTGAAAAAATATATATATTTGTTTAAAGTATTTGCATCTTTGATATTAAATAATTTTCCTTTAGAAATTTTGAACAAACAGGTAAATATCCTGTCAAATATTGTTGTATATATAAAAAAGAGATTTTTGCTGATTTTTGATTATCTTGTGGATTATGCTATGGTAATGCAGTCGTGGTTAAAATCTTGAAAGTATAATTTAAAAAAAAAAAGTTTTATCGGTAATTTAATTGAACTAAAGGAATATATAAAAAAAACATAATTTGATAAATGTACTGCCTGGCTTTAGGCGTAAGAATTAAAAAAAATGGAAAACTTATTTACATAATGTTTAAAAGGTTTGAGCCGGCCAACGAGAAACAACAACAATGAGTTTTTATAGGGGAAGCGTGACCTCTGGCGGTCGATTTAGCAGAGTATTTGAATATATGAAATATAATTTTAAATAAAATAATATTTTAATATAACATATTTATATTTTAAGATTATATATTAACTTTTAATATAACATAAATATAAAATAAGCGTGATTGAATTTGAAATAAACTTGAACGATTTTACATAAATTAAAAAAAAAGTAAAAATGCGTTTTAAGTATTATAACATTTTAAGTGTTTCTAAATATGTACCTCCTCCTATAAAATTAAATTAAATATATAGACCTAAAATATTGGGGATTTAAAATATCAAAATGAAAAATTAAATTGTAAATATTTTATGACTATCTAAATTGCGAATATATCTCTGGTAGTTCAATTTTCCTATTTATACTGTCTTTGTCTTCTGCGGAGGTCCAGCTTTCCAAAAATAATCGGCAATGTTTATCATTTATGTTCTGGTATAAAATATCCGTTTTATCAAAGTCCGGTGTGTGGTTGTTTTTCAAAGCGTGGTCTAAAAGGAGTGATAATGGATTATAATTTCTCAAACCATATTTATGTTTATTAATGCGATCTTTTAGAGACATGGTTGTTTCTCCTATGTATTTGGCGGGGCAATTATTACATGTTATTTTGTAAATTACATTGTTTTTGTTTTCAAATTTGCTAATTTGTTTGGTGTCTGGGTGTCGTAGGAATTTTTTCGAATTAAATGAAGATTTATATGTAGCAAGTATATTGTGTCTCTTTAAGATATATTAAAATAATAATAATATATTTTGAAATATTGTGAAATTTGAGATAAATTATAACTTGAAAATGGGAAATATCTTTTAAAAATGATATCACACGAATAAAACCTTCGTAGATATACAGGGTGATCCAAAAGTCCCGCACAACTTTAAAAATCAATAACTCCGCGAATATTTGCGCTAGAGCAATGCGGTAACCACCATTGTGTTCAGGATGCAATGGGATTTTTTATGGCAAATAATGAAAAATTCGAAATTGATTTTAGTTACAATTTTATTCGCTAGATGGCATTCTACCAAATCAGAGATTAAGCGGCCAAATTGTTTGATAAATTGAAAAATATAACTGATCGACACGTATTTTTCCTTTTTGAATACCAGGAAAGAACCCCGATAATATCAAATGATAAATTAATAAAATACCATTTCGCCAAAAGTTAGAAGAATTGGTTGACGATTTTTAAATACAATCTGGGATATGTAAAATAGGTATATGCAAATTTAAACATGTAGCAAAAAAAAAAATTGATATTTTAGATGCGTTTGTTGGAATCCTCTCAGCTATTTAAATTTCGAAGATAATAAATTTCTAATTTTTTTAATTCAACTCTCTCAGTGTCGATTATATTTATTTTAATTCATTTGAAAAATATTTATCTATCTCTGATGATTTATTTTACTCTGGAATGCCGTTGTTGTTTTTGTCGTGTCCAATAAAGTGCCTCAGATGTCTCCATGCATCTCTATCACAGCAGCAGCAATGTCCACTATCTTGGATGTATAAAGCTGCTGCTCTGGGTCTATGTCAATTTTCTGCAAGGCTGCGGGCATGAGAATATGTGGGTAGATGTTAGTTCCACACCAGGACAGTTGTTGCATGTTCTATAGGTTCTTGTGCCATCTGGATTTATTGTCATCCTTTATAATGTTTTGTTCTAAACTTGTTATAGTTTTGTCATTTTTCTCTCGGAGTTTATTTCACATTTTGATCTTTTCTTATTTTTTGTTTAATTATCTTGTATTTTACAAAAGCATTAGCGTCAAATAATGACATTTGTTCTTCCCTTTGGCAAACCTTTTGGCTTCCTTTGCCAATTCAAATGCCATTTAATTGTCCCGATCTCAACACGGGCAGGAATCCATTGTAGAATGCAATTCTTCTCCAATGGTTCCAGTTGGGTAAGTAACGAGTGTATTTTCTGCGTGATTATAGTATTGCCCTTCTGAATTGCTTCTAGAGCGGATATGGAGTCGCTGTATATTAAAATTTCTTCTGCTTGATGCAGGGATGGTTGGTTAAGGCATTACATCAAGAGCTTTCCAGATAGCTGTCAGTTCACAAGTGAAGTTTGACGACATCTTTCCTTCTCCTTCTTTGATTTTGATGTGTTTTCCATTTTACAGTATTATGTTAATTCCGGCTCCTTCATTACTCAGGGTAAGGTCTGATGATCCATCTGTATATACTGTTAAATAATTTTTCTGATTGCATAAACCAATTGTGCCAAGTCCTTTTTAAGTATGTTTTTGTTCTCTTTTTTTATATTGCAGGGTTCATTCAGGTTAAGATTTATGATTACATTTGATGGCAATGGGGTAGAAAATATTGGTTCCTATTGAATTTGAAATTCATTGTGTTTCATATTTATGCCCTTTCTAATATTGTTGTCGTACTGAAGTGTTGAAGATCTTTTAAGTCTTTCTTTCTGTGTCCAATTTAAATAGGTTATATGTAATTTGTGTTCGGTTTCTTTACTTTTTAAGCTATTGGTGAATTTTATTGTTATTAATTGTCTTCTGCTTTCGAGTAGGTCTAGACCACATTCTCTCTGAATTTTCTCATTTTTGGTGGATGAAACAGCACCAGTGATTATTTTGGCCGCTTTGCTTGAACACTGTCTAGTCTTCTTTTTAGTGATGAGCTTGAGGGAGCCCAGACGAGTGTTGCATATTCCATTATCGGCCTTATTAAGGTGATATATGTTGTTCTGAGAATTCTGGGTTTTGCTCCCCAATTTGTTCCACATAGCCATCTCAGAATGTTTAGTTTCCTGGTAGCTCTATTTGAGGTGCTAATTATGTATTCTGTAAATCGCAATTCGTCATCAAGTATCACACCTAGGTATTTTGGAGATTCAATTTATCAATTATTTGGTTGTTTATGCTTATCTTGGGGTTATATTTATGCCTTTTTTCCTGTCAGTGGAGAAGACGCATAGGTTTGTTTTTATTGGGTTTATGGTCATTTTGAGTTTCATTTCCCACTTCTCTAGTCCTCTCATTGATGTGTTCATTATTTTTTCTGATATTTTATACTGCAACTTGTGTGCCATATGGCTATATAATCTGCATAACAGGCAACTTTTGTGTCCTCAGTGAGGTAAGGATGGATGTCGTTAATGTTGTGTCGTAATTAGACGTACAACAACTCAAACTTGACCATGACTCTTTATTTAGCTCTTATTCTCTTCGTTTGGGCAACAACAAATATCCAATTTATATACACATATATTCTTACATAATGAGACTTTAAAGAATGCAAATAATCTTTATATATTTACATACACAACACATATCCCCCTTAATAATACTCCAGTCGGTCTAGGGGTTTCCTAGCTCTCTGAGGTCTAGGACTGCGGACGGGCACTTGCACAGCGGCAGTCTCCGGTTTAGGACTGCAGGAGGGCACTTGCACAGCAGCATTCCCCGGTCAAGGTGTGCAAGAGGGCACGTGCACAGCAACAGTCTCCTCCTTGTTTCCTGATGTAAACCTCTGGAACCTCCTCTTCACTTTCTTTCTGACTTCCACCTACATGCTTCTCTCCTGATGTTCGATGAAGTATCAAATTTCTTGTCTCCACTTGTTTCTTTCTCACAGCTCGCAATTAATTGATATGCCTCTTATACACGAGGCCCTCGCAACTTATAAGGTAGTGATGACAGCTCAATAATTTCGAAATGGTACCTTTTTTCAATTTAGGTCCCAGCGGGGGAATTCCTTTATTACAGTTTGGGGGAATGCTCTATGAGCAAATAGGAATCTTTGTAGATTCTTCTCTAAATAATCCTTCCCACAAATGTTTCTCAAAATGTTTTTTAACTATCTTACATATCTCTCAGCTAAACCATTTGTACTAGGATTATACGGTTTGGTCTAAGTGTGCTGTATACCATTCACTTTGGTAAATTGCTCGAATTCACCGGAGACAAACTGTATTCCGTTATCTGTAACCAAAAATTCGGGCAATACAAATCTGGCGAAAATTTCTCCAAGATGACTTATAATCGTTTTGCTGGTAATATCTTTGAGGATGAAAATTTCTATCCACTTTGAGTATGCGTCTACGAGAACCAAAAACATTCTTCCCATGAACGGACCCACTAGATCAAGATGAAGTCGATGCCACTGTTTTTTGTGCCAAGCCCATTCCGAGATGGTAGCCGGGGGCATGCCTGCCGATTCTTGGCTTACTCTACATTCTCTAGTTAACTCTTTGATGTTATTGTCTATGCCTGACCACCAGAAAATACCGTCTGGCAATCATCTTCATTTTAACAATCCCCATGTGCATTTCATACAAGTCATTTAAAATTAAAGATCTTAATTTTTGGGGAATTACCACTCTTTCACGCCATTGAAGACAACCAAACTCCAAACTTAATTCCTCTTTGATCTTATAATAAGGAGCTAGTGGGTTTTACCTCAGTACCCTTGTGGATTTCCACACAGTTGCCTTCTCTAACATTCTTTAATACTATAGACAGTATTTTATCTCAGGACGTCTCATATGCCACCTCCCTAAAAGAGAACGGTACCTCATTCAACTTCCTGAGAAGAAGTACCTGGTCTTCATCAAGAGACTCTCTGACACTCGATTCTAAAGGAAAACGTCACAATGCGTCAACATTGGAATTATCACTACTTTTTCGAAATTCCACAGTATAATTAAATGCAGTTAATTTTAAGGACCATCTTTTAATTCTGGATTCTGCACATATGGGAATTGGTTTCTGAGTTGAAAATATATGAATTAAGGGTCGGTTGTCTGTGACCAATACAAATTTTAGTCCCAGTAAGTATTGTCTGAATTTCTCAACGCTTCGTTTTCTAGTTGAAAGTGCCGTTTTTCAGCTTCAGTTAATGTTCTAGAAGCAGAAGCTATAGGGCATTCTTCCTTTATATCATTTCTATGACTCAGAATTACGCCTAGTCCATAGCTCGATGCGTCACAAACCAGAACCAATTCTTTGCTTGCATCGTAATGTGTGACAAAACAGACTTATCAGTTAATAATAATATACATTATAAAAATAACATTCGATGTTCTTTCGTCCAATTCCATCCACAATATTTATTCAAAAGTTGATAGAATGACGCTAAAATGTTTGCTATATTCTTTATGAATCTAGAATAATAAATTGAGAGTCCTATGAAAGATCTCAATTGCGAAACATATTTTAGGTTCAGACGCCTCTATCACTGCTTTAATTTTATTTTCTAAGGGATGCTGTCCATATTTATCAATTTAAAACCCTAAATATTCCACCGAATCCATTTAAAATTTATATTTATCTCTGTTTAACTTTAAACCTTTTTCTAGCAATCTTCTAAACACTAGATCCAACTTTTGTTCATGATATTCAAAGTCTTTTCCTGCAACCAAAATATCATCTATGTAGCAGGCCACACCTGGCAAATCAGCAAATAGACCTTCAAAAATCCTCTGAAATTTATTTTGTTATCCTGGACAGGTGATCCCCATGTTGGACTTTTGGCGTTAAAATCACCGAGTATGATTGTGATATCCGAAGACGCTTCACTTAATGTCTCAATCAGGCCTGTATTGATGCTAGTATTATAGGGGTGATAAACATTTATGATTGGTATTGTTTTATCTGGGATTTCTATTGTCTGAGCTTGTCGTGCTTTCTGTAGGCTTACTCTGATTATAGGCGATTTCATTAAATTTGATTTCTAGAGTTTTAATCAAAACGGCAAGTCCTCCTCCAAATTTTCCCGGTCTACCTTTCGTAGTGTTGTATAACCTTTGTGATATTATATCTCATATTCTTATTAAATTGTGTCTCATGAAGACAAGAAATATGTACATTGTTGTCACAGAGAAGACAAGTCAGCTTTTCAGTTTTCTTCTGGGTGCCATTTATATTGAGCTGTAATAGATTTAATTGTGTCCTCGTAGTATATTTCTCATCAGGAGTCCGGGCTGCAGCTCCTGACACGGCGGTTACCCCGGACGAGGTAGCATTACTGAAGATATCGGTTTTGCTCTTCATTGGAAAATGGGTGCCGTTGCCACGTTAGTCACCTTGGAAACGAACCAGAATTTGGTCAAATATTCCAAGGGTTCAGGGGGGGACCGCAAGGAGGTGTGGTCGGACTTCCCTCCCTCCCCCCCCCCCTCCCCTGGAATGCCGTTACTACAGAATGAAGCACTATTTGTGATTTTTTTTATTGCTATTCAGAATCTGCCACTGAAGCTTTACGAACGTTTCATTCCTTTAAAGATATTCGAAGCGGTAAAGGACCCATGAGTTGCTACTCTCCAAGGCGAATGATTAAAAATTTTGAGGAAACTGGATCTCTGGAAGCAAAACCACGGAGTGGAAGACCATCGACATGCAAGTCAGTGGCTGTTACGGTTTTGCAGAATATTTAAGCTATTGAAACGTTATCCACGTATGGAGAAGTAAGTGCTCGACAAGTTTCTCGAAAAACGGGGATTTCGAATGGAACAGTTTAGAGAGAACACACATTTAGGTTTTCCTAAAAAATACCCAAACAAAGTTCAAAGTTTTCACGAATCGAAAGTCAGCGATTTTGAGAAGCGTCAAGAATTCGTTGCATTGGTTTTTCGGCAAATTGATATTGATGAAAACTGGCTGTCGAATGTTCTGTGGACAGATGATGCTCACTTTTCACTAAAGGGATAATTTAACATTCAAAGCGCCACATTCAGGCAACAGAAAACCTTAGGAATTTTAAAGAAAAACCACTTCATCAGCCCAGAGTTACAGTTTTGTGTGGGTTCACTTCTCTTTGAAAATAAATTTCGATTTTTATAAAAGAAACATTCGCGGTATAATTTCAATTTTCGTTTTACTTCTTCTTTTATTATTGGGGTATTTTTCTTTGAAAAAATCAATGCTGAAGGATACGTTCGGTGAAGATCGTTGGATAAGTCGCCACTTTTTATACCATTGGCATCCAATATTACCAGACTTGACGCCTTACAATTTCGGTTATGGGGGTACTATAAGTCGCGTGTGTATCGATGCCGGCCTACCACATTGGCCATGTTGAAGGCTTATATCAGATGGCACGTTTTATATATTTCAACAGAAATATTATTTAATGCTGTCCGTTCTGTCATCTATCGTCTGCAGGCGGTGTTTGAGAATGAAGGGCGCCACATTGAGTAAGGATTGTGACCTAATACAAGAGAGAAGGCAGTTACCTCATGTGTTATATAAGCTGCCAAGTATTATACTATCTACCAATATTTTGCAGCTCTTTGTTTTGGGTTATATGGGAATAATAAAATCTGTCCTCACATCCTGACTCTTTTTTTTTCTGTTAACAGTAATTTTTTTGTTTGTCATTAGCTCACATCTTATATTATGTCGTGCAGGCCAAAGTGTTATAACTTCTCGAATAACACTGGTTCACACAATTTTACCCCTTATGTTTAGTCTATCGCTTTTCGCTCATTAGAATAAATTGCATAAGGAATATTCTCTGTACCCCCCCAACTCTAGAAAATTTTCGCGAAAAAAATAATGCAAAATGATTTTACTACCACGCTTTTCAACGCAAAAGGTCGGTTTGAAAATGATTTTCATTTGAGGGGATACATTTTCAAAATTGTGTACAGTACAACCAACAATGATAACATATGACAAACACATAGGATATTTGGAATAAAGTACGACAAATATATTTTATCACTCCCCTCTATATTTCATTTGTTGGATCATGACAAATATCCCGTTAAAAAATCAAGGGTCGCCAATTAGTCAAGAAACTACACACTCCTTATAGCAAGAAATCCTATTAGTAGTGCCATAATATTTTTTGGTACTATATTAACATTCAAAAAAATCGTGTATTGATATCAGTAGTGATTTTCAAACATTCATCTATTTCACAAAACTCCATCTGAATATAAATATTTTTTGCTACGTGTTTTAATTTACATATACCTATTTTACATATCTCAGCTTGTATTTAAAAATCGTCAACCAATTCTTCTAACTTTTGGCGAAATGGTGTTTTATTAATTTATCATTTGATATTATTAGGGTTCTTTCCTGGTATTCAAAAAGGAAAAATACGTGTCGATCAGTTATATTTTTCAATTTATCAAACAATTTAACCGCTGAATCTCTGATTCTGGTAGAGCGCCATCTAGCGAAAAAAATTGTAACTAAAATCAATTTCGAAATTTTCATTATTTGCCATAAAAATTTCCATTGCATCCTGAAAACAATGGTGTGTACCGCATTGCTCTAGCCTGAATATTCGGGGAGTTATTAATTTTTAAAGTTGTGCGGGACTTTTGGATCACCCTGTATATATAAAACTATCATATATATATATATGAAAAAAACAATAGATAAAAAAAAAGAGATATGTGGGTCAGGTGTTGATATTAAAAATAAAGAAGGCATCTCCTGACCACGAGAATATGTGAATTTTATATGGCAGATTTTTTCTATTGTTTTTAAGCGTCTTTACGTAAATTTGGCCTTAAATTCCATTTCTTGATTTCTCAAGAAGCCTCTGGGACCAAAAATATTTTTGGTCGCAGTGGCTACAGCCTACTCCACGCTGACGAGCGCCAACAGCGCGAAACGCGTTCGTGGATGGCTTTTCTTGATTTATTAAGAAATCGGGTTGGCCAAATATCACGGAGCAAGATAAATAAATGTTTAGATTATATTTGCTCCACTAGATGGCGCTCTGCCATCTAAAAAGCACATGTGCTCGTGGTCAGAAGATGCCTTCTTTATTTTTAATATATATATTTATATATATTGCGTTAGAATTTATTTTTGTGTTTTGTTGTTGAAAAGAGGTGCAGTCGTGAAAAAGTAACGATAATTATTTACCTTTCAAGTAGATTTTATTTTGAATTACTTGAGTAAAATTACTTATAAAATTAATTATCACAGCAATATAGAATTTATAAAATGAATTCTATAATCGTGATTTAAAAATTTTTTATCTTATATATATATATATATATATATAAGATAAAAGTCGAAAATATTTTTTTTGTGTTTAAGTTAGATGATTAAATAGTTGTTTATATGTATTATATTTATATCTTATTAAGGAGAGAAAAATGTAATAAAAGTAATTATATTGGTTAGAAACAGGTTTATATTGATGATTTTATTTTAAATAGAAAAAAGGAAATTTTGAAAATAAAAATAAAATATAACAAGAAAAAAAAATGAACAACGTAACGTCTTTTATTATCGGCTTTTTTACCCGTCATTTAGACATACTCTAATAGATATATATATTAATAAAGGAAGAGAATTATAATGATTATATATTTATATTTTTAGTTAAAGAGAGGAAAGAGATAAAGAAAGAACCATACACTTTTATTTCAAACAAGGTAGAATAATTGAAAGGGTGTTAGTATTTTATAGTTAATTAATAGAGTTTTTGTAATTTTTTTATATAATTTTTTTTAATATATAATTTTTTATTTTTTTTTTATAGAGTTAGAATATTATTATTTAGTGTTTTGCCTAGTTAAAGAAATATAAACATATTTTAAATCTTTGCCAATTAGTAATTATTTTTTTGGAACCCTAATGGTAGACCAGGACAATACAAAAAAAGGAGATTGGATAATATTTTGGAAAGAGAAATCTGTGGTATCAGGGCTCTTCAGATGAAAATACCACACCATTTCACCCTTACTTCATTATGTTTAGATTTCTCTTTGACCATTATAGTGTATAATTAAGTTAATATTAGATAACATAGAATGAGGTTGTTTACTTACCTATTCAAAGTGACGCCTGTTGCTCTCTAGAAACAGTGCACATGTGAGGACTTGTGGTTGTTTGGGGCCTGTCAACTCTGTTCTAAAAGTAACCTTCCTTCTTCTAGGAAATTTTATTTTTAAAGTTGTTTAAAGTTAGAAAAGCTGTCCGAAAAGAATCATTAGAAATTTTAAAGATTGTGAAAATATGTATTAATTTCTTGTTTCCATTGATTTAAGTCAAAATTATATTTAAAATTATAAATTAATTGAATTATAAAACATTTATTATGATTCAAATTCATTTATATTTGGTTTCCAGTTCCCTCCCACATAGGGCCTCCAATCCCGGTACATATTTTCAATCCCGGGATTCGGGATTGCTTTTTTCTCAATCCCGGGCCGGGATTGAAAAACATTTTCGTCTTTCTACGCCAAGAGGTATATCGTTTCGTTCGATATATTTTTATTTTTTTCTTTTATATAGTGCCATTCCTGATGTGATTGCTCTGAATGAGATTGGTGTTTTGTGTAATTTAGGAATAATATAAAATTTCGGTATGTTTGTGTTTTTGTTGTAATTTATAATTTTTATTGAATTTTCTACATTTTTAATATATTTTTTTATTTTAGTTTAAGTTGCTCTTATGAAAGCGTATTTACTATTGTTATTAATTTCATTTTTTAGAAGGCCATGATAAAAGTTTTTACATATGATAGATACATTTTTGAACATTTATCTATTGGACATATGAGAAAATATTTTTTGTAAGCCTTCAAAAGTGTCTTTTAAGGAAGTAATTTCCGATTTATTAGGTTTTGTGTATTTTAGTGTGTTGTTATAATATATAAATATAGTTTTTTATTTCTTAATTTATATCTCCATTCTAGGAAAGTAAATTCAGGAATTTTGTGTTTTATACTAGATTTATTAATGAATATATCGATGTCTTTTAATATAGATTTAATTGTATTATTGAAATTGTGTTTGATCTGAGGTATATATTTATATCCTCTATTTAAAATGTTCTGGAGTTTGGGTTCCAAAAAAAAAGAATAATAGCTAGTTAATATATGTCCTGTAAATTTTAATTTATCTAGAACATTGTGGCAATTACATTTAGATTTTTTTTAATTTGTGAGATTACTAATCAACGGGTTATAATTGCATAATATACTGCCTATATTTTTGTTATATTTCCAGGTAGTTTTATAATTTAAACCCTTTATAGGAAATAAACTGTTGATAGATTGGTCATTAAATATATCATTAAATTTGAAATTATCAAATAATTAGTTACTGAATTTAATCATAATATTAATTTGGTTAGTTTTTTTGTTTAATTTTTCTGTATTTGAAGATGTCGTTTGTGATATCTATTTATCTTTTAGAAATTTTGTAAATTTTAATATGTTCCATAAGTTTTATAAATTTGCTATTATTTAATTTGAATAATGTTTTAATAAAATTTTCAATTAAATTTTTTGTGTACATTTTGCTGGTGTTTAATAAGTTATTAAAGTTTATAGAGCCTAATTTGTTGGTAGTTTTACCTCTGGTTTTTACTGAATTATTATTAGAGAGAGAGAGTCATATATAGTCTAGTTATATATATTTTGTATTTGTAAATGTCTAACTATCAATATTATCATACCAACATAGCGGAGCCGGGTCATTCGTCTAATATATATATGATGAGGTATCCTGTCGACTCTCGCTATAGCTGTGATAACGGAGGGTCAAACTGGTAGTAACCGAGAGGGACAGTCAGGGCGTTGAGAGTTTTCCAGTACCTTTCTGCACCTTGGAGGACCTTTAACAGTTCTCACAGAGTACAGACAGTCGTTGTCGAGGCAGAGTGGAAAGCTTGGGAAAGTCCACACACAAAAAACGAAGAGACACAGTAATAGTAGGAAAGTTTCGTGAACAGATAAAAGTCGAGCTAAGAGCAAGATGGAAATAGAAGAGTTCTTACTGTTCTACATGATCGATGAGGTTGACCTGGGTACAATCGACGAGGTCTCACGCTGATGGTGTAGTGATTATATTTTTTTCGGCTAGGTAAGAGGTCTTATATCTTTGTGAGTGAGAAGGTATGCGGGAGTTTGGACTTTGAGCGGGTGCGAAGGGCGTGGGGCGTCAGCGATAGTCTACAACTTTTGACCTTGATGGCAACGACTTGCCTAATTCCTCTTTAGGGTTGTTGGACTTCTATCTAGATTTTAGACGTTTTTGAACTTATTCTCAATCTTGCTTTAGCTCAGCTCTTAATCTATTACAGAGTTTATTTTTATTCATCCTCAGTTTGTACAAAGTACATTACATATGATGATGTAATGACACATGTCAATCATACATATAATTATTTATAGATGTGTTTCTATTATACAACATGACAATCTTGTTATAAGTATTATACAATATAGGGTTGTTGGTATATATATATGTTATATTAAAATAATTTATTTAAAATGTTAAATTAAAATATTTTATTTAGAATTATGTTAAAATGTTATATGTTAAAATGTTATTTTATTTAAAGTTATAATTTCATAGATATAAATACTCTGTTTTAATCGACCGCCAGAGGTCACGCTTCTACTATATAAACTGATTGTTGTTCTTCCCCGGCTGGCCGACCCAAAGTTTTTGTAATTATGTAAATAATCTTTTGTTTTATTTATTTATACGCCTTAAGACAGGCATTACTTTAATCAATTATGTTTTTATATTTCTTAGCTCAATTAAAGCAATTTCTAATCTCTTTACCATTTTATTATTATTCAATCAAGAATTTAACCACGACTGCACCACCATAGATTAATCCTCAACATGATCCAAAACAACAGAAATCCCATCTTTTTATTTTTTTAAATATAATATAAGTCGACAGGATTACTTGTGCCAAAAGCAAAATTTTTCAAACTCAAATATGCAAATCTTCTAACCAAAAATAACTTTTTTCAATCAAAAATAGATCATTTCAATCAAAATAGCTCATTTCAATCAAAAATAACTCATTTTAAACAAAAAATAACCTACTATAAAAAAATACATAGCTCCAATTCAAGAAAACATATTCTCCACAAGCAAACAGCCATATTCGAAAATCGACTCCACCCATCCACTGCAACACCAGTCACCTCCATCTACAGCCAACTCCAGCCAGCATCATCCTTTTCAAGGTACTTTGTATTAAAAATTTTCCGCAGTTTACCTAATTTTAACTTGTAATTTTCACCCATGCTTCTAAATAGTTTTCAATCGCTTATTTGCTTAAATTTACCCTTTTTGTCAAATTATTTTTCTGTATCAATTTTGCCATAGTTGTTTTGACCTTTAAATTTTATCACACCCTTTAATCCTTTTAATCCTTAGTTTTTCTTTGTATAGTTAGCTCCTAAATGCCATAATATACCTCATGCCATTTTTTATCTTCAAATAATTTAAACCATTTACAAATATCATTTTTTAAAATTCTATATGTAAAACAGTCGGCCGGGAGGACAACAACAAAATAACATTACCTATTTCTCACATCTTCAATATTTTTCAAACTAGTCTTAAACCTTGTTAATCATATTCCCACTATATTTTTTCGTTAATGACAACAATACCTTATAGCTTCACATTTCTATCTTATATCTGAAATTCCCTGGCTTTTAATATTTTGATAGTTTAATTTCATTTCTTAATATGTTATTATTATCAAAAAAAAATATTTTTTACCCCCTTTTAAATTTTTTTAAATGCCATAATTTTGTTTCTCATTTCGCCTTACAAATATGTAAATTTACCGTGGTAAACATATGTAAATTTCAACTTTTGTTTTGTTCACCTTGAATCTTTTTTTTCAATGCCCATTCTTTATTCTTGCCATTAATTCATTTATCTTTAACATTATAATCATTTATCTTTATGTTCATTCCTTGTTTTCACATTTACTTTTTGTACATAAACTTTTGTCTCTACTTATTGCCTTTTCTCATAAATGCCTTTTTCTTATAATCATCAAATGTTTATAGCATTTCCATATATCTTTGCCAATTATTTTTTATATTGTTTTCTATGTTTTTCTTCTTTATTTTTCATTCACATACTTTTGCAATTATTTTGTTTTTAATGTTATCTTTTCTTTAAATTTTCCTTCCTCATTTTTGATGTTATATATGTGCATTTTTCTTGCTCTTTCCAATCTGTTGGTTAATAACAAACCAATATGATTAGGGAATATCACATTTTTACTCATCACCATATTTTTGTTATCATCATTCACACTTGTAATTTCCAATCTATTGGTTAACAATAAACCAATATGATTATGGATTATCACATTTTTATTTTCACTTGCTCCCAATTGTTTTGTTATTATTCATTTTTATCATTTATATAATGTTGTACTTTCCTGTCTATTGGTTACCATATTTAAAACCAATATGATAAGTGAATATCACCTCTCACATTATTTTCTTTCCATAAATCATTTTATCTTTTTTTTAACAATATTTTTTTTATCACTTTTCTCTTAATGAACCCATGTTATTTTCTTCACAGGGGGGAATGTTATATTAAAATAATTTATTTAAAATGTTAAATTAAAATATTTTATTTAGAATTATGTTAAAATGTTATATGTTAAAATGTTATTTTATTTAAAGTTATAATTTCATAGATATAAATACTCTGTTTTAATCGACCGCCAGAGGTCACGCTTCTACTATATAAACTGATTGTTGTTCTTCCCCGGCTGGCCGACCCAAAGTTTTTGTAATTATGTAAATAATCTTTTGTTTTATTTATTTATACGCCTTAAGACAGGCATTACTTTAATCAATTATGTTTTCATATTTCTTAGCTCAATTAAAGCAATTTCTAATCTCTTTACCATTTTATTATTATTCAATCAAGAATTTAACCACGACTGCACCACCATAGATTAATCCTCAACATGATCCAAAACAACAGAAATCCCATCTTTTTATTTTTTTAAATATAATATATATATGATTGATGAAAGTTTTGAATCACGATTAAAAATATAAATTATGAATATTTTGAGCTGAAAACCATAAAATATTTTTTTTTCAATAAATAAAATATTAATATCAATTTTTTTTCTTCAAAATTAAATATATCATATTAAAAAACAATATCGGCCATTTCAAAAATTTATTTAAAAATTAATCCGAAAATTATTTCAAATATTTTCCTGATCTTATATATAGATCTTCTCTAATCTGATTAATTAGAGTTTATTTTATTCGGTTAATTAAAATAACTTGCTTTTTTTGCAGTTTCTGATCGGTGTGATAAACTCCATTTGTAATTATATCTTCAAGATCCACAAAGATTTTAAAATGCCGCTCCTATAGCTAAAGTATTTTTTATCTATTTAAGAATTGTATTCTACACTCTTATTGTGTTTGCGATATATAGATGGTAATAAATGCTACAATATATAATTACACAATAGATATTATCATATATTAATACAAAGCAATAACGCGCCATCTATATTTAAAAATGAAGACATTAAGACGCGAATGAATATTTTTGATCGCAGTAAGGACGTAGAATTTTGATTTATTTGTGAAAAAAAATATTTGCCTCTTAATGTCTTCATTCGTTATATTATCATATATCATAATTATTAAACGTGTTACAATCCCACGGAATTTAAGTTAAACGCGACAGTTTGACGAAGATGTAATCACAAGTAGGAGGTTAAAAAATCTGTACACAGTCCAAATACCAGCGGACACAGGCAGTGATCGGTTTCTAAGTGAAAATCGTCGAGATTGAATTAGACAATGGAAATATCCTAGATAGGTATGTGTTATTCTACCAAGCATCTTCCACAAGTCCTTAATTGGAGGCTGTTAACTACCGACTGCTGTACAACTCCATCTCATTTCTATTCAGCCTTGTACGTGCCAATTATCGATACGATAAATCAAGAAAAAAACATCCACGAACGCGTTTAGCGCTGTTGGCGCTCGTCAGCGTGGAGTAGGCTGTAACCACTGCGACCAAAAATATTTTTGGTCCCAGAGGCTTCTTGAGAAACCAAGAAATGGGTATTTTAGGCCATATTTGCGTAAACACGCTTAACGCATGAAAAACAAAAACAAATAAAATAAAAGATAAGTGGGTCAGGTGTTGATATAAAAATAAAGAAGGCATTTCCTGACCACGAGCACATGTGCTTTTTAGATGGCAGAGCGCCATCTAGTGGAGCAAAAATAACCTAAACGTTTATTTAACTTGCTCCGTGATATTTAGCCAACCCAATATCTTGATAAATCAAGAAGTGACGAACGCCAACAGAGCGAAACGCGTTCGTGGATGGCTTTTTCTTGATTTATCAAGAAATTGAATTGGCCAAATATCACGGAGCAAGTTAAATAAACGTTTCGTTTATTTTTGCTTCACTAGACGGCGCTATGCCATCTAAAAAGCACATGTGCTCGTGATCAGGATATGCCTTATTTATTTTTAATAAAAACACCTGCCCTACCTTCCTTTTTTTTTTCTATTTTTTTTTTTCGTGTGTTAAGCGTATTTACGCAAATTTGGCCTCAAATACCCATTTATTGGTTTCTCAAGAAGCCTCTGGGACCAAAAATATTTTTGGTCGCAATGGTTACAGCGTACTCCACGCTGACGAGCGACAACAGCGCGAAACGCGTTCGTGGATGGCTTTTTTGATTTATCAAGAAATTGGGTTGGCCAAATATCACGGAGCAAGTTAAATAAACGTTTAGTTTATTTTTGCTCCACTAGATGGCGTCTGCCATCTGAAAAGCACATGTGCTCGTGGTCAAGAAATGCTTTCTTTATTTTTAATATATTTTTTATATATACATGGTAATTTAAACCAACAACCTCATATTGTATAATACCTATAACAAGATTTTCATGTATAATAGAAACACATCTATAAATAATTATACGCATGAATGACATGTGTCATTACATCACCATATGTAATGTACTTTGTACAAACTGAGGATAAATAAATAAAACTCTATAATATATTAAGAGTTTTGAGCTAAAGCAGAGATCGAGATGTAGCAGTCCCACAACAAGGACTAAAGATAGGAAACTGCCAGGGCGCTGCCAGAGTATACAATTTCGCTTCCGATCCACGCTCTTGTTGCATCCGCTGAAATTCATTACTTCCTCTCTCGGCAAAGTTATATAAGACCTCCGCCCGTGCGGAGAATATAGTCACTTTAAGTCCCTTCACCATCAGCGGAAGCCCTCGTCGGTTGTTACCAAGATCTATCTCATTCACCATGTAGCGCAGTAAGAATTCTTCTATCTCCATCTTTCGCTGCTTAGCTCGACTTTTATCGACTATTCTCCTTTTTTTGTGTGTGGACATTCCCAAGCTTTTCAATCTGGCTCGACCACGACTGCCTGTATTCCGTGAGAACTCTTAAAGGTCTTCCAAGGTGCAGCGAGGTACTGGAAAACTCTCCACGCCCTGACTGTCCCTCTCGGTTACCACAACACAGCGAGAGACCCTCGGTTATCACAGTATAACGAGCGTCGACAGGATCTCACATCATAGCTTAAGTCGATTAGATACCTCACCACATATATATATCACACACGCGCGTACAATTAGTAATATATGAATATATATTAAAAACAAAAAATTAAATTTGTGCAATATTTAATATGTTTAAAATATAATGGCTTGGGAAAATTTCAGTACGTTTTTCTGTTAAGAGAGGGCATTGGAAGAAATAGTGAACCAAATTATCATCCATGAGATCCTTACAAAGTAAACAGCTCCGGCCATTTTCTTTCCAGAAGTCTTTTCTTTCTTCCCTGAAAAATTGCCATAAAACTCTATGTTGTGCAACTAGTCTTTTGTTGTGAAGCGAGATATTTAATCGTAGGTACTCCTCTGTCATGAATGATTCACTCAAAAATTTGTAGTGAGAAAAGTGGGTTGAATCAGTGATTTTCATCTGATCGTTTTGAATTAGTTGGTCTGTGGTGGTTCTAATTATGCCTGGCAATTATTTCTGTATGGCTAAGTAGTCTTCGCAGCCCTTAAGAAAGGAATATCCCTTAGAGTCTAGAATTTTTATTAAATTTTGAGTAAAACTGTTTTCTATTTCCTTTTTCGCGGTGACTTTCCAGAGATAGTTTAAGCAAACATGTGGTAATCTGCTCGTCTCCATTTTTAAAATCCTGACCCAAAACTTTAATGTGAGTTTTACAGCATTAAGTTCAGTTGATATTCTTCCACATTCTCTTCTGAGGATATATCCTGGCGTGAAGTTTGGTAAGTCTAAGAGACGACGAAGAAATGCATCTTGGGTATTATTGACTGTCTTCAGCTGGTTAATTGCCCACATTGGTGCCACATATAGTAACGTAGGAAAAACAATAGTGTCAAGAAGTTTCATTACTGAGGTAAAGGACTTTATTCGCGCCTTTGTAAGGATTTTCCAAAGTGCATTAATTGCATTCAGTGCCTCGTTTCTAAAGTATTGGGAAGCATATTGGGTCGTGATTTTTGTAGTCAGAGGGTAACCCAGATATGTATACTTAGCTACGATTGTCAGGGGTTGCTGACCCCAAAACCATGTCTCGGAACGAGCTGTTCTTCCACCGTTTCTAAACACCATTATTTTAAATTTATTTTGGTTTAACGTTAGGTAGTTCTCTTCTAAGTACTTTTTAAGTAAATTAATCTTCGATTGCAAATTTATTTTCGATTCTCCTAAGATCACTATGTTGTCTGCATACAGTAAAAGGTGTATAGTTCCATAATTCTCAAGATTTATGCCTGGCAATTCTGATTCATCGAACAGGGGTACCAGATCGTTTAGAAGGAGAATGAATAAATAAGGTGACAACGGCTCCCCCTGCAATACTCCCGCTTGTATTTTGATAGCCTCCGTGAAGGAACCCCGCCATCTGACTGTTGCCGTCATTTGGGTATAATAGTTCTTAATTAGTTTAATAAATCTACAGCTCAGACCATTTAATGCTAATTTTTTCCAAAGTATATGATGCGGCACAATATCAAAGGCCTTCCTTAGGTCAATGAAGAAGGCATATAACTTTCCCCTTCTACGGCTAAGGGTCATTTGAATTAATGATACGAGCATGAAAATGTGGTCCTGACAAGAGTAGCCTTTTCTAAAACCAGCCTGATTTTCTGCCAAAATTGACTTTCTCTCCATCCAATCATTCAATCTTGTCTTCAAGATAGATGTAAATAATTTCGATAGGTTAGAAATCAGAGATATTCCTCTGTAATTTGACGGGTTGTCCGGATCTCCATTTTTAAATATTGGGTGGATTATGGTTTTTGTCCATTGTCGTGGAACTTATGATGTCCCTAAGATTTTATTAAATAAGTTCCTGAGATAAATTGTATGTTCTTCTAATAAATATTTAATCGCTTCGTTAGAAATCTCATCAAGTCCTGTAGCCTTATTTTTACCCAATTTGGAAATTTCCGTGGTAACCTCAGTTAGAGATATTTCACAATCTAATTCGGGGTCAATTTCCAATATCTCAAGTGGTAACTGTACAACCATTGTTAAATTTGAACCAAGTAACTCCCGATAGAAGACCTGCCAGTCTGCAATAGAAATTTCACCTTGTAGGTTATTCCTATATTTAAGTGAATTAATAGTCTTCCAAAATTGGGAAGGATCTTTTACATTACTGAGGATAACTTGAATTTTGTCAGTTTATTCCCTTTTTTTGAGCTTTAGGATAGCTGAATATTTCTTATTACTCGACAAGTATGCAATTTTATCGGCCGAGATATTATGTTTTACGTATAATTTAAGATTTTGTTTCATTTCCTTTTTAGCCAAATAACAGTCTTTGTCGAACCATGGCTTAGAATTTGTTGTTGTTTTTTTGTTTTTGCCTTCATCCGCGTCCCCGAGCATAACATTGCTGTTTGAATTAAACCAGTAAAATCCTCAGCCTGAGTATCAATTGTGGAGTCAGCTGGATGTTCGGGAGTTAATTCGTTTAAAGTTGTTATATATGTTGGGATTTTATCTACTGACCAGGAAAATTTAATCTTGGCACTAGGCTCCATGTAACAATTTTCAGTTTTAGTATTTGGGCCAATAAACTTTAAAATTATTGGTAAGTGATCCGAATATGGCATACAACCAATTTCAAAATCTGCTATGTGTTCAAGCACCGCAGGTGAGACAATCGCCAGATCTAACACAGAAGAGCCTCTTCCGGAGATGAATGTGAATTTACCACTTTTATCATTAATGGATCTACCATTTATTATAGTTAAGTAATTTTTATCAAGAAAGTCAATAAATATTTCCGCTTTAGCAGATTTTGTTAGATCACAGGAATTTCGGGTAGTTGAAATAAGGTTTGAAGTATCTATCAAATTATGGTAACCCCCCAGATTGCCAATACGGACATTCAGGTCGCCGACCAGTATTATTTAAAACCCGTTATATATCTTATTTTCCATCAAATGAAATAGTCGTCCAAGGTTTGTAGCATGCGTATCGTTTGGGGGTAGATATACGAATATTACACAGATCGCTGGTGAGTCATTGTCTAAACTTGGATTGAGTGTGACTGCAATCCAAGAGGTTTCGATTTCAACATTGTCAATTTGGGACTGTAGTTTTTTTTATTTATGCCAAGAATTATACCTCCGGAGCTTCTCCCTTTATCTGTTGACTTTACAGCAGGTGATTGATACACTCCGAAGTTCGCCAGGTTCAAGTCGATATTGAAGTGGCACCAAGTTTCTGTAAGCGCGAACATCTCAAATTGTTTCAAATATTCGAACAGTGGAAAGAGAGAATTTATCCTAAAAAAAACGTTTATTTTCCAATACATGAATCGTTCGTTTTTAGCTATGTCAACCATTGGTTCTATTTTTTTCGATCTTAATTTTATTATGTTTCAGATTTGTGCCCTTAAGTTGACTTTCTTTAATAGTATGAGTCTTGCTATGTAAAATATGAGGAGTTCCTGTGAGTTGAGTTTTGTTTCTAGATTGTACATCTTCATTTGTATGTATTTTATTACCTGAATATTTACATCTCTCTATTTACAGAGATCCGCGGGTGTGCCTCTAGCTATATTAGTTCTCCTTTGGCGTTCACCACCTGTCCCTCCACTACCATGTAGTTGATGCCGTTTAGGAGAAGTTTATTATCCCTCAACTTCGATCCTATACCTTTCTTGTAAAGTTCCTTTCTCTTTTCTATCAAAATTTTTCTCTGCTCTCTAATCTGGGGGCTGTAATCCCTGCTCATAAAAATATTGAGTATTCGAAGTTTGGATGAGTTCTTTAGGAGACTTATTCTGGACTCGTGATCAGGAACTTCAATCAGAATAGGCGCCTTTGGTCCCCTGCCCAGGCGATGACATTCGGCAATTACCACATCATCAGTAATCTGCATATCTTCCGCCATTAACTTCTTGACCTTTTGTAGCAGCATTTCCCGACTGTCAGTCTCTGCTGATTCGATGCCATATATTATTAAGTTGTTTTCTCGGGCTCGTCTCTCCAAAGCCTCCGCGCGTTCTTCCGGATTCCTTATTTTTAGGGTATTGTGAGAAATTGACCTCGTGTTAGTCGCCAGTGCATATGTGCACGAAGCTATAGATGTTTCTATTCCCGTCATTCTTCGTTCTCAATCCTCCATCTTCTGCTCAATATTAAGCAACCTTGCATCCATTTTCTCTCCCAATCTGTTCACTTCAGCCGAAAGGTTAATTATCAGTTGCTTTAAATCGTCCATTGGTGCCTGGTCTGGAGTTGAGTGAGGCATATTTGTCAATATGGCCTGTCTTTTCGGCCCTGGATTTAGTTCTATACATCCAATTATCAATAAGGCCGTGATCACTTTTAGCCAGTAAGCCATCGAACAGTGCTTCAAACTTACACCAGTTCTATCCCTGTAATATTTCATCTTATTGAGTTGAGTCTTAAAATCGGCAAATTTTACCGTAAGCTCTATTTACCTTGTTATGCAAATCACCAGGTATAAAACAATCATTAAATATCCAAATTTTGCAATTAATCTCATTTTGTTTCCCCGTTAACTTTATTTTACTTTTCAATATGATATATATAGTATTATTTAGAAGATCGAATTTGAAAAATCAAAAAGCAAAAAGAAAATATTTTTAGGTCAAAAAAGAAAGAAATAAAGTACACTTATCTGGAGCCGTAGCGCGGTGCGACCGTCCAGCCATGCCTCCTAGCGGCGAATTAAAAAGATATATATAAATAAAAAAATATCTAGAGATAAACTACACGATTTTAGCCAAAAGGCCGAGAAACGATATTTTATATATAGAGATGACTGGGCTTCGTGTGTCTTCTGCTCGAGTGAATGTTTCGCAGGTAGAATTTTGTTCCCGCCTACTGAAAATTATTATCTGGTTTCGCCCGTGGTCTGTTTTAGTGAATATTCCCCTAAAGAATTTTGTTTATGTCAATCAAGCATGATACAGCAATAATGTCATAATCATTTCTGACTAAAAAAATATTTTTGCTCAGTACTTGGTTAATTATAATTTTTCTTGGTTAAAGCGCGACAAAAAAACTCTTCCAGATTTAACTCCCTGTCCTGTTCAAATTTCAGCGAGATTAGTTACATATTGAGGGCGTGCATAGCCGACAAACATATATATATATATATATGTTACCGGCTTCGCCGGTTTTATCCTAGTAAAATTTTGCCTAACGAACATTTGTTAAAACGATTCTAGCTAACATCCAATCCCTATATTGAATCTACACTTGTCTATACTCTCGATAATTTGAAATTTTTTCCAGGTCCCTTTAAAAATACTCGATAAGTTGAATAAAATCAATATTAATTGGTCCACTCGGTAATTTGAAGTTGAAGGAATAGTATCTTGCCACAAACGAACATTTGTAAATAACTGTATTCAGCGAATGTTACCGGCTTCGCCGGGTTTTTACCCGAGTAAAAGTTTGCCTAGCGAACATTTGTTAAAACGATTCTAGAAAACATCCAATCCACCTATATTTTGATTTATAATCGTATATAAATATTGTTATATGCGTTTGAATATATTTTTGAAACATAATTTTTTTTTGAACATTTATTAATTTTTATATAAGATATTGTCACGTTTGTGGAATTTATAATTAATTATTTCTTTTTTTTCTCAATGAATTATGTATATTAATTTAAAAATTCATTTTTGTTATCATCATCACATACAATGTAATTTTTTATATAAACAAACGATAAAAAAACAACAACAATTAAATTTACATCTTTGTTATTATAAAACAACAGCAAATTAAATTAACAATGTAAAAATATATTTTAACATTATAACATTTTAACATTTAACACAAAAACGTTACAATATTTTCTTTAAATATATATTATTATTGATATGCCAAGTTTTTTTACAACGTCTTTGGAATATTATATTACTATATTTCTAATTAAATATATTATACTTGGAACACATTCTAGCATTTTTACAATTTATAAATGTAATTTCACCAGAGACCGCGAGAGGCGCTGCTTGCGAGTGAAAGTAGAAAATTTGCAAATAAAATTGCAGATAATATTTATTTCAAATCGAATTCAAACCAGAAATCTTACCAGTAGTATAGTAAATAACTTCCTAAAGTTTCACGGCGATTGGATAATCTTACCATTTAAAAACATTCATCGTGTGAACAAACTAACATTCAACGTGTAAACAAACCACGTGTTAATTATTAACCAATCAAATTCATTTATCGTCGCGACCAGTGCTGCGCTCAAGCGGTAAAAGGCTGGAACTATCGCTTGTTGGTTTTTTATTTTTAAAAAATCACATTAACTTTTTTAGTTTTTTGAATAGCCTATATGTTAAAAGAAATCTTCAGCTACCTACATGCGATATTTCATAATGATTGATTCAGTAGATTTTGCGCTACGCGATAACAAACATCGATTTTGGATTTCATTTTTATAGATATAAGGATATATATTTAAAAATGCCTATTTTGGATCATAAAGTTTTTATTTCCGATATTTCGTGTGGCAACTCGCCAAACTTCTTCGGGGAACAAGATTGTTTTGATAAGCTCGCGTATCAATTCACGAGTATGTACAACTGCTATAAAATTTTAAAATATCTAAAATCTACAATATGCATGTTTATAAATATAATTAATAATAATAAAATGATATATAAAATATTAATATATAGAGAATAAATAAATATATATACTTTTAAAATAAAAGAATTGAAAATCAGTAATTTGTTATATATATATATATTGTGAAAAAATAGTACAAATGTAGCATTGTACTGGGATAAGGTGCATAAATCATGAAAAAAGAAAAAGGCATCTCCTTATCGTGCAACTGAAAGTTGCTGATGGCTGAGCGCCATCTATCGGAATAAATATCAACTATTCTCGTTGATTTTTTTTATTCCATAATTGGCCAAATACCCATTCTTGATTAATCAAGAAAAGCTAACCACGGACGCGTTTCGGGCTGTTGGCCCTCATCAGCGTGGTGCAAGCTGTACCTCAAAGACCAAAAAAATTGGTCATTAAGGCATCCTGAAAAATCATGAAACGGGTAGTTAAGGCCAGAATTGCGTGAGGACTCTACACAATGTGAAAAAATAGTACAAATGTAGCATTGTACTGGGATAAGGTGCATAAATCATGAAAAAAGAAAAAGGCATCTCCTTATCGTGCAACTGAAAGTTGCTGATGGCTGAGCGCCATCTATCGGAATAAATATCAACTATTCTCGTTGATTTTTTTTATTCCATAATTGGCCAAATACCCATTCTTGATTAATCAAGAAAAGCTAACCACGGACGCGTTTCGGGCTGTTGGCCCTCATCAGCGTGGTGCAAGCTGTACCTCAAAGACCAAAAAAATTGGTCATTAAGGCATCCTGAAAAATCATGAAACGGGTAGTTAAGGCCAGAATTGCGTGAGGACTCTACACAATGTGAAAAAATAGTACAAATGTAGCATTGTACTGGGATAAGGTGCATAAATCATGAAAAAAGAAAAAGGCATCTCCTTATCGTGCAACTGAAAGTTGCTGATGGCTGAGCGCCATCTATCGGAATAAATATCAACTATTCTCGTTGATTTTTTTTTTTTTTTATTCCATAATTGGCCAAATACCCATTCTTGATTAATCAAGAAAAGCTAACCACGGACGCGTTTCGGGCTGTTGGCCCTCATCAGCGTGGTGCAAGCTGTACCTCAAAGACCAAAAAAAATTGGTCATTAAGGCATCCTGAAAAATCATGAAACGGGTAGTTAAGGCCAGAATTGCGTGAGGACTCTACACAATGTGAAAAAATAGTACAAATGTAGCATTGTACTGGGATAAGGTGCATAAATCATGAAAAAAGAAAAAGGCATCTCCTTATCGTGCAACTGAAAGTTGCTGATGGCTGAGCGCCATCTATCGGAATAAATATCAACTATTCTCGTTGATTTTTTTTATTCCATAATTGGTCTTTGAGGTACAGCTTGCACCACGCTGATGAGGGCCAACAGCCCGAAACGCGTCCGTGGTTAGCTTTTCTTGATTAATCAAGAATGGGTATTTGGCCAATTATGGAATAAAAAAAATCAACGAGAATAGTTGATATTTATTCCGATAGATGGCGCTCAGCCATCAGCAACTTTCAGTTGCACGATAAGGAGATGCCTTTTTCTTTTTTCATGATTTATGCACCTTATCCCAGTACAATGCTACATTTGTACTATTTTTTCACATTGTGTAGAGTCCTCACGCAATTCTGGCCTTAACTACCCGTTTCATGATTTTTCAGGATGCCTTAATGACCAATTTTTTTTGGTCTTTGAGGTACAGCTTGCACCACGCTGATGAGGGCCAACAGCCCGAAACGCGTCCGTGGTTAGCTTTTCTTGATTAATCAAGAATGGGTATTTGGCCAATTATGGAATAAAAAAAATCAACGAGAATAGTTGATATTTATTCCGATAGATGGCGCTCAGCCATCAGCAACTTTCAGTTGCACGATAAGGAGATGCCTTTTTCTTTTTTCATGATTTATGCACCTTATCCCAGTACAATGCTACATTTGTACTATTTTTTCACATTGTGTAGAGTCCTCACGCAATTCTGGCCTTAACTACCCGTTTCATGATTTTTCAGGATGCCTTAATGACCAATTTTTTTGGTCTTTGAGGTACAGCTTGCACCACGCTGATGAGGGCCAACAGCCCGAAACGCGTCCGTGGTTAGCTTTTCTTGATTAATCAAGAATGGGTATTTGGCCAATTATGGAATAAAAAAAATCAACGAGAATAGTTGATATTTATTCCGATAGATGGCGCTCAGCCATCAGCAACTTTCAGTTGCACGATAAGGAGATGCCTTTTTCTTTTTTCATATATATATATGTATAGTAGTGGGCTATATGGTTTTAAATTGTAAGTATAGTTGAGGAATGTCTATTTTTCGGTTGATACTGTTTTTATCTTCTATTGAGGTCCAGCTTTCTAGAAAAAGTCTTGAATGTTTATCCTTGATATTTGGATATACTATTTCTGTTGGTCGAAATTTGGTATGTGGTCCTGTTTCAGTGCGTGGTCTACTGAAAGGGAAAGAGGGCTATAGTTTTTAAGGGCTGTCCGGTGTTGATTGGTTCTTTCTTCCAGAGTTTTTCCTGTCTCTCCTATGTATGTAGCTGGGCAAGATCGGCACGGGATTCTGTAGATTAGGTTGGATTTCTGACTGTTGTTTGTGTTATGTTTGGTATCGGGATGGCGGAGAAGTGTTTTAAGTTGGATGGTGTCTGGTATATGGTCTTGATGTTATATTTCTTGAGGGTTCTGCTGATTCTTTCAATGCCGTAGCTGTACGGAAGTGTGCAGTATAATTTCTGAGATTGGCTATTGGAAGGAGGGATGAATGTTGATCTGTGGAATTGTCTTTTGATGAATTCTGTGGGATAACTATTGCTTTGTAATTCATTCAGTAGTATTGTTCTATCTTGTTGTGCCTTTTCTAGATTATTGGAGCAATGAGTAGATATTCTTTTTGAGAGGGTTTTTATAACAGATATTTTATGGTTAATAGGATCGAATGAGCTGAAATTTAAGTAACCACCTGTGTGAGTTTTCTTACGGTAAATGCCTGTTTCTATTTTAGAGCTGTTTCTGGTGAGAATTATATCTAAGAATGATAAAGAGTTTTTTTCTTCTATTTCATGTGTAAATGTGAGAAATGGTTTTATATTGTTCAAGAAATTCAGAATGCTTGTTGTATTGTTGTTTTCGGTTATGCAAAGAATGTCGTCAATATATCTCTTCCAGAATGTTATTTTTAGCTGATTATTATATATTATTGATTTTTTGGTCAATATTATTCATGAAAATGTTTGCCAGAGCTGAAGATATTGGGTTGCCCATCGGGAGGCCTTTGATCTGTTTGAAGTATTGATTCTTGTAGTTAAAGTAGCTGAATGATAGGCACAGTTTGAGTAGGTCTATGAGGGCTTCCTTTGGTATAGACAATGGTAGGTTGGGGTGGGCATTCAAGAATTTTCTCCGTTATTTGAGTTCTTGAAATTATTTCTATTGCTGCTGTGGAGTTGGGAATAGTATGAAGTAATTCTTTATGAAAAGGTGAAATTATCGAGGAAAGGTATTTCGACAAGGGGTATATGAGGGTGCCAACGTAGGATACAATGGGGCGTAAAGGGCTGTTTTGCTTGTGTACCTTTGGTAGGCCATAAAATATAGGCAAGTTAGTGTTTGCTGCTTTTAGTTTGTCGAATGTTTTGCTATCCAATTTATAATTACGTTTTATTTTGTTCAATTGTCTATTGAATTCTTTGATAATGTTCGCTAGGGGGTTATTAGGTAACAGTTCATATACATTTTGATCTTCAAGTAGCTGCTTGATTTTGTTATCATAATCCATCGTGTCCATTATAACAGTATTTTTGCCTTTATCTGAAAGAGAAATTACAATACTCTTGTTTGCCTTTAAGGAATTTATTATATTTCTTTCATCTTGCGTAAGATTATTCTTATTCTGTCGGTTCAAGCTTTTGAGGATGGGCACTATTTCTGTTCTAACCTTTTTTTTTCTTCATTTGGTATGTTCTTAATTGAAGTTTCAATGCTTGCTATTGTTTTTGGGATGTTTATTTTCTGTGATGAGACGAATTTGAGACCTTTTGCTAATAGTGGTATGGTTTCTGGTGTGAACTGTTGTTTCGACAGATTGATTACATTACTTTCCTTGTGATGGTTTTTGGGGTTATGCTTCCATCTGTTGAGTTTTTGACTTTGGCGATTGTACATACCAGCTCTTCTATTTCTGCATTCTGTCTCGATATATTCAGTTAAATGTTTGAAATGTAAATTATCCATTATTCCTTGAACTATAGGCAGGAGAGTTTGTAGAGTTAATTCAATTCTGCGGAGGTTAAAATGACAGTTTTTTATTCTGGCATTCAAAAGCTTTTTGCTAGTTTGATTTATAATTTTGTGTGAATAATTAGTTCGAATTGGATCTTTGAGCATTAGAGATGGTGGAATTATGTTGTCCTTCAAGCATCTGTGGTTGAATTCCAAGTGTTGTTTCCAAGTGCTGGAGGATAAACGGAGATTTTCAAATTCAAAGGAAAGTAATGTAATCAATCTGTCGAAACAAGAGTTCACACCAGAAACCATAACACTATTAGCAAAAGGTCTCAACTTCGTCCCATCACAGAAAATAAACATCCCAAAAACAATAGCAAGCATTGAAACTTCAATTAAGAACATACTAAATGAAGAAAAAGAAAAGGTTAGAACAGAAATAGTGCCCATCCTCAAAAGCTTGAACCGACAGAATAAGAATAATCTTACGCAATATGAAAAAAATATATAATAAATTCCTTAAAGGCAAACAAGAGTATTGTAATTTCTCCTTCAGATAAAGGCAAAAATACTGTTATAATGGACCCCCTAGCGAACATAATCAAAGAATTCAATAGACAATTGAACAAAATAAAACGTAATTATAAATTAGATAGCAAAACATTCGACAAACTAAAAGTAGCAAACACTAAATTGCCTATATTTTATGGCCTACCAAAGGTACACAAGCAAAACAGCCCTCTACGCCCCATTGTATCCTACGCCGGCACCCCCATATACCCCTTGTCGAAATACCTTTCCTCGATAATTTCACCTTTTCAGAAAGAATTACTTCATACTATTCCCAACTCCACAGCAGCAATAGAAATAATTTCAAGAACTCAAATAACGGAGAACAGTCGCCTGGTCTCCTTTGATGTTGAATCACTGTATACCTCAATCCCACATGATGAAGCTATTGCAGAAATTTCAGAATTCTTGAATGCCCACCCCAACCTACCATTGTCTATACCAAAGGAAGCCCTCATAGACTTACTCAAACTGTGCCTATCATTCAGCTACTTCAACTACAAGAATCAATACTTCAAACATATCAAAGGCCTCCCGATGGGCAACCCAATATCTTCAGCTCTGGCAAACATTTTCATGAATAATATTGATCAAAATCAATAATAGATAATAATCAGCTAAAAATAACATTCTGGAAGAGATATATTGACGACATTCTTTGCATAACCGAACACAACAATACAACAAGCATTCTGAATTTCTTGAACAATATAAAACCATTTCTCACATTTACACATGAAATAGAAGAAAAAAACTCTTTATCATTCTTAGATATAATTTTCACCAGAAACAGCTCTAAAATAGAAACAGGCATTTGCCGTAAGAAAACTCACACAGGTGGTTACTTAAATTTCAGCTCATTCGGTCCTATTAACCATAAAATATCTGTTATAAAAACCCTCTCAAAAAGAATATCTACTCATTGCTCCAATAATCTAGAAAAGGCACAACAAGAAAGAACAATACTACTGAATGAATTAAAAAGCAATAGTTATCCCACAGAATTTATTCATTAGACAATTCCACAGATCAACATCCATCCCTCCTTCCAATAGCCAATCTCAGAAATTATACTGCACACTTCTGTACAGCTACGGCATTGAAAGAATCAGCAGAACCCTCAAGAAATATAACATCAAGACCATATACCAGACACCATCCAACTTAAAACACTTCTCCGCCATCCCGATACCAAACATAACACAAACAACAGTCAAAAATCCAACCTAATCTACAGAATCCCGTGCCGATCTTGCCCAGCTACATACATAGGAGAGACAGGAAAAACTCTGGAAGAAAGAACCAATCAACACCGGACAGCCCTAAAAACTATAGCCCTCTTTCCCTTTTAGTAGACCACGCACTGAAACAGGACCACATACCAAATTTCGACTCAACAGAAATAGTATATCCAAATATCAAGGATAAATATTCAAGACTTTTTCTAGAAAGCTGATCCTCAATAGAAGATAAAAACAGTATCAACCGAAAAATAGATATTCCTCAACTATACTTACAATTTAAAACCATATAGCCCACTACTATACATATATATATATATATAACAAATTACTGATTTTCAATTCTTTTATTTTAAATGTATATATTTATTTATTCTCTATATATAAATATTTTATATATCATTTTATTATTATTAATTATATTTATAAACATGCATATTGTAGATTTTAGATATTTTAAAATTTTATAGCAGTTGTACATACTCGTGAATTGATACGCGAGCTTATCAAAACGATCTTGTTCCCCGAAGAAGTTTGGCGAGTTGCCACACGAAATATCGGAAATAAAAACTTTATGATCCAAAAAAAGGCATTTTAAATATTGTAATATAGGGATTGCTCTATTTTCAAACATATATATAAATATTTTGAAAATAGGGCAATTCATACTTAATTCATTAGATAATAAAAGGCATATTTTGGATTTAATAAAATATTATAAAGGTTGCCTCGATAAAGGTTGGCGTTCAGCCAGCCGAAATATTGGCAAAATAAATATTTTATTAAATCCAAAATATGCCTTTTATTATCTAATATATATATATATACTAGCGGATGTGTACCCGGCTTCGCCCGGGTTTTATCCGAGTGAAAGTTTGCCTAACGAATATTATTGATAATAATATTCAGGAACACAGAGAATATTATGATAATAATGATAATAATATTCCGTACATTATATAATTATATAATATATAAAATATATTTTTCGAGCAAACATATCCACTCTCTCACTGAATAGATTTTGAAAAAGATATATATAAATTGAAATATCTAGAGATATACTACTTGATCTTAGCCAAAAGGACGAGAAACGATATTTTATATTAAGAGATGACCTGGCTTCGTGTGTCTTCTGCTCGAGTGAATGTTTCGATGGTAGATTTTGTTCCTGCTTACTAAAAATTATTATTTGGCCTTTCCCGTGGTTTGCTTTAGTGAATATTCACCTAAAGAATTTTGTTTATGTCAATCAAGCATGATAATAAATATTGTCATAATCATTTCTGACTAAAAAAATATTGTTGCTCAGTACTTGGGCAACTACGGGCAAAGTGCGACAAAAAACTCTTCCAGATTTGACTCTGTCCTTTTCAAATTTCAGCGAGATTAGTTACATATTGAGGGCGTGCATAGCCTACAAACATATATATATTCATGTTCGTGGCTTCGCGCGGGTTTTACCCGAGTAAGAGTTTGCCAAACGACCATTTGTTAAAAGGATTCTAGCAAACATCCAATCCCTACTGAATCTATACTTGTCTATACTCTTGATAATTTGAATTTTTTCGGTACCTTGAATTGGCCTATCGAACATTTGTTAAAACGATTCTAGAAAATATCCAATCCACCTATATATAGATTTATGAACGTATATTAAATTTTTATATGTGTTTAAATGTTTATTTGAAACACAATTATTTTGAAAACATTTATTAAATTTTAAATAAAATATTTTCTCTAAATATATTTTAATATTGAAATGCCAAGTTTTTTTTACAACGTCATTGGAATATTATATTACTAAATCCTCATATAAAATATTAAATTTATTATACTTGGAACACATTTGAGCATTTTTACAATTTATAAATGTAATTTCAGCAGAAGCCGCTAGAGGCGCTTCTTGCGAGTGAAAGCAGAAAATTTGCAAATAAAATTGCAACGAATATTTATTTCAAATCAAATTTAAACCATAAACCTTCTCAGCAGTATAGGGAATGACTTCCTAAAGTTTCACTGCGATTGGATAATCTTACAATTTACAAACATTCATCGTGTAAACAAACTACGTTTAAAATAAATAATCAATCAAATTCATTTATTGTCGCGACCAGTGCTGCGCCAAGCGGTAGAAGGCTGGAACAAACGCTATTTGGTTTTACATTAAAAAAAAAACACATTAACCTTTTTAGTTTTTTGAATAGCCTATATGTTAAACAAAATCTTCAGCTACCTAAATGCTAAATTTCATAATGTTTGATTCTGTAGATTTTGCGCAACGCGATAACAAACATCGATTTTGGATTTCATTTTTATAGATATAAGGATATATAGAACTCAACACGCTAGTTTGTAGATCATGTAATCATAAATGAGACAATGAAGTTAGATTCAGAAAAAGACCCAGGCAAAGTTAAAATAAGATTTGTCGAGATTGCATTATTTAGATTTCCTGAATTATCACGTGGAACCTTCCAATGGATCTTCCACAAGCCATTGGTGTGTGTTGAAACCAGTCTATTTCCAGATATTTCATATCAGACCTACCTTCCCCGTGTCTTGCCTCTCTAAGGTCCCATCTCACTTATTGTATTTTGTGTATAAACTCAAACGTTTGAAACAAAAAGCTTATGATTGCTATTGATTATGGTGCGACAACATTAAGCCGTCATAATTATGCCGAGTACTTCACAGAGGATAGAACCTGGAGATCAAAGCGACGTCGGAGATTTTTTTCATGCAACCCACAAATCTCTAATCAAGTTTAGTTTTAAGAGATCCTCTAAAAGTATATAAAAGCCTAAGAAAATGAATAATGCAATTTACATTGATTTCGAGGGATGTTATATACAGGATAGAATTTTTGCTAAACAATGTCAACATTTTTTTTTATATAACCCGACTTATAAATTAGAAAATTTTCACGAAGTTAAAGTTTGTAAAAACTGGAATACAGAGTAATAACAGCTGCACGTAGCCGAGATGTTACAATTGTTTATTCACTTGCATATAAAAATATAGTTAAACAAATCATAGAACAAATTCTCTAATGTGTGCCCGCTATATGAAAAACAATTAGATAGAATAATCCAAAGAATACAATATTTTATCCCATCAATGAATGATAAGAAACACTCAGTATATAAACAATTTATTACAATGTAGTTAATGCACATAACTATACTATAAGAATGAAAATATAAGGTGTATATTGTTACATCAATTTTAATGCGCCTTACATTTATTAAAAATATTATATGATATTTAATATTTATTTAAAACAGAATATTTAGATTATCATCATTCCTTTTGTAATATTTATTGTACATATATCTTGATTGGTTATTGGAGTGAGAGAGGACCTAGAGGAAGACTGCAGATCACGACCTACGAGGAAGACCACGAATAAATAAACACAATAACTTTCAAAGGTAATTTATTTTTATTTACTTTTATTTATTTACTTTTACTTTTATTTATCTGTTTTGAATATGGAAACCCGCTCGGGAAACTTGTAAAACACCAAGAAGGAAGAAACCAAGGTCGACGACCCTGCAAAGCTGCAACTTGGTGCAACAATATAGAGCGAAAGTTCAGGAAAAGGTTCAATAGCACAACCAGTGAACTACAATCCAATATTACAGAGGGTGTTCACACTTATAGGAAACGAGCGCCCGGTGTAAAAAAAGGAACTATTACTTTATTTAAAAAAATAAACAACGTGGGATTCGAAAAGGTTCAAGCTAATTCTAACACGCAATACATTTTTTAAAATTATTTTTAAAAAATGCCTTTCAAATACAATAATTTCATGAGAGGTTATATTTTTGGACTTTCCAGAGTTATTCTTACCTATTTGGACGTAATTAAAATATGCAAACAAGATGATACCAACATTTCCAAAAAAGGTATTTATAATATTATTCACGACAAAAAAATCAAGTTTTTATTCAAAGCACCTACAAAAAGATTTAGGCCTAAAAGCTACATGCTACAAAAGTACATGCGGTTCACAAATTGTTTCAGAGCCATATTCGTCAGCGACACACTATCAGCAGATATTTTATGAAAATCTCTTGGCTGCTGATAGATGGAAATTTATTGTTACATATGACGAAGCATGGGTATATTTAACCGATTGCGACAGAAAAAGAGCTACATACTATCAAAAAAGGGTGGAAAAATCTAGGCCAATTTGGTTGAAGGAATGTGCCGAAAGTTACCCCAAAGGATTTATAGTGGCATGCGGTATATCATATGAAGGAAAATTAAAAATGAGAAAAGTTGAAAGAAATGCCAAAATAAACTCGGAGTACTATCAAAACAACATTTTAGAACCTATATTTTTAAATGATATTCCCTCTATTTTTGGAAAAAAGAGCAACAAAGTCTGGTTTCACCATGATAACGCCACAAGTCATACCTCATCTTCAACCCAAGCTTATTTGGAAGATCTAAGGCAAAGAACAGGAATCAACACTATTCCAAAGAACAGAACCCCTGTAAAATCTTCTGATTTAGCCCCGATGGATATTTGCATTTTTGGATGCCTTAAAAGAGCACTTGGAAAGAGACACCCTAGGACAATTGAAAGTCTCTGGAAAGTGGTGAAGGAAGAATGGGATCTTTTGAGTATGACCATGATCAGAAAGTGTCTGCTATCGTGGAAAATCAGGTGCCGTTCTGTAAATAAACAAAAAGGCTCTCAAATAGAACATTTGAAAATTTTCAAATATGGTGTTAATTTTTAATATTTTATAATAAAACTTGTTTCCTATAAGTGTGAACACCCTCTGTATATCTAACCCACCGGATATTTGTTTTATTCAAGAGATATATGTATTGTTCAATGATATTATTTTTGACATAGAACCTCAGATTGTATGATCAAATAAAAATGAAGATAAATATACAGCAATTATTATATTGAACAAAAACGAAAAATATAATATGGTTGAACATTTTGAATATTCAATTTTTGCAGCACGAATTATTACAACACCCAGAAATAATATAATCATTTCTAACTTCTATATTCACCCTATTTCTAAAAAAATCTCGAAACTTATTAAGAGCAGCCTCTAGTCCTTTGCCGTGATTTCAATATTCGTCATCCAGTTTGGTTTAATAAAAACACTAATTCCAACAGATATAGACTACAACCAATTATTTAAAATCTAACCTATACATTCATAACCACATTTCAACATTTCATATCAACATTTGTTACGATACTAGTATAATATATCTAGCAATTTCTCTAATAAACATTCATTGAATTCGAAAATTAATTGGCACACTTTCGAAATATCTAAAACCTCTTATCATTCTGCCATAGTATTTGAAATTTTTTTTTAAATAATTAATCGATCAGTAAACAAAATTCTAAATGGAAATTAATGGAATATAAATGTAAACTGGTCTATATATGCTAATAACATATCACTATTAGAAATATGTAGATTGGAAAATGTGATAGCTGAGCGGGAAACTAAACAGATATTGATCAAATGATAATTGGAATCACGAATCAATCAATGGAAGCTGACTACAAATCTTTGGAAGCCGACAAATCTGAGATAATTCTCTAGATCAACTAATAGAATAACGAACTTGAAAAATGGGAACGCATTTCCATTATATATAAGAAATGTTTATTATCATAATGGAACAATTAGATATACTAAATTTGAATCAGGAATAAATATTAAAATGCATTAAAGAAAGATAAAATAATCAATTGTCGATTCCTTATAGAAGAAAATTTTACTAATAATCCATTTGGAAAACGCATTTAATTATTTTTATTTAATTGAGAACATCAAAAAAACAAAAGAGAATACCCAATATTTATAAGTCACCAGAAATTTTAAAAGAAAAACATATGATCGAATTAATGAACCAATTAATTCTTGTGGACATTGGAAATTTTGAAGACTTCAGTCAACAATCCACAAGAAAATACATACTAAAAATCAAATATATATGATTAATATAATGTATATGATCAAATATGCTTATCCCAAAATTTTATTGTTTAAAATAAAATAAATAATAGATGTATATAAAAAATAGATGTATTCGAAAAGGATAATATCACGATAAATGGAAAAGAACAGCTCTTATATATATCTATAGTTCTAACCCTAAAAAAAAAAACGATCAAATCTCTTCAAAAATTTTAAGAAATACTAAAATAAAAATGCATTTATTTTATGAAGAACATATTATTTTAAGAAATGAATTCATAAAATAAAATCAGCGATAACATGTTTGGGAAAATAACATAGGTTATATACAAGGTATGATCAATAAGTTCCCAGAAGACTGGTAGTATAACTTCATTCTACCAAGTAATATTTCAAATATCTGTTCATAATATTAAAAGTTGATCCTCTTTCATCAATGCAGCCTCCATAATTTCTCCCAACTATGCGGATCATGGTACAAAATTGTCCTCCGTAAGGCTTTTCAAGACTTCCAGTGATTTTATTTTTTATCACTTCTTTCGTGTCAACCCTCTCCCCTTTCATGATCATTTTAAATTTAGGAAGAAGAAAAATGTCATTAGGAGCTGAATCTAGAAAATAAGGGGGTTGAAGTAAGAGAGGTGTGTCTTTTTTTTACCAAAAAAACCGGAGACGTGGAAACATAAGTGATTGATTTATTGTGACTCAATCTGATATAAATTCATGATGCACAACTCCTTTGTTGTCGAAGAATGTTAAAAGCAGGACCTTCGTTTTCGATTTGTGCATTCGAGCTTTTTTTCGGTTCTGGTTCACTTCATGCTATCCACTGACTGGACTGGCGTTCGGTTTCGGGGTTGTGCCCATACACCCATGTCTCGTCTTCTATCTCCAATTCCGTTCATTTTAAGCCATATGGAAAATATATTTACTGGTATCCAAACGTATCTCCTTTTGCTCTGAATTTAACATAAGAGGCATAAACTTGCTTGCAGTTCTTTTCAGACCCAGATATTTGTGAATTATTTCCTGGCATAGTCCAAATGATATGTTGCTCGATTCTGAAAGCCTTCTGATTGTTTTCCGACGAATTTTAATAATCAAAACCTTTATCTTCCAACACTCTCAGCGGTATGGACAGTCTGTGGTCTCCCGCACCTTGGCACATCAAATACTGAAGTCACACCTTCTTAAAATTATTTAAACCATTCTAAAGCCGTCGTTCTTTTAATAGCCTCTTCGCCGAAGCTACGTTTGTTTTTAATAGAAATGTTTCGAACAATAAAAATAGCACGTGGCTAATCATTTTTTCCAGGGTAGAGATATCTTTTGATATTTAAGAAAATGGTCAACTTTATTTAAACTCGTTCAGTTCCGGGGCGAGTCCGGGTAATGGAACATAGAAAAAAATATTTTGTGTCGCTGATTGCAAACGATATAGAGAGAGCATTTGACATTCCATGGTGGCCATCTCTGTTTAAAAGAATAGATCAAGATAATATACCTGTTGATTTTATTCAAATATCATGAAATTTTATATTAGAAAAACAAATTAACCTTATGGTAATAAGAAGGTTAATAAAACAACATCAAAATTCTGTCCATAGGGCGGCCACTCCCTTTATTGCTATGGCTGTTATTATTGAATGACTCACTAAACAAAATGCAGATACCCAATTTTGTAATTTTGTGTTATGCCATATGATGTGACAACAATAGGTTATAAAAGAGATAAATATACTATTAAAAATTTATATATTCATCTTGGAAGAAATTGATCAATGGTGTACTCAAACCAAAAATCAGTCTTGAGAAAAATGAGTCTGCATTTGCACAATAAAGACAGGACAGCAATAAAACAAAATTTAAAAACAAAATAATTATGGCAGTACAGGAAACTAAAATATTGGGAGTCCCTTTTGCAAATAAAATCAGAAAGAAAACCCTTAATTTAAACATCCTCACATAGATATTATACTAATTAAAGCGAAAATGTTGAAAAATCTGCTACTGTTAATTCGCGTAAATTCTTGGGGTCTGAATACACAAAAGAGACCTACGTTATATGAAACAATATTTAGGGTAATGCTTTCGTATGGATCTATTAAAAATTTGTAAACAAGAATAATATAAAACTATTTTAGAGGCGTAATATTCTTTTTAAAATAAAACAATTTCTACTGTCCTTACTGCGATGGAAAAATTAAAGGGAGGGCCTGGCTCATCAGTGGTGAACCCTCCCAGCGGTTTCGCCAGTTTAATCTACCATACCGCTGTTATATTGCATTTTTGGAATATTATACTATTATTGTGCCTTCTACAAGCTTCGGTAAGCTTTTTAAGGCATAACTCATAGTTAGGTGTCTCCGAGCAACCCGCCGCAGAGGAGGGCCAAGGAGAGGGCTGGAGAGGCGACGGCGAGGCCGTGGGCGCCCCGGGGGAGAAGAGGGCTAGTGCACGCCGTTTTGAGGGAACCAAGGCAGCGCCAAGCACAACTAAAGCGCTGCAGGCTTCAAAAATAGTCAAGAAATCATTTCAGGGATCAAGATCAGGCGATCGAGACCCAGATCTCAGGAGGTCTGGCTTTTATCGTCTGGCTTTAATCTCTCTAAGCATTTTTGGAACTTCCTTTTATAGGTGACTGTTGTAAGACTCTTGGAATGGGTATTTTAGAAGAACTATGGACATAAGCTTTTAGGACAGCAGAATTAAATATAATTATAAATATATAATATGCTTCGAGCAATCGCTCTTCCGCAAATATCAAATTGTGTCTTTTATTAGAACAATAATGTTACGATGTACTAGAGCGCCATCTGTTATCAAATTATAAAACTATTTTAGAGGCGTAATATTCTTTTTAAAATAAAACAATTTCTACTGTCCTTACTGCGATGGAAAAATTAAAGGGAGGGCCTGGCTCATCAGTGGTGAACCCTCCCAGCGGTTTCGCCAGTTTAATCTACCATACCGCTGTTATATTGCATTTTTGGAACTTCCTTTTATAGGTGACTGTTGTAAGACTCTTGGATTGGATATTTTAGAAGAACTATGGACATGAGCTTTTAGGACAGCAGAATTAAATATAATTATAAATATATAATATGCTTCGAGCAATCGCTCTTCCGCAAATATCAAATTGTGTCTTTTATTAGAACAATAATGTTACGATGTACTAGAGCGCCATCTGTAATCAAATTATAAAACTATTTTAGAGGCGTAATATTCTTTTTAAAATAAAACAATTTCTACTGTCCTTACTGCGATGGAAAAATTAAAGGGAGGGCCTGGCTCATCAGTGGTGAACCCTCCCAGCGGTTTCGCCAGTTCAATCTACCATACCGCTGTTATATTGCATTTTTGGAACTTCCTTTTATAGGTGACTGTTGTAAGACTCTTGGAATGGGTATTTTAGAAGAAATAGTTTTATAATTTGATAACAGATGGCGCTCTAGTACACATCGTAAGAATAAAATATAAATTAATTAAATTCATGTAAATACCGATTACCATATATGGGTAACACTATGGTGAACGCAATATCATAAAACGACGAGTTATAATTGTGTACATAGCATAGCCAAGATACCATTGCTCAACGATTTTAATGAATCCGAAGTTATGAAAAAATATTAAATTAATTAACATTAGAAGAAAAACAAAAATGCGATTTAAATGTTACAAGTATAATAGGGATTTTTTTCAAATTTAAAAATGGTACTTGAAGAGAGAGAGAGGAATACCACAAATTAAACTTTTCAAAGCTCAAACCAAAATATTCCCGAACAAACTTTCTTAATTTTAAAATCATTTACAATCATAGAAATTCATGATTATTTCGAAAATAATTAAAGAAGTGAAGAACTCGAGTTGTTTTTATGGACAAGAGAGACAAACTTCAATACATCTTCTACTGGATTGTCCTATTTTTTAGGACTATAGAATAAACAATAATTTAGTATTAAGAGTTCCAAGCATTTTCATTTTCAGTAAAGAAACGTATATTACATTTAATACAAGTAGTAGGTTTTTTATATTATATAGCGAAAATATTTTAGAGGAAGTTATAAAGAATATATTATGTTAATTGTAGATATTGCCAGAAATCTCTTTTCTCGTTGAGGTTTAGGTATTTTATTTGCCTTAAAATGTTTAAACTCATACATATAGCAATCCTTTTATCTTATCCTTTATAAAAGGAATGTTGAAAGAACTAATTATTCGGTTCATATTTGATGAATCACACACAATGTTTCCCTTTTTCTTTCTCATTGATAATAACTACAACAACAACAACAACAAAAGCCTTTATTTAGGGCATTCCGCCCCATACAGGATTCGCCGTATTTACACGTCAACAAGAGGAGAGGGAAGAGGAAACATTTACAACAAAAATAAGGTTTGTTACCTATTTACAGATGGATCATCCTCCAGTATCCTTTGCCCTGCATTCTTTCTCATGCGCCCAGCTTCTTTGCAGAACTTAAAGTATCTAACAATCAGCAATTCATCATTCAGAGCTGAAGAGAGAAGTTGACATATGCGATGGAATCTAAATTGACCAGAGTTAGGGCTTGGGAAAATTTCAGTACGTTTTTCTGTTAAGAGAGGGCATTGGAAGAAATAGTGAACCAAATTATCATCCATGTGATCCTTGCAAAGTAAACAGTTCCGGCCATTTTCTTTCCAGAAGTCTTTTCTTTCTTCCCTGAAAAATTGCCATAAACCTCTATGTTGTGCAACTAGTTTTTTGTTGGGAAGCGAGATATTCAATTGTAGGTACTCCTCTGTCATGAATGATTCACTCAAAAATTTGTAGTGAGCAAAGTGGGTTGAATCATTGATTTTCATCTGATTGTTTTGAATTAGTTGGTCTGTGGTGGTTCTAATTATGCCTGGCAATTATTTCTGTATGGCTAAGTAGTCTTCGCAGCCCTTAAGAAAGGAATATCCCTTAGAGTCTAGAATTTTTATTAAATTTTGAGTAAAACTGTTTTCTATTTCCTTTTTCGCGGTGACTTTCCAGAGATAGTTTAAGCAAACATGTGGTAATCTGCTCGTCTCCATTTTTAAAATCCTGACCCAAAACTTTAATGTGAGTTTTACAGCATTAAGTTCAGTTGATATTCTTCCACATTCTCTTCTGAGGATATATCCTGGCGTGAAGTTTGGTAAGTCTAAGAGACGACGAAGAAATGCATCTTGGGTATTATTGACTGTCTTCAGCTGGTTAATTGCCCACATTGGTGCCACATATAGTAACGTAGGAAGAACAATAGTGTCAAGAAGTTTCATCACTGAGGTAGAGGACTTTATTCGCGCCTTTGCAAGGATTCTCCAAAGTGCATTAATTGCATTCAGTGCTTTGTTTCTAAAGTATTGGGTCGAGATTTTTGTAGTCAGAGGGTAACCCAGATATGTATACTTAGCTACTATTGTCAGGGGCTGCTGACCCCAAAACCATGTCTCGGAACGAGCTGTTCTTCCACCGTTTCTAAACACCATTATTTTAGATTTATTTTGGTTTAACGTTAGGCAGTTCTCTTCTAAGTACTTTTTAAGTAAGTTAATCTTCAATTGCAAATTTATTTTCGATTCTCCTAAGATCACTATGTCGTCTGCATACAGTAAAAGGTGTATAGTTCCAAAATTCTCAAGATTTATGCCTTGCAATTCTGATTCATCGAACAGGGGTACCAGATCGTTTAGGAAGAGAATGAATAAATAAGGTGACAACGGCTCCCCCTGCAATACTCCCGCTTGTATTTTGATAGCCTGCGTAAAGGAACCCCGCCATCTGACTGTTGCCGTCATTTGGGTATAATAGTTCTTATTTTGTTTAATAAACGACAGCTCAGACCATTTAATGCTAATTTTTTCCAAAGTAGATGGTGCGGCACAGTATCAAAGGCCTTCCTTAGGTCAATGAAGAAGGCATATAACTTTCCCCTTCTACGGCTAAGGGTCATTTGAATTAATGATATGAGCGTGAAAATGTGGTCCTGACAAGAGTAACCTTTTCTAAAACCAGCCTGATTTTCTGCCAAAATTGACTTTCTCTCCATCCAATCATTCAATCTTGTCTTCAAGATAGATGTAAATAATTTCGATAGGTTAGAAATCAGGGATATTCCTCTGTAATTTGACGGGTTGTCCGGATCTCCATTTTTAAATATTGGGTGGATTATCGTTTTTGTCCATTGTCCATTGATAATATCTTATAACTATCCTTTTTACGGCCTAAAGTTATTATAAAATATTTATTATTATATTCATAATATATATTATTAAACAATATAAACCCTGAAATTCAACAAATTAATAGCATGAAGCCAACCATCTTAGCACTTCAGGCTAGTATCGCTTGTCAGCGTGGTGAAAGTCGTATTTGAATGATCAAAACACAGCCACTTTTTATCCAAAAAGTTTTGTGAAAAATAGAGCAAGGATGATTCAAAGCAAATGTGCATTAGAATACAAAACTAAATGAATAAATCGTGTGATATTCAAATTGTCGTTTAAATGCTCATGAGATACCTTTTTAAAAAAATGTTATTACACCTTATCCTCAATATTTAATATAACTCGTTTGTATTTTTTCTTACGAACATATGTTCGTTTGATATATTGTAATTTATATTAGCTTTTATTTTCAGAGAATTAAGGGTTTTAAAAATATATAAATATAAGAACTTTATTTCAATTTAGTACACACAAGATTACTATTCAAAGAACAATTTTTCCACTATTTTATCCAATAACGGTAAATTTAAAGAATTCACCTCCTATTTTAATGCATTAAAAATAATAGCCAAATCGGAGTTCTCTTCAAAAGATTTATTCAGCTCGAGAATTTTCAGAAAGCATCCCTAACTAAAGTTTCCGCAAAACTTCAGCTTTGAAAAAATATAAAATATTTTTAGAATATGAAATTAAGCGATTGCAAACTATATATATTTTCTTAGGCATTTTAAATAATAAAGATGTTGGGTTTGCCCTCACCGCCCAATAAATACAGTATTCTTATTTAAATATTAAAATTCTCTGGATATATTACAAAATTTAGTAACTTGGTTTTTCCCAATAAAAATTTCCATCTTATTATATGGATAAATTTAACATTTTTCTATAACTTTGAAACAAGTTTTTGAAACTGCTTCTTTAAAATTAATATTTCTATATAAAAATATGAAAAAAATATTCTTTAGAATTTATATATTTAAAAGATAAAAATGTATATATGGCCTAAAATACATATTATATATGTGAAAAAAAAAGGAAAATATTTTTAAAAGAGTTTGTTTTCGTGTTTAATCCATTTAGATAATACAATAACAGAGTTTTTAGTTTTTAAGTTTTATGCAACCTCCTTCAAAGACACTGAACTATACTTAGCGAAATATATTTTCTCTAATTATCAGGCAAACAGCGAAGATGCCAATCAGGCCGCTGTAAAAATTCAAGCCAATGCAAATTGGTCTAATCGCGCTAAGGTTTCGGTAAATATTACAATTTCTGAAGGTTATCAAAAGCCTAAAGGCACTAAAAGAAAGGACCGGAAGCATTCCAGATAAGTTCCTAATAAAAACAATATGGTAGCAAGGCCAACTCAACCACCAAAAAAGGGTGACAAGAGACGCTGTGACACAGATGAAGAACAGTCGAAAGCAGCAGGCCCTGAGCAAGGCAAGGTCAGCGGCAGCATCATTCGCCCAATGCTGCTATATTGAATACTGTGCTAACTTCAATCCGGTACAGTACATCAAGGCACTGGAGGAGATGCTGGAAAAAGGCGCGGTCTTCTAGCTGATGAAGATGTTCGGCCAGGTGCTAGTCGGGCTGGAGAGCTCCAAAAAGACGGAGCATCTATCCGAAAATGGCTTCCTCCTCGGGAACAACCTTCTCAAAGTTACCATACAGGAAACGCGCAGACAAGATAGTAGTTGGGAATTTCCCAATCGCTTCAAGGGATCTGGAGATCGTCGCAGCGCTGCGGACCTACTGCAGGGTTGTCTTCCTGACCCATGAGGTAGTGCAAAGTGGTGGCTACACCTGGACCACCGGCAAAAAAAGAGGCTTTTATCCTTCTAAATAAAATATTGAAACTACACCAGCTCCCTGCCAAGCTGGTCATGGTCTCGAAAGGCGAATCGAGCCTACCTACGTCATCTACGACATTAAGTATAGTAAATGCCACCGTCGAGAACATCGAAGAGCCACGTGCCTCTTAGCGATCAATGGAGGACATCATCAGGACACCCAGCAAGGCTCTGTGTCGAAGCCCCCCTCCTCCAAGTCCATGCCCTCCAACAACTTCATCCTCTTTAAATAAGCCGCAAAGCTACCTGAGCCCATCAAGCAGACCCACTCAACACCCTCCAGCTATTCCGCACCTTCGCCCGGGGCGAACATTCCTGTCCATCCCCTGGAGGCTCCAAACCCAAAGGCTCCTGTTCCCGCGCCGGACACCAGCCAGTTGCCGTCACGATCAGAGCCCTCGATCTGCAAGCTTACGGATATGGTCAAATTGCCATTCAGCCGGTTTCGAATCAAATAATTCTTGACACGCTTCCCGGTTTCATTGAACGTTTCGAATCGGCGGTCCCCCAAATAGTGTTGTTGCATTGAGCGGCCGTAATCTGAGGGAGCACAGTGTAGGCTGTATGTGGCAGAACTGCGTCCAGCTCTGCAAACTTGTCTTTGGTATTTCATATAGATAGCTATGTATAATTCAGTATTTTTGGAGGAGATTGCTTAAAACTTTACAACTAAAAAAACTCTGTTAATGAATAATCTCCATATTGTGAGGGGGGCGGACGCTTAATCTCCAAAGACATCTGGATTGCATCGAAGGGCCACGAAGTAGTACGTGACCTTCGACAGGAACTCCAGGCAACAGCAGACCCTGAATAAAGCTAATTCAGCAGCAGCATCGTTCGACCTATGATGCTATGCCATATGGTCCGCGGACTTCCAACCCGTGCACTATATGAAGGCCTTGGAGGAATTACTGGGATGGGGATTTAGTCAAACAGGCCAGCATTGAGAAGGCCCGGTGGAGAATGGACTTACCATCAACAATATTTTAATGATCCATATAGCTAAAAAATAAGGGATAGAAAAGGAGCTGACAATGAACAATCGTTATTATGATATATATAAATATAAACAGAAAGAATTGATGATGATATTATTTTGTTGTCGAAGATTAGTGTTATTCTGAGGCACATATTATATTATTTATTAATTAACATTTATATATACACACATATGTATTACAACAATTTTATGTGATTTAAAAATGGAAATATCGTTTATCTAAATAGTAAAATATTTTGATAAATCCTTTCAACTTTTTATTTTTCAAATTTAGAGAGAGAAAGTTCATGAATTGATTTAAATATCCTTGACATTAATTAACAAATTAAAAATGTTTCCAGAGATGAGTTTATTTTTATTTAAAACTAGCCAAATGACCCGAGTAACATCCGGGTTTTACCCGATTAAATGTTTTTATTCAAACACTATTCTTTTCAATTATAAATTGGCGCTGTGGATGTCAGTCACTCTAGTGAAACGTCCCGCTCCAAACCTTTTGTCTGAGAAGCGATATTTTTATAGAGAGATGAATTGTGTCATTGTGTCTTTTGAATGTTTTTCTGTTAAAACTTTGTTCCTGCATACTAAATATGACTGGCTTTACCCGTGGTCTCTGCTTTTTGGAATCTTTCACGATATAATTTTACATCTGATTAACAAACATGATACAGCAATATTGTCATCATTTTCTGACTAAAAAAAAACAACTATTTTTGCTCAGAGCCTGTCAATTTCAATTTGTCTTGGGTAAAATTCCGATTATATATCGGCTTGGCCGTTGCCTCATCCTCATCTGCAGCTTCACCTATCGCTCAAACATCAAATATTCTATCAAAATCGCACCTCAATACAGAAATATTACCTCACCAATCAACAAATGATGAGGAAAACATAAATATGCAAGGTCCTAAAATACATTTCACCTCAGAAGAGCGCAAAAAGTTCGAGGAAAATCGAAAGAACACCTACGAAAGAAGAAATAACGCTATTAAGGCGACGATCCAATTCAAGCCGATCCAAGACGCCTCAGAAGAGCACCTGATTGCGATAGCCGATATAATAGGCTATGAAAACATACATTCCATTGGAAAAATCAATGGACAGGCCATTGTCTCGGTGGCAAATGTCGAAATGGCAGAATTGCTCCTAGCTAAAGGGTTCAAGATCAGAAGCGAAGTAATCCTTCCCTCGCCCCTTTTCAGAACCTCCAAAAAATATATTCTCTCCGGCGTCCTGTCCTTTATACAGGATAAGGACATTGAAAAGGCCCTTGAACCTTACGGGCACATGATCAGTATCCGGCCTATTCCCTTCTCAACTGAAAATCCACTCCTTAAACATCTATCCTCACTAAGAAGGGAGATTGTCTTTAAAACTAAAGAAAACACAGAAATTCCCGCCATCATCTCCATTAATTACATGGACCAAATTTTTAAATTTTTTATTGGGGAGGGCGTGACCTGTACCGGGTGCAGACGGCGCGGTCACATAAAGACGCAATGCCCTTTCGACCCGAAAATAAGATCAAAGGTCACTAAAACCTTCTCAGAAGCCTTGAGGCCCCTACCCCAACCTGATTTGCCACCAACGACAGAACGAGAGCCGACCCTGGATCCCAAAGACTTGGAAACGAAAAAAAGAACACTTGAGGTCTCAATGAACGGAGATAAGAGTTCGAATGTGAAATGCGAAAGAGGAAAAAGGCCAAAGTCATCCTTTACGGGCCAGGAACCAAATACTAAAACTTACAGTCCCCAGACGACGGATATGGAAGAAGATGTGACTTCTAAAGATGAAGTTCCTATCACGGGGACCCTCTCCCCCCTCCAGAATTCGAAGTACAATATCAACGTTGAAGAAATACCTAGATCGGAAAAATCATTAGAATCACTGACATCTACGACATCGTCGCAGCAGGACGAGGAACTTGTAGAATGCGAAATGTGTAATTATCAAGGCCTAGGCCTCACCAATGTAGAGCGTCCTAGGGAGGAGTCAGTTCCAGCTAAAGTGGCCTCTCGGCCTCCATGGCCGGCCCGCATGACCTTTGAAGACTGTATGGATAGGCTCCTTGACCTATTCAAGGAGTTGAATTCTGGAACCATCTTGAAACCTATACTGCAGTGGACTGATGAGGAATTGATCCTTTTTGCGGTTCTGTCCCCCGAATATTATAGGGAGAAATTTCTCAAAACACCGCCAGAACACAAGATCATTCTTGCGGACTTCCTTGGAACTGCCATCGAGCGTGTTCGAGGCGGCGATCGGACTATTCTAAAAAAAAATACCTTCTTCAGGAAATATCTGGGCTGCTGATGAGACCAAGACGTCCCCTCGGAGAGGGCTCTGCCGGTTGTAAATAGTCAATTTCCTGTCCTTTTTACTCTTTTTATGATTGTAATTTTTACCAGCCGTAAATAAAATCCTTAAAATATTTTTATATACATTCATACATATGGTAATTTAAACCAACAACCCCATATTATATATAACTTATAACAATATTTTCATTTAGTATAATATAAACACATCACAATAAAAATGTTCTCATTAAGCGTGCCACATTCACTAACAGCCAAAATATATCGATATGTGTTCGTACAACCACCACCCATGACTAGTAAATTTGTTATTCATGGTGAAACAGGTTAGATTCTGTACCAAACAGCGACTTCGCGTGACACCTTTTAATTCACAATTTTCCACTTCGTGTCACAGCGCCACACCACAAAACCTTTTCACTTTTCAGGCCAAAGACGCCTTCATGCCTGTGACACATCTCACCCCAAAGCGTGTCCACGTCGAAGGTCGCACTTTCACTCACATCTAAACCTGACATCACTGAATAACATTTTTACTAAGTCTAAACAAACTTCGAAACACAACAACTACGAACACCGAGAAAAACATATCTTTCAATTATAACAGAAAATTGCCAACCTCGACAAAAGAAGAGAGAGAAAATCAGCTTCAAGTAAATGACAAATCTCAACACCCCGCACAAGTGACCATCCCAAAAATAGAATTCCCGTGAGAAACAGGAAGTGAACGCCCTTTAAGACGTCACTCCCCCAAGTCGCTACTATCTTTGGAAATGTCCTCTCTCCCTCACAAAGCTATCATCTTGACCGCTATCTTCATGATCGCCAATTTTTTAAAACACATTTATCACACTAACCATTTAGGTTTTCTCACAAATCTCACCAACACCTTAATCACAACACAACATTCATTAAACTTTTTACATTTTTTAATATCATTTGTTTAATATCAAAAAGAATCTTACGCCTTTAAAATAGTTTTAATATCGATTTTACATGTTAATTGATATCACCAATTAAAACAATTTGGTTAAGTCTTATATAGATTTTATAACGGAAAATAGATATAATTATCTACATATTACCTTTTTGGATAAACGAGAATATTTTTCAATTTTCCACTACCCAACATTTATTGAATCATTAATAACCTTTAATTATATTCTATTTATTGTATAAAATCTTGAATATTATTTTTTTATATTTTACTTTTCAATTATATAATCAAAATTTTAATCCAACATGATTTTCAAAAAAAAAAAAACTTTAATCAAATTTACTTTTATTTTTCATGATATTATTTTAGTATTGCAAAACCTTTAATTGTTACAAAAATCATTTTAATATCTTAATTATTATATCTTTTATATATTGTGATGTTCTATATTAGAAGAAAGAGTTTTACGAGACATGAGAAGCTCTATGACAATAGAAACTCTAACTTTATTACTTTTCCTACCTTTATATATATATATCGCGCTTCTCGCGGACATGCAAATATATCAACCTTTCATAAGAAACAAAATGTAAAAATATATAAAACAAAAAAATGATATGCAAATATCTCGAGGTATGCGACAGACTCCCCCTCCATGACCTCTCATCACTCCTGTGATGGGACTCCGGGTGGTCTATGATGAAATTGTCCTCCGGCCACTTGGTGATGGTTATATCCTGCTTCCAGTTGATGGGGGTCGAGGTTACATCAGTGATTTCTGGCCCTACCCTCACACCACCTTTGACAAGGCATCTCATCTTGTACGATTTGGTCAATGTCTCGTTCTCTAGATTCGGGTTGGAATTGAAGTCAAAATGGATTGAAAATCCCATTGAACCTTCATAGCTCTCGACACGAATGTCTTTAAGATATGCCAGAACAGGCTCGTCACATTCCATCTTCGGTCTAGTTGGTCTGCCTATTTTGACATACCACTTCTGAGTTCGAAGTAGCTGCAGGTAACGATAGAACCTCGTGGCCTCTAAAGTAAAGGATAAGACATCCTCCCCAATCATGGCAATGTCACGTAGTCCTTTCTTTGTCCAATTGGCTTTCACAACTTCCTCGTATATATCTACAGGAGATCCTGGTAGAAAGAAGTTTGTTTTACCTCTACGCAAATATCCACTTTCTATCTCTGAAATTTCCATCATTCCAATGTCGTATTTATCAAGCATGTTTTTTTTGCATCTGGCTGAATTCTTTAGCATAAATCCAAACTTTTTGGCAGCGTGTTAATTTCTTTAATACCTTTAAAATTAACAAACGACATCTTGCGTGATTGCATTTATCGAAATCACCTATTCCATGGCAGATAATAGCATCATATATTCCTAATTTCATATTTCTTTTTTCACCGCTTGTTTGAAACGAATAGATTCATTTTTTGAGAGTTTCCAATAGAGTATCGTAACAAGGTAGCTCTCTCAAAGCTCTTTTCAATAACTTCATGTCTTTGGTGATGGTGTTTCTGTTATTCCAGGTGGTGGAGAGGCTCAACTCCTTTGGAGGTGCTTCTTCGCCGGTACCAGGCTTTGGTTCTTTTTCGCCAGTACCAGACTCCTTAGTAGGTTCTTTTTCGCCAGTACCAGACTCCTTAGTAGGTTCCTTTTCGCCAGTACCAGACTCCTTAGTAGGTTCTATTTCGCCAGTACCAGACTCCTTAGTAGGCCCTTGTTCCCCAGTACCAGACTCTTTAGTAGGTTCTTTTTCGCCAGTACCAGACTCCTCAGTAGGCCCTTGTTCCCCAGTAACAGACTCCTAAGTAGGTTCTTTTTCTCCAGTACCAGACTCCCTAGTAGGCCCTTGTTCCCCAGTACCAGACTCCTTAGTAGGTTCTTTTTCTCCAGTACCAGACTCCCTAGTAGGCCCTTGTTCCCCAGTACCAGACTCCTTAGTAGGTTCTTTTTCTCCAGTACCAGACTCCTTAGAAGGTTCTGTAGAATCTTTAGGCTCCATTCCACAACAGCAATAACATCTACCTCTTTCGTAAGAGGCTCTGCACTTTCAGTTTCTATAACTGACTTTTTATCAACTTGAGCTTTTCACTTTCTTCAACTTCAACAGACTTTTTTTCAACTTCAGCCTTTTCACTTTCATCTGCTTCAACGGATTTTTTCTCAACTTCGGCTTTTTCACTTTCTTCCGTTTCTACAACTGAATTTTTTTCAACTTGAGCCTTTTGACTTTGCCCAACTTCTACAACAGACTTTTTTTCAACTTCGGCTGTTTCAAGACTTACTCCAGACTTTTCAAGACTTATTTCAGACTTTTCAAGACTTTCTAGAGACTCAATACTTTCTAGAGACTCAAGGCTTTCTAGAGACTCAATACTTTCTAGAGACTCAAGTCTTTCTAGACACTCAAGGCTTTCTTTTTCTTCCTCCTCTTCCTCTTCTTCTTCTTCTTCTTCTTCTTCCTCTTCTTCTTCTTCTTCTTCTTCTTCCTCTTCTTCTTCAACTTCTTTCTTATTTTCAAAAAGAATGTTCATCATCAAGCGCTGCTGGTCCGCCATCGCCCTGATGAGGCTTTCAATGGTCGATTTCGACGATGCTGTCGGCTGCGCCATATTGTGATGTTCTATATTAGAAGAAAGAGTTTTACGAGACATGAGAAGATCTATGACAATAGAAACTCTAACTTTATTACTTTTCCTACCTATATATATATATATCGCGCTTCTCGCGGACATGCAAATATATCAACCTTTCATAAGAAACAAAATGTAAAAAATATATAAAACAAAACAATGATATGCAAATATCTCGAGGTATGCGACATATATTACATGCTTGATTTTGTCCATTACACTTCTTTTTACCCGCAATCATATTTCTATATTTTTATTCCTTATATTTTATTTTTTAAATACCTTTATTATATGATAATATTTATCATCAACTATCGGGCATACAACAATCGTTTTCAACAATCATATTCTCTAACCACTTCCCTATACTTTTCATCACTATCTATTTCAGCCATTGGTTCACTTCATTGTAGAAAAACGACAGCACTGCTTGGCAATTTTTTTTTATTTCGTAATTCCAACAAACTCTTTGAACACAGTTCCCCAGATTTAAAAATCCCAACTTCTGGTCTGAACACGCTTCAAGAGTTTATTTCAACAACCTTTAACCCAATAACCCTAAAATTGTGACAAAAAGCACTGTAACCCTTATATAGGATCGCAAGTGAAACATTGCCTAAGAAGACGCTCAAGTCTATTTCCTCGCTTTGCACCTGGATCTAAGTATTTGTTTTACATGTGCACTCCTTACAATTGCATATTCTTCCACTACTCACCCTTTCCAACGCTCGCCAATATTCTTTTAGAATGTGAATTTTTTGTCATCATTTTATTTTAATCATTTTTTTAAATTAAACAAAAATGACATTTTTATTTCACTTTTATATCTCCAAACAAATCATCTTGTTATAGCCCTTTTTAACCCTCACAGTTTAAATTAACTAAAATAAATTTTAATTACTTACCTGTGTTAGAGAGGCTTTACCCGCTTTTAAACCCGGATAAACCCTTTCACTCCCGGGACCCATCTATGGTAATTTAAACGAAAAACCCCATATTGTACCCCAACCCCTGGTTGGGCAAACCGATAATACATTACATAACCAATAAACCCAACTTTTAACAAGATTTTAATGTTGTATAATAGAAAACATCTGTAAATGATTATACTCATGATTGATATGTGTCATTACATCACCCTATGTAATGTACTTTGTACAAACTGAGGATAATTAAATAAAACTCTGTAATAGATTAAGAGTTGAGCTGAAGCAAGAGATAGATGTTAGAAACGTCTAAAATCGAGATAGATGGAAGTCACAAACAACATCTAAAGATAGATTGGAAACTACCAGGACGGCGCCAGTTTAGAATTTCACCAGACGATCCACACTCTTCGCATCTGTTGAAATACAATTTCAGAAAAGGTATATAAAGCCTCCGTTTTAACCTAAAAATACAGTCACTTGACAGTCACTTCACCATCTGCGTGCGCCCTTATCGGTTGTACCCCAGGTCCGCCTCATCGACCATGTAGACCAGTTAGAACTTTCTATCTCCATCTTTCGCTCCTAGCTCAACTTTATCTGTTCACGGAACTTTCCTAGTGCAACTGTGTCTTCTTCTTTTGTGTGGACATTCCCAAGCTTTCCACTCTGCCTCGACTACGACTGCCTGTACTTTGTGAGAACTGTTAAAGGTCTTCCAAGGTGCAGAGAGGTACTGGAAAACTCCGCATCCTGACTGTTCCTCTCGGTCAACACAGTATAGCGAGAGTTAGCAGGGACTCACACCTTAGTTTAAGTCGACTGGATACCTCACCACATAGCTAGTCGACAAGAATCTACAAGAGTCAACAGGACCTCAATCACCTACATACATACATACATGCATACGCCGAGCGTGCGGCCACGCTAGTTTTTAGCTCCGCCGTTTTTCGCCTCTGGCGGGTGTATGAGTTCCGGCAATACGCCGAGTTTGGCACGGGCTGAAAGCCCTTCAAAAGCCGAATAGAAGCCTGTAAGGCTCGGCTCAAAAGCACAGCCCTGTGCGGAAATACCAGAAAAAAAAAAACGTTTTGCAGATCAATTCTTCAATGAATTTGACGAAAAATCTAAGATATGCAAATTCGTCTACCGGCGGTAGGGATGCAAATCCGGCCGCGCCGACCGACTTTGCAGCTGCTTCATCTTCTTAGGCTGCTGCCCAAGCCCATAGAAACTGGGAAGAATTAACGGAGGATAGCAACGCCGAATATGAGGACAACTTCACCATTGTCCAGAAAAGAAAGAGACGTCGTGGCTCGGCGAATTCGTCTCCAGCGGCCGCACCTTCCTCCAATTTAGGAGGTGCCAGAACTAACCGCCGTCCGCAATCTTCGGCGGGATGGGCGCCGCGCGCCCAGGAAGTCAGGACCACCCGAGCAGCATATCGTGGGGGCCAGGGCGCGACAGGCGTCTTCCACCGAGGACCACTGCGTCTATGTGGAGCGCAGCCCTGAACTGGAGCCCTATCGCTACATGAGGGCTATTGACAGGATAATCGGAGGAACCAGGGAGGTCATCCATATAAGCAAAATGAACGGCCACTTCCTGGTGGGACTGGCCAACAGAGGCCTAGCCGAGCGCCTCGTCAGCGAGGGTCTCGAGGTCCCGTTCCGCAAGAGGGCGGTCAGAATAACAGTGGGAAACCTCTCCTTCTTCGTGGGGGATTCAGCCGTCATCAGCGCCCTTGCACCGTTTGGGAGAGTAACATCAATCGCCCCTAAACTGATGAAGGCTGGCCCTTACACCTATAACGACGGCCGCCGAGAGGCGTTTATTGTCCTCCACGAAGGAATGGCCATCGAGAGGCTTCCCACCCGTCTCGACATCACTATCAAAGGCGAGGCCTGGCCCGCATACCTGTCCTCCGGGATCAGGTGTTCCAGGAGCCGTGGCCAAGGACATCGCAGGGCCAACTGCCCCCTGCTTGCAGGGCGAACCACCGTTCCCGGACCAGCCACACCAACCTCTCCCACCAGCCTCCCACCAGTGACCGCGCCTGGCCTGCCTCAGCAGCCATCTGCTCAGCCTCCTGCACCGGCGCCCTCCAATCCAGCCATGGAGATCCCCGGCGCTTCTCATGCGGCCCGAGCTGTGACCCCATCTGCAGCACCTCGGCCATCTACACCAGCGGCCCCGGCCTTACCTGTGGAGGAGGCTCCTCCTGCCCCTCCACCTGTGGCACCTGCTCCGTCCTTGCGGGCACCTGGGGGTTCCGTGGGCCCTCAATCAACCAAGTTGAAACCCCCCGCACAGGACATTGAGATGACCGCCATCGAGGAGTCCTCCGCTTCCTCTACATCATCTAGTAGGAAATCTACGAGATATGACCCCGTGGCGTTCATCCGGAGAAGCCCCGCCGTGTCCTTTGCTGGGACGGACGCTCTTGACCTTGGGCGGGAGGAGGTCTTAGACCTCCTCTCCTCGAAGACCAGGGCCCAAAGGCATGGACCCCTCCTGACACCTCTGCAGAGCAGTTTAGGGGCGATTGATGTTACTCTCCCAAACGGTGCAAGGGCGCTGATGACGGCTGAATCCCCCACGAAGAAGGAGAGGTTTCCCACTGTTATTCTGACCGCCCTCTTGCGGAACGGGACCTCGAGACCCTCGCTGACGAGGCGCTCGGCTAGGCCTCTTGCCGGCCTAATTGGCCAACTCCTTGGCCTGAGGCCCGGAGGCAATTCCAACATTTATAAGGTCCTACATCAGGTCAAGGCCGAGCTGAAGACTGGACCGGCGGCAGTGCTTCCAACACCCCCACTGCCTGCGCCTCAGCCTGCTGAGCCGACACCACCCGCTCCCCACGGAGAAGAGACGAAACCGGCCATGGCGACACCTCCGCCTCCACTGCCTACTTCGATGGAGGAGGATCAATGGGTAGTCCACGAGGACTTGATGGAGGACCTATTTGATCCGACTTTGAACTAAATCATTTTCTAATGGCGCTACCCAAGCCCAAAGAAACTGGGCAGATTACACTGAGGATGTAAATCTTGAAACTGATGACGGCTTCACCGTCGTTCAAGGCAGGAAAAGACGCCGCGATTCGGCGGAATCGCCTACCACGGCTGCACATACCAACAGCGCAAGAGTGACTCGCCGACAGCGATCGTCGACGGGATGGATGCCTCGAGTCCAGGAAGTCAAGACCACGAGGACACACATCGTGGAGGCCGACGCCAGGCAGGCGTCTTCCACCGAGGAACAGTGCATCTACTTTGAGCACTGTCCTCATTTTCAGACTTACCAGTACCTTAAGGCCATCGAAAAAGTGTTCGGAGGACCCAAAACATTGTCCAACTCACCAAAATGAATGGGCACTTCTTGGTGGGACTAGCCAACAAATCCCCGGCGGAGCGCCCAATTGGAGAGGGCCTTGAGGTCGAGGGAGCGCTCCTCAAGACCTTCCCCTTCCGAAAAAGGTAAGTTAAAATAACCATAGGAAACTTACCCTTTTTAATGGGAGACGCCGCCGTCATTAATGCCCTTTCTCCCTATGGGCGCATTACCTCCATCGCTCCCAAGCAACTAAGGGTCGGCGAGTTCAGCTACACCGACGGCCGCCGGGAGGCCTTTATTCTCCTCCACGACGGCATAACCATCGAGAAGCTCCCTACCCGCTTCGACTTTAGAATCAAAGGCGAAACCTGGCCTGCGTTCCTGACCTTCGGGATCAGGTGCTCAAGATGCCATAAACAAGGTCATCGAAGAGCCAACTGCCCCCTACTTGCTAGACAGTTCACCGGCCCCAGACAGGCTTCACCACCCTCTCCCACCAATATCCCACCATCGACCGCGCCTGAGCTGCCTCGATGATCATCAGCCGAGCCTCCTGCCCAGCTATGGAGGTTTACAGCGCTCTTCCCGCGGCCCGAGCTGCGCCCCACCGTCCTGCTGCGCCTCGGCCATCTCCACCTGCACCCCCAGCCCCATCTATGGAGGTGCCAACTACTGCGCCAGCGCTCCCTGCTCCATCTAGGGAGACATCCGGCGCAGGTCCCGCGGAACGAGCTGCGCCTCGGCCGCCTGCAACAGCACCCCCAGCTCCATCTATGGAGGTGCAGACTCTTTCACCGCGGACCCTACTCATCTACGGAAGCACCTGAGGTTTCCGCGGGCCCTCGCATCTCGAAGCCGCAGCTTACCGAACCGGCGCCTCTCGCTCAACCGGACTTATTTTCTCTGTTGTATATAGATTTTGTTAAATATTTGGGAAATAATACTAATAGTTAAATTTCCTTTTCTTCTTTTTCTTTATTTATTCATTTATTTTGTTCTTGCTTTTTTTGTGTTTTTTTTCTTTTCTTTTCTTCTTTCTTTAATTATATATAGTTTCTTATTGTATGTAAATATTAATTATATAACTCATTGTATCATATTTGGAAATAATAAAGAAACCGTCTCTGGGGCAAACCTTATCTACACTTCGCTGTTTCTTTGCGGGGCTTGATCTAGGGGTTTTCTTTTCTTGCTGATTTTAATCAAAAAAATAAATATTGAAAATCTAGAAGCAGAGTACAGGGGACGCAAGGGCTTTTTAGCCTATATCGTTCCCGGCTTTGTCTCTGACAAGCCAAAATTTTCCATCTTTCCATCTGCCCAGGGGACCCTCGGGCCTACGGCCCCCACCCTTCACGTCGAGATGGCGGTGGTGGAGGAGACCACCACTTCCTCCACGTCATCCTTGAGGCAAACAACAAGGAGCGACCTAGCGGACTTTCTCGAGAGAAATCCCGAGGTCTCTTTTACTGAGACAAAGGGTCTCGGACTCAAGCGGGAGGAGGTCATGGACCTCCTCTCCTCTAAAAACAAAGTCCAAAAGCGGAGGCTCCCGCTCACACCCGCCCAGAAGGATGCTCTCGCCGGGCTGGCAGACCGGCTACTGGACCTGAGGCCTGGAAACACCAGCAACATCTATAAGGTCCTCAGCCAGGTCAAATCCGAGCTTAATAACAGGCCATCTACAGTGACCCCAACCCCCCCATTGCCTGAAAACATGAACAGAGAATACGAGGATGCTCGGGATTCGCACCGTGGGAATCGGATAGCAGCCCCAACACTTCCATTGCCTGTCCCGACGACCCATGGGGTCCGGTCAGCTCCTGCGCCCCATTCGAGCCAACCTACTGAAGACAGGCTTACTCACCGGCAGATATGCGGGATATTACAACAACTGAATGATGAAACTCTCCTGAGCCCCATATATAAGTGCGATACAACCAGAGAGGAAATTGTATCTGCGATCATTCACGACTTTGATAGAGATTATCTCGTATGGCGACTCTCGCCTGAAAACAAAATAATCCTTGCCGATTTCCTCAATTCTATCAGAGAGCATCTTGGAGACAGGAACTCCATAATTTGCCGGTGCCTATCTAAACTGGAAAAGGCTTTAAATATCTAATAGGATCCAGACGTCCCTTCGGGGAGGACCGCTTTTGCTGTAAATATCTTTCTTTATTCTGGCTGTTTGCTATTAATAACTCTCTTTGAGTTTGTATATTGACGAAGCCTCAATAAAGTTTATTTGTCTGTCTGTCATACATTACATACATTACATTGAGACGTTACAAAAAAACAATTTTCAATTGTACATAAATTCCTTTAAGGTGTTACTTTAATTTTTCATATGTTTATTTTCAATTTCTTTTTCTCATTCATTAAAAGTCAATGATGTACATGCAAAATTAGTAAAAACTCAATAAAAACGATATGTAAATACAGATAAAAAAACAAATGGCTTGTAAACAAAAGCGGCAATAAAATGAGCTGAGGTAAAATGTCTATTCCATTAACAAACATTTCACTTTTAAAATAATGAACTTTAAAATTAAAGTTTTACAAAACAGAAAATTAGCGTTTTAAAATAAAAACGTGGCAACATACATACATTACATACATACATTACATTACATACATTACATTACATACATTACATTACATACATTACATTACATACATTACATTAATACATTACCTCCATTACATACATTACATTACATACATTACATCACGTGTTGACCCTTGTGTGCGGCCACGCTTCGCGCGAGCTCCTCATCTTTCGCCTTTGAAAAGCGGAAAATTATCGCTGGAAGCGATAAATTTGGTATGGGCGGATAGCCCATTCAACGCCGAAGAAATACCTGCAAGGTACGGCTTAATACCTGAAACTAGCGCAGAATTATCTGCGGAAAACCAATTGCAGATTGAAAATTCAATCGAAATGCAAGAATCGGCCAGTAATGCAAATCTGCCTACTAGCGAACGATATGCAAAATCTGCCGTGTCGCACGAATTTGCCGCTACATTGCCTTCGTCTGGCGCGCTTCCAAGCCGACAGAACTGGGCGGAAATATCCGAGGATCAAGGTCCTGTTTCTGGAGACGACTTTACCGTCGTTCAAAACAAAAGAAAACGCCGCAACACGGGAGCGCCGGGCGTTACGGCCGCACAGTCCAACGGCGCTGGATCGGCTACTGGGCGACGGAGATCCTCGCCTACATGGGTGCGGCAGGTCCAGGAGATCAGGACCACGAGGGCGCACATCGTGGAAGCCAGAGCTCGCCAGGCGTCCTGCAACGAGGAGCAGTGCCTCTACCTGGAGTACTGCCCGGACTATCAGACATATCAATACCTAAAAGCCATTGATAGAGTCGTCGGAGGATCCAAGAACGTTGTCCAATTTGCCAAGGTAAATGGGCACTACTTGCTTGGACTCACTAGCAGATCCCTGGCGGAACGGCTGATCCGGGAGGGCCTCGAGGTCGAGGGAACCCTCATCAGAACCTGCCCCTTTAGGAAGCGCTCCATCAAAATCACAATAGGGAACCCACCCTTCTTTGTGGAGGACGCCGCCGTGATCAATGCCCTCTCCCGATTTGGACGAATCACCTCGATCGCCCCCAAACTGCTAAGGGCTGGAGAATTTGACTTCACTGACGGCCGTCGGGAGGCTTTTATTCTCCTCCACGACGGCGTTACCGTTGACAAGCTTCCCACCCGCTTTGAAATTAAAATTAAAGGTGAGGCTTGGCCGGCCTACCTTACATATGGCATCAAATGCTCTAGATGCCACGGACAGGGACACAGAAGAGCCAACTGCCCCCTTCTCCACGGGCAGTCCACCACCTCCAGACGGGCTCCACCGCTCTCTCCCATCAAACTCCAACCACTGACCGCGCCTGGACTGCCTAAACGGTTCTCGGCCGCGCCTGCGCCAGCACCTCCCAGTTCAGCTGTCGAGGATTCTGGCGCTTCTCCTGCGGCCCGAGCTGTGACTCCATCTACAGCACCTCGGCCATCTCCACCAGCGGCCCCGACCTTACCTATGGAGGAGGCGTCTCCTGCCCCTCCACCTGTGACCCCTGCTCCGTCCCTGCGGGCACCTGTGAGTCACGTGCCTGCAGCCCCAACACCGGACGTTGAGTTGTCCATCATCGAGGAGATTTCTACATCCTCCACGTCTTCGACAAAAACATCAACGAGAGAAGGCCTCGTGACTTTCATCGAGAGGAACCCGGGCATCTCCTTTGCCCAGACGGACGCCCTTGGCCTCGGGCGGGAGGAGGTCTTGGACATCCTCTCCTCGAAGACCAAGGCTCGGAAGCGGGGACCCCTCCTGTCACCCTCGCAGGGCGGCGCTCTCGCCGGCCTAATCCATCAACTCTTGGGCCAGAGGCCCGGAGGGGATAGTAACATCTATAAAGTCCTGCGACAGGTCCGCCCCTACCGCAGTGCCTTCAACACCCCCACTGCCTGCGCCTCGGCCTTCTGGGCCTACGCCGCCTACTTCCCACAGCGAAGAACTGATGCCTGCTGTGATGACACCTCCGCCGCCCGCCCCGACGGAGATGGAGGAGGACAATCCGATGACGGAAAAAGAGCGTTGTGCACCCCCACCGCCTGCGCCTCGGTTCGCTGAGCCGACACCCCCCACTCCCCATGGGGAAGAGCTAACACCGGCCATGGCGACACCTCCGCCTCCACTGCCATTCCTGATCCAGGTGGAGCTGGAGACTAAGTGCGTAGACCGGATATTTGACCTGTTCAAAGAGCAGAACTATCAACAGGCCTTGGGGCCCCTACTCAAGAAGGGGCTAGATATTGACAACCTCTCACATTCGATCGTGTGGCTCAAGAGTAGGGAGTACCTCCTCAAGTCTCTCAGATCTAGACCCAGACACAAAGCCACTCTCGCCGAGTTTCTCGGCACTGTCGCCGAACATGCTCACGATGACCACCCCTTAATTCAAAGGGGAATATACGAGCTCAGGCTGGCTCTGCGCTCCTAACAGAATCAAGTCTATTGTAAATTTTTGTAGTTTCTCCCATTGACTTTGGGTGTAATCATTGACTAAAAGTCAATAAAATTATTTAATTGTCAATACATTACCTCCATTACATACATTGCATTACATACATACATTACATACATACATTACCTACATACATTACATACATACATTACATACATACATTACCTACATACATTACATACATACATTACATACATTATATTACATACATTACATTAACACAAAGCAATAACGCGCCATCTATACATATAAAACAAAAGGATTTAAAAGCGCGAATGTTTCTTTTATACATAAAACGAACTTCTAATGTCCTTACTGCGATGAAAAAATATATTGGGAGGGCTTGGCTCATCAGTGGTGAAGCCTCCCAGCGGTTTCACCAATTTAATCCACCAGACCGCTTCTCAGAGCTCTAATATTGTATTGGATCATTCTGCTTTTATATGCTACACTGAAGGATGGAATCTTAGAGATGGTTTTCAAGTAAACTATGGACATAAGCTTATAGGACAGTAGAATTATATTCAAATACTAGCGGATGTACCCGGCTTCGCCCGTGTTTTACCCGAGTAAAGGTTTGTCTAACGAATCTCTCGATAAAGTGAACATTTTTTCCCGGTCCCTTGAAAAATACTCGATAAGTTGAATAAAATCAATATTAATCGGTACCCGAGTAAAGGTCTGTCTAACGAACATTTGTTAAAACAATTCTCTATAAACTTATAAAAAGAAATATATATATTTTGATAATTTGAAACTGATAAAGTGATCATTTTTTCCCGGTCCCTGTGTGCCGTGTCATTCTGAATTTTGCCTTTCCTAATTTTCTACATTACAAAATCATCGTTTTATCTAGTGAACATTTTTTCCCGGTCCCTTGAAAAATACTCGATATGGTTGAATAAATTCATGGTCGTTTATGGAAGATGGACGAAGTTCCCGGAGGTCATCTTGGGCAAGCTCCCGCGAGGCTTTTTTTCTTGTCTACTTGGCATAGCTGTGTCACCAACTCTGCCCTGATTGGTCGGTGGGTACTTGGACTGTCGGCCAGCGGCCGGGCGAATCCATTCTCTCACGGGGTGGGGCGGACCCAAGGTCATCAGGAGCAGCAAACTTAAGCCTATCTCCGTCTCAATGGTGGCGCTGCTTGCGAGTTAGAGCTACAAATCTGCAAATAACTCTAAGGATATTAAAGATATTCAAGATATTATTTTTCGTAAACCTTTCCGGGGATATGCCTAATAATATCCCAAATTTTCACGGCAATTGGATGTATGGTTTTTGAATCCACAGAGGACACACACACACACACACACAGACATTCAATTATATATATATAGATTTGCTTCGAGCAATGCTCTTCAGCAAACTATAAAGATAATTATTCCTAATGACCTTGTCTTTATAGTTTGCTGAAGAGCATTGCTCGAAGCAAATATTTGAATATAATTCTACTGTCCTATAAGCTTATGTCCATAGTTTACTTGAAAACCATCTCTAAGAGTCCATCCTTCAGTGTAGCATATAAAAGCAGAATGATCCAATACAATATTAGAGCTCTGAGAAGCGGTCTGGTGGATTAAATTGGCGAAACCGCTGGGAGGGTTCACCACTGATGAGCCAAGCCCTCCCAATATATTTTTTCATCGCAGTAAGGACAGTAGAAGTTCGTTTTATGTATAAAAGAAACATTCGCGCTTTTAAATTCTTTTGTTTTATATATACATTACATTACATTACATACATACATACATACATACATACATACATACCTGCCCCGATGACCAGTGACCTCCAGGAGGCTCAGGATATGAAATGTGGGAATCGGATATTAGATATATCCAGCCAATTGAACTATGTAACTATCCTGCAGTCATTGCATCATCAGGAGATACGCGAGAAGGATATCATCTTAGCGATCCTACACCCCGAAAAAGTCAACTTCCTTGGGAGCCTTCTGCCTGAAAACAAGCCGATTCTTGTTAATTTCCTCAACGAAGTCTTCAAGCATGCTGGTAACACGGATCCCATAATCCGCAGCAACCTGGCCAAACTCCCGGCAACTCTATGTTCCTGAAAAAATCCAGGCGTCCCTTCAGCGAAGGCCTCGTCTGTGCACATATTTCCAATTGCCTTCAAACTGTTGTAATTTTTTTCTCATTGACTAGATGTCAATAAATTGTTTTAATTGTTAATTGTCATACATACATTACATATACATACCTGAGGCGGGCGGCCGCGTTTTCTTGGGCTCCGCCGTCTTTTGCCTCTGGCATGTGACAGATTTCGAAAAATATGCCCAATTTGGTACTGGCTGATAGCCCTTCAAAAGTTGAACAAGGGCCTGAAAGGCCCAGCACAAAAGGACAGCTCAGTGCTGAGAACCAGGTGAAAATCGATTTTCAAAAGAAATTTTAACAAAATCGAACAAAACACCTAGATGCAAATATGCCGGCCGACGACAATCATGCAAATTCTGCCGCGGCGGACGGCGTTGAAGTGAGGCCGTCTACGAGCGACTCTGATAACTTTGTGGCGTCCTGGGCTCAAACCGTTTAGGCTGCGGATCCAGGAGCTGACGGATTTACCATCGTCCGAAACAAGAGGAGGCGTCGGGAATCTCCGAGCCGCGCTGTGCAGCAGCGCTCCAGCGCCGCAAGAGCCACCGGCAGCACCAGCGCAATCCCGCGGAGACGTCCACCTGTAGGGAGGACCCCGCTGGTGCAGGAGTCCAAGGCCACCAGGACTGACATCGCCGAGGCCAGGGCAAGGCAGATCCGCTCCACAGACGACAACTGCGTCTACGTCGAGCTCTGCCCGGACTTCGAGCCCGTCCACTATCTCAGGACAGTGGACGAGCTGGTTGGTGGGCCGCAGCACATTCTCCAACTACTGAGGATGAACGGGCACGTTCTGGTAGGCCTGTCCACCAAGGCCCAGGCGGACCGCCTCATCGAGAGAGGCCTCGTCATCGAGGGCACCTACCTCAGGGCTTTTCCCTTCAGGAAGAGGGCGGAAAAACTCACAATCAGCAACCTCCCCTTCTTCGTGGAGGATGCCACCATCATAGAGGCCTTCAAGCCATACGGCAAGGTCACCTCCATTGCCCTCATCCGGCTGAGGGTGGAGCGTTACTCCTACACGGACGGCCGCCGAGAGGCCCTTATCCTCCTGTACGATGGAGTATCCCTCCAGAACCTGCCGACGCGCCTGGACATCACCAGCAAAGGTAACACCTTCCCGACGTTTCTGGCGTTCGGGATCAAATTCTCCAGATGTGGCCGGCAGGGCCACCGTCTAGCTAACTGCCCCATACATCTGAACCGGCCTACCAACACCAGCCAGCCTCACTCCTCGTCGCATCCTCCCAGTGCGTCGTCCAGTGTGCCAGGACAGCCGGCGCCTGCGGCCGCAGCACCAGGACCCCATCCTTCACCTGTGGGGTCGCCCACTGAGGCTTCCGCGGACCCTCGCCCTCCGGCCTCTCAGCCTACCGAAGCAGCGCCTCAAGCTCAGCCGGCCCCCGTTGCTCCTCCTGATCCTCTGCCTGCTCAGGAGACCCTCGAGCCTACAACCGCCCCTCTTGACATCGAGATGACGGTGGTGGAGGAGACCACCACTTCCTCCACGTCATCCTTGAGGCGAACAACAAGGAGCGACCTAGCGGACTTTCTCGAGAGAAATCCCGAGGTCTCTTTTACTGAGACAAAGGGTCTTGGACTCAAGCGGGAGGAGGTCATGGACCTCCTCTCCTCTAAAACCAAAGTCCAAAAGCGGAGGCCCCCCGCTCTCACCCGCCTAGAAGGACGCTCTCGCCGGGCTGGCGGATCGGCTACTGGACCAGCGGCCTGGAAACACCAGCAAAATCTATAAGGTCCTCAGCCAGGTCAAAACCGAGCTTAACAACAGGCCATCCACAGTGACCCCAACACCTCCATTGCCTGCAAACATGACCAGAGAATACGAGGATGCTCGGGATGCGCACCGTGGGAATCGGATAGCGGCCCCACCACTTTTACTGCCTGTCCCGACGACCTATGGGCTCCGATCAGCTCCAGCGCACCCTGCTCCATCTCTGGAGATGCCAAGTGATAGCCCCACGACCCACACTGTGCCTCAGCCTGCTGGGCCGGCGCCGCTTACTCCCCACAAGGAGGAGTCACCTAGTAACACCTCCGCCTCCACTACCTGCCCCGATGGAGGAGGATCTGACGGTGGAGCGTGAGGAATAGTTATATGATTTATTCAAAGAATTGAATTATGAAACCGGCTTAAGGCCCATACTCGAATCAGGGATCGAGCCGTATGAGGTCATGTGTGCGATCCTATACCGCCAAGATAGGGTGCCTCTCCTCGCGCGACTTTCGCCTGGGGAGAAGAATATTCTCGCTAAGTTCCTCGACACTGCCATCAAGCATGCTCGGGACTACGATTCCATTATTCGCAGGGGATTGTCCAGGCTCAGGGTGACCTTAAACTCCTGATAAAGTCCAGACGTCCCCTCGGTGAGGGCTCCGCCTGATGTAGATGTTTATTTATCATTATATTTTAATCCTCTTAACTCTTTGTGAGTGTAAACATTCAAAAGAAGTCAATAGAGTTATTTTTAATTGTCATTACATACATACATACATTCATAATTACATTACATACATACACTGACTTTTATATATATATAGGGATACGATCTCAAGTTTTCAGGCATATCTGCCTTTTTCACAGGAGAACACATACAATGAACAAAACGCCGCCTGATGTTGTCTAAAATATGTTTTAATTGTTTAAGAGAGAGTTAATACATTTACATGATTTTATCTTTGAATAAACGCGTTAAATATTTGAGATAAAATAAATTTCCCATTTATTTATTGATTTCAACAAACAAAACGCGATATTCCTGCTAGGGATAATTTCCCATACAATATGCATACTAGGAATAAAGTCCGCCCTAGACTGACGAGGGCCATTAGCCCGAAACCATGGTCTCTAGGTGGACGCTTATCAGTTTGCCAAAGTTGGTGTTGTGGCTTTGTCACCGACCCGATGCCGCTAGCTGCGGCGACGGTCAATAGATGGCGTCAGATTCTGACGTTAATTTTGACGGGAGAGGCGACCATTGCTTCCATACTAGAAATTATCCAATTAAATATATTTTTTAAATCAAATATTGGTTTACAATTTCATTTAGAGTAAAAATATGTATATGCGATATGATCCTGTCGACTCTTCTGTGGCACTATAGTGATAATAATGTGGTGAGTGAGAAATAAGGAAACAACAAGTTTGGAAGATGGAACCCAGCAAACCGAGGGAGAGAGGAAGCGCTAGCGGGCTGCCACCGCCGAAAATCACGTCTTGTGTCGCCACCACCCCCCCGACTGAGTAAACATAGAACTCAGGTTCCAAGAAAAGGCCCTGCGGTCGCCCCCTTGGAATGTGACTGCTATATCAAGTGACCGGCCTTAGCTGCGTTCTCTCTCTCTCTCTCTGGTCGACTGTAGATTTGTTTTATTAATCCTGGAAGAGCATATATTATGACATATACTTATACAAATTATTAAACCACACATATATAACATGTATCGAATATATTTATGATAAAAAACAATACATTATTTTACAATTGTTGCCAGATTGTGATTAATCTTTATTTTAACCTTTGATAATTTTTTTTCGATTGTAACTTCAAGGTATTATTAAATCACATATTATTAAAAGCGTTTTGTCTACAAATCATTTCGGCGCTCTGTGTCTAGAAGGACATGATAGAATTAGAAAATATTTCAATCACGAATAGGTTGGCTTTAAAAACGGCTGAAGCGGGAAACATTGAGCGCGCGCTCTGCATCTGTATAACTGATTGTTATTGACAGTTTTTAGTTTGTAACTCTAACAATATTTGAGATAGAAACTTAAAATATCATATTTATCCTTGATTTAGGTAAACGATAAAGGTAAAAAATGATCCTTGATTCCCAGCCGCTTCTGAATTCAAACCATGTATCATCAACAGACAGACATCGTGTGTGTGTGGTATAAATGAGAGATATTTCGTTGAGTAGGAAATTGCAAGAAACAATGAAAATAATGTATCACGTTTTCCTTTGTAGGATTCTTTGATAATAAACTATACTTCTAAAAAGATTTATAGTTAAATTATTGGATTTTTAAAGTAATTATATATCACCAATCCTTCCATCGAGCTCGATGGACAAAGCAATTAAACTCTAAACTTGTGGATTTTAATAAATGATCAAAAAATCGTATTGTGTAGAACGCGATTCTTTATTCCTATACACATTCAACTCTCGATAGTTCGAAAGCCAAGGATCAAATAAAAAATAGAATTATCAAAAATTAGATTTAAAAACGTTTTGAATAAAATACATAAAAGTCTAGCTACCAAGAAAAATATTCGAATTAAAGACGTTTTCGAATTATCCAAGTTCTACTATATTTTTTTTATAAGAAAGGCCTCTCTCTTTCAGTAATATTTATTTCTTATTTTGAAATTCATATATAGATTTGTGTAAATTTATCCTGACATATATTTTGAAGCTTGATTTGAAACAAAACTCTTAAATATGTTAAAAATAGTTCATATTGAATTTTATTTATAATAAAGTCAAATATATTCGTCCAAAGAATGTCTCTAATATTTAAAGAGAAATATCTCTCTATATATAAAAAGGAACCAATATTTGTGCGTTTTATAGGTTAAGTTTAATATTCTATTTGGTAGAGTGAACTATTTCTTTGGAGGAAATAGACTCGAGATTATATGAAAAATATCTTCCTTTTCTACTTCAAATTGTTCCCTATTCAAATTTATATGAAAGGAATTCACGCTTAATAGATTGAGAACATTTTTATTCCAAAGAACTATTCAAATTAATATTGAACCAATTTAAAGCAATAGAAATAATAATTATTGAGGAAATTGTTTTCATTTTTGTCAAATTGTTCCCCCATTTTTATCAATTTTAGGTGTGATACTTGTTAATATATGTGAATTATTACACTCAGATAATATTCTAAAAGATTGATAATTGTGTGTTTTGTGAATAAAGATGAAGTATAATTTAAAATTACAGGGTAGATTTAAAGATAATAAACAAAGAAGCAGAATTATATACACGAGTCATTTTTATATTTTTCTTCAAAGCGCTAATTAGCAAAAAAACGACATAATCTTTTTATACCTACAACAGAAAATGAAATTGGTTTTCATACCTATAAGAGAAACAGAATTCATGTAAACCAATATCCACGAAAACCAATATATACATTTTATATCAAAATGTGTTAGAATAAATATTCATTATATTTCACATAGAAGTGTATATAATGTTTCATTCTACACATAATGATTTTTAAATACAAAAGTATGAAGCATCCATCCAAAAGGAACTGAATTTATTTCTCTTATTGTGAAAATAGAGTTGTATGAAAATGCTTTTAAATTGTATAAAAAGCTATTTGGAAAAAATTAATGTGTCCCCCTATAGTAGTCTCAGAATCTGCTACGTTATCATATAATAGTTTCAACCTTTCGTGGGATACTGTCAACTGGAGGAACGTTACGAGTCAGTTGATACACGACCGATATATATATTTCAGACATTTGCAATGGGTGACCTGTCAGGTGATTTGGCAAGCCAGAGATGAAGTGACATCTGTATTGTTGGAAAATAAATCGTTAAATTTCCCTGAAAATATGGACGAGCTTTGAGAAGAAAATAAGGTATAAACTTCGGTCTTTATAACTTCCAATAGCTGTCGGTGTTGAGAAGCTCCGTACTTCTATACAGCTGGAGTCCTTAATAATCTCCAATGGTAGACCAGAAAATAACGTTAAGCCCGTTATGACTCTGGATAATGCAATTTGTAAGGTGAAGTTCCCCTCTAAGTCGTCTAACGCACTTCAACATTATTTAAATCCTTGCCACCCCAATGTCTGTATCGATAAAACATTCTAATACTGATGGGTCAGTTAATTTAGGCACGAAGGATTGCTCGCACGAAGTCCATTTTACAAAAAAAATAAAAATTCAACCCGATATTAAACAAGGAGAAAAAAAAATTAAAAATATCATTTAAAATATATATATAAAAATAAAATAAATTATTTAAATAATAAATACAAATAAAAATAATCTCATCTTCGGAAACCTTTTTAATTGTTTAATTAATGTCCAGGAGATTTGATTCAATTGATGTGAAACATAACGAATATGGAGGCAGGCACTGGCAAACCTGTAGCAACGTTTGCCGACGTTCAAAATGAAGATATTTGGTCCATCACTGTCATGCGGATGAGATCTCTGTTATCCCGAAATAGAGAGTTCTTTGGTCCCATTTTCTTTTGCTGCCATTTTAGGACTTGTCCTTTTGCCTTGTAGCCAGTTTTTACCCCATCTCTCTCATCAAAATAATAGTAATCGACGACTCGTAGAGGCTTCAATTTCAAAATATGAAGATTCCATTCACGAAGTCTGATTATTATCTACGCTTAAAGCTCTGTCACTTGCTCTACAGGGTACATTGCCGTGGCTTAGGCATAGTGGTATTTAATAACTATTAAAATTCTGCCAACAAAAAAAAGGCTTAAAAAACGCTTATTATGGCCAGTCGGAGTCCGTTTCTTATAACTTTCTCTCCATATTCTCTAAGTTTTATTTTAGTTAAACTATTTAAGTATTTTAAAATTTCGCCGAGAAAAGGGTTACGTAATTTAATATAGAAATCAGCTAGTAGTGAGAACTTATATATGATAATAAAATGTCAACATAGTATATGTATTATTAGCGCGATTATAAAGCACTAATATTTGAATATTATATTTATATGGCACATGTGTTAATTTTGCATATCAATATTACACCATATACACCATGGAAACATATATAACCATGTATCAAAAACCTTTGTATATAGTTTTAGAGAGGCATGTGGTTTATGCAGTCGGCATAAAGCGAATGATGAAAAAAGAGAAATAAATTGTTGTTTTTCATCGTGTAACTTCAAAAAGGTTTAAAGCTAAAACCTGAAATTTTGTATTTCTATCTCATGAAAATTATCGCTTCAAAAATTGAGACTGACGCCAGGCCTTTGCGGATGGCAGACTTGGAAGAGAAACAGTTGATTTCGGAAGATCAAAAACGGAGAATTACACCATGGGCGAATCAGGAATCAAACTATCCCAAGGAAGATTTAGAAACGCGTCGTTAATACCCTAACCGCGGAAGATTCCAAGCCCCAGAAGAACCTCGCAATCCCCTGCTCGCCGTCCCAGCCGCTCGCCCAAATAAGACTTCACGGGCTTGAAAGCATGATTCTATTTATTTTTTGATCAAATGGAGTGTTCAATTGATCAAGGGATTTAATTATACTTGGATGCCAGGAGTTGCCGCAGAAATATCTACTAAAGGTAGGGCGACTAGTTGGTTTTGTTTAAATTCTAAGACGATTCTAGTTATTTCTTCGAAGAGCGGAGATCGTTGAACGTCCCTTCAAGAAACCGTTTTGACTTGTGTTCAGCAGGGGAGTTCAGTGATCCATCCTATTTCTGGAAATCAATTTCTCAAAGATTTTGTCTAAGTAAAACCTCTAATTCGTGAAACCTTTAAAATAACTTTGTGAGGTATAATATATTAGAATTAAATTCAAAATATATTTTTTCGTAATACTTCAATTATGTCCTTTATTGAAAATTATTTTATATTTTTATCTGTGTGCTGTGTGTTGTGTCTTTGTTGTTGTTTGTGTGTTTTAATGTTTTATAACAATATCATAAATATAAATACTTATAAATAGGGGGGGGAAACTATATATAAAATTATGTGAAAAAAATATATACTACTAGAAAATACCTAAAAACATGAATAAAAGATAAATGCAAATAAAATTCAAATCATATTTAAATCAAACAGCAATTATGATTTTCAATACTAATGCTCTAAAGATTTTCAATAGTGTTAACAAGTTTTGCGAAGTAATTAAAATTCAAATTCACATTTGAAGAATAGAGGACAGGTGGGTTTAATAAAATCGGTTATCCATTGTGACCGCACGTCGACAGAGACTCGTCTCGTGCGGCACGAACACATTTTGAAGAACGCTTCCAAAGAATTCAAGTTTATGAAAGAAGAAAAACCATTATGAACAACTAAACAATTCTTTGTATTCACTTTTCAATTAAATGTTTTTTTTTTCGGATTTAGGTGGGAATTTCGGCAGAAGGTTTTCAACCATTAGGTTGATTATCAAGTTTCATTCACGCAAATTTTTCTATATATATATACTAGCCGAATGACCCGGGCAACGCCCGGGTTTTACCCGATTAAATGTTTTCATTTCAAATACTATTCGTTATTATACATTATAAAGGACTGCGGCGTATGATTATGAAACAACACTTAAAGTTTCACCGCATAAGTTTCTTTTCTGTGAAAAATCAATATTTATTTCAAAGATAAATATTTACTATTTCTAACTTTTTTGGATGAAGTATGAAAGGGTGAAAATATGAAGAGTAATGGCGAACGGAAAAATAAAAGTGTCCAGGGGCGGGAATCGAACCCACAATGTTCCGCTTACCGGGCAGATGCAATGTCCACTAGGCTACCCTGGACGTATTTTTCGTTCGTAAATAATAACGGAAAAATACGTCCAGGGTAGCCTAGTGAACATGGCATCTGCCCGGTAAGCGGAACGTTGTGAGTTCGATTCCCGCCCCTGGACACTTTTATTTTTCCGTTCGCCATTACTCTTCATATTTTTACCCTTTCATTCTTCATCCAAAAAAGTTAGAAATAGTAAATATTTCTATTTGAAATAAATATTGATTTTTCACAGAAAAAAAAACTAATGCGGTGAAACTTTAAGTGTTGTTTTACTATTCGTTATAATTATAAATTGGCACCGTGGATGTCACTTTTGTGAAACGTCCCGCTCCAAAATTTGTGTGTTTTTAAAATATAAAAAAAAATATGTAAATTTTCACAACGATATTTGAAAATTATATTATTTTGATTTTAAAATACTATTCGTTACGATTATAAATTGGCGCCGTGGATGTCACTCTTGTGAAACGTCCCGCTCCAAACTTTGTGCCTGAGAAGCGATATTTTTATAGAAAGATGATCTGGCTTTTGTTTTCTGCTCGAATGAATGTTTTTCTGTTAGAATATTGTTCCTGCGTACAAAATAATGAACTGGCTTCACCCGTGGTCTCTGCTTTTTGGAATTTTTCCCGATATAACTTTGTATCTGAATCAAACATGATACAGCAATATCGTCATCTACATTTTCTGACTAAAAATATATAGTTTTAATAATTGATTTATATATATTTTTTTGAAATAGCCTATCGTCTTCCCCGTATTTTTTTTTTTTTACCTGTGTATGGAAAATTTGGTTTGAATTAGTGAACTACTGCAAATTTGTATACCGGACATACAAACAAACATACAAACATTCATTTTTATATATATTGATATTTAAATATAATTGTGGAATGAGAGTTATATATAATTGTATATTATATAAAATATACATTTGAACTAATATATCCTATACAATGTAGAAGCGGCACAATCATTTAAATATATACACACACACAAAGCCTTTATTAAGACGTTAGTCTTATACAGATTCTCCGTACAAGGTGCAATAACAGGAAAAGAGCAGCACAGGAAACCATTAGTTCCGCAACTATATACAATTATTAGTAATTAGGAAAAGTAAGATTAAATATGAAAGGTCGACGCCATCGCCCCAAGTCTTCAATTTCATAAGCGCGGAGCAGAAATAGGGACTAAGTTATTTATTTCGCCATAAATATAGCATCCAGACACAAAAAGAAGGTCTACTCCAGCACAGCCATCCATATCACCTGCTCCGCAATCTCATCGTCGACCAACACGATGGCCCCTCGATGTTTCGTCATCATTCTGAGGTGTAAGAACACATTTAAATATATAAAGAAGTTTTATTGTGCTGATTAAGAATTATAAATTAATTTTAACTTGAGATATATGTGTTTTAAACACGAGTCAATATAGCGTACAAATGTATATTAGAAAAGAAACTGTAGCGAACACAAGAGATATAATTATATATATGTCGTAAAAAAAGAGATGTATTTTAGGTACGTTACCAATTCATTCATGCAGTCGTGGATTGAATTGAAACGATAACTTTATATCCAAAATTAAATTTATTTTAATGATTATATTTTTAAGAACAAACAGTTTTGCATACATACAATTCAATATGATATTCTAAGTATATACAAAAAACATCTTGGGTTGTACTCCTTTTGTTAAGGATTTTAAAAAATTAACTCTGTGTTAATTCTATGATTATTTAAAATGTAATTATATTAATGAATAATAAAAATTATATTTTTATTATGTCATTTCTTCCCTCCAAGGATAAAAATTAGGGAGTAATTTTCAAAGTAAAAAAAAAGTATCATTATTATTTACATAGATTATCAATTAAGATGGAGGATACCAATTGAAACTATATCAATGATTCTCTTTATTCATTCTACATATTCTTATTTGTACCTTTGTTTGACAGTAGCTGAAAACTATCCAATCTTATTTGAATTTATAGGTGTCTCCTTCCTATATTTCATAAGGGGATTTACCTCATGAATTGAGTAGGCCTTCTCAGGCTCTCAAGATTCAAAAGGTATTTTGCCACATGCCAAAAAAATATATATCTTTGAAAATCACAAATTTATTTCTCATAATGACGAGTGGTATCCAACATCTTGTTTCACATTTATTTTGTTTGATCAGAATAAAAACATAAAATAATGGGTTATTTCCACATAATGAAAAATATTTACACATGAAGTTTTATTATTTACATTAAAAAAAAGAATGTTCGAATATGAAATGTTCCATATAAAATTGTTGAGGGAAAAATATATAGAATCATATGAGTGAATTTCTCAACAAATAAAATCAAAATGTAAAATATTTACAACAACATTAATTAAAAGTGGTATGTTTTTAAAATAAAATAAAATATTTGCATTTTTAGATTATATAATATTTCCCCCCTGTGAAAAAGATTTTTAAAAAGTTAAAATTTGAAAATAAAAATGGCTATTACAAAAATAATTAATTAAACGAAATCAAAATGTCTATAAAATAATTACAAATTAAACAATAAAAATCAATGTCTATATTTTTTCAAAATAAACAAAAGAAAGTTTGTTTATAATTAATTTATATAAATATGAAATTAAAATAAAACTATATATAAGAAATAATAATGATAGATTAATATAAAAATTTATATGAAGCCAAAAAAGGTATTTAAAATATGAATAATTATGTCGTTATGCCTGCTGTATTTCAAAATATTAAATGGCAGTAGAAATGTTTATTTTTACACAAATATAATTTAAAATGAGTTTTTCCTAAAATATAAACATTTAAATGCATGTAAATAATATATAAAAGTATTTTTCAATAAAATGGTTGACTAATTAAATGATTATAAAGAGATATTTGTTCTCCATTGTCCATATCCAAAATATGGCCTTTCTGTAAAAAACATGGTTTATCATCAATATCTATTAACTTTGTGTTAGAAATTTGGTTTACTATTAAGTCATTTTCTAAATTAGTGCTATTTTGAAATAAAAAATCTGATTCTGGGTAAAATAATTTAAGTTTATTTGAGTGTATAATTTCTGTTTGTTTTCTTTGAGGTATAAGGGGTTTATTTATTTCATATGTGACTGGAGAAAGTTGTTTTAAAATTTTAAATGGGCCTATATATCTTTGTGTTAATTTACCAGTGTTTGGATAAATAAAGGTTTTCACTAATACCTGATCTCCTTCTTTAAAAATGGGTTCTGGGTGTTTAATATCATAAAGCTGTTTGCTGTGTTCATGGGATTTTATGGTTCTTTCATTGGTTAATTTTCTTGCTTTTTCTATTGGTGTATGTGTTTCTGTGTCATGTTCTATATACTGTGGTTGTATTCCATAGTATAAGAACCTAGGTGTAAAGCCTGTTATAGTATGTACTGTATCATTATAACTTTTAGTAATATTAGGAATATATTTTGTCCAAGGGATCTTTAAATTATGATTATATTCACATCTTAACCTATTTATGATAGTGGAATTTAATCCTTCTACTTTTGCATTTGTTTCTGGGTGATGGGCACTGGTGAGTAGATGCTTAACATTATTTTTTCCTAAAAATTGTTTAAATTTATTGCTAAGAAAAGCTGCATTTCTGTCAGTTATTAATATTTCAGATTTGTTAATTTGGAATAAATTTTTTAAACAAGTTATATATGAATCAGTGGATACAGATTTTGTAGGAAAGGTCCAAAGGAATCTACTGTGATGATCTACTATCATATGGATACTGTGTTTGGTTGTCCCATAATTATGTAAGCCTCCCATTGTGTCTAAAGAAAAAATATGATTTGGGTGTGTAGCTATTGGCATCTGTTGTAGTGGTCCATCAACAAAATGAGCTATGGGGTATCTGCTGAGAAAATCAGCTTCTTTATTTTCCTTAATTAATTTAATTAAATCAGATTTTTCATATGGTGAAAGTTTTTCATCAAATTCTACACTATTAAAATTTCTAAAATCATTTTCATTAGGAGGAATAATAGATTTAAATAAAGGAATTACATTATGATGTGTATAATTATTATTATTAGGGTTATGGTAATTAACATTAAGAATTCTACCAAATTGAGTAATTGTAAAACTTTGAAAATCAATGTCTAATTTAAATAATCTTATATGGTGTAAAGCAAGCAATACATATGGCAAATTAATATCAGAGGAATAAAAATCAATATCTCTAGTAATAAATCCTATAGTTGTATTAACATTAATTTTTGAATTTATATTTAGCATACCGGATGTCTGTTTAATAAGAGGTAAATTATTAAAAACAACATAGTTTGGTTGAATCTTATCTATCATATGGTGAGGAATTATAGAGAAGGTACAGCCAGTATCCATGAGAGCTACAATACTGTTATTATTCACATTTAGATTTATATAAAGACCTTGGCGTCAGGAGTGTTGAAGGGGAGCTGGTCGGCATTCGCTCGAAGGGGCTGCTGTCTGCGTCAAGGTATCCATGGATCGAGACGGCACGGACATGAAGCTTGCAGCTGGGGAGGCTTGTACGGCCTTCTCCCGAAACCAGCACCTATTCTCAGGATGGAAGCGTCCGGCATGTCCCCGGTTCAGGCAAATTCGGCAAGGACGTCTTTTAGAACTATAGTCCATAGGGCTTCTACCTGGATGTCCCCATTGCTTTTGTTGTACTTCCATTCTTGGGGCTGTTTCCCTTTTAATAGATGACTCCTCCATTTCCTTATGTGATTCCCTTCGTATTGAATGTTTCTCCACATTTGCATCTTTATTTGGCAAATTCTGCAAGCTTTTTGCGTGAATTTCTAGAAATTCCATTAAATCCTTACTTGAAGGCACAACCCTTGGGTTGTTCTGCAATTCCCACTGTTTTCTTGTGGTTTTATCAAGCTTATCTTGTATGATCTTGACGAAAAACACATCAGATAAACTATCGATTTGGTAACCTAATACCTTCACTGTTCTTACTATCTCGTTGCAACTATCTAGAAGTTTAAACATTGACTTATGGTTGTCATCGGCTAACTTTGGTAATCTTAATGCATTATCTATTTGGGTGAAAATCAGATCCTTTGGATTATCATATCTTGTTAATAAGGTTTGCCAAACCTCAACATAATTATCGGCTGTAATTGGAAATGCGTTTACCAGTCTTAGGGCTTCGCCTCTCAGTTGGCCTTTTAAATATTGTAACTTTTCAATATTAGGTATTTGTGAGTTAGAACCAACCGCAGAAAAAAATAGATCCTTAAATGAAAGCCATGATTCTAATCTACCATCGAAAGTTGGCAATTCAAGTTTAGGCATTTTAACATGTAAATTTACTTTTTTCTCAGATGTTTCTTGCCCATTATGCCTTAAATCCAATTCACACTTTAATCTTATACACTTATCTATGCAATTTTCCACTTCGTCATTCAATTCATCATCTTCAAGTTGCTGCAAGAAAATATCACTCATTTTCATCAAATCATTATTTGCATACTCTAGTTTGCATTTCGTTGCATTTACATCTACCATAGACACAATGGATTCGATATTTTGTTCAATGCCTTTTATACTTTTTTTTTATCCTTTTTAATTTCTTAATTAAAGTTTCGACTTCCATAATTGCTATTCTTTTATCTATATCTTTTCCCAAATATCTTAGTTGCAATATATGGCTTTGAAATCTATTGGAATTCTTCTCGCACAGGGTTAAAATACATCCTGTCGGCTATTAATAAAGATGTCGTAAAAAAAGAGATGTATTTTAGGTACGTTACCAATTCATTCATGCAGTCGTGGATTGAATTGAAACGATAACTTTATATCCAAAATTAAATTTATTTTAATGATTATATTTTTAAGAACAAACAGTTTTGCATACATACAATTCAATATGATATTCTAAGTATATACAAAAAACATCTTGGGTTGTACTCCTTTTGTTAAGGATTTTAAAAAATTAACTCTGTGTTAATTCTATGATTATTTAAAATGTAATTATATTAATGAATAATAAAAATTATATTTTTATTATGTCATATATATATATATTTTATTGTTCATTTACCATTTTTTAAAGGTCGAAAATGTGTAGAAACTATAATTAACGGATTGCGTGAAATTCCAACTGTATCAATCAAGTTAAAGTTGTAGTTATATGATTTTTAGAAGGTAAGACAACTAGCAAATCCAAACTTTTATTGTCGCTGCAAACAAACTCCGCCTAAGGCCAACAATGTTTGTTTTTTTTACAGGGGTACCAAATCCTTTCGGCGCGCTAGTTAAAATAATAATGATATTGTAATATACCTTATAATAATATTATAATCTACTCTGTTTAATTAATTTATTTTTGATTGTTTGGATTTGGCAGCACTGTAGTTATTGTTGTTGTTAAGAATATATTTAAAAAGTGTATGTTTGACATTAGAAAGATATATAATTAAAATTGTTTATTAATTTAATAAAGCATATTTATTTAATCGAAGGAACATCACAAAAATGGCGCAGCCGACAGGATCGATCATCCTGCATTTAAGAATAAAAAGGTAATTGGCCATAGCTTTAACCCTGATGCTATTGTTCAATCTATCCCTGAAGAATTTCAATTGCCCATTTATCACGAGTTCGTGTTTAAATGTGGAAAGAATCTAACTTCTTACTATTTAGAAAAGGATTCTAATAGATTTGTTAAAGTTCCATCAAAAATAATTGAAATATACAAAAATCGATCGATTGAAGATTTACAAATTTGCGTAATGGATGAGGAGGAATTAGATGCAAAATCTCTATTAACAGAAGACACTTTTAGCAAATTGATAACTACTGTAGCAGAACAACAAAAAATAGTTAATTCTTTAGTTCAAAATTTAAGGTTAAACCAGCATGAATATGCACCAAGACATGTCGAAATGAAAGCACCTGAATTCTCCGGTAATAACTTAGATCCAGCCACTTGGATAACCCTATATGAAATGTCTGTGCAAATAATGGTTGGATAAAAGATCAATCCAAAATATATGGTATGAGAAACTACCTAAGGGGGAACTGCACAATTGTGGTTCGATAGCAGACTTGCTGATGAATGCAACTTTAGCTGGGAAACATGGAAAGAAGATTTTGTATCCTCATTTGGGGATAACCCCATAGACAAATATGATAGGGCGTTCAAGTGGAGATATCGAGGCGGCTCTCTGATCGATTACTTCCACCAAAAACAAAGGAAAATGCGATTAGGGATGCCTGGCTTAAGTGAAAAGCTATTGATAATTGGAGTGAATCACGGGCTACCCCCAGATATGCAGAATCAGTTGTCCACTGTGAAAATCGAAAACAAAGAGACTCTTCTTCAGCTGCTGAAAAATATCCGTCCCAGTTTGGAGAAAAAAACCTTTTGAACCCAAGCCCTACCAGACATCTGGTAACACAGTGGTCAAGAAGCCAGCCTATTTTGCCCAACTTGATCAAATTGAGGAGGCATCACAGACAATGAACAATCAAAATAATTCTGTGTCTTCTCTCTTAAAAAAAAAACTAAATTTAGAGGGTTGTTCGATCCCGATGACAAAATCGATCCTATTTTTGTCTTGAAAAAGTCCCGATTCTATGTTGCTCGTTATTATAAATGGTGTAAAACTTGTTGCTTTCTTGGATCCAGGTTCTACTATCAATCTAATGAGAAGAGACCTGTTGGCCAAATATAAATGGAAAAGTTATCCATCAGAGACCACGATAACAACGATTGACGAAAGTCATGTCCAAGCTACTGAGAATATTGAGGTGGAACTTCAGGTTGACGATCAACGGATAATGATGACGGCGACAATATTGAGGGAGATGCCATTCGAACTGTTAATAAGAAAGCCCACCATGAGGGATCTCCGAATTCAATGGAACTTTGGGACTGATGAGATTGAGTGCTTGTCTCTGCGGTCAAAATAAGTTATTTTTACCAGTGATGACCTGATCACTATATTCCCCAAGCTTTGCAATGTCTCCAAAAAGGAATTACCATTGCACGAGATCGACTTTCTATTGAAGCCCAATAATAACATCGTGGCGTGTAAGCCTTACCCTATGTCAGATCACAAGAGAGCATGGACTGCTGGAAAAATCAAGGAGATGCTAGATGGGGATCTTATTACTCCTTATACTTCTGAGTACGCATCCCCTTGTATAGTCTCTAAAACGGACTCGTTCTACCGACTCTGTATTGACTATCGACAGTTGAATAAAGAGACCCTTTTGGACCCTTTTCCTTTTCCTAGAATCGACTCAATCATTAATAAATTTGGGGGTTGTCGATACTTTACAAAAATTGATTTGAAGGATGGGGTTTGGCAAGTCGGTCTAACTAAAGCCACGAGAAAATTTTCTGCTTTTGTAACACCTGATGGACTTTATGAGTTAAAAGACTACCGTTCGGATGGAAAAATTCACCTCCTAGATTTCAAAGGGTTATGAGCGAGATGTTGGCTGATTTATTGGAACTCAGAGTGGTTGTTTACATTGAAGACATTTGTTGTGGCGCCCCAACCCTTGAAGAATGTGCTTCCCTCACCTACAAAGTTCTCAATAGACTGAATCAATATAATATGATAGTGAATTTGGGCAAGTGCCAAATTTGTGTATCTGAGGTGGAACTTTTAGGTAGAATTATCAACGGTAACTCGAAGCAAATGAAGGAGGAAGTAATCGAAAAGGCTAAACACATGAAACGCCCATATAACCTTAAGTCACTACAATGTTTTACTGGATTTACAGGTCATTTTCGGGTCTATATACCTAACTATGCCACGATAGTTCAACCGTTGGATAACCTGAAGAAAAAATATTCTAGTTTTATGTGGTCTGATGAATGTGAAGAGGCCTATTTAAAACTTATTGATATCATCACGTCAAAACCAATACTGGCAATCCCGGATGAGTCATTGCCTCATGAAATGTCAACAGATGCTTCGTATTATGGAACAGGGGCTATTCAATACCAGAGAGACTTGAGTAAAAGGAGGTCACTTCAACTCAGAGTGATTAGTTATTATTCCTATACATTTTCCATGGCTGAACAAAATTATTCCATCACTGAAAAAAAAAGTGCCTTGCTGTGTTGAAGGCTGTCAAACACTTCAGATGGTATTTGGAAGGCAAGTCTTTTGTTGTCCACACGGATCATCGCGCATTGACACAGCTACTTTCCTGTGGCCATCTCCGGGATCGACTTGCGAGGTGGCAGCTGTTTCTGAGCTCATTCGAAATGAGAGTGAACCACCGTTCTGGCAGGGAGCTCAGCGATGCAGACGCGCTGTCTAGATTGACTGTAGAAACACATAATTCCAGCGATCAAACCGTACTGTTTGTTAAACATCAGAGTATTCCTTTAAAATTAGAAGATCACGGGAAATATTTTGTCCCTCACGAACATCGAACTTTGATTTTATCTATTGTACCATGATGATCCCTTATCAGGAGGACATTCGGGGTTTTGGAGGACATATTATAAAATGAAGCAACGCTTTGTTTGGCCTGGTATGAAGAATGACATAAGGAAATATGTATCTTCTTGTCCTATCTGTCAAAGGGTCAAGTTCAAGTATAAGAGCCGTCCTTCAAAGATGAGTTTGCCCCATCAATCAAGGGTACCTTTCCATACTGTACATGTAGATTTCGCCGAGGCTCCTTCTAACATCAAGGATAAGAATTCAACATTTTTACTAATTATTGACGAGGCTACTAGGGTGGTTCAAGCAAAGGCAATGAAACAACATGGCCGTGCTCTAATAAAATATTTCAACGAACATGAGGATCTGAAATCAGTGAGAACTATAGTCTCCGATCAAGGGAGATCATTTGTGTATGGAGAATTGCCTAGGTGGGCAACCTCCAAAGGCATCCGATTAATAACTAATTATCCTTATCACCCTGCAGGAAATGGTTTAGCGGAACGAGCTATACGAAATATAAAGACCTTTCTCTCGTGCTATCCTCACTTCAAGGGTGGATGGAAAAATGCCTTAGAAGCGGCAGTACGCTACCATAATAGATCCTACAACTCCTACCTGGGTTGCTCCCCTTTATTCAAACTTAAAAAAACTTCCCCTGTTTTACCTGACGATAAAGAGCTTAATCTTCAGTGTCCCCTTTATGAAACAGAAAAAAGTCAAATTGAGCAAAACCTCTACCGACAAAGAACAAAGTTTTATTTTAACAGTCGTAAGAAGGCCCTGCCACCAGAGATGAATATCGACGATTATATTTTGGTAAGACATCAGAAGGTTGGAAAGGAATGGAAGCTATCTGGTCCGCATCGAGTGACAAGGGTAACCAAAATGGATGGCCATCCCAAATATGTTGAATATGAGTCTGATGATAAAACTCCAAGAACTGCTCACATCTCCAATATCCAACCTTATCTGCATCGACATCCAAGGAGGGATGAAGTCGTTTGAAGTCGGGGAAGTTGTAATATACCTTATAATAATATTATAATCTACCCTGTTTAATTAATTTATTTTTGATTGTTTGGATTTGGCAGCACTGTAATTATTGTTGTTGTTATGAATCTATTAAAAAAGTGTATGTTTGACATTAGAAAGATATATAATTAAAATTTGTTTTTTAATTTAATAAAGCATATTTATTCAATCGAAGGAATATCACAGATATAAAAAAGATATTTGAATTGTATACTATACTAGCGGATTTAATCCGAGTTGAAGTTTGCCTAACGTATATTATTGATGATAATATCACGGAACACACAGAATATTATGATAAAATGATAATAATATTCGTTACATTATAAATTTATATAATATATAAAATATATTTTTCGAGCACCATATGCACTCTCTCTACTGAATAGATTTTTAAAAAGATATATATAAATAAAATATCTAGAGATATACTACATGATCTTACCCTAAAAATAAGGAATCTGGAAGAACGCGCGGAGGCTTTGGAGAGACGAGCCCGAGAAAACAACTTAATAATATATGGCATTGAATCAGCAGAGACTGACAGTCGGGAACTGCTGCTACAAAAGGTCAAGAAGTTAATGGCGGAAGATATGCAGATTACCGATGATGTGGTAATTGCCGAATGTCATCGCCTGGGCAGGGGACCAAAGGCGCCTATTCTGATCGAGGTTCCTGATCACGAGTCCAGAATAAGTCTCCTAAAGAACTCATTCAAACTTCGAATGCTCAATATTTTTATGAGCAGGGATTACAGCCCCCAGATTAGAGAGCAGAGAAAAATCTTGATAGAAAAGAGAAAGGAACTTTACAAGAAAGGTATAGGATCGAAGTTGAGGGATAATAAACTTCTCCTAAACGGCATCAACTACATGGTAGTGGAGGGACAGGTGATGAATGCCAAAGGAGAACTAATATAGCTAGAGGCACACCCGCGGATCTCTGTAAATAGATGTAAATACTCAGGTAATAAAATACATACAAATGAAGATGTACAATCTAGAAACAAATCTCAACTCACAGAAACTCCTCATACTTCACATAGCAAGACTCATACTATTAAAGAAAGTCAACTTAAGGGCACAAATCTGAAACATAATAAAATTAAGATCAAAAAAATAAAACCAAAGGTTGACATAGCTAAAAACGAACGATTCATGTATTGGAATATAAACGGCTTTTTTAGGATAAATTCTCTCTTTCCACTGTTCGAATATTTGAAACAATTTGAGATGTTCGCGCTTACAGAAACTTGGTGCCACTTCAATATCGACTTGAACCTGGCGAACTTCGGAATGTACCAATCACCTGCTGTAAAGTCATCAGATAAAGGGAGAAGCTCCGGAGGTATAATTCTCGGCATAAATAAACAACTAAAGCCCCAAATTGACAATGTTGAAATCGAAACCTCTTGGATTGCAGTCACACTCAAGCCAAGTTTAGACAATGACTCACCAGCGATCTGTGTAATATTCGTATATCTACCCCCAAACGATACGCATGCTACAAAACTTGGACGACTATTTCATTTGATGGAAAATAAGATATATAACGGGTTTGAAATAATACTGGTCGGCGACCTGAATGTCCGTATTGGCAATCTGGGGGGTTACCATAATTTGATAGATACTTCAAACCTTTTTTCAACCACCCGAAATTCCTGTGACCTAACAAAATCTGCCAAAGCGGAAATATTTATTGACTTTCTTGATAAAAATCACTTAACTATAATAAATGGTAGATCCATTAATGATAAAAGTGGTAAATTTACATTCATCTCCGGAAGAGGCTCTTCTGTGTTAGATCTGGCGATTGTCTCACCTGCGGTGCTTGAACACATAGCAGATTTTGAAATTGGTTGTATGCCATATTCGGATCACTTACCAATAATTTTAAAGTTTATCGGCCCTAATAATAAAACTGAAAATTGTTACATGGAGCCTAAGGCCAAAATTAAATTTTCCTGGTCAGTAGATAAAATCCCAACATATATAGAAACTTTAAAAGAATTAACTCCCGAACATCCAGCGGACTCCACAATTGATACTCAGACTGAGGATTTTACTGGTTTAATTCAAACAGCAATGTTACGCTCGGGGACGCGGATGGAGGCAAAAACAAAAAATATAAAATCTAAGCCATGGTTCGACAAAGACTGTTATTTGGCTAAAAAGGAAATGAAACAAAATCTAAAATTATACGTAAAACATAATATCTCGGCCGATAAAATTGCATACTTGTCGAGTAAGAAGAAATATTCAGCTATCCTAAAGCTCAAAAAAAAGGGAATATACTGACAAAATTCAAGTTATCCTCAGTAATGTAAAAGATCCTTCCTAATTTTGGAAGACTATTAATTCACTTAAATATAGGAATAACCTACAAGGTGAAATTTCTACTGCAGACTGGCAAGTCTTCTACCGGGAGTTACTTGGTTCAAATTTAACAAAAGTTGTACAGTTACCACTTGAGATATTGGACATTGACCCCGAATTAGATTGTGAAATATCTCTAACTGAGGTCACCAAGGAAATTTCCAAATTGGGTAAAAATAAGGCTACAGGACTTGATGAAATTCCTAACGAAGCGATTAAATATTTGTTAGAAGAACATACAATTTATCTCAGGAACTTATTTAATAAAATCTTAGGGACATCCCAAGTTCCTCAACAATGGACAAAAACGATAATCCACCCAATATTTAAAAATGGAGATCCGGACAACCCGTCAAATTACAGAGGAATATCCCTGATTTCTAACCTATCGAAATTATTTACATCTATCTTGAAGACAAGATTGAATGATTGGATGGAGAGAAGGTCAATTTTGGCAGAAAATCAGGCTGGTTTTAGAAAGGGCTACTCTTGTCAGGACCACATTTTCACGCTCGTATCATTAATTCAAATGACCCTTAGCCGTAGAAGGGGAAAGTTATATGCCTTCTTCATTGACCTAAGGAAGGCCTTTGATACCGTGCCGCACCATCTACTTTGGAAAAAATTAGCATTAAATGGTCTGAGTTGCCGATTTATTAAACTAATTAAGAACTATTATACCCAAATGACGGCAACAGTCAGATGGCGGGGTTCCTTCACGGAGGCTATCAAAATACAAGCGGGAGTATTGCAGGGGGAGCCGTTGTCACCTTATTTATTCATTCTCTTCCTAAACGATCTGGTACACCTGTTCGATGAATCAGAATTGCCAGGCATAAATCTTGAGAATTATGGAACTATACACCTTTTACTGTATGCAGACGACATAGTGATCTTAGGAGAATCGAAAATAAATTTGCAATTGAAGATTAACTTACTTAAAAAGTACTTAGAAGAGAACTGCCTAACGTTAAACCAAAATAAATCTAAAATAATGGTGTTTAGAAACGGTGGAAGAACAGCTCGTTCCGAGACATGGTTTTGGGGTCAGCAACCCCTGACAATAGTAGCTAAGTATACATATCTGGGTTACCCTCTGACTATAAAAATCTCGACCCAATATGCTTCCCAATACTTTAGAAACAAAGCACTGAATGCAATTAATGCACTTTGGAGAATCCTCACAAAGGCGCGAATAAAGTCCTTTACCTCAGTGATGAAACTTCTTGACACTATTGTTCTTCCTACTTTACTATATGCGGCACAAATGTGGGCAATCAACCAGCTGAAGACAGTCAATAATACCCAAGATACATTTCTTCGTCGTCTCTTAGACTTACCAAACTTCACACCAGGATATGTCCTCAGAAGAGAATGTGGAAGAATATCAACTGAACTTAATGCTGTAAAACTCACATTAAAGTTTTGGGTCAGGATTTTAAAAATGGAGACGAGCAGATTACCACATGCTTGCTTAAATTATCTCTGGAAAGTCACCGCGAAAAAGGAAATAGAAAACAGCTTTACTCAAAATTTAATAAAAATTCTAGACTCCAAGGGATATTCCTTTCTGAAGGGCTGCGAAGACTACTTATCCATACAGAAAGAATTGCCAGGCATAATTAGAACTACCACAGACCAACTAATTCAAAACGATCAGATGAAAATCACTGATTCAACCCACTTTGCTCACTACAAATTTTTGAGTGAATCATTCATGACAGAGGAGTACCTACGATTAAATATCTCGCTTCCCAACAAAAGACTAGTTGCACAACATAGAGTTTTATGGCAATTTTTCAGGGAAGAAAGAAAAGACTTCTGGAAAGAAAATGGCCGGAACTGTTTACTTTGTAAGGATCTCATGGATGATAATTTGGTTCACTATTTCTTCCAATGCCCTCTCTTAACAGAAAAACGTACTGAAACTTTCCCAAGCCCTACCTATGGTCAATTTAGATACCATGGCATATGTCAACTTCTCTCTTCAGATCTGAATGATAAATCACTGATTGATAAATACTTTAAGTTCTGTACAGAAGCTGGGCGCATGAGAAAGAATGCAGGGCAAAGGATACTGGAGGATGATCCATCTGTAAATAGGTAACAAACCTTATTTTTGTTGTAAATGTTTCCTCTTCCCTCTCCTCTTGTTGACGTGTAAATACGGCGAATCCTGTATGGGGCGGAATGCCCTAAATAAAGGCTTTTGTTGTTGTTGTTTGTTTGTACTACATGATCTTAGCTAAAAGGCCGAGAAACGATATTTTATATATAGAGATGACCTGGCTTCGTGTGTCTTCTGCTCTAGTGAATTATTTCTGGTAGAATTTTGTTTCTACCTACTAAAAATTATTATCTGGCTTCGCCCGTGTTCTGCTTTAGTGAATATTCCCCTAAAGAATTTTGTTTATGTTAATCAAGCATGATACAGCAATATTGTCATAATCATTTATGACTGAAAAAATATTGTTGCTCAGTACTTGGAAAATTATGATTTTTCTTGGTTTAAAGTGCAACAAAATCCCGCTCAAATTTCAGAGAGATTAGTTACATATTGAGTGCGTGCATAGCCGACAAACACACACACATATATATATATATATATATAGAGTAGAAACTATATAACAAAATTATAACAGTGTTTCTAATTTTAAAAAATTTAAGGAGCAAACTGATAATAATGATAACTTATATCAGTTAGATTTGATTAGATTAGCAAGCTAAATCTAAATTAATTATAATAATAAATAGTTATTTAATTTTATAGTCCAGTTTTGTATTAAAATTATCTTCACTATTATGATCATTTAAATACAAATTATAAAATTTGTAAAATGTTATTAATTTGTAGATAGAGAGAGAGAAAAAAAAAAAATCCTTTACTTCTATTACATCCTCAAGTTAATTATATATATATAATTAATAACAATAAAAAAAATTAACAAAGTAACGTCTATTACATCGGCTTTTACACGTCATTCAGACATACTCTAATCCTATATATAGAATAATCGAAGAGATAATATATATAATAGTTAGAAAAAAGAGAGAAAGACAGAACCATGCACTTTTAATCAAACTAATAATAAGGAAAAAAAAAAAAAAAGAGTTTTATAAAGAAGGTAGATAAGATTGTTAGTATATATATATATTTTTTTTATGATTTTATATTTTATCCTTTTTTTTTTTTTTTAAAAGATTTTTAAAGGTTTTTTTATTTTATAATATGATTATAAATAGTTGTATTTAGTAATATATCTATAGTATGAATTAACATTTGTTATAAGTTTGGATATTATGTTTTGAAACCCTAATGGTAGACCAGACATACACAAAAAACTTTAAATTGAAATAAATTGGAAAAAGAGATCTGCTGGAACGGGGATCATCAGATAAAATTCCAGCGACATTTCAACCCCTCCTTTATTATGTCATAGATCTCTTTTAAACCGTATTTTATGTGTTAATATTAAGTTGTTTCAGTGAAATATTTAAATGAACATATAACAGATACAAGTGTTAACAAATTCAAACTGTAAACCTACCTTGACCGCTGCGTCCTCCATTGTGTATATCTATTTCTGGCTGGCACATGTCGCGGGAGGGGAATGTCCCCTCACATTTCAAATTTAGACCATTTCTTCAGAATTTTTTTGAACAACAAGAAAATTAAAGAAGATAGGAAAAATAGTTAAAGGAAGAAAGCTAAGTTTTATAATCTTTACAGATAGTTATATCAAAATAACTGATTTAACATTTAATCATCTTTTAATATTCCTTTAAAAAGGCAAATTATAAGAGTTTAATAAAGCTATTAATTGTGCAAATTCATCTTTATTTAACTTCCATTTTCCTCCCCAGAAATTGGATATTAAACAAAAATGAACTATATACTTTAACACTTTAAAAATCTTGTGAAAAAATCTTTTAATCAGTTATTTAATAAAAGTTTAATTAACTGTTAAAGATTATAAATTTGTATTAGTTAATATTAAGAGAAATTATAGAAAGTTGATTTCATAAATGGATATTTCCATTTATTTTTTTTTAAATATTTTATAATTGATATACTGTTGAAATATTTTACTTGTTTGATACTAAATTTGTTTTTAATAAATTCCATGTTTAAATTTTTAACATCTTCTATGAAATTATCTAATATATTATTTATTCTATAAAATCTTAGAAACTGACCATAATATATACCTTTACAGCAATTTAATGATATATTAGAATTCATATTACAGTATTTTATAATATTGAAATTATAATTACTCTTTTTATTATAAACTCTAACAGCACTATTTGTAAGGTCTATATTCAAGTCTAAAAAGTTAACTTTTTTGTTTCTATAAATTTTTTCATTGTTCTTAAGTTTCAAGTATTTAGGATATATTTCAGGTATTAATTTTTTAAACAGTGGATTATTAAATATTATTATGTCATCTACATATCGGAATATTTGCCAATTAATATTATTTTGTAGAAAGTATTCTCTTTCGTACCAGAACAATATTAAATTTGCTAGTAACGGACTAGAAGAAGTACCCATGGGAACGCCTTCTGATTGAATATATATTTTATTTTTAAATTCTATATAGTTAAAATTTAAAAATGTTTCCAGTAGAGTTTTTGCTGTTTTAAGATCTAATTTAAATGTTTTATATCTGTTATGAATAATTTTAATGTAGAAAGTTTTGTCATTAATTAATTCATTAAATAAATTGGTTATTTTATTATTTAGATCTCTTAAATTTATTTTAGAATATAGGTCCTCAAAGTCAAATGTGTGTACTGTTTCAATGTTTGTCCAATTGTTCATTAAATAATTAATGATTTTTTTATTTGAGTCGATAAATTTATAATTATATTTATTAGTTAATTTATTTATAATAAATTGTAGTGTTGAGGCTAATTGTATATCAATATTTTTTATGACTGAATTTATACCAGATGTGATTGTTCTGAAAGAAATAGGTTTTTTGTGTAGTTTAGGAATTATATAGAACTTTGGTATGTTTGGATTTTTGTGGTTATTATAAATTTTTAGTGAATTTTCAACATTTTTGATGTCTTTTTTGATTTTTGTGCCTGTAGTTCTAGCAAAAGTGTATTTATGATTATTATCAATTTCCTTTTTTAGTATATCGTGGTATAGATTTTTACAAATTAAAGATAAATTATTGGGACATTTATCTATAGGAGTGATAATATAGTCCTTCTGTAAATTAATTATATTTTCTTTGAAAGAAGGAATGTCTGAATTGGGTTTTGTGTATTTAAGTGTATTATTATAATAATTTATAATTTCCTTTTTAATATTATGTTTCCATTCCAGAAAAGTAAATTCTGGAATACTGTATTTTATACTAGTTTTATTTATGAAAATATCTATATCTTTTAATATAGATTTAATTGTATTATTATAATTGTGTTTAATTTGAGGTATATATTTATACCCTTTATTTAAAATTTCTTGATATTCTGGATTTAAAAAAGAAAAGTTGCTAGTTAATATATGACCTGAGTACTTATATTTATCAATATAGTTGTTGCAATTACATTTAATTTTTTTAAAATTTGCCAAATTATTAATAAATTGGTTATAATTGCAAACTAAATTACCTATATTTTTATTGTATCTCCAGATTGTTTTAAAATTTAAATTTTTTATAGGGAAAAGATTATTGATGATTTGGTTATTAAAAATATCATTAAATTTAATATGATTAAATAAATTGTTATTAAATTTAATGATAATATTAATGTTATTAGTGTTTTGTTTAATTTTTCTGTATTTAAAGATGTCGTGTGTGATATCTATTAATCTGTTAGTCAGATTATGAATTTTAATATATTCTATGAGTTTGATAAATTTATTATTATTTAGTTTAAATAATGTTTTAATAAATTTATCGACGAAGTTGTTAGTGTACATTTGTTTTGGGTCCAGTAATTCTTCAAATTCAATGTAACCTAATTTATTTGTAGTTTTACCTCTAGTTTTATTAGGTTTAGTTTTAAATTCATTTTTATATTTGCAACTGATTTCATAAGTTGAAATTTCTTCTGTTTGTGGTTTGTATGTGTAGTTTAATTCGTCGTTAAGTCCATAAGGGAATAATGTGTTGTGTTTATAAATGTAGTTGTTTTCTAATAATAGTCGTTGTTTTTTGTTTTGACATATGTCTAGTATTTCTATCTTAAAGTTGTTAAAAGTATGTAATTGATTGTGTTCTTTCATATATATATTACCAATTGATTTTTTAGCGTGGTTTCTATGTAGGTTTATTCGTATATTTAATGGATTACAAGTTTGTCCTATATATGATAGTTGACAAATTTGGCATGTTAATTTATAAATAGTATTCACTAATTTACAACTAGTTGTTTGAAAAGTGTCATGGTTCTTAAGAGAGGGACAAGTTTGACAATTTTTTCTTAGGCAATTCTTAGCGAGTTTAAATTAACATAAAAGAGGTGCTAACACTAATATGTTTGTAGTTTTTTTTAGTTTTTTTAGTTTGTTATTCTTATGAATTTTTTAAATATATTTTACTTAATTGTTTTTGTGGTGATAAAATTTGTAATAAATTGAATAATTAATCTATAAATATATAGATATTACTGTTTGTTATCTGTTATATTTTTAAGAATAACTAATAAAAAAAACATCTTTAAACTAACAAAAACACTGAAAAAAACAAAAGTTCTGAAATTATTTTTTTTTCCTAGAATTACTTTTATAATTTAATTTTTAATAATCAAACAATGAAAGATAATTAAAATTTGTATGAAGATTTATTTATATTAGAATATCTAATATAATTTAATTTGTATATTATGTTATATATAAAAAAAAAATATATCATAGAGCAAGCTCATATGAATTAATATAGAGTAGAAACTATATAACAAAATTATAACAGTGATTCTAATTTTAAAAAATTTAAGGAGCAAACTGATAATAATGATAACTTATATCAGTTAGATTTGATTAGATTAGCAAGCTAAATCTAAATTAATTATAATAATAAATAGTTATTTAATTTTATAGTCCAGTTTTGTATTAAAATTATCTTCACTATTATGATCATTTAAATACAAATTATAAAATTTGTAAAATGTTATTAATTTGTAGATAGAGAGAGAGAAAAAAAAATCCTTTACTTCTATTACATCCTCAAGTTAATTATATATATATAATTAATAACAATAAAAAAAATTAACAAAGTAACGTCTATTACATCGGCTTTTACACGTCATTCAGACATACTCTAATCCTATATATAGAATAATCGAAGAGATAATATATATAATAGTTAGAAAAAAGAGAGAAAGACAGAACCATGCACTTTTAATCAAACTAATAATAAGGAAAAAAAAAAAAAAAAGAGTTTTATAAAGAAGGTAGATAAGATTGTTAGTATATATATATATATTTTTTTATGATTTTATATTTTATCCTTTTTTTTTTTTTTTTAAAAAGATTTTTAAAGGTTTTTTTATTTTATAATATGATTATAAATAGTTGTATTTAGTAATATATCTATAGTATGAATTAACATTTGTTATAAGTTTGGATATTATGTTTTGAAACCCTAATGGTAGACCAGACATACACAAAAAACTTTAAATTGAAATAAATTGGAAAAAGAGATCTGCTGGAACGGGGACAGACATGTGCCAGCCAGAAATAGATATACACAATGGAGGACGCAGCGGTCAAGGTAGGTTTACAGTTTGAATTTGTTAACACTTGTATCTGTTATATGTTCATTTAAATATTTCACTGAAACAACTTAATATTAACACATAAAATACGGTTTAAAAGAGATCTATGACATAATAAAGGAGGGGTTGAAATGTCGCTGGAATTTTATCTGATGATCCCCGTTCCAGCAGATCTCTTTTTCCAATTTATTTCAATTTAAAGTTTTTTGTGTATGTCTGGTCTACCATTAGGGTTTCAAAACATAATATCCAAACTTATAACAAATGTTAATTCATACTATAGATATATTACTAAATACAACTATTTATAATCATATTATAAAATAAAAAAACCTTTAAAAATCTTTTAAAAAAAAAAAAAAAAAGGATAAAATATAAAATCATAAAAAAAAATATATATATATACTAACAATCTTATCTACCTTCTTTATAAAACTCTTTTTTTTTTTTTTTCCTTATTATTAGTTTGATTAAAAGTGCATGGTTCTGTCTTTCTCTCTTTTTTCTAACTATTATATATATTATCTCTTCGATTATTCTATATATAGGATTAGAGTATGTCTGAATGACGTGTAAAAGCCGATGTAATAGACGTTACTTTGTTAATTTTTTTTATTGTTATTAATTATATATATATAATTAACTTGAGGATGTAATAGAAGTAAAGGATTTTTTTTTTTTTTTCTCTCTCTCTATCTACAAATTAATAACATTTTACAAATTTTATAATTTGTATTTAAATGATCATAATAGTGAAGATAATTTTAATACAAAACTGGACTATAAAATTAAATAACTATTTATTATTATAATTAATTTAGATTTAGCTTGCTAATCTAATCAAATCTAACTGATATAAGTTATCATTATTATCAGTTTGCTCCTTAAATTTTTTAAAATTAGAATCACTGTTATAATTTTGTTATATAGTTTCTACTCTATATTAATTCATATGAGCTTGCTCTATGATATATATTTTTTTTATATATAACATAATATACAAATTAAATTATATTAGATATTCTAATATAAATAAATCTTCATACAAATTTTAATTATCTTTCATTGTTTGATTATTAAAAATTAAATTATAAAAGTAATTCTAGGAAAAAAAAATAATTTCAGAACTTTTGTTTTTTTCAGTGTTTTTGTTAGTTTAAAGATGTTTTTTTTATTAGTTATTCTTAAAAATATAACAGATAACAAACAGTAATATCTATATATTTATAGATTAATTATTCAATTTATTACAAATTTTATCACCACAAAAACAATTAAGTAAAATATATTTAAAAAATTCATAAGAATAACAAACTAAAAAAACTAAAAAAAACTACAAACATATTAGTGTTAGCACCTCTTTTATGTTAATTTAAACTCGCTAAGAATTGCCTAAGAAAAAATTGTCAAACTTGTCCCTCTCTTAAGAACCATGACACTTTTCAAACAACTAGTTGTAAATTAGTGAATACTATTTATAAATTAACATGCCAAATTTGTCAACTATCATATATAGGACAAACTTGTAATCCATTAAATATACGAATAAACCTACATAGAAACCACGCTAAAAAATCAATTGGTAATATATATATGAAAGAACACAATCAATTACATACTTTTAACAACTTTAAGATAGAAATACTAGACATATGTCAAAACAAAAAACAACGACTATTATTAGAAAACAACTACATTTATAAACACAACACATTATTCCCTTATGGACTTAACGACGAATTAAACTACACATACAAACCACAAACAGAAGAAATTTCAACTTATGAATTCAGTTGCAAATATAAAAATGAATTTAAAACTAAACCTAATAAAACTAGAGGTAAAACTACAAATAAATTAGGTTACATTGAATTTGAAGAATTACTGGACCCAAAACAAATGTACACTAACAACTTCGTCGATAAATTTATTAAAACATTATTTAAACTAAATAATAATAAATTTATCAAACTCATAGAATATATTAAAATTCATAATCTGACTAACAGATTAATAGATATCACACACGACATCTTTAAATACAGAAAAATTAAACAAAACACTAATAACATTAATATTATCATTAAATTTAATAACAATTTATTTAATCATATTAAATTTAATGATATTTTTAATAACCAAATCATCAATAATCTTTTCCCTATAAAAAATTTAAATTTTAAAACAATCTGGAGATACAATAAAAATATAGGTAATTTAGTTTGCAATTATAACCAATTTATTAATAATTTGGCAAATTTTAAAAAAATTAAATGTAATTGCAACAACTATATTGATAAATATAAGTACTCAGGTCATATATTAACTAGCAACTTTTCTTTTTTAAATCCAGAATATCAAGAAATTTTAAATAAAGGGTATAAATATATACCTCAAATTAAACACAATTATAATAATACAATTAAATCTATATTAAAAGATATAGATATTTTCATAAATAAAACTAGTATAAAATACAGTATTCCAGAATTTACTTTTCTGGAATGGAAACATAATATTAAAAAGGAAATTATAAATTATTATAATAATACACTTAAATACACAAAACCCAATTCAGACATTCCTTCTTTCAAAGAAAATATAATTAATTTACAGAAGGACTATATTATCACTCCTATAGATAAATGTCCCAATAATTTATCTTTAATTTGTAAAAATCTATACCACGATATACTAAAAAAGGAAATTGATAATAATCATAAATACACTTTTGCTAGAACTACAGGCACAAAAATCAAAAAAGACATCAAAAATGTTGAAAATTCACTAAAAATTTATAATAACCACAAAAATCCAAACATACCAAAGTTCTATATAATTCCTAAACTACACAAAAAACCTATTTCTTTCAGAACAATCACATCTGGTATAAATTCAGTCATAAAAAATATTGATATACAATTAGCCTCAACACTACAATTTATTATAAATAAATTAACTAATAAATATAATTATAAATTTATCGACTCAAATAAAAAAATCATTAATTATTTAATGAACAATTGGACAAACATTGAAACAGTACACACATTTGACTTTGAGGACCTATATTCTAAAATAAATTTAAGAGATCTAAATAATAAAATAACCAATTTATTTAATGAATTAATTAATGACAAAACTTTCTACATTAAAATTATTCATAACAGATATAAAACATTTAAATTAGATCTTAAAACAGCAAAAACTCTACTGGAAACATTTTTAAATTTTAACTATATAGAATTTAAAAATAAAATATATATTCAATCAGAAGGCGTTCCCATGGGTACTTCTTCTAGTCCGTTACTAGCAAATTTAATATTGTTCTGGTACGAAAGAGAATACTTTCTACAAAATAATATTAATTGGCAAATATTCCGATATGTAGATGACATAATAATATTTAATAATCCACTGTTTAAAAAATTAATACCTGAAATATATCCTAAATACTTGAAACTTAAGAACAATGAAAAAATTTATAGAAACAAAAAAGTTAACTTTTTAGACTTGAATATAGACCTTACAAATAGTGCTGTTAGAGTTTATAATAAAAAGAGTAATTATAATTTCAATATTATAAAATACTGTAATATGAATTCTAATATATCATTAAATTGCTGTAAAGGTATATATTATGGTCAGTTTCTAAGATTTTATAGAATAAATAATATATTAGATAATTTCATAGAAGATGTTAAAAATTTAAACATGGAATTTATTAAAAACAAATTTAGTATCAAACAAGTAAAATATTTCAACAGTATATCAATTATAAAATATTTAAAAAAAATAAATGGAAATATCCATTTATGAAATCAACTTTCTATAATTTCTCTTAATATTAACTAATACAAATTTATAATCTTTAACAGTTAATTAAACTTTTATTAAATAACTGATTAAAAGATTTTTTCACAAGATTTTTAAAGTGTTAAAGTATATAGTTCATTTTTGTTTAATATCCAATTTCTGGGGAGGAAAATGGAAGTTAAATAAAGATGAATTTGCACAATTAATAGCTTTATTAAACTCTTATAATTTGCCTTTTTAAAGGAATATTAAAAGATGATTAAATGTTAAATCAGTTATTTTGATATAACTATCTGTAAAGATTATAAAACTTAGCTTTCTTCCTTTAACTATTTTTCCTATCTTCTTTAATTTTCTTGTTGTTCAAAAAAATTCTGAAGAAATGGTCTAAATTTGAAATGTGAGGGGACATTCCCCTCCCGCGACATGTGCCAGCCAGAAATAGATATACACAATGGAGGACGCAGCGGTCAAGGTAGGTTTACAGTTTGAATTTGTTAACACTTGTATCTGTTATATGTTCATTTAAATATTTCACTGAAACAACTTAATATTAACACATAAAATACGGTTTAAAAGAGATCTATGACATAATAAAGGAGGGGTTGAAATGTCGCTGGAATTTTATCTGATGATCCCCGTTCCAGCAGATCTCTTTTTCCAATTTATTTCAATTTAAAGTTTTTTGTGTATGTCTGGTCTACCATTAGGGTTTCAAAACATAATATCCAAACTTATAACAAATGTTAATTCATACTATAGATATATTACTAAATACAACTATTTATAATCATATTATAAAATAAAAAAACCTTTAAAAATCTTTTAAAAAAAAAAAAAAAAGGATAAAATATAAAATCATAAAAAAAAATATATATATATACTAACAATCTTATCTACCTTCTTTATAAAACTCTTTTTTTTTTTTTTTTCCTTATTATTAGTTTGATTAAAAGTGCATGGTTCTGTCTTTCTCTCTTTTTTCTAACTATTATATATATTATCTCTTCGATTATTCTATATATAGGATTAGAGTATGTCTGAATGACGTGTAAAAGCCGATGTAATAGACGTTACTTTGTTAATTTTTTTTATTGTTATTAATTATATATATATAATTAACTTGAGGATGTAATAGAAGTAAAGGATTTTTTTTTTTTTCTCTCTCTCTATCTACAAATTAATAACATTTTACAAATTTTATAATTTGTATTTAAATGATCATAATAGTGAAGATAATTTTAATACAAAACTGGACTATAAAATTAAATAACTATTTATTATTATATATATATATATATATATTGGAAAGAAGTGAAGTTTGCCTAACTAACATTTGTTAAAACGATTCTAGCAAACATCCATTTCCTACTGAATCTATACTTTGTCTATACTCTCGATAATTTGAAATTTTTTCCCGGTCTCTTGAAAAATACTCAATAAGTTGAATAAAATCAATATTAATTGGTCCAATCGGTAATTTGAAGTTGAAGGAATAGTATCTTTCTACAAACGAAGATTTGTAAATAACTGTATTTAGCGAATGTACCCGGCTTCGCCCGGTTTTTACCCGAGGAAGAGTTTGCCTAACGAACATTTGTTAAAACAATTCTAGAAAACATCCAACCCACCTATAAATAGATTTATATATGTATATAAATATTTTTATATGCGTTTAAATATATTTTTGAAGCACATAATTTTTTTGAAAACATTTATTAAAGTTTGAATGAGATATTTTCTTTAAATATATATTAATATTGTAGTGCCAATTTTTTTTACAATGTCATTGGGATATTATATTAATAAATCCTCAAATCAAATATTAAATTTATTAAACTTGGAACAAATTTTAGAATTTTTACAATTTATAAATGTAATTTCACCAGATACCGCGAGAGGCGCTGCTTGCGAGTGAAAGTAGAAAATTTGCAAATAAAATTGCAACGAATATTTATTTCAGATCAAATTCAAACCAGAAACCTTCTCAGTAGTATTGTGAATAACTTCCTAAAGTTTCACGGCGATTGGATAATCTTACCTTTTAAAAACATTCATCGTGTAAACAAACTGCGTTTAAAATTAATAATCAATCAAATTCATTTATTGTCACGACCAGTGCTGCGTCAAGCGGTAGAAGGCTGAAACAAACGCTATTTGATTTTACATTTTAAAAAAACATTAACCTTTTTAGTTTTTTTAATAGCCTATATGTTAAACGAAATCTTTAGCTACATACATGCGAAATTTCATAATGATTGATTCTGTAGATTTTGCGCAACGCGATAACAAACATCGATTTTGGATTTCATTTTTATAGATATATAGGATATGAGAAAAAAATTAATATAAATAATTTTAAACACAACTATTATAATAGATTTGAATATTCATACATACAAAAATAATGTTTTCCAAAGCTAAATATCTCTCCCGAGTTAATGGTTCCATCAAGCGCAAACTTGACGAGGGGCTCCGGATCACTCCACTGGCAATCTGGACAGAGACGACCCGCTCAAGACCGTTCTTTCCAGGATGGGATTCTGGCACTTGGCCCACCAAAGCTCATCAAATGCTCTATATCGCGCCTATGGAAACAATGCTCCTTTATAAAGAACCTGTCAAGAGTGGTCTTAAGAGGAAGATATGAAATTGCAACGTCAACAACAAGGAACATTGAAATCTGCCGAAAAGGATCGGGGAGGAAGAACTTAAAGCATTATTAAATGAAGACGATGCTCAAATACAAGAACAGTTATCGGCTTCTCTTTATGTCACTCGACGGGCTATTTCACTTCGTTTGCATGCCATGGGAAAAATTCAGAATGAAGGAAAATGGTTGTTTCACGAATTGAGTGAAAAGAAAAAGGAAAAGCGAAGAATGATATCTGAAATTTGCTGAATCGGTTTTAAATCTTTTCTTCATCGCATAGTGCCCGGGAAGAATAGTAGTTGTATTTTTACAATGCGAATAACAATAAATCATGGGTGAGCCCATGACAGCTGGCAATTTCGATCGCCAGACCCAATATCAATGACAAGAAGGTTCTTATGTGCATCTGGTGGGATCAGCCATAGTATATTTTATTACGAAATTCTGCATCCCGGCGAAACAGTCACTGCTCATCGCTACTAACAACCTATAACGCATTTACGCTAAGAAATCGCAGTGAACGACCAGAATGGGTGCAAAGAAATGGTAAGTCGATACTGCTTCTTGATAACGCAACGCCACATGTCGTACAATCGGTTAAAATAAGCACCCTAAAATAATTTAAACGGGAAATCTTACCCCACCCGCCACTCTCCAGATATAGCTCCATCGGATTTTACCTCTTCCGGTTGATAGCATTATGGGAGAATCTGTATATTAAAATGGTTTATAATTCTGATGAATGTCTAATTTATCTTTTCTTTTCAATTTCACTAGATTTTCTAACCGGAAAAAACGCAAAGTTTGTTATACTCGCGCACCCAGCATTTATTATTCCAAAAAAACTCTAAACCTAATTTCAAAAAATGTTGTTAGTATTATTAATTATATTTGCAAGTGTAACAGGCTATTGATAATCTTAATTGAGTAAATGGTAATTTTTCTCTAATTTATCTGTTGCATGAGCGACGGGCTAATATACTAGTTTCATATATAAATAAGAAATAAATATATCAATATATAGGACATAAAACCATTGTAAAAAGATAAAAAATCAATATTTTCACCGTTTTACAAATATTTTTAAACATGTAAATATTCTTTCTCCCAATATGAAAGTTCTGATATTTCCTACACTCGCTAGTTCCCATAGAATGGTTTATTACACCCACACGGAAGATTAATTCCCGAAATAAATCGAGAAAAAAAAAATATTCTCTCTTCTTAATCTTCCTCTGCTTAAATTAATTCAACATTTCCTTTAGAGAAAGAGATTCTTTAGTTCTTCTTTTTTTTTGTAAGCCTTGTGTATTGTTAGTTTGTCACGGCCTTATCCAATGTATCTTTAAATAATATATCTTTTTATTTAACTTACTTATATTAATGTTCGCAAAATGCTATTTTATTTACATAAATTTCCTATATGAATTTATATATATATATATATCATTCTATTTTATTTATATATTATTTTTCCAAGTGACAATTCTGTTTAACACTTATTGTATATAGATTATTATTATAAACATATATATGTTTTTCTGATATAATTCTGTTTGGTGTTTATAAGTGATTGTGTGAATCTAATATAATTTATTCATTTAAAACACTTTCAAATACTGTGGAGTCTTTAATGAGAAAGGTCTCTAAATATAGCTAAACCTAGTATCTCCTGCAGTGAAAGTAACTCTGTTTTGGATAAAGGACAACTTATGACATCACCTACATGAGATAGTCTCTGGTTTGAGATATTCTTCAAAAGAGAGACTCTTTCATGTAGGTCATGTTTTGATTTTAAATCAAATTTTGGATATATATATTAATGTTCTATATATATATTTATGCAAAATGTATAGAAAATAACATATAATATTAAAGAAAATTATAGAAAATAACTTATAGAGGGGAGAGAGAGATTGAGATTGAAACTTCTTCATCACATCGTCATACAAATTCATATAAGGTTAAATATTTAAAATAAATATGAATAAAAAAGATTAAATAACGATAAATATATAAAATAATGTAAAGTATAAAACGATAAATATACATAGATATATATAAAATATATACACGTCGTCATTGGTGGCGCCCACCGCGGGAAAGATTCCACCACCGATGGACTGCGAGAGTTATTTCCCACAGAGTGGGCAGGTCGATGTTATGGGAGGTGTTACCCAACTCAAGACCTATATGGTACTTGTAGATGGTAGCCTTCGCCACACTTGTTAGTTTCATTGCTTCGAGATGGAGGCCGACGCCGAACAGCCAGGCCTGCAGATCCAGGGGCACTTCGCAGGAGGCGAAAACCTCCCTGAACAAGGATAGCACGGCTCGGAAAATCCAATCCGGTCTCTGGATATAGATTATACGCTAAACAGAATTTATATTTGTAAAGTTCGACGCTATATTCTTCAGAGATATTTAACTCTAAATAGCGATCTTTATTCCAAAATTTCCTTATTTTTGTTGCATGAACGTTTTATTTTTAATTTTCAAATAATAAAAAGATGTATGTATTTTAAATTCATTTCATTTAAATGTTATTTATCATCATTAAATTGTTTATTTTGAAACACGTTCTTTTGTATTATTGCTTCTAATTAATTTCTGATATATATGATACTAGCGGATGTGTACCCGGCTTCGCCCGGGTTTTATCCGAGTGAAAGTTTGCCTAACGAATATTATTGTTAATAATATTCGGGAACACACATAATATTATGATAATATAATTCGTTATGTCATATATTTATATAATATATGAAATTTATTTTTCGAGCAAACATATCCACTCTCTACTGAATAGAATTTTAAAAAATATACATAAATGAAAATATCTAGAGATATACTACATGATCTTAGCCAAAAGGCCGAGAAACGATATTTTATATATAGAGATGACCTTGCTTCGTGTGTCTTCTGCTCGAGTGAATGTTTTGCTGGTAGAATTTTGTTCCTGCCTGCTATTAATCATTATCTGGCTTTACCCGTGGTCTGCTTTAGTGAATATTCCTCAAAATTTTTTTAATGCAATCAAGCATGATATGGAAATATTGTCATCATCATTTCTGACTAAAAAAATATTTTTGCTCAGTACTTGGTTAAATATAATTTTGATTGGTTAAAGTGCGACAAAAAAACTCTTCCAGATTTAACTCTCTGTCCTGTTCAAATTTCAGCGAGATTAGTTACATATTGAGGGCGTGCATAGCCGACAATAATATATATATATATATATAGTGTAGAAACTATATAACAAAATTATAACAGTGATTCTCATTTTAAAACTTAAGGAGCAAACTGATAATAATGATAACTTATATCAATTAGATTTGATTAGATTAGCAAGCTAAATCTAAATTAATTATAATAATAAATAGTTATTTAATTTTATAGTCCAGTTTTGTATTAAGATTATCTTCACTAAATGATCATAATAGTGAAGATAATCTTAATACAAAACTGGACTATAAAATTAAATAACTATTTATTATTATATATATATATATATATATATATATATATATATATATATATATATATATATTCCCGACTTCGCCCCAAGTAAAAGTTTGCTTAACAAACATTTGTTAAAACGATTCTAGCAAACATCCAATCCCTACTGAATCTATACTTGTCTACCTTCTCGATAATTTTTTCCCGGTCCCTTGAAAAATACTCGATAAGTTGAAAAAAATCAGTATTAATTGGTCCACTCAGTAATTTGAAGTTGAAGGAATAGTATCTTGCCACAAACGAAGATTTGTAAATAACTGTATTTAGCGAATGTACCCGGCTTCGCACAGTTTTTATCCGAGTAAAAGTTTGCCTATCGAACATTTGTTAAAACGATTCTAGAAAACATCCAATCCACCTATATATTGATTTATAAACGTATATAAATATTTTTATATGCGTTTGAATATATTTTTGAAAAGCATAATTTTTTGAAAACATTTATTATATTTTAAATGAGATATTGTCACTTTTGTGAATTTGATAATTAATTATTTCTTTTTTCTCAATGAGAATTATATATATTAATTTAAAATTTCATTTTTTGTTATCATCATCACATACAATGTAATTTTTTTATATAAACAAACGATAATAAACAACAACAATTAGGGGCTCAAAAATCATTTATTATGGTTAGCAGCTCCGTAAATAAAGATATTTTCACAACAACAATTAAAGTTGCATCATCATTTTTATAAAACAACAGCAAATTGAATTAACAATGTAAAAATATATTTTAACATTACATTTAAACATTTAACACAAAATCGTTACAATTTTTTCTTTAAATATATATTAATATTGAAATGCCAAGTATTTTTTACGTCATTGGAATATTATATTACTAAATTCTCAAATTAAATTTATTATACTTTGAGAACATTTTAAGCATTGTTACAATTTATAAATATAATTTCACCAGACGCCGCTAGAGGCGCTGCTTGCGAGTGAAAGTAGAAAATTTGCAAATAAAATTGCAAAGAATATTTATTTCAAATCAAATTCAAACCAGAAATCTTCCCAGTAGTATAGTAAATAACTTCCTAAAGATTCACGGCGATTGGATAATCTTACCTTTTAAAAACATTCATCGTGTGAACAAACTAACATTCATCGTGTAAACAAACCACGTGTTAATTATTAACCAATCAAATTCATTTATCGTCGCGACCAGTGCTGCGCCCAAGCGGTAAAAGACTGGAACTAACGCTTTTGTTTTTTTATTTTTTAAAAAAAGCACATTAACATTTTTAGTTTTTTGAATAGCCTATATGTTAAACGAAATCTTCAGCTACCTACATGCGAAATTCCATAATGATTGAGTCAGTAGATTTTGCGTGAAGCGATAACAAACATCGATTTCGCATTTCATTTTTATAGATATAAGGATATATTTCGTATTTCTGATTCAATTGTTGATTACCTTTACATAGTTTTGCTACAATTTTCAATTTAGGTTTTTTGTTTTTGTTTTTAGATAACAGCTAGAGTAGTTGAGTGTGGTAAACAGGTTAGTACTTTATTATAATTGTAGTATAGCTCTTTTAGAGTTTTTGATTTTGATTTTTTCACAGCTAGAGTTGTTGCATTTAATAATAGTTTCAGCTCCATTTCTATTTATTATATTATTTTCCTAAAAAAATGTATATACGAGTATATATATACTCGTATATAAGTCGGATCCAGTTGTTTACCTGTGGAAGATTATGTTGACTCTCTTTCGGATCCTGTTGTTTACCTGTGTAAGATCCTGATTACTCCTGTCGACTTACTGTGGGATTGGTGAATTGTGGTGAATCATATGTCGGATTATGTTGAATTGATGATTGATGGCGCAGTCTTGGTCGAATGGCGGGTTTCCACAGGGAAAATAACGAGCACACTTGGATGGGATAAAAATGGACTTTGCGAAAGGGAGAGAGTGATGAGACTCGAGGAGGTACCTTTGCCTTTCACATGATCGAGAGGACTTTACCTTGGTTGGAGCCTAAGTTGAGCACACCTTGCTTCTAGCCCGGTCACCTTCTTTCTCCCTAACTTCTTGTCCGATATCATCGTCACTAATTTTCTCAGCTTCTCATTGGTGGAGATCATTCTACATGCCTGCTTCTGAATCGCTATTAGTTGGTCATGCTTAACTGTGATTGGCTTAGTACCTACATTGTAGCCATGATTGTATTCTTCTAGGAAGAAGAAGGTCTTTGAACTTTAGTTTTATGGGTTCTGAGCAGTGACCTTTACTTCCTGGATGATGAAATCCTGTTAATTGTTGTTCCCTTTTTCGCGAAGCCAAACTTTTATTAAATATTTTGACGATACATTGCATAGATTGTGGTGGGCTTAAATATTGCTATATACAAATTATCAAATATATATTTTTTCCCCTATATCTCATGTCTTTGGCAGACCCTTTTTTTCCTGTACCCACTGAATATATTATTTGGTCCTGAATATAGTCTGTCCTAACTGCTCAGCACTGGTTTCCCTGGGGAAACTGTTGGTAGCTCATTATTGATTAATGAAATATTACTGAATTGCATACACCAAACCGAAATTTTTCAAGCACAAATACTGACAGTGATCAAAGTTGAACACACTGTGTTAGTGCCAAAAATATCTTCAGCTCCTTCAGACACCAACCTTCCCTTCATTCTAAAACGAGTCAGTTTACACTAAGGTTGGCTTTTGCTATGACTATGAATAAGACTCAAGGCCAAACCTTTGCTAGAGTGGGTCACTTGCTACAAGAGCCTGTGTTAAGACATGGACGGTTTTGTGTGGCTTTTAACCAAGTGCGATTTTTGGATAGCATTGTGTGTAAAGTTGGACCCACATATATATATAAAACTAGAATTGCAATTTCTGTTTCTGTTTTGTTATATCTTTTCTTTTTTACACTTTAAATATACTTATTTAAACTTTTCACCAATGCCTATAGTTTCTCCCCTGAAATTGCTTACGGAACATAAGTTATTGTTTTCTCAATATTGACAGTGTGGAATGTGAGAATGTGGAGGAAAAAAATAACTAACCTACTCAGTTTCTCAATAGCCTTAATCCCATTGAAATGCCTCCTAACCGGTTAAAACTTAAGGATAGTGACATTGTTATGCTCTGAGAAATTTGAATAAGGTCCTTTAAATGAATTTCATTAATAAGTCGTCACTTCTGCGATATAGTTTACAACTATATTTTTTCCTAGGCGTCCCTCTTCATGTATTTTTCGGTAAGTTAAGGTTTGAAAAATTTGCAGAATTGTTCAAGACATTAAATATTAAGGTTTCTATCTCAAACGGCGTGAAGTTAAAATTAAAGAAGCCTAAATTTTGTTGATGTAGAGATATGCAAATTACGGGAATAAATGAAATCCTAACAGTCTTTGGACAATTATGAAACCAAAATAGAAAAGATATATATCGCATAGTTCTCAAAAAACGATAATTCACATGAGTCAAAAAATTATCGGCAGCAGAACACTCAATGTGCGATTACCTAAGTCAAATACACATTAGAGGCCTCTCCTTGGTGGTTTTATTATTTCGGTATATTCTTCCCCATTTGTATTTAACAAAGGTGATTACTCAGATTGTTTCTTATTTTAATAGCACATTGGATTGATTAATTGCTCATAGGCTTACTTATCTATATAACAGTTTAGAGACTAAAGTGTGGGAAGAGATTAATTGGTTTCTGAAGGGTCACCAAGTATTCAAGTGTGTTATATATAATGAGAATATATAAAAGTATATATCTAATATACTCCCTAGGCCGGTCACTTGATATATCAGTCACATTCCAAGGGGGCCATTTTCGTAGAACCTCAGAACTATTTTTGGACAGTCGGGGGGTGGTGTGCGACACAAACGGTCGTTCAGCGGTGGCATCCCCTCGCGCTCCTCTCTCTCGCTGGTTACCTGGAATTCCTCACCAAAAATTGTTGTTTCCTTATTTCTCTCTCTCCACATTATTATCATATTGCCACACAGAAGAGTCGACAGGATCATATCACAGAAGAGTCGACAGGATCATATCACAGAAGAGTCGACAGGATAAGACCTGGCCGGGAAGCAAATCCCTCATATACCAGAGTATGAAGAAACAAGAAGCCAAGCCACGATGATCGGCCAAACCCAACTCAACTGTAACCACTCCTCTTCGAACCCTCAACCCCTTCTTCGCCAACCTTTGAACCGTGATTCCGAAGAAGTATCCACCTACGACGGAGATGGAGCTGCCACGCACTTCTTCCAGCACTAGACCTGCCCAAGAACGATCGCCGCGCCAGAGCAGGACACCTACCATCATCATGGACAAGACTCCGCCATATCCCTGCCGCTACTGTGATGTACAACACTGGTACGCACAGTGTCACAGACAGAACTCTCCCGAAACTCAATGAACTTACCTGCTCTCTAACCCAGCATAACCTGTAAGTTAAATTGTTTTACCCCTTCCATTCATTCTTTAAAGAACTCACTCCTTGTAAACTCTGATGCCAATATTTACATAATTAGCTCCATTTATTTTCTCCACGCCTATTAACAATGGTTTTATTCTCCATACTATTTAGCTAGATATTTGTAACCCATTTAATTAGTTATCTTACCATTAGAATTTAACAATCGTCATTTTAATTAAATAATTTCCATTTTAACGTAACTCTAAAAAAAAAAAAGGAATTCTACCTATTAATGCTTTACGATTTTTACTATTAACAATAGATTTTTCATAATCAATTTATCTATAAAAATATGCCTCCAGCACCTAAACTTTTGTATACCTATTTGTATATGACCTCTCCTACTTGTAAGCACGGCATACGAAAAATAATTTCTTTCCCTAATTGACTCAAAATTCACCCTGTAATACAGGCGTCGAAGAATTCCAACCACCACGTGAGCCTTGCTTACAACCAACCCTTGGTGACTCTTATCTACCTTTCCCTTAATGTCCCACTCATTCTTACAACCTTATCAACCTTATACCAGCTCAGGACCTTTTATAGAATTATTGAATAATCAATTATCGAACTTCTATATTGTCATTCCAAAATCCTAATCTACGCCATTCATTTATGATAATATATTTCGTAGTTCATATCTAGCATATCCACCGACCCACACCATCTAGCCAATGGTGTGTTCGTCACAGGATGCAGATTGACTAACTGCTAGATATTTATCAACTCCCTTTTGTTCTCACTTGAACAATCTGCATCGAGCGGCACAGTTCGCTTCTTCTTCTCGCGCCACACGTTCGCCACACGGACCTGTCTTCAAATCTATGTTTGTCCATTGTCCAAACCAGCACGATATAGCCTACCATCGATATTTCCCACGGAGGTACGTTAAACATCGTCGCTGATTCTGTCCGGTCCGTCATCATTTCGCGCAGACATGGGCCTTACGTACAACCCACCGCGAAATCATCGCCTTGCACAAGCTCCCACGACGGTTCAAACACCTCGTGTCCGAGCAGCTTGTCACTTGTAACGGACAACGCAGTTCTCGTCCCAATTTTTGGCACTGTGCGCGCATACTTTCCGCAAATTAAATATAAGTCCATTCGACTTCCTCACCTACACACGGGACTTTTCCCCTCGGACTCGCTACACAAGTAACTGCATAGATAAGGTAGAATGGCCCAGGGCAGTTTTTCTCTCGCTCTGTTCGCCAAGGTTCTAACATTGTATGTAGTTTTATATTTACCTCAGTCCTGAGCACACACAATTGCCAACCTCAATCTCATTTCTCGTACTCTACACCTATAGCATAGAAAGCCCATGACAAGTTTCCCCTTGCCATGTCCGCCTGGAAAAATATCTTAAAGTGTAGAGTTCCCCAGTCTTAATGATCTTCAGAATTTCATCATGTGTTTGTGACTCTCCTTCTCCTTGTTCACACTCCTCCATATCATTTCCCTTATAATACATTAGATTTTGTTGTATAAAGCCTTTTATAACCTTGATATTTTCAAGAATTTCCTTAAATATCAAACTCTCCGGTGTTGTAAAACTGCTTGTAAATAATATTTACTTGTGTACTATACAATATTTTATTTACATAAAACTATGTCACCATAACCTTAATTAATTTCAACTGTAAAATTATTTTTTCTATTCCTGGCTTCTCCAGCTTTAAGTATACTCAAACCATGTTCAGTCTTCTTCAACGGGGGCCATATGTCATAATATTACCCTTCCAGGCATAATAAAGTAAATCTACAGTCGACCAGAGAGAGACGTAGGGAGGAGGATGTAAAGGCTGGTCACCTGATACATCAGTCACATTCCAAGGGGGCCATTTTCGTAGAACCTCAGAACTATTTTTGGACAGTCGGGGGGTGGTGTGCGACACAAACGGTCGTTCAGCGGTGGCATTCCCTCGCGCTCCTCTCTCTCGCTGGTTACCTGGAATTCCTCACCAAAACTTGTTGTTTCCTTATTTCTCTCTCTCCACATTATTATCATATTGCCACACAGAAGAGTCGACAGGATCATATCACTTACATATATATAAAATTTAATATTAAAGCATTCAAACAATTTTAAATAATTTATAATTGATATTACGCTTTTTAGATGGTAGAGCTTTATTTGATTTTCAAGAACCCTTGGAACCAAAATATTTTCTGTCGTTGAGGTACAGTCTGCACCCCGCTGACAAGGACCAACACCCCGAAACGCAATTGTGGTTGGCTGATTATAATTTATCAAGAAATTGGGTTGGCCAAATATCAAGGGACAGACTAAATCAACGTTTAATTGATTTATGTTTTACTAAATGGAGCTCTGCCAAAAAGCTCGGGTAAGCGTGGTGAGGATATTGCTTATTTGATTTTATTATCACATATATTTCGATTATTTAATGAAAATTTCTTCAATTAAGTGGATTATTTTGTAAAGAAATTTCTGAATTCAATAATGTAACAGAAAACAGAAAGTTAAAGAAAGAAGTGATAAGCAAATACGTGAAAACTAATGGCAATTTGGCTAGGATATTGTATAATATATATGTAAATATTGTAACAATATTTTTGTTGACTCTTTTGATTTTTGTGTATAAAAATTTGCGAAAAATTATATTTTTTAGTGTTTATTTATTATTTTGTTGAGAGAATGGCATCGATCCGGCGATTCATCAGGTGAATATATCAATCTCTCTAAGTCGTGAGGGAGTCACTACTATACAATTTATTGATGTGAGTGAGTGAGCCGTGGCGAGAGGCAGACAAGCTTAAAAAGCCTTGTGTACGCTAGGGAACGCGTTCATCTAGGGCGGCCTCCAAGAATTCTGTCTATATAGTGTAAAGGATCCTGCAACCGGTTTTGAGAAGGGATTCGGGCGGTTGTCATCTACAATGATAGAGAGTTCCAGGGAAATTTAAGGCATTTTCTTTGTGAAATTCTTCGAGGCGCAGACTGTACCACATCTTGGGAAAGTTCGAGAAATCCTGTTCCTCCTCGGCTGGAGATTATACTATTGGCCCGAGTCGCCGGCATAACTACTGAAAATACTCTTTTAAATGAATAACTTTTCACATGATATTTTAGTAAATTAATCTATTTTGTGTTTTTTTATATTTGTTATTTCTCTTATTTAGATCAAATTGTCTTTTCAATTTAATTATTTTTTTCTATTTTTAAGTAAGATATTCCTACTTAAATATTTACTTAATTAGAAAAAAATAAATTCATATGCAAGTACTTTATTTTATTATTATACAAAGTTGAGGGAAATCAAACTTGAATTCAAGTTATATACGGATAATTTGAGATAATATATATATATTTTAATATTCAAGATTACAATAAGGTATATAACCATATATTTATAGTCCACATCTTTTTTTGCGGGGCATGGCGACTCAACGCATACTTATAAAGAGTTGGTAGAACTAATTCTTAGAACATCATAACCAAGAGAATATTTGATCCGTTGCCGACTGTTAAGTGAATCTTATGTAAGAAAATGAACAAAAGGAGCCTGAAGAACCTCAATTTCAGATGAACGAAAATTTATCATCGAAGGAAAAGAAGCAATTGAAACAAGTTTTGGAAAAGTATGCGTATTTGTTTTCGTCGGGATTAGGAAGATCCAACTTAGCGACACATCGGATTGATACAGAAGGCGCCAAACCGATCAAACACAAGCCATATAGGGTGACGCTAAAGAGCGAGAAATCATAAAAGATCAAATTGATGAAATGCTCAGAGACGGCATAATTAGACCTTCCTCGAGTCCATGGTCCTTCCCCGTAAAATTGGTCAAGAAGCGAGATGGTAAGTACAGATTCTGTGTTGACTACAGAAAATTGAATGATGTAAGAGTGAAGGATGTTTACCCAATTCCAAGAATTGATGAAGTGTTGGATACACCTCAAGGGTCCAAATGCTTTTCAGCAATAGACCTTAAATCAGGATATTGGCAAGTAGAGGTTGAGGAGAAAGATAAGGAAAAGATAGCCTTCACTACAGCACGTGGCCTATATGAGTTCAAAGTAATGCCCTTCGGACTATGCAATTCCCCTGTTACGTTTGAGAGGAACATGGAAAATATGCTAGGTAATCTTAGATGGCAAATTTGTCTCTGTTATCTGGATGACGTAATCATATATAGCTCGGATTTTTCAACACATCTCAAAATAATAGAAGCTGTTTTAAGATGTTTTTGCGTGGCCAATTTGCTTCCGAAGAACCGGAGATTCTTGGCCATATAACCAGCCAAAATGGTATAAAACCAGCGGAGCATAATATCAAATCTATTCGAGAATTTCCTCGACCCAAAAAGATAAAAGAAGTTCAATCATTTTTACGAATATGCTCTTATAATAAAAAAATTATCAAAAGTTTTTCGAAAATTGCTGACCCATTAACCAGTCTTATGAAAATGAATGTACCTTTTACCTGGACATAAATCAATAAAAGGCATTCAAACCCTTAAAGTAGCATTGATGAATCCCCTTATCATAGGGCACTCTGATCCGAATGCAACTACTTATATTCATACTGACGCGTCTAACATAGGCCTGGGTGCAACCTTAGTCCATAAGTTCGGCGATAAAGAAGAGGTGATCTCATATTTGAGTCGAACATTGAGCAAACCTGAACAAAATTATTCGACTGCGGAAAAAGAATGTCTAGCTGTTGTGTGGTCAATGTCCAAGTTACGACCCTACCTATATGGAAGGTACTTCAATATCGTAACTGATCATCACGCACTATGCTGGCTTAAGAATCTGAAAGATTCACTGGTCGATTAGCACGATGGGCACTGAAGATTCAGGAATATGATTTCGAAATTATACACAAATCCGGAAAAAAACATCTGGACGCGGATAGTCTATCTAGGGGACCCTTACTAGAAAACGAATGGGATGAAGATTATGAAAGACTATTTCTGAATCAAATAATAGACGAAAAAGATGATTTTATCGAGAATATAAGGGGAACCTTAGTAGAAACATGCGTTTAATAACACAGAAATTTAAAGAAGAAAATGGGTGTCTCTTCAAGAAAAATCCAGATCCTGAAGGTAGAGAATGGTTGCTGGTAGTGCCAAAGAAAGAAGAAACGAAATCATGAGTGAATACCACTTGGCCTTCCATGCTGAAAGATGTTTCCGAATTTGTAAAGAAGTGCCATCTTTGCCAAAGTCGTAAGGAAATGGATAATTGTGTTGACAGATTATTATACCAAGTATGCTGAAACAAAGGCAGTATCAGAAGCAACAGTGAAAAATGTCTCTACATTTTTAATCGAACAAATTAGTCTACGCCACGGGGCCCCAATATTTCTTATTAGCGATAGAGTCCAATATATATATATTTCTATTTCTTGATATTTCATATAGTTGAGCTAAGCATATATGGGGGAGTCGGCTGTTGTTCATTATTATTATAATTCCATCAAGTTCATTATTTTACCATTTTTATAGCATTTCAATTCAAATTTTAAATCTTGTACACCCTCATTTATCAATTTTTACTTTATTTCAAGCAACTTTTAAATTTCAATTCATTAATTTCAATTTTACATTAAAAAAATCATATTATATTTTAATTACTCGAATCATATTTTCTAAACTTATTTGTGTTTTTTTAATACCTTATTTATGGCCATAGTTTTAATAATTAAATTAATTACGCTCTTTATTTTACTTGACCTATTACTATTCAAATTGATATTTCTCAATATTTAAAAGTTTTAAAAACTAGTCCTAGATTTGTATTTTTATAAATATCAATTTTAAATCATCTCATCTCAAAATGTGCCTCCCATTTTTCCCACAATTACAACTACAACTATAAATGTAATATGCGAAAACTAATATCATACCATAAAATTTCTATACCCCATTGCATTTCATTCCTGCCTGTGTTAAATTGTTATTTACGAAACTCTACCGAATTTTGTACCCATGCCATAACCTTTTCTCTTAGAAAAACATTTGGTACACAGGCGCCACTGAGTGGCAAACAATCCATGTTACATAAATAGCTATTATATTACCGTCCTCCCAAAAACAAAACATCTTCGCCAATGCTATCCATCAAGCTATCACCTTTTTTATATTTGTATGCTATATGTCTTTATTTTATTTTTCTATACCTCAACCAATCAGCCATTATAAATCATCCAAGCCAACATTATTATATAGTTATTATTGTCATTGCTCATTATATCTTAGAATATTAAACCATCAGCAATCTTTTGAATCATTACTATTCGACTATTTTTTCATCTGTCAGCATATATAGATTCTAAAACTTTACAAATTCAAGCTTTTTAAACATCATTTTTATATAACATATTTGTATATTTTTTAGAATACCTTAAGATCGTCTTATTTCTGATATCATTGTTTTTTATTAGATTATTATTATTTTCTCATATTGACACCTCTCTCTCAATCCTATCTTCTCATCCTATACCACTTACTCACACCTCCTTAACCATCTCCTCTCAACCTCATAGTCTCCCATAGGGTTCCTGTTGCCACCCATTTTTTTTTAATTAATTCATTTATTGGACCATCCTTCCTCGGTATACAATTCCCGATAACGAGTTCAGGAAATCCAAAGATTCTTTCTTTTTTTTTTATCCATCACCCGACAACATCATTCATTACATTCAACTATGTCGGGTTGTTCAATCATCATTGGCAACAGTACCCTTTACCTTCCTTACCTTCCATATTTCCCGCAGTCAAGAGTCTCCTGCTCGCCAAACAAACTTTTATTATTTTTTATTTTGATTCAACCAGCTGGCTCTACCTTCCTCGCTGTACATTTCCCAACAGTGAGCTCAGGCGACCAGTTCGAGTTTTTTTTTTTTTTTCTCAACGCTCGGATCATCATTACAACCATCATTTTTACCATTTTATCACTATTTCTTTTCAATTTTAATCCGAGCTCAATCATTGGCAACAGGCAACTCTTGACTCCACCTTTCCCATTTCTCCACTTTCAACTTACCTACCTCCCCTGTCTGATCTAATGTTGATTATGAAAAGTCTTGGCAGTTCGGTCAATGAAAACAATACCTCACTTACACAGGCACGTATTGCATTGCCGAACACCATTGCAAAATTCAACTCAGACTTCCCCTCTTTTTACCACTGCGTCACTCTAAACCTTCAGATATCCATTATAAGTTTATTTGTAACATTTTACTACTTTTGATAAGTTCGTTTTCCTTTTTCTCTCTCTCACCATGTGAGACGTCTCTGAAATTATAATTAAGAAAAAAATAAAAAACAAATCATAATGGCATTTCAATTTATTTACCACTTTTGACTTTTCCAAACATCGTCTAATTTGCGTTTATAAGCATTGCATCACGTGGGGAACACACTAACCTAAATACTTACTATATTTTAAAATCTTATTCATTTATATTTTTACGTTCCTTGATGTGTGCCATTTTATATTTTAGAATCAATTCATTTATTTTAGTATATTTCTTTTACATTAAGATATTTCTTTTCCTTCCATCCCTAAACAGTTAAAACCATTAGCCAACCTATATACACACACCTTATATTCTTTGACATCATTTGTTTTAATTTTCCCTGGCCTACGTCTAAGCTAATTTAACTTAAAAATTTTGTTTTAACAGTGACGCCTTATACCAACTGTCCCTTCTTATATCTTGATCCTTCCAACTCTGCCTTCCATACTTCTCTCGTCTCTTGATCATTTTCCATTGGCCTTCTATGCCTTCATTCTAACCACCCCTCGTCCATCGCTGAGTTCCTGTTTGCCGACATTGTTTTTATTGATTTGTCCGAGTGGACTACTCCTTCCTCGCCATCCCATCCTGATGGTGTGTTCAGGAAAATCCATGGCTTATTAATTTTTTATTTACACCCGGGTCACCGTCCCAGCATTCTTTATTTCATTCTTTTTTCCTCAAACCCGGGTTCAATCAATCAATGGCAACAGACGACCCTGTTTTCACAATCTACCTGCATCCTCTAACCTCTTCAACGGTTCCTGAGACTCCTGCTCGTCAACATTTTTTAATTTTTATTTTTTAATGATTCATCGACCTGGTACACACTTCCTCCCCATGTTAACTCCACACGGAGAGCTTGGGTAACCAGCGAGATTTTTTTTCTCTAACGCTCGACCCAGGCCATCATCAGCACGATGCGCCCACTCATTTTTCGTTTAATTTTATTTTTCATCTGGTCGAGCTCAATCACCGACAGCAGCGCATCTCTTTTTAACCTCTCTCAGAAAAAAATTCTTTCCCATATTTTTCCATTAACTACCTCTCCTTCGATCTTCACGCCTTTTGCCCATCTGATCTAATGCTACTTACAGAGCATCTTGAGATTGCTGAACCCTGAAAACAATACTTCGCTTCTAAGCTCGTATTGCAGGGCAGGACTCCTGAGATGTCCTTTGCAGAAACCGATTCAGACCTTCTTCCTTTATTCCTCACTACGTCACTACCTATCGCAAACCTTTTGCTTAAGTCAATTTTCTTTTATTATCTCTACTTATCCTCCTTCCTGTATTTACATCCCTGAAACTATGTTGTAAATACTCATGGCACCTTAAGTAACAAAAAACTGTAACTAGTATACCAACTTTCCCAAATATTAACTTTCGCTATTGTGTGTGTTTACTTTAAATTTATCCTTCCTATTTACTCCAGTTTTTATTGTTTGGAGAAAATTGTAGGTAGCAATTGGTTCGATATACTGTCTGATTCTTGGGGAGGAATTAGTTGTAAATGTGCTTCAGAATGAATTGTAGTGGAAATCCGGACTTTTGCAGGTTATGAATGATATTTAATTTTTCTATTCTTTTGAATATTGAATTCACAATAGAGACAGAAGCTGAAGCCGCACTATCTTATTTAGATATTCTTATCCTTAGAACCGAACATGTTTTCCATTTAACAGTCTATTGCAAAAAAAGGATCAGAACCATCATATCTTATTTTCAATTGATTTGGTCCAATGGGTCATAAAATATCAATAGTTAAAACGCTAACCAAAAGAATTATCATACATTGCTATCTACCTGATATCAAAAGAATAGAAAATTAAATATCATTTCTAACCTGCAAAAGTCCAGATTTCCACTACAATTCATTCTTAAGCACACCTACTACCAATTTCTCCCCTGGAATCAGAAGGTATATCGAACCAATTGCTGCCTACAATTTTCTCCAATCAATCAAAAACTGGCTTACGAATTAAAGAAATTCGGAATTAGATTTTTATTCAGAACCCCCTGGTCCATAGGTCAAATAATAAGAAACCATATTACCAAGTCTAATATCAGAATAGAACCTAAAATTCAGCAAAACGCCATATACTCAGTATCCTGCCAACAGTGCCCTGACTCATATATATGAGAAACCGGCCGAACAGTCGCCATCAGAATCAAATAATACATCAGCAAGTAAAAATTCACGACAGTAGATCACAAATATTTCAGCATGAAGAATCCACCGGCCATCAATTTAACCTACAGTATGTGAAATATTATTTTCAAAACATAATTTCAAAATATAATACTTATTCTGGAATTTCAAATAAAAATAGCAGTATAAACCGAAATATTGATATACCACAGCAATATCAACACACATCACGAAGAAAAATCCATGGCTTTACCTAGTTGAATTATGATCTGTCATCCATTCATCAAAAGATTTCTTTAATATTGTCAAGAAGCTCCATCCAGATGGGACACCTGCCAATCATCCCTGGACCCCGGGGGAGACCAAAGGTGTGAGGGGTTCTCGGAAGCTGATCTGCAAATAAGGAAAACGGGACCCCTTGGCTGACGCCGCTCATTATTATTATCTTTACCTGGGGATAAGTTGTTTTTATCATCTGACTCTCTCTCCCTTAAATACCTCTTGTAAATAATTTTATTGAAGAACTAAAAGGTAAATACCCTTTATAATAAATCAATTATCCCCAAATTTTCCCTTGCTTTATTCATCTCCGCCACATATTTTGGCGGAGACGCTGGGTAACGTGACGGAACTTCAAAGAAGCCGAGGTCTACAGGGACGTGAACCAATTCTTGAACCTTTGACAAAATAAATAAAAATGGAAGACGACCACAGACCTACTGTTAGCGGATCCTACCTCCCTTGTCAGCGCCAACGAGATCCTTCTACCTTTTCTGGAGATGAAAATATAAACCCTGGACAGTGGTTGAAGGAGTACGAGAAAGTGTCGAAGTACAACAAATGGGACGAGACCATAAAGCTTGCCAACGTCGTCTTTTACTTGAACGGAACTGCTGGAAGGTGGTTTGATAATAACGAAGAATCACTCAACTCGTGGAGAAGTTTTGAAGACGCAATCCGCGGTATGTTCGGACTGTAGGAGGATTCTGCTCGACGCGCCGAGGAAGTTCTGAAGTCAAGAGCACAGAAGGCCGAGGAATCCAGCGAGTCATCCAGGAGATTCTTTGTCTCAGCCACCAGGTGAACCCTCGCATGGAAGAAGGTGAGATAGTTACTCACATTATAAAGGGAATTTCGGAGGACACATACCAGGTATTGGTGGCGGAAGACATACAGACGGTAGATGAGATCCTAGAGTTTTGCCGTCATCTGGCAACGGTCAAGCAGGGCAGGATCGTCCGTACGACATTCGCCAGGTTGTCAAACGTAATGCCTATGTCCTGTGTCGACGACTCAGACGACTTGGCCGGCTTAATTCGCCGCATCGTTAGAGAAGAAATTAAAAAGGTCTTCTCAGCACCTGAAATGATCAATCCTCTCCGAAAAGTGAACGCCCTGGAACAGATTGTGGGGAAAGAAGTCAACCGTGCTCTCCAACCTACCAGATCACAAGTCAACGTGGTACAACAACAACCACGCACGTCTTAATATAACATCGACCGACCAAATCAACCAAGGAAGACGGAACATTGGAGAACCTACTACGACAAACCAATCTGCTTCCACTGCGGACGACACGAACATGTCGTCCGTTATTGTAGAGAACGACGGCAGGTATTCGTTGAAGCCAGGTCAAGGAATAGCGGAGAAGGAAGAAATGTTGGATTTTCGAGTCGACTTCCGAGATATGACGCCGACGACGACTACGTAACGCCCCAAACCTCTACGTACTTCTACCGAAGCTCTTCCTCATATCCAAGCCGCGCAAGGTCGCTAGCCAGAAGACAATCCCAGTCGCCAGCCCGTCGTTTCAGCCGTTCTCCCAAGCCTCAGAATATGAAAAAACCTAAGTGGAGCGGCTTCTAACAGGGGTGAGGTCGCCATTGAAGAAAATCCTCCAGGGTAAATTTTGTTATGGTCGAAATAAATGGACGCAAAATTAAAGCATTGGTGGATTCAGGAGCAGACTTTTCTTCTATTTCAGACAAATTTCGACGCGAACTAAAGACACCTCTCTTCAAAGAACCAGGTCCCATTCTCAAAGCCGCAACAAAAATAGAGACCCTAGGAAAATGTGTCCTGAACATGGAATTTAATGGTATGAAGATATTCTTTGAATTCGTTTTTATATATGGTGGAATGCAGCTATGGCATCATATCCGGATGGGACTTCTTCAAGGCCACCGAAGCCTTCATTGATTATGGCAGAAATGAACTCCATCTCGGGGAAACATCTGTCCTGGAATATCGAGAGGAGGAAAACCAGAAATTGTTTGCTTCCGACGACTTTGTCATCCCGCCTAAATCAATAAAGAAGATCAGTGTGATAAACGAAGAAATATGCGGTGTTAGAGATGTTTTAGTCTCAACTTTTGAGAACTTATTATTAAGAGAAAGGAAGTTCTTATACCAAACTCATTGGTTACATTTCGACACGGCCGAGGTAGCATTTGGGTGGCGAATGGAGCGTCTTGGCCGCAAATGATTCCATCAGGAATGAATATGTGCACCATGGAAAGTTATGAGAATGGGAATATCTGCAGTCTTATTGAATCCAGCGATAAGTTACAAGTAACGCAGCTAAAGTCACGTAAATAGTCACAGAAGATAGACCTTACTATAGATCCAGGGCTGTCTGAAATTCAAAGGTTACAGCTTGTTTCATGGCTTGACGAGTTTATTGACATATTCGACTTTGGGAGTACTCCTATTAAGCCCACCGATACTGTGAGGCACAAGATAAACAAAGGAGCCCACTCTCCTATCAAACAGCGGCCCTTTAGAGTAGAACCAAGTGAACGACGACTAATTCAAGACGAAGTGAACAAGATGATTGAAAACCACATCGTGAAGCCCTCTGAAAGTCCTTGGTCATCTCCAGTTATTCTAGTTCGAAAGAAAGATGGGACCTGGAGATTCTGCGTAGATTATCGTCGATTAAGATGTTTACCCGCTGCCACGCATTGACGATGCCTCGGACAGTTTAGCTGGCTCTAGTTACTTCTCCACGATGGATCTTCGGTCCGGGTATTGGCAGATTGAAGTGGGCGAAAAAGACAGGGATTAAACTGCCTTCATCACTCCAAATGGGCTCGATGAATTCTGAGTAATGCCTTTCGGTCTATGCAATTGAGGAGCATCTATGTCGTCTACAATTTGTATTAAGGTGTATCCAGAAAGCTGGACTGAGCTTGAACCACAAAAAGTGTCTTTTTGGATCAAGGAGGATGAAGATTTTAGGACACCTTGTTGACGCCAATAGAATCCATTCGGATCCAGATAAAGTTGAAGCCGTCTCTAAATTTCCGAGGCCTAGGAATATCTCTGAACTGAGGAGCTTTTTTGGATTATGTTCCTATTACCGAAGATTTATTGAAAACTTTGCCAACAAAGCTAGATCTTTGCATGGCCTACTGAAGACTGAAAAACAATTATATTGGGATGCAGCTCAAGAGAAAGCGTTTGAACCCTTAAAACAGCTCTAATTTCAGAGCCTGTCTTGGGACACTTTGATGAATCCGCAGATAACCATCTACACACGGATGCAAGCGGACATAGTATTGGAGCTGTTCTTCTACAAAAACAAGGTGGAAAGGAGCGGCCTATAGCTTATGCATCTAGAAGCTTGACAAAGGTTGAACATAACTATTCTACAACAGAAAAATAATGCCTTGCTGTAGTCTGGTCTATTAGCAAATTCCATCCATATTTGTTTGGTCGACCATTCACGGTTGTCACTGACCATCATTCTCTATGTTGGTTGGTAGGGCAGAAAGATCCTTCGGGCGGTTTGGCAAGATGGGCGCTAATGTTGCAAGAATTTGACGTGACCGTTATCTACAAGAGCGGACGCAAACAGAATGATGCCGATTGTCTGTCAAGAAGCCCGCTTGAGAACGATCAACCAAGTGCTGTGATGTCACTAACCAACGTCGATATAGAGAAGACTAAAGACCCGGATTTAGCTAAAATATTCGATAATTTGAACTCGGGATACACCAGAAAGAAATTCAACATTATCGATGGCATTTATACAAGAAAAAACTATAGCACAACTGCAAGACTCTGGCTTATGATGAATTATAAGTACTTAAGATCGGAAGTTATGGCAGATTTACATGATGCTCCTACAGCTGGGCATTTGTGTTTTGCCCGAACGTATGACAAAGTGAAGAAACGATTCTATTGGCTTGGCCTTTATAGAACTGTTCGCCAATATGTAAGCCATTGTCGGGAGTGTCAACGAAGGAAGAAATTACCTCGACGTCCAGCTGGACAGCTTGTATCCATACCGCCCGTAGAAAAGCCATTCTATAAGGTCGGGGTTGATCTCCTTGAAGATTTCCAATTTCTAAAGATGGAAACCGTTGGATCATTGTGTGCACCGATTATATGACAAGGTATGCCATAACGAAAGCGATCCCAGACGGAGGAGCAATCGAAACAGCTAAGTTCCTGGTTGAAGATGTTATCTTGAAGCATGGAGCTCCTGAAGAAATGATAACAGATCGCGGAAGAAATTTAATTTCTCAAGTAATAAAAAGATCAATGCTCTGTGCGGAATTGTGCACAGATTTACAACGGCCTACCATCCTCAGACCAACGGCCTGACTGAAAGGTTCAACAAAACTCTGGGAGATATGTTCTCCATGTACACAGGTGTTGAGCAGAAGGACTGGGACCAAGTTTTACCCTACGTAACTTTCGCTTACAAACACTGCTAAACAGGAGGCGACAGGCTACACTCCGTTCTTTCTTGTTCACGCCCGCGAGGCCGAGACCTATACCGTCGCTGTACTACCTTACCTACCAGATAAGATCTCTGACGACGTTGGAGAAATTGTGACCAGAGCTGAGGAAGCGCGTCAACTCCCGATCACGCCTTCTACAATCACAGGCGAAGGACCGTAGACTTTACGACCAGAAACATACTCCATTCTATTATCAGAAGGATGATCTTGTGTGGGTTTTTACTCCCATCCGAAAAGTAGGACTCTTAGAAAAGCTACTGAAGAGATACTTCGATCCCTACAAGGTGACCAAGAAGCTTTCAGAAGTTACGTATGAAGTAGAGCCCGTGGACCCGTCTCCCCGATCACGGAAAGCTAAGGATATCGTCCATGTCATTTGGATGAAGCCCTAACTGGACCCTGAAGAACAACATTCCATTCTTCTAGGGAACACCAGCCGTGATAGATTCCCTTCCAGAACAAGGGCTGAGACAAGCTAATCAGCGGGTCGCTGTTTTATCTAAAGAGGTAGTAATGTCAAGAAGCTCCATCCAGATGGGACACCTGTCAATCATCCCTGGACCCCGGGACACCACAAATGTGAGGGGTTCTTTGAAGCTAATTTGCAAATAAGGAAAACGGGACCCCTTGGTGGCTGACGCCACTCATTATTATTATCTTTACCTGGGGATAAGTTGTTTTTATCATCCGACTCTCTTTCCCTTAAATACCTTTTGTAAATAATTCTATTGAAGAACTAAAAGGTAAATGCCCATTATAAAAAATTAATTATCCTCAAATTTGCCCTTGCTTTATTTATTTCCGCGACAATATTCTATTTGTAATTTTAAAATGAATCATATTTTCAATAGTTTTTGCATAGCATATTTTATAAAATGTTTTTCCGTTATAAGTAATAAGTTTTAGGATATATATATATAAAGTATTTCTCAGAGAATTTGTTGAACTTTTTAAAGTGCAAATATGTATAAATACCTCCTACACCTCTATATATATTGTAAGAATTTTCAAAACAATTGGCCTGATGATGAGCTAATGCTTGAAAGCTTGCCATTTTTATTGAATAAAGAAACATTTTGTAATTAATTCGATTGATATATCGTTTTAAAACTATAAGTCATTGATTCAATTATTATTTACAACTACACGCAAACACTTATTCTAATGTACTTACTTGACATTCGATACACTTATGAATTTTTTGGAGTCATATAATAAAACGTTTACTCTAATTTTATTCTGGCATAGTTTCAATGGTATGCATTGTATGCAATGAGGGTTTCTTCAATGAAGACTAACCGTCTCCCAAGCGGCTGATGATCCACATTGTTGAAATGAAGAATTAAATGGGTCTCAATCAGTTACATATATATTATATGAATAGAATATTTATTATTTTATCGGTAGAATGCAATCTATCGTTTTCGTCAAGGTGGGAAGAGAAGGATTCTCGTGATACGTGGTCTTTCATCAACACAATTTTATAAATCCAATTAAATAATAATGTTCAAAATGGAGCAACGTCAGGGAAAGAATCACTTGAAAAATCAATGAAATATTCAGGTTTTAAACTCTTTTAAAATCACTGAAAATCATGGCTTGAAAAACATCGTCTTTCAAAGTCCGTGATGTCGGTGCTCATTAATGTTTTCACCAACAGGGGTGCAAGGTGTGTATCATATATATATACATATATATAGTAATGTGTGTTGTTATCTTGATGGAAGAATGTAGTGTGGCATGTTGGTTGCAGTCGTGGTGGTCACAATGTTTAGAGTGGGTTCAGGCGTGATCAGGATTGCACAAAAGGACGATGCATGTTGGATATCACCACAGAGATGGCGAGAGAGTAAGTGATGTCGACAGGGCGGATCTGTTAAGAGGGGTCTGTCAATCATCGTGTTTCAAAGCGGACTAATCTGTTTCAGCAAGAAGGGGGCACACCTGGGACCCGACATATTTTTCGGACCTTTTTCCGCTCCTGGCGCCGGCTCTCACTCGCTCGAAATTTTATTTCTGTTACCTTGGCAAATATAACTATACAACACATGGGGACAGGTATATATTGGAATATATCACAACATTTTGAAAATAGAGCAATCCATAGATGAATCTTTAATTAAAAAGGCATATATTGGATCAAAAAAATAATTTATTTTACCAATATTTCAGCTGGCTGAACGCCAACCTTTATCAAGGTGTTATAACATTTTAAAGTGTGTCAACAACAAACTCAGCGCCACATAACGTCAACAGCATTAAGTTTTCTTAAAATATTTTGTTATATTCAATGGGGAGAAAAATTTAATAAATATATTTATATTATGAACAAAATATATTTTGTAAAATATGGGTGTGAATATTTTGAAAATTAACAATAACGCCTATTTTATATTTTAAAATTATTTGTACTATGTGTAAAATTTTTTTTCGTATAAAATTATATAAAAATAACAAAATATACATAAAAGAAATGTTAAACTAAAATGTTTACTGAAAACGCAAAGCTTAAAAAAATGTTTGAAAAGTTGGTTGGAAATAAAATTTAAAAAAAATGTAAATGTAAAATTGTGAAATTCGAAATAAAATATAAGTGAAAATGGGAAAATATTTTTTAAAAATGATATCACACAAATAAAACATTAAAGACATTGAACTGTCAATATATATATATATATATATATATATATATATATATATATATATATATATATATATATAGTGTAGAAACTATATAACAAAATTATAACAGTGATTCTAATTTATAGTTTATTCTAATTAATAATTCTTAATAAAAAAATGGACTATAAAATTAAATAACTATTTATTATTATATATATATATAATACATATAAATATAATAAGCTTGTGATTGTATTTGAAATAAACTTAAACGATGTTAATAAATTAAAAGATAGATATATAAAAGGAAAAATGCGTTTTGAGAATTAAAACATTTTTTTGTGCTTCCAAATGTGTACCTCTCCCTATAAAATTAATTAAAATATAGACCTAAGATATCGGGAATTTGAAGTAAAAAAATGAATGAAAAATTAAACTTTAAATATTTTATGACGATCTAAATTGCGAATATATCTCTGGGAGTTCAATTTTCCTATTAAAACTATCTTTGTCTACTACGGATGTCCAACTTTCCAAAAATAATCGGCAATGTTTTTCATTTATGTCCTGGTATAAAATATCTGTTTTATCAAAGTCCGGTGTGTGGTTGTTTTTCACAGCGTGGTCTACAAGCAGTGATAATGGATTATAATTTCTTAAACCAGCTTTATGTTGATTGATTCGATCTTTTAGAGGCTTGCTTGTTTCTCCTATGTATTTGGCGGGGCAATCATTACATGGTATTTTGTAAATTACATTGTTTTTGTTTTCTAATTTGCTAATTTGTTTGGTGTCTGGGTTGCGTAGGATTTTTTTCGATTTGAAAGAAGATTTATATGTAGCAATTATATTGTTTCTCTTTAAGACTCTGGCAATTCGTTCAGAGCCGTAGCTGTTAGGGAGGGTGCAATAACACCTTTTTGATTGATCAGAGCTGTTACTTGATTGTACAAATTTAGGTTTGTAAAGGTGTTTTTTAATAAATTTATCTGGTAATCATTGTTTTTTAGGTCTTTAAAAATTTTATTTCTCTCCAACTGAAATTTTGTGATGGACTGGGCCGAAAAATTGAAATTTAGCTAGTTTCCAGTGTGCGTAGACTTTCTATAAATACTAGTTTAAATTTTATTTTGTTTTTTCTTAATTTGAATATCTAAAAATGCCAGAGAATTGTTTTTTTTTTTCAATTTCGTGTGTGAATTTCAAAAATGGTTTTAGATTATTCAAAAAATTTAGAAAGATTGAAATTTCTGATTCAGTTATACAAAAAATGCCATCTATATATCTTTGCCATGAAATTATTTTTAAATGTTTTGATTCTGTAACAATTTGATCAATTTGATTCATGAAGATATTTGCCAAAGCCGATGATATAGGGTTGCCCATCGGTAGGCCTTTAATTTGTCTGAAGAATTGGTCTTTATAGCTGAAATAATTATATTCTAAGCAAAGTTTAATTAATTCTATCAAAGCTTCAGATGAAAAAGGAAGAATTGTGTGTTGATGGGTTTCAATAAATTTTTTGAGAGTTAAAATTGCTTCATCATGTGGAATTGAAGTGTATAAAGATTCGACGTCGAATGATACCATTCGGCTTTGAATAGAGATTGAAAGGTTTTGGATTTTCTCAACAGCATTTGTTGAATTTGGGACAGTGTGGGGAAGTAATTTCTGAAGTGGGGAAATAATGGATGAAATAAATTTTGTGAGAGGGTAAAGTGATGAGCCAGCATATGACACAATAGGGCGTAACGGTGTGTTAGGCTTATGAATTTTTGGAAGCCCCAAGAAATTGGGTTGGCCAAATATCACGAAGCAAGTTAAATAAACATTTAGTTTATTTTTGCTCCACTAGATGGCACTCTACCATTTGAAAAGCACATGTGCTCGTGGTCAGGAAATGCCTACCTCTTTTTAATATTAACACCTGACCCACTTATCTTTTTTTTTTTTTCTATTGTTTTTTCAGTATAGCATAAATATTGGAAAATAAATATTTTATTCAATCCAATATATGCCTTTTTATTATCTAATATAGTATATATGTGTCGTATCCGTCGTGGTCGAATTGAAGGGCGTAGCCTTTGTGCATATATGCTTCGAAAAAAATTTGTTCCACACTCGTGAGCGCGCGCGCACACGGCGGCGTGCCGTAGCATTCGCCCGCGCGCGCTGGTTCCCACACGTTTATTTTATACAGATTTATAGATGGGTGAATTAGTATTTACATTTTAACATATTAATCATGGCGAAAAGAAATTATATCTCTTGGGCCTTAGGCAAATTATGACAGATGGGACCTGTGTGGGATAAATAAATTTAAAATGATTTTAAAATTATTTAGTTGAGATTGGGAGTCAATTTTATAAATTTAATTGATACTATGGTACAAAATTGAAAATATTTGTGTGTGTGTTATTATACTGAAATATATTCAAGTATAGATGAAAACAACATTAAATTTGATATATATTACATAAAATAATAAAATTTTAAATGTAGCAGGATACAAACATGTGTGATGTGGCTATGGCTGTGTATCTGTTTGTGAGAAGGTGTTCTGTGCGTGAGAGGATCTCTTGCGCTGGAGTGTTGGTGGATTGGTGATTAGATGAGAATCTCCTCTGTACCGAACTTTCCCTAAGAAACGTAAGAAAAGGGGTGTTAAAAAGGTGGTCAGGGATGATAAGGAATGGATGTCTGATAATGTAGGGTACGTTGAGGAATGAAGACTTGGGTCGTGGCGAACCTTTTGGTAGGATGATCCAAACTGGGCCACTGGAAGGTTTCTCGTTTGGGATTAAGAGAAAAGAGGACGGGTGTCATGTCAATGTAGTAGCGCAAGGAGAATATCTCTTGGTGTTGGTGTGTGAACATAATGGTTTATTGGAAATGGTCAGAGGGCAACGTACTGAATTCTGTGACGTACATCCTGAACGGATCGTTTCAAGACGGGTCTGTGAATATCAGTAATCCTGCTGACACCTTCAAAAGAAATGAATTTGGGAAAACTATCAATTCGGGGTGGTCAATGGGAATCATAGGTGGTGCTATTCTAATTCAAAATAGATTTCCGCCATTCTATGTAGGAATTCCTTGACGACAGGATCTTATGGGGGGGGTCATCAATCTTAATGTCGTGGTCACTATCTTTTTCTGAGTGATTAATGAAGTACTTGAAGGTGTTCCAAAGGACCATCGAAAGCTCTCCAAGACAAAACATCAAGATTGATTGAAATTGTCTTAATCGAGACGACGGCAATAAATAAATCAGCAAATGTATAATCGACATGGTAACGGTTAGGTTAATATACGCCATTGTAAGGAGGGATAGAAATAAAATTGGGAATTGCTTAATCCTCTTGAAGTATGATTACGTGTTAGTGAGGATGGGAGCATTATCTTCGTTGTCGGGGAAGGTTTTAACTGGATATCAATCTTTGAGATGGTGCCAGGAGTAGAAATGTATCTGGCTGTTAATGATAGTTGGCTATTATCTAAGAAAATATCGGTGTTCATGTGATTAAATGGGTTGCTTAATGTAGATGCAAAATTATTTTAATCATCATGAAATATTTCAGGTGGGAAATGATGGTAAATAAAATGTGATTTTGGCGCTCCGTTGTTGTTCGTTGAGTGAGGTGTGAAGATGTACTTAGTGTCTTCGGAATAGTGTTTCAATTTGTTTACGTGGATAATTTCCGTGTCTAAGTTTTGAGCTTGACTAGGTCTATTGATTCTAACTGTATAGGGGGATATCACCTAAATTATCTCATATGGTCCACTGAAGTAAGGCACTAATTTGCCCGTATTGGGGTGTTGGTAAATTTTGCTAAGGACTAGATCGCCAACCTCAAAGTCGGGGCGGGACCTGTTATTTTTATCAAATCTGATCTTATATAGCTTATGACGTTCTTTCGTTATCTGTAACGCTAGTCGTCTAAATTCAGTGACCGATGGATAAGGATCTAGATGTTATGACAGTTCTTTCGGCAGGGAGCCGTTCATAAGGTATGATGGGGGAAATCCCGCGACGGAATGAGGGGTTGCCTTAACTACTTTTGATTGGAGCATAGTCCAACTAGCTCTAGGATGTTGGAGATGGAGGAGCCTAAGTTTTCCGGTTAGGGTTGCGTTCAAACGTTCGGATAAACTGTGTGCTTGTGGATGGTTGCTGGTAATGAACATTGGTTGAATGTTATGGGAGATTAGAAATCTCTTAAACCTCGGTGATGTAAAGGCAGGGGCCCTATCTGTAAGGATACGCTTCGGACAACCACTTTGTAGCACCCTTTTTAATTTCTATCAAAGGGCTTAAACTTCGTACCTTCCAAAAAATTGATATTCCTAAAACTCTAGCTGCTATAGAAAATTCGATAAAACAATTAACAGATAATAATAAGGCTAAAATTAGAACAGAAGTTACTCCTATTATTAAAAATTTAGAACTAAAAAACAAGACTAATTTAAATCAAGGAGAAAGACAAGCCATTAGATCGTTAAAGCAAAATAAAGATATTGTTATCACACCCTCTGATAAAGGAAGAAATACAATAATTATGAACACAACTGATTACAACACTAAGGTAGAAGAGTTACTTCAAGATAAAGAAATTTATGAACATTTTTTTAACAAAAAACCCTTCACCTAATTTTACTAAAGATTTTAATAAAAAACTTAATAAAATCATACGTTCACATAAATTAGACAAAAAAACTTTTGAAATTTAAAGGGTGAGGACAAGAATTTACCAAACTTCTATGGCCTCCCAAAAGTACATAAGCCAAACACACCTTTACGTCCGATTGTTTCCTATGCTGGTTCTCCTCTTTACCCCCTCACAAAATTTATTTCATCCATCATCTCTCCCCTCCAGAAATTACTTCCCCACACTGTCCCTAATTCTACAGTAGCTGCAAAAACGATCAGAAACCTTTCAATTTCTAATAATAGCCGTATGGTATCTTTCGACGTTGAATCACTCTACACTTCAATCCCCCACAATGAAGCTATTCTAGCACTCCAAAAATTTACAGAAACCCATCAAAATCTAGATTTCCCATTCTCCACAGATGCTTTGATTGATTTAATTAAACTTTGTTTGGAACACAATTATTTTAGCCACCAAAATAAATTCTACAGACAACTCAAAGGCTTACCGATGGGAAACCCTATCTCATCGGCTTTAGCAAACATTTTCATGGACCAAATTGATCAAGTTGTCACAGAATCAAAGCAACTCAAAATTATTTTTTGGAAAGAAAACATAGATGATATTTTTTGCATTACAGAATCAGATTTTGTAGTAATTTCAAATTTTTTAAATAATTTAAGACCATTTTTAAAATTTACACATGAAATTGAAATTAATAATTCTCTGGCCTTTTTAGATTTACTGCTCAAAAGAAAATTTAACCGAATAGAAACTAGTATTTTTAGAAAATCAACCCACACAGGTAATTATTTAAATTTCAATTCTTTTGGCCCAGTTCACCATAAAATCGCTGTGGTTAAATCTCTCTCCAAAAGATTAGATACACATTGCTCGTCAAAAATTAATGATATAGTGGAGAGAAATAGAATATTCAGTGAATTAAAAAACAACAATTACCCAAGCAAATTTATCGAAAAACATTTTTATAAACCAAAATCTCCACTTTTAAATAACACCCCTGTTCAATCAAAACAGCTTTTCTGCTCCCTCCCCTACAGCTACGGCTCTGAACGCATCGCCAGAGTCCTAAAAAGATACAACATCACAACCACCTATCAATCATCTTTAAATTTAAAAAAGGCCCTACGCCATCCAGACACTAAGCAAATTAACAAAATGGAAAACAAAATCAACATAATTTACAAAATACCTTGTAACAATTGCCAAGCTAATTATATAGGGGAAACCAGCAAACCACTCAAAGATCGTATAAATCAACACAAATCAGGACTAAGGAATTACAACCCACTATCTCTCCTTGTTGATCATGCACTAAAAAACAACCACACTCCGGATTTCGAAAATACAGCTATTTTATACCAGAACATTAAAGAAAAACACTGCCGATTGTTCTTAGAAAGCTGGGCCTCTGTAGAAGACAAAGAAAGCATAAATAGGAAAATTGATTTACCAGACATCTACACACCATTTAGATCTTCTTAATTTTTTTGTCTAATTATTTTAATTTCAATTAGTTAATTTTTATTTTTTAATTGACTTATTATGTACTATTTTAAAGGGAGAGATGCCGTTTTTTTTAAATTTCATAACTTTGATTTTTATTTTTTGCTTTAATTTTACTTTATATTTTGTTGTAATACCCGCGATTTCTTAAATTATATTTTCACACATTAGTAATTACCTGTAATTAATACATACCACTTGTTTAATTATTTTTACATTTATCGCTTCAAAACGCAAAAGTATTGTTATATTAAATATATAACATTTTACATGCAATAATTTAAACTTTTTAGTTTCCATTTTTTAATTTATTTTCTCATTTATTCATCCTAAATTGTTTTAACTTCCATTTTAATGCATTTTTTAAAAATATTTTTTACTTATTTTTAAATCGATCTCCTAAATTTTGAAATGAATTTTTTAAATACCCACATTTTTAAAAACCTTTTATAAGGTTCTTACAGTTTATTGTTTAAATCATTTTAAATTTATTTTCAAATGTTCTAATAGATACATACATTTTTACATTTATCTCTTTATGAGTTATTAATGAATTATTTTTTGTACTTATATTACAATTCTTTAAATATAGGATAGAACTTTTTTTTCCTTTTACATTTTAAGATATTTTACATTTTTGATTGCATTTTTTATAATAATTTTTTCATGCACAAATTTCTCCCACCTACTCTGTATTTTAATTGATTTCAACTTGATGCGGCGCTGAGTTTGTGAATACAAAAATGTAATGCCTCGATAAAGGTTGGCGTTCAGCCAGCCGAAATATTGGCAAAATAAATATTTAATTAAATCCAATATATGCCTTTTATTATCTAATGAATTAAGTATGGATTGCTCTATTTTCAAAACATATATATATATATATATATATGTTGGTCGGCTATGCACGCCCTCAAAATGTAACTAATCTCGCTGAAATTTAAACAGGACAGAGAGTTAAATCTGGAAAGTTTTTTGTCGCGCTTTAACCAAGAAAAATTATAATTAACCATGTACCGAGAAACAATATTTTTTAGTCAGAAATGATGATGACAATATTTCTGTTTCATGCTTGATTTACATTTCAAAAATTCTTTAGGGGTATATTCACTAAAGCAGACCACGGGCGAATTCAGATTAAATTTTTAGTAGGCAAGAACAAAATTCTACTAGCGAAACATTCACTCGAGCAGAAGACACACGAAGCCAGGTCATATCTATATATTAAATATATTTTCTCGGCCTTTTGGCTAAGATCATGTAGTATATCTCTAGATATATCTTTTTAGAAATCTATTCAGTAGAAAGAGTGGATATGTTTGCTCGAAAAATATATTTTATATATTATATAAATATATAATGTAATGAATATTATTATCATTTTTATCATAATAATATATGTTCCGAAAAATAATTTTCAATAATATTCGTTAGGCAAACTTTCACTCAGATGAAACCCGGGCGAATCCGGGTACATCCGCTAGTATAAATATAAGGACAAATTTATAAAAGTGGATCTCTTGAAGACTTGAAGAATAAATAATGTAAAATATTTCGTATTTACATATCTACAAAAAGATTTTTGCCGGCCAAAGGAAACATTAACAATAAATTATATAGAGTAAAGTCCCGTTATCTGGCGATCGGCAACACAGAGTTTTGTACTAGAAATATATTTCAAATTCAAATATAAATTTCGGATATATATATATAAGAATTTGACTTTTTAAATATAAAAAATGCAGACATATGAAGATCTATAAGTTCATTCTGCTTTTTCAAATACAGTAAAAGAGTAGTTTCAGAGCCAAAGTTACTTTCAGAGAGAGCTTTCTTCTTACAGCGACCGGATACTTGGTTGAAATGGTTATTTTGTCGACTAAAACTATCTTTTGAAGAGAAGTTTCCGTTTATTGAAACGCCCGTTCATGGATGTTCTACAGTTCTTTTATATTATATTCAAATAATTTATAATTCCATGAATATTAATAAGAATAATTCCGCATTGAACTTCCAAATCTTAAAGGTTTACATCCAAGAATAAATATTTGAAGAATAAATCAATATTTATATAATTATTAGAGGGAGAGAATACCACCTGCGTCTATTAGCTTTTTTTTTTATTTGAATAAATTTACATTTTAAATAGCGCTTTTTCAAAGACTTTGTATTGAATTTTAACAAGAAATAGTTTAATTAATGAAATTAATAATGCGTTAATTTGAAGATTCAATGATCGGATTTGATATTTTAATTATTGAGAGAAAGAGCACTAATTAAAAATAGATAGAAACGAGAGATTAGAATAAAGTTCTTCTTGTTGTTTAAACTTGGTTTGTTAAATAGGAATTATATATAAAAAAATAGTTAGTATTTCTCTTTTTTAATCGAATTTATTCTATTGATTTATTTTGTGTTTAACCTTATATAATCTTATATGAACATTGAAATAAAATAGTTTCAATCTCAACCTCTCCCTCCCTCTCTCAATCTTCAGAGAAATACCAATAATTAAATAATGCAACTAAAATATAAAATAATCTGATAATGCATTTGAAATATTTTTCTGAATTTAAAAATTGTTTTCCGTGTTTGTTTTAATAAAAGTCGGATGTATATATTTTTTTGCACATCAAAAACATCGTCGCTAACTTTCATAATATAGTATTGACCTAATTTGGCTCTTCCCCTTCATCAGATATTATTTTAGTAGATTTTATAAGAAAGAGAGATTTCCTTCAAAATCTTTAGCAGCCGTAATCAGCGCCGCGGTGGAAAAAACTCAGATGGAGGGCGGTAGAACCACGTGCCGCCCTCAACTAGCCAGGAGAAGGTGCAGCGGCTGCTACACAGCGTGGCCTTCAAACCCTTGAAACATGACAATCGAAGCTGGATCCCTATACCAATGAGCCCGAATCTCTCTTGAGGAAACTAGACCGTGTACTTCAGCCCCCATATTAACCGCGATAGACGGACATGTATCTTATGAGTGGTGTAGTCCGTGGGTAGGTAGCCATTGATGTAATGGGACACCGAGAAGAAAACCAACGACTTGGCGACATTGGATCGACCGACGAAAAAGAGGCCGAGGGTGTAGCGAGTCAACATAGCTGCTAGACCGTGACGGAGGGCGGCTGGCTTCGGCAACACTGAAGCTGACGTCACTTCCTGTTGATGTAACCCTGCAAGCGGCATCGCCACGCTGACTTATTCTCTTTCTCCATGTTTACCATTTAATCTATATATAATCCTTTTACCTTGTAGTTAATTAAATCATAATTAACTAAAGAAGCGCAAGGCCTAAAACGTGAGTAACCAAATTTCCTTTGATTACTAGGCCCATCCTTTTTTCTACTTATCAAATATTTTGTAAAATGGCAAACACGACGATTACAAAATTAAATGGTGCTAATTACTCCAGCTGGAGCTTCCAGATAAAACTCGTTCTAATCGAAAACGACTTGTGGAGTTTGATCAATCCAGGAGAGGCTAAGCCTGACCCTAGTGACCTTGTTGCAACAAAACCTTTTTTTTTTTTTTGTCGCGGGAGGGTAAGGCGTTTGCAAATATTTGCCTCGGAATTAATGATGAACAACAATTGCATGTTCAACATTTGAATACTCCGAAAGAGGTCTGGGAGGAACTGGAAAAAATAATGCACCAAAGGATAGTAGATATCGAGCCGTACAACTAAGAAGACAGTTATATGGCGAAAGGTTGACTCAGCACAGCAATATGGAAGGGTATATGGGGAAGATAAACCACATTGTAAACGAACTGGCCCAAATTGGCGATAAATTTGATGATGGCGATTTGGCTATGGTTCTTTAGGGTAGAATACCAGAGGATTGGGACACCGTTGTCTCAACCATATGTAACTTGCCTGATTCAGACTTCACGACCGCCACAGTTAAAAGACGGCTGTTGGCAGAAGAAAAAAGGCGTTCGTCAAATCTACCAAAAGATGAGGGTGCCATGGTCGTTAATGCCTCTTCAAAGCCCATTGAAACAGAAAAACAATTTAAAGCAAAGGTTGTTTGTTTCAAATGTGGAGGTAAAGGCCATTATGCAAGGGAATGCAGGAAGAAAGGAAAGAATAAACAAAGACCAAAGAGGTTTGACCAAAACAAAGGCGCAAATATGTCGTCAATGTGCAACACTTTGTTTGGAGCTACCGCCGAGACCTGGATCATAGATTCTGGAGCGACGCACCATATGACTCCCAAGAGAGATTACTTCACATGTGTGAAAGAGTGCACAAGCAATATAAGTTCCATCACTGTTGCGAATGGCTCTTCTATAGAAGCATGTGGTATCGGTAATGTCAGTGCCAATATTGTTGGACACAAGGTAGATGCCAGCAATTTGGTTGCCCAGAACACCTTGTACGTTCCAGATATACGTCACAGTGTACTGTCTGTACTCCAAATGATAGAAAACGGTAGAAAGTTGTCTTCAACAGGAGTGGTTGGCACATTATGGACATGAAAGGTAAACTCTTGATAGAGGGAAAGAAGCTGGGTAGACTTTACTACGTCCAGACTACTCCACCCTCTCCGATAGATCAGTATGATCGTGTTTCTCTTGCATCTGAATGCAAGGAAGAGCTTACACTGGAACTTTGGCACAAAAGGCTGATGCATGTAAATGCATATACGATAGCAAAGATGGCCAAGAACCAAAGCGTAAGAGGACTTGATTGGAGCCCGGCAAAGCCAGAAAAGTGCGAAGACTGCTTGATCGGCAAGTTTTACCGTCTGCCATTCCTTCAACACTCACACAAGGAGGAAAAAGAAATCATGCCGTTGGACTTGGTGCATGCGGACTTGATGGGTCCACTTGACGTATTGAGCTGGGGAGGAGCCAAGTACGTCTTAACAATCATTGATGATTCTAGGAGATATGCAAGTGTATTTTTCCTGAAAAACAAAGGCGGAACTCTGGGAAAAGTCAAAGAGTGGATTCAAGCATCTGAGAAACAAACCAGCCGGAAACTAAAACGAATACGTACGGATAATGGCTTGGAATTTTGTTCCAAGGAATGGGACACTTTCTGCACGAGCGTTGGAATAGTTCATGAACACACTATGACGTATACACCCCAACAGAATGGTGTGGCAGAAAGAATGAATAGGACACTCCTAGATCTTGTCAGGAGCACTATATCTGGAAGTGGTCTGCCAAAGGCTTCCTGGGCGGAGCTGACTTACACCGCAGCCTATGTCAGAAACAGAGTTCTCAATAATCACATTGGTGAAAGAACGCCATATGAACTGTGGACAGGGAACAAGCCTAGTCTCAAACACATAAGAGATTTTGGCTGTCAAGTATTTGTCCATATTCCAAGACAAGTCAGTAAATCCAAACTCGAAAGGAGAGCTGTCAAAGGTAACCTTGTTGGATATGCACTCAGAGGACGCATGGCTACAGAGTGTGGATTCCTGAGATGAAGAAAGTGGTGGAATCTCGGGACTGTGTCTTCAAAGAGAGTGATGTATCGAGGAACGACAGCAACCGGGAGGTGCTTCCATCAGTTGAACACTACAGCTATGGGACTCAACGGGAGATTGAAGAGAATCCAGTGTCTTTATTAGATCAAGAAGACGTGATACCTACAGAAGAGGACAGCCATAATGAAGATACTGTGAAGCCTTCTCCTACTCGATTCTCATCCAATGATCCTAAGGAACCAGAGAAATGCTCAGAGCTCAATTGAACTCCTCAGTACCGAAGTAAATAAGGGAGACCCTACTTCGTATAAAGAAGCTATCCAAGGCCCTGAAGCTGAGCATTGGCTCAAAGCAATCGAAGAAGAATTGGAATCCTTGAGAATGCACAAAGTTTTGGAACTAACAGAACTACCAAAGGCTTCAAGTCCCGTGAGTATTTCACTCCGTATGAGAGGAACTTGGATGGTTCCACTTGGATCTGATGTCGAGACGCGTTGGTAAAATATCCTCTCGACTGTTGACCTTTAGTTTTCCCTCCCACGGTGACGAATACAGGAACGATGGAAGTTATTCGCCCATAAGGACTTGAGTAAGTAATAATTTCTCAATATTCTACACAGAAGGAAGGTTTCTGACCTTGACTTTCTCTTAAATAGGGTCTTTTCATCCTTCTTCATTGGGGATCTTCGCGCGAGTCTTGGTGGCGAGAACGACTAGGACATGGCCGTTCACCCTTACGGGCTGTGAGGATGCTGGTCCCTCCGATCAACTTGTCCAGTTCCAGCAGTTACTTTAGTTAACTGAAGTCGGGTTAATGCTTAGCGTTGAAATACTCTTCCAAGTGTTGCGCCCTCGATTCCGCGATCCGCTTTCGCTTGGCAGGAATCCAATGAGGGAGGCGTTGGGACTCTTTCGGCTTGGTGCAGTGTTGCCAGGACTGTGACATTGGTGTTCATGGCGAAGCTAATGTCGTCCGACTCTTCATATCGACCTTGGTGGAGGACAGGGTCGCCAGTAGATTTCTAGTATTTGATGGATTCCGCTTAGTTGAGGAGCCGACAGTCATTATCGCTAAAAGCCGTAGTTTGTATTCGCAGTCATCTGCCACAATCGAACTTTCATGCCATTTGTTTGCTAAAGGATAATTTACATGTTTCTGGGTATCGCCATTAACAATGGTTTTCTCTATTGTATTTACTTTTGTTGATTCCTCTTCGCTGAATCCATCAATATTGGTAAAATTCATATACTCTTTCAGAAGGCCTTCAACCAATATAAGCCATTTAGTTGAAATTATCCATGCTCCCGCCGCCAATTAGTAAAAAGCGCGGAACTCGTGCACCGTATGACTGCACGAACGACAATGGAAATATATCCCTTCTAGATTTGATCAATGCAAATACGAATCAATGTCACAAGAGGTAACAGGACAATCGTGCGCAACGTTTTAGTAATATTTCAGTAATTTTGTCTAAAGATGGTAACAATGCTGTTACTGAGAAACCTCAATCCCAATTTTTTATTTTGTCTTATTACCTTATAATTCTTTGAAATAATCCAAATAGTACATTGTCATGAATCTCAATATCGTTGTGCAGCTGTGGCCGTGAGGGAGTGTGGGGATGACGGTGTCTGGAGCTGGGGCAACTGGACCAACTATACCCAATGTCTGGAGCTGCTGGATGGTGTAAGTCGTTTTTACTCTCACATCTCTTATTGTCCCTTCATGTTAGCAACAACAGTCACACTCCAATACCCTTTGTCAATTTAAAGTAATATCTATTCAAATATATATACAGTGGATACATTAGAGGGTACCTCTCGACAAAGGGGAGTTTTTTTTGGCTAAAATTAACATTTTTACCAATCATTTGCTTTCTGGTATAAGAGGATAGGTCTCTCTCTGAAGTGCATTTTGACAGCGCAGCGATGTGTTATCCTTTAAAGATAGGTATCTTTATATTAAGAATTTTCTCAATTTAAAATAATTTTGAAAATACCTCTATAAATATCCTATCCCATCTATCTGCCATCCAATTTGTAATTGCCGTTATTTGCCATCTGATTGATAACCATCTGATTCAACTGTCCCAATAAAAATATTAAAACAGTGAAAATAATGTGATGACTAATTAAATAATATTTGTTCCATCGTGACGTCATCGGACGTAAGATAGTAAGAGTAGGGGAACAAAAGGGTTAAGCCTACGGCCTTCGCTCTCACTGGTTGTCGCTAGGAATAATTATTTCTGATTATTTTCAATGTGAATTTCACGAATAATACAATGTTCGGTGATAATTCTTTTTTTTTTTCGACAAACTCTTATATAGAAATACTCTATGTAAAACTCCTAAAAGTCCTCTATATATTAGAATCATTCAATATATCAATCTTCTTTTTGTTTACATCTGATTCAGCGTTGTTGTCAAATTGCAAAAGTACTTCAGTAAAACACTTTATTCAATTCTCTGAACCACTTTCTAGCAGCTTGGAGTAAATTTTCATCACGGTAAAAGGTTTAACACATTTACGTTTAATGTTCTAAACAAGTATAAGTCTGTCGGTATGATTATCAACATGATATTCAGGTACATGGGCTAATAAAATCTATATACAGGGTGATCAAAAAGTCTTACACTATTTTTATAATTAATAACTCGGCGAATATTTGCGCTGGAGCAATGCAGTAAACACCATTGTGTTCAGGATACAATTGGTATTTTCAGGGCAAATAATGAAAAATTATAAATTCATTTTAGTTACAAGTTTATTCGCTAGATGGCGCTCTAACAGAATCAGAGATTCAGCGGCCAAATTGTTAGATAAATTGAAAAATATAACTGATCGACACGTATTTTTACTTTTTGAATACCAGAAAAGAACCCTAATAATATAAAATGATAAATTAATAAAACACCATTTCGCCAAAAGTTTAAGTTTTTAAATGCAATCCGAGATATGCAAAATAGGTAAATGCAAATTAAAGCGTGTAGCAAAAAAATATAAATATTTTTTAAAATATTTTTTAAAATATTGATATAGTACCAAAAATGATTATGGCACTACTAATACGATATCTTTTTATAAGAGATGTATAGTTTCTTGACAAATTGGCGACACTTGATTATTCAACTGGAAATTTTTCATGACCCAAAAAATGAAATAAAGAGGGGGGTGACAAAATTTATTAGTTGTACTTTATTCCAAATATCCTATGGGCTTGTCGAATGTTATCATTGCTTATTTATACTGTACAAAATTTTAAAATGTGTCCGCTCAAATAAAAAATACATTTTGTAGATCGACCTTTTGCGTTGAATAACGTGGTAGTAAAATCATTTTGTATTAATTTTTTGCGCAAAATTTTTAAAGTTAGGGGTGTACAGAGAATATATTCCTTATGCAATTTATTCTATTGAGCGAAAAGCGATAAACCAACCACAAGGGGCATAATTGTGTGTACCAGTGTTATTCGAGAAATTATAACACTTTGGTCTGCACGACATGATATAAGATGTGAGCAAATGACAAATAAAAAAATACTGTTCACAAAATTTAAAGAGTCAAGATGTGAGGACAGCATTTATTATCCCCATAACCCAACACAAAGAGCAGAAAAATATTGGTAGATCATATAATACATGGCAGCTTATATAACACATGAGGTAACTGCCTTCTCCTTTGTATTAGGTCACAATCCTAGCTCAATGTGGTGCCTTTTATTCTCAAACACCGCCTGCAGACGGTATATGACAGATTGGACAGCATTAAATAACATATCTGTTGAAATTGATGTAACGTGCCTACTATTAGAAGTCTTCAACATGGTCAATATGGTAGGCCGGCATCGATAAACACGCGACTTAATGTACCCCCATAACCAAAAAATTGGTTAACTTGGAGGCCACTGGTGTATAAAGTGGCGACATATCACAGGAACTTCACCGAACTTAACTTTCAGCAATTGTTTGGCACCGCGGGAGAAATGAGGAGGTCCTTCATCTTGCATGAATGTTATTTCGCTTAGTGCTTGTCTGTCCTGCAATATGGAAATAACCTTTCTTCTCAAAAGTTGAATATAACGTCCACCTTTTACATAAACGGCTTTAAAAATTCTTCAATTGATATCTTCGAGTAAAAGTAAAAGTGAACCCACACCAAACTGTAACTCTGGGCTGATGGAGTGGCATTTCTATAAAAATCCTAGGGTTTCCTGTTGCCCAAATGAGGCTGTTTTGAGTGTTAACTTCTCCGTTTAGAGAAAGTGAGCTTCATCAATTTTCCGGAAAACCCATGCAGCGGATTCTCGACGCTTCTCAAAATCGCCTAATTTTAGCCTATGAAATCTTCGAATTTTGTACGGGTATTTTTTAAGAAAAGTTCTTAGTGCTCTACAAACTGTTCCATAGGAAATCCCCGTTTGTCGAGAAACTTGTCGGTCACTTACTTCTCCATATGTGGATAACGTTTCAATAGCTTCAACATTCTGCGAAACTGTAAGTCACTGACTTGCATGTCGATGATCTTCCAATCCGAGGGTTTTGCTTCCAGACATCCAGTCTTCCCAAAATTTTTATCATTTTCGCCTTTGAGAGTAGCAACTCATTGTCCTTTACCGCTTCGAATACCTTTACAGGCACGAAACGCTCGTAAAGCTTTAGTGGCCGATTCTGAATTGCAATAAAAAATCCACAAAGAGTGATTTAGCCTGTAGTAACGGTATTCCAGAGTAAAATAAATTATCAGAGATAGATAATTATTTTTTCAAATGAATTAAAATAAAAATAATCGCTACTGAGAGAGAGTTGAATTTAAAAAAACTGAAATTTATTATCTTCGATATTTAAATCGCTAAGGGGATTCCAGCAAACCGCACCTAAAATATCAATTTTTTTTGCTACATGTTTTAATTTGCATTTACCTATTTTACATATCTCGGATTGCATTTAAAAATCATCATCCAATTCCTCTACCTTGGGCGAAATGGTGTTTTATTAATTTTCCATTTGATTAAATAGGGTTCTTTCCTGGTATTCAAAAAGGAAAAATACGTGTCGATCAGTTATATTTTTCATTTTATCAAACAAGCTCTGATTCTGGTAGAGTGCTATCTAGCGAATAAAATTGTAAATAAAATCAATTTCTAATTTTTCATTATTTGCCCTAAAAGTTTCCATTGGATCCTGAAGACAATGGTGAAATCCGCTTTGCTCTAGCGCAAATATTCGCGGAGGTATTAATTTTTAAAATTAGGCAAGACTTTTGGAACACCCTTTACATAAATGCCCTGCTCAGGTTATTTAAAGAGCAGTCGATATTCGCATATATGATAAATTTCCTAATGTCATGTGAACTCTTTTAGCTAATCAGCGTGATTTTTTAATGTATTGAGAAGCATTTTGCTTACACATGACCTATATAATTTCTATTTGAGTAAAAAATCGCGCTAAAATGTTTGAATTTTTTGTGATTAAATTTAAAATACACCGTGTGACTATTAAAAAAAATGGCATCACCTATATATATATAAAAATATTAGAAATTTTTCAATAAAATTTCATACTTAATAAAAACATTTAAACGCGTTAATTGGGCAATTTCCTCGAACCGTAACTAGTTTAGTAATAAGTGTATAAAAACAACTTTTCTTATTCATGAAATAATATACAGGGTGATCCAAAAGTCTTGCACAATTTTAAAAATTAAAAAATCCGGGAATATTTGCGCTAGAGCAATGCGGTAAACACCTTTGTGTTCAGGATGAAATGGGATTTTTATGGCAAATAATGAAAAATCAAAATTGATTTTAGTTACAATTTCATACGCTATATTGCGCTCTACCAGAATCTGAGATTGCACGTCAAACGAGACACAATCCCGCTGACCTTGCATCCAGGGGAATATCATTGGATCAATTGCTTGATATTGAGTTATGCTGGCACGGTCCACCATGGTTGATAGCAACATCACAACTCTATAACGAATCTATACCAGTGATAATTGAGCAATGCTTAAGTGAAAAAAGAATTAAGACCAACCTTTTAGTTAAAAGGAACATATCTTATTCATTAATAATAAGATATTCATTATTGAACAAATTAAAAAGGATAACAGGATGAATTTTCGTTTCTTCTATAATTGTCGAAAACCTCTCAAATAAGAAAATCCGGGGCATTATCACTTGAAGAAATTGAGACATCTTTCAACATAATTATTTGATGCGCTCAACAAGAGGATTACTACATAGATTTGAGACAATTAAAGGCCTTACAACCTTTAAGAAGGAAAAGTCCTTTAATAAAATTGAATCCTCTTCTTGATTAGGGTGGATTACTCAGAGTGAGTGGACGATTAAATAATGCCTTTTTGAGTTTTGATCAAAAACATCCAATTACACTGGTCAACAAGATTTTTGCACAAGAGAACCTGATTATGTTTCTAGTGTAACTTTTCATGCTGAACTCAAAATTCTAATCAGAAATTTCTCATCACCTATGGTGTTTGCGTGACGGTCTTTTTTTAGCATTGGGATAAATACAGTAAAAAATGCAAACAATGTTACGTAAGCAGTTTTGCATAACCCTTATATTTGTCCACAAAGAAATAGCATCTTATCTACATGTCCTGAATCCAAATATACCATTCGTTTTTTTTTCTATTACGCAATATTTCTGGGATACATCTACTTGAAATTTGGAAATATTGTTAATATATAGGCATATAAGAATGAACCATATTTATTTATTGAAAAGCAGTGACAGTGGATTTTCTTCTATACTTTGCTTGTGGTAGATCCCTCTTGATTGTCCAGCAGTAGTCGGCAAGCATAGCGGGACTCCATTTACCTTGGTACCGCTTCTCCATGCTTGATATATCTTGATGAAACCTCTCACCATGCTCATCGCTAACTGCGCCAAGATTGTCTGAAAAGAAATCTAGATGTGAATGCAGGAAATGGATCTTGAGGGACATGTTACATCCCAGTGCCTTGTAGGAAAGCAACAGATCATTAACTATGTCTCGGTAATTTTCAACCTTTACACTTCCTAAGAAGTTTTTGCAAACGTTTCTAAAGGAATTCCATGCTGCTTCTTCAACTTCATTCAAACTATTTTGAAAATTTCCTTCCTGCTTCAATTCTCGAATCTGAGGTCCAACGAAAATGCCTTCTTTAATCTTCGCTTCACTTATACTAGAACATTTTTGTTTTAGGTAGGCGAATTCACTGGCATTTCGATCCATTGCTTTGAAAAAGTTCTTCATTAATCCAGTTTAATATGTAATAGTGGTAAGTAAATATTTTCTGAATCGATCAGGGATAGATTTGCAATATTTTTATATCCTGGAGTAAAGATTTTACGGTTTGGCCAGATTTTTTTAATGTAATGCCTTTCCCTATCTCTGCTAACCCACTCACACAGAAAACAACAAAATTTTGTATATCCAAGGTGTAATCCACGCAAGAGAGCAACGACTTTCAAATCGCTGCATATTTTCCAACCTTATCTTTCATATTCTATCTTTTTCAAAAGCAGTTTCATGTTTTCGTAAGTCTCTTTCATGTTGGATGCATGTGCTATTGGCACTGATGGGAACTTATTTCCATTGTGAAGGAGAACAGCTTTCATACTAATTTTTGAAGAATCAATGAATAAACGCCACTCTTCTGTATCATGGCCATGACCAAGCGCTTCCATTAGACTAACAACATCATTGCAATATACTAAATCATTCTCTTGTGAAAAGAAGTCTTGAAATTCAACTTGACGCTTGCGAAAAAGGCATACTTTTGTGCCTTTATGCAGCAGATTCCAGCCTTTTAACCTAGAGCCTAAAAGTTCACTCTGTTTTTTTGGATAAATCTAAATCACGTACGAAGTCGTTCAAATCTCCTTGGGTTAATAAATGAGGTTCAAATAAAGCACCTGCTTCAGAATTTGTGTCATCCCACTGTTGCTCTCGTCTATCTGAATCATCGTCACTAAATATTACATTTTCAGGAGGCTGTGGAACAGGTAAAATATCACTATGAGGAACCGGTCTCATAGCAGAAGGTTAATCTGGATATTCAACTGTATGTCTTGATTTGGATGTAATACCTGTAGTCTTTGTCAAACAAAAATAACAGTCTGAAGAATGGTCTTTAGGCTCCCTCCATATCATTGGAACCGCAAAGGCATATGACGTTCATCTTTAATTCACCCTGTAAGATGTCGAACACAAATTACACAACAATGGAGAGGAGCCCAAGTCTTATCTTGGTCACCGACTTTAAAGCCAAAATAAAGTTCATAGCACTTTTTGATGAGCGGTGTAAAGTTTCGCCTTTGAACTTTGAAAGTTAATTTCCCACAAATATAACAGAAAATATCAGGAATATTAATGCAACGCCTCGGCATATTGACACAGTCTAGTGCACACGATTTATAAAAGCAAATCGATAGAGAAGAATAAACTAATCACTTCAAATTTACCTGTCACTTCTGCTGCAAATCTATTAAACAAATCGTTAGGTTCAATTTAAATATAAATATATTAAAACTGTTAATGAGCAAATAGCATTACAGAGCTTGTCGTTATTTTTGAGTTGAAAGCAAAACAGATAGTATATAATAATAAATTATATATATTCAATTAAATTTTCAATAATTTGTTATTTAAATTTATATTTATGATTCTTAAAGAGCAAAATTTAATTAATAACAAAAACAATAAAGCTTTTGGCTCCACATACCAACACTTCTTGTCAAAAATAAAGCGCTAGCTTAGTTAATGATGTAACTTAAAAAATGCTCACGTAACATTGGTTGCATTTATTACTGTATTTATCCCAATACTAAAAAAAAAGACCATCAGGCAAAAACCATGGGTGATGGGAAATTTCTTATTAGAATTTTGAGTTCAGCATGAAAAGTTACACTAGAAACACCAACAGGTTCTCTTGTGCAAAAAAAAAAAAAGGTTTTTTTTTTTTTTTGTAGACCTGTGTTATTTATCAAAAGTAAGATTATCTCAGGATGACACGGCAATTTATTTGAGACGAGAATAATGATACAATACAAAGGCAAAGATACTATTCCTTTTATCTTCCAATTACCGAGGGAACCAATTGATATTGATTTTACTCAACTTATCGAGTATTTTTCAAGGGTCCGGGAAAAAATGTTCGCTAGATAAAACGATGATTTTGTAATGTAGAAAATTAGGAAAGACAAAATTCAGGATGACACGGCACACAGGGACCGGGAAAAAAATGTTTACTTTATCGAGAGATTCAAATTTACGAGTTTCAAATTATCAAAATATATTTTTTTTAAATAAGTTTATAGAGAATTGTTTTAACAAATGTTCGTTAGACAAACCTTTACTCGGGTAAAACCCGGGCGAAGACGGGCACATCCGTTAGTAAATGATAACCTATGAGAACCTGGGAGAGAGGCAGAGTCTAAATATAATTAAAGCGAATAATATTTAACTTCAAACAGCCTTTTGTTTTATACATACACACCCAAAGGTAAAAATTCAATCAGTTAAAACCCTGGGAGTTTTCCTTTTATTTGGATTTTTATACCTAATTTAATCAAATGGTTCATGGTTCTATTATTTAATAAGTGACACATTTAAAAAGATAATTACAAAATATCAATTGTGATGGCTAGTATGTATGTTGAAAAATTCTGAAAGTCATTTTTATAAACATATTTATTAGAACCATTTCATTTCATTTAAAGTAAAATCTTCATATCGTAAAAAAACTAGCAATTTATTTTTGATGACAAAAAAACCCTTCATTCTATACATTTTAAATAATAATTTTATATTTAACAATTCAACTATTTAGAAAGAGGGAATCATATATCGCCGCAACTCTTTTTTTTTTTTTATTAATGCGATTAAGGAAGCTTTCGGGCAAGCCCTTCTTCGGCTAACTATAGTGTACAAACAAGGAGAGATTATATATCGTTTTTAATATAAAATAAAATAAAATAAAAGAAAATTACCACGCCCCTATCGCCCTCGTTTCAATAGCACCGCATGGCCACGTCATGTCTGATTCTAACTTCAAATATAATATAGTACAAAAATATCTTAAAATAAATTTACGTAATTGAATAAATATAAAGAATAAACTATAAACAGTTCAAAGGATTTAGTGGAGACTTTTGAAGATTTTTAGGATAGAAGGGGAACGTACTGTGATGGCAACTGTATACTATTGTTTAATGGTTTAGGGTGCTTCATGGTTTCTATTGCTTCAAGAATGAGTCTTTGAGTTTTAGTTTTGGCATTTGTATGGAGGATTCTGGTATTATTGATTGGACTGCCTCACGTGAAGCTCTCGCCCTACTAAGAAACTCTTTATTTCAACAACACGGCTCAGTTATATACAAAAGAGAAATTTACATAATAATAATCCATTCAAAATATATTTGACATAATAATAATTCATTTAAAAGAAATTCACATTCCAAGTTATACACTCAAAAAGATATTTACATATTCTATGCCAAGACTTTTAACATACCCCCACCTTTCTTTTTTGTAAAAAGAAAAAAATCCGTTCTACCGCGATGGGGGGATCCAGGCAGGTGGGACACCGTTGCAGGGAGCCCAGGCTCTCATCCAGGAAAACCATCCTCTCCTCGGCACACTGCGGCACCCTCTCCATACACACCACCGGAGGTTGCTCCATAAGCGTCCATCTTCCTCTTCCAAAGAAATCGGAGGTAGTCCCAATCATTTTCCCTGATGGCCATCACCTGGAAATATCTCCTCACGTCGGCCAAAACTCCGTACTTATTTTTCCGAAGTTTTATCCCTATTTCCGGGATTCTCCTCAGTAGATTGGGTATATTTTTTAAATATCGCCTCAAGGATAGTCCGCTGCGTCCTCGACAGGACGCGCCGTCACATACTGGCCGTATAGGCGTCGTTTCGGACTCACACCCAAATACAGGGCGATCAGGAAACCAGTATCCTTTTCATCAACTCCTTCGATGAACCCATCATTCAACCAATCCTTTGTATCAATAATCCCTTCCTCCATCCTTGATTCAGTACCTTGTTCTGCATCTGGGTTTTCTTCCACCCTTGAATCAGTACCCTGTTCTGCATCTATCTTTTCTTCCACCGCTGAATCAGTACCTTGTTCTACATCTAGCTTTTCTTCTTCCACCTTTGAATCAGTACCCTCAGCTACTGCTCTAGAATTGCTCACCGGTTTATAACCTTTAATTGCAGTCTCAGAATCCTTTACTCCGTCGCCCTTAGGCTTCGCTTCAGAATCTTCCTTATCCTTTAAATTTGCCTCTTCATATTTTTCATTGGCATTATTTCTACCAAATTGCCCCCACCTTGAGAGCCAATCCCCTGGGTTGCCCTTAAGTTTTTGTAGATCTCCCTTATTATTTATTTTAGATTCCGTATCTCCAGTTGGTCTTGCTTCAGGATCATTTACTCCGTCGCCCTTAGGCTCATCTTCAGAATCCTTTACTCAGTCGCCCTTAGGCTCATCTTCAGAATCCTTTACTCCGTCGCCCTTAGGCTCATCCTTAGAATCTTTTACTCCGTCGCCCTTAGGCTCATCTTTAGAATCCTTTACTCCGTCGCCCTTAGGCTCATCTTTAGAATCCTTTACTCCGTCGCCCTTAGGCTCATCTTCAGAATCATTTACTCCGTCGCCCTTAGGCTTCGCTTCAGAATCACTTACTCCGTTGCCCTTAGGCTCATCTTCAGAATCCTTTACTCCGTCGCCCTTAGGCTCATCTTCAGAATCCTTTACTCCGTCGCCTTCATCTCCTGCTTCAGATTCTTTTTACTTGATCTCCTTTATCTCCGTCTTTAGAATTCACTTTATCAGGTTTTGCTTCCGCTTCATTTGCTTTGTCTTTAGCCTCAGCTTCCTTCACACCTACATAGCTATCAACTGCAGTTTCAGAATCCTTCACTTCATTGCATTTAACTGCCTCGTTCAATTCCTTTTCGTTAATAGCATTCACAGCACCTTTTTTGCCCTCATATTCAATATCTATTATGGAGGGAGCTGAACCAGCTTCCTTTAGTATTCTAGCTTTAGCTAGAGCAGGCTTCACATCCGTAGCTCTAGCAGTTTTTACAGAATCCTCTTTTTCCACGCCTTCAATTTCATTTTTCATGGACTCTTCCGGGCTTTTCGATAGAGACGTAGAAATAGTCTGAAGTTTGATAACTTTCTGATTATCGGTCTCTGAATTCGGAGAGGCACTAGACGCCCCTGGTGGAATTTGAGAAGTCTTGACCTGAGCATCCCTATCCTGCTCACGCATTACGCGAATTCTAGCCTTCAAATAATATCTTTCCGTGATGTAGACTTCACAATCCTCAAGTTCGTTATCAATTTCATCGTCAGTAGACTCATCTTTGGCCAATAAAATTGCCTGGCATCGTTCATTCAATGCCACCAGCTCCAAATGGAGAGATTCTAATCTATCAAATTTGGCATATATGCCACTTTTTTTCAATAAGAGGATCCCTTAACTCTGTATTCATTTCATTTACCACCTCGGTAAAAACGCCTCTTATCGCCTTTCTACGCCTTCTGCTAACTTCCTCCATCTCACCTTGTAGTTATCCTTTCACCTTGTAGGTATCCTTTTTACCTTGTAGGTAGCCTTTCACCCTTGTAGGTAGCCTTTCACCCTGTAGCTTCTTCAACTTCTTTGCCTTTGAGCTCCTTTAAACCTTGAGCTTCACTGAGCTCTTTTTAACCTTTAACAAAGGGCTTTTTGAGCTCCTTTAAACCTTGAGCTTCACTGAGCTCTTTTTAACCTTTAACAAAGGGCCTTTTGAGCTCCTTTTAACCTTTAACAAAGGGCCTTTTGAGCTCCTTTAAACCTTGAGCTTCACTGAGCTCTTTTTAACCTTTAACAAAGGGCTTCTTGAACTCCTTTAAACCTTTAACAAAGGGCCTCTTGAGCTCCTTTAAACCTTTAACAAAGGGCCTCTCGAGCTCCTTTAAACCTTTAACAAAGGGCTTCTTGAGCTCCTTTAAACCTTTAACAAAGGGCTTCTTGAGCTCCTTTAAACCTTTAACAAAGGGCTTCTTGAGCTCCTTTAAACCTTGAGCTTCACTGAGCTCTTTTTAACCTTTAACAAAGGGCTTCCCGAGCTCCTTTAAACCTTTAACAAAGGGCTTCTTGGGCTCCTTTAAACCTTTAACAAAGGGCTTCTTGAGCTTCTTTGCCTTGAGCTTCTTTAGCTTCTTTGCCTTTGAGCTTCTTTAGCTTCTTTGCCTTGAGCTTCCTTAGCTTCTTTGCCTTTGAGCTTCTTTAGCTTCTTTGCCTTGAGCTTCTTTAGCTTCTTTGCCTTTGAGCTTCTTTAGCTTCTTTGCCTTTGAGCTTCTTTAGCTTCTTTGCCTTTGAGCTTCTTTAGCTTCTTTGCCTTTGAGCTTCTTTAGCTTCTTTGCCTTTTGAGCTTCTTTAGCTTCTTTGCCTTGAGCTCCTGTTACTCGGGAGACAGCGCCTACAGTCTTCCCGCCTTCTGTTCCTCGGGAGACAGCGCCTACAGATCTTCCCGCCTTCTGTTCCTCGGGAGACAGCGCCTACAGATCTTCCCGTCTTCTCTACTTGACCAGCCCACGCAGCCCACCCGGGGACGCCACTAAATGTTAATGTACGCGAGGTCAGATTGAAGAAACTTCCTCTTAACAAGTAAGACTTTTTACCCAAAGTCTTGATATTATTTGGACTGCTTCGGGTGATCAAGCGAGAAAGAAAATAACGAAGACAAAAACCCAGCGGCTACACACGTGAAGCTCTCGCTCTACTAAGAAACTCTTTATTTCAACAACACGGCTCAGTTATATACAAAAGGGAAATTTACATAATAATAATCCATTCAAAATATATTTGACATAATAATAATTCATTTAAAAGAAATTTACATTCCAAGTTATACACTCAAAAAGATATTTACATATTCTATGCCACGACTTTTAACACCCTTCTATCCTAAAAATCTTCAAAAGTCTCCACTAAATCCTTTGAAGTGTTTATAGTTGATTCTTTATATTTATTCAATTACGTAAATTTATTTTAAGATATTTTTGTACTATATTATATTTGAAGTTGAAGTTAGGATCAGACATGACGTGGCCACGCGGTGCTATTGAAACGAGGGCGATAGGGGCGTGGTAATTTTCTTTTCTTTTATTTTATATTAAAAACGATATATAATCTCTCCTTGTTTGTACACTATAGTTAGCTGAAGAAGGGCTTGCCCGAAAGCTTCCTTAATCGCATTAATAAAAAAAAAAAGAGTTGCGGCGATATATGACTCCCTCTTTATAAATTATCAAAATCCGCAAACCGTTCACCGTGAATTCAACTATTGTTTTCAATTAACCGTTAGACACCCCTTTTTTATATATTCCGTGTCATATAATTTCATCTAGCTCAAAAATGCTAAGTATAAATAACAATTCACCTCACCCAGTGTAAGGCCTATTCTCATCATTGTACCTTCTATATGTATATTATATATATATATAAAAAATTCCGTTTGATTTTGGAATTGTTGCGATTATCTTGATTTTGGTTATCTTGAGAATTAAGCTATGGTGGTGCTTATTATTATACGAAAACTGTAATATTCCTCTTCGATTAAATAAATAAATATGCTTTATTAAATTAATAAACTAATTTTTATTATATATATTTTTAATGTCAAACGTACACTTTTTAAATAGATTCATAACAACAACAATAATTACAGTGCTGCAAAATCCAAACAATCAAAAATAAATAAATTAAACAGATTATATTATAATATTATTATAAGGTATATTACAACTCCCCCGACTTCAAGCGACTTCATCCCTCCTGGGATGTCGATGCAGATAAGGTTGGATATTGGAGATGTGAGCCGTTCTTGGAGTTTTATCATCAGACTCATATTCAACATATTTGGTGTGGCCATCTATTTTGGTTACCCTTGTCACTCGATGCGGACCAGATAGCTTCCATTCCTTTCCAACCTTCTGATGTCTTACCAAAATATAATCGTCGATATTCATCTCTGGTGGCAGGGCCTTCTTACGACTGTTAAAATAAAACTTTGTTCTTTGTCGGTAGAGGTTTTGCTCAATTTGACTTTTTTCTGTTTCATAAAGGGGACAGTGAAGATTAAGCTCTTTATCGGCAGGTAAAACAGGGAAAGTTTTTGTAAGTTTGAATAAAGGGGAGCAACCCAGGTAGGAGTTGTAGGATCTATTATGGTAGCGTACTGCCGCTTCTAAGGCATTTTTCCATCCACCCTTGAAGTGAGGATAGCACGAGAGAAAGGTCTTTATATCTCGTATAGCTCGTTCCGCTAAACCATTTCCTGCAGGGTGATAAGGAGAAGTAGTTATCAATCGGATGTCTTTGGAGGTTGCCCACCTAGGGAATTCTCCATACACAAATGATCTCCCTTGATCGGAGACTATAGTTCTCACTGATTTCAGATCCTCATGTTCGTTGAAATATTTTATTAGAGCACGGCCATGTTGTTTCATTGCCTTTGCATGAACTACCCTAGTAGCCTCGTCAATAATTAGTAAAAATGTTGAATTCTTATCCTTGATGTTAGAAGGAGCCTCGGCTAAATCTACATGTACAGTATGGAAAGGTACATTTGATTGATGGGGCAAACTCATCTTTGAAGGACGGCTCTTATACTTGAACTTGACCCTTTGACAGATAGGACAAGAAGATACATATTTCCTTATGTCATTCTTCATACCAGGCCAAACAAAGCGTTGCTTCATTTTATAATATGTCCTCCAAAACCCCGAATGTCCTCCTGATATGGGATCATCATGGTACATAGATAAAATTGAAGTTCGATGTTCGTGAGGGACAAAATATTTCCCGTTATCTTCTAATTTTAAAGGAATACTCTGATGTTTAACAAACAGTACGGTTTGATCGCTGGAATTTGGTGTTTCTACAGCCAATCTAGACAGCGCGTCTGCATCGCTGAGCTCCCTGCCAGAACGGTGGTTCACTCTCATTTCGAATGAGCTCAGAAACAGCTGCCACCTCGCAAGTCGATCCCGGAGATGGCCACAGGAAAGTAGCTGTGTCAATGCGCGATGATCCGTGTGGACAGCAAAAGACTTGCCTTCCAAATACCATCTGAAGTGTTTGACAGCCTTCAACACAGCAAGGCATTCTTTTTCGGTGATGGAATAATTTTTTTCAGCCTTGGAAAATGTATATGAATAATAACTAATCACTCTGAGTTGAAGTGATTTCCTTTTATTCACGTCTCTCTGGTATAGAATAGCCCCTGTTCCATAATATGAAGCATCTGTTGACATTCCATAAGGCAATGACTCATCTGGGATTGCCAGTATTGGTTTTGACGTGATGATATCAATAAGTTTTAAATAGGCCTCTTCACATTTATCAGACCACATAAAACTAGAATCTTTTTTCTTCAGGTTGTCCAACGGTCGAACTATCGTGGCATAGTTTGGTATATAGGCCCGAAAATGACCTGTAAATCCAGTAAAACATTGTAGTGACTTAAAATTATATGGGCTTTTCATGAGTTTAGCCTTTTCGATTACTTCCTCCTTCATTTGCTTCGAGTTACCGTTGATAATTCTACCTAAATGTTCCACCTCAGATACACAAATTTGGCACTTGCCCAAGTTCACTGTCATATTATATTTATTCAGTCTATTGAGAACTTTGTAGGTGAGGGAAGCACATTCTTCAAGGGTTGGGGCGCCACAACAAATGTCGTCAATGTAAACAACCACTCTGAGTTCCAATAAATCAGCCAACATCTCGCTCATAACCCTTTGAAATCTAGGAGGTGAATTTTTCCACCCGAACGGTAGTCTCTTAAACTCATAAAGTACATCAGGTGTTACAAAAGCAGAGAACTTTCTCGTGGCTTTAGTTAGACCGACTTGCCAAAACCCATCCTTCAAATCAATTTTTGTAAAGTATCGACAACCCCCAAATTTATTAATGATTGAGTCGATTCTAGGAAAAGGAAAAGGGTCCAAAAAAGTTTCTTTATTCAACTGTCGATAGTCAATACAGAGTCGGTAGGACGAGTCCGTTTTAGGAACTAGAATACAAGGTGATGCGTACTCAGAAGTAGAAGGAGTAATAATATCCCCATCTAGCATCTCCTTGATTTTTCCAGCAGTCCATGCTCTCTTGTGATCTGACATAGGGTAAGGTTTACACGCCACGATGTTATTATTGGGCTTCAATAGAAAGTCGATCTCGTGCAATGGTAATTCCTTTTTGGAGACATTGCAAAGCTTGGAGAATATAGTGATCAGGTCATCACTGGTAAAAATAACTTCTTTTGACCGCAAAGACAAGCACTTAATCTCATCAGTCCCAAAGTTCCATTGAATTCGGAGATCCCTCATGGTGGGCTTTCCTATTAACAGTTCGAATGGCATCTCCCTCAATATTGTTGCCGTCATCATTATCTGTTGATCCTCAACCTGAAGTTCCACCTCAATATTCTCAGTAGCTCGGACATGGCTTTCGTCAATCGTTGTTATCGTGGTCTCTGATGGATAACTTTTCCATTTATATTTGGCCAAAAGGTCTCTTCTCATTAGATTGATAGAAGAACCTGGATCCAAGAAAGCAACAAGTTTTACACCATTTATAATAACGGGCAACATAGAATCGGGACTTTTGCAAGACGAAAATAGGATCGATTTTGTTATCGGGATCGAACAACCCTCTAAATTTAGTTTTTTTGAAGAGAAGACACAGAATTATTTTGATTGTTCATTGTCTGTGATGCCTCCTCAATTTGATCAAGTTTGGCAAAATAGGCTGGCTTCTTGACCACTGTGTTGCCAGTTGTCTGGTAGGGCTTGGGTTCAAAAGGTTTTTTCTCCAAACTGGGACGGATATTTTTCAGCAGCTGAAGAAGAGTCTCTTTGTTTTCGATTTTCACAGTGGACAACTGATTCTGCATATCTGGGGGTAGCCCATGAATCACTCCAATTATCAATAGCTTTTCACTTAAGCCGGGCATCCCTAATCGCATTTTCCTTTGTTTTTGGTGGAAGTAATCGATCAGAGAGCCGCCTCGATATCTCCACTTGAACGCCTTATCATATTTGTCTATGGGGTTATCCCCAAATGAGGATACAAAATCTTCTTTCCATGTTTCCCAGCTAAAGTTGCATTCATCAGCAAGTCTGCTATCGAACCACAATTGTGCAGTTCCCCCTAGGTAGTTTCTCATACCATATATTTTGGATTGATCTTTTACCCAACCATTATTTGCACAGACATTTTCATATAGGGTTATCCAAGTGGCTGGATCTAAGTTATTACCGCAGAAATCAGGTGCTTTCATTTCGACATGTCTTGGTGCATATTCATGCTGGTTTAAACTTAAATTTTGAACTAAAGAATTAACTATTTTTTGTTGTTCTGCTACAGTAGTTATCAATTTGCTAAAAGTGTCTTCTGTTTATAGAGATTTTGCATCTAATTCCTCCTCATCCATTACGCAAATTTGTAAATCTTCAAATGATCGATTTTTGTATATTTCAATTATTTTTGATGGAACTTTAACAAATCTATTAGAATCCTTTTCTAAATAGTGAGAAGTTAGATTCTTTCCACATTTAAACACGAGCTCGTGATAAATGGGCATTTGAAATTCTTCAGAGATAGATAGAACGTTTTATTCTTAAAATGCAGGATGATCGATCCTGTCGGCTGCGCCATTTTTGTAATGTTCCTCTCTCTTCGATTAAATAAATAAATATGCTTTATTAAAATAATAAACTAATTTTTATTATATATATTTTAATATCAAACGTACACCTTTTAAATAGATTCATAACAACAACAATAATTACAGTGCTGCCAAATCCAAACAATCAAAAATAAATTAATTAAACAGAGTATATTATAATATTATTATAAGGTATATTACAAAAACAAATGATATTTTCTGTTGTATTTTGATCATCTTGAAATTTAAACTATGGCAATGCAGTCGTGATTGAAATAACAATTTTGAAAGTATGAAAATAAAATAGGTTTTGATAAGAGATTGTTTTAATTGAGTTTTAGGATAAACATAATTTGGTAATTTGGTAAAAGTACTGCCTGGCTTAAGGCGTAAGAATAAAAAATGAAATACTTATTTACATAATGTACAAAAGGTTGAGCCGGCCAATCGGGGAAGAACAACAATGAGTATTTATAGAGAAAGCGCGACCTCTGGCGGTCGATTTAAACAGAGTATTTATATAGTTCCCGGACTGGGTCCATAAAAAAAAAGGTAAGATTTAAAAAAAAAAAATTATCAAAACTTTTCAAAGTAATCCCCCCTTGCTTCAACGCACCAGCGCCATCGTTTCTCCCAATTGTCGAAACAGTTTTTATAAGCCTCTTTTGGAATACTCTTCATTGCTAACGGCGATTTTTCTATTATGTCATCCCTGGTGTCAAAATGTCTTCCTTTTAGAACTGCTTTAAGTTTGGGGAACAGGAAAAAGTCATTTGGTGCGATGTCTGGGAAATAGGGTGGTTGAAGTAGGATTTGTGTCCCGTTTTTCGCCAAAAAGCTAGTCATCAAGTGCGCTGTGTGAGGGCGAGCATTGTCATGGTGTAGGATCCAGCCACCATTAGTCCATTTTTCTGGCCTTTTACATGATGAACAATGCCCTTGTTATCCGAAAAAGCGACCAGCAACACCTTGTTTCTGGATTTTTTGGGTCTAGGCTCACCCTAACCTCTCCACTCGGCAGATTGAGGTTTGGTTTCAGGGTCATATCCATAGACCCATGTCTCGTCGCCTGTGATTATCTTGTCTTTCCATTCTGGATCCGTTCTTGTCATTTCCATCATGTCCTCACAGGTTGCAAGCCGACACAGTTTTTGCACATTGGTGAGGAATCTTGGGATGAATTTTGCAGGAGTCTTTTTGAGCTTCAAATCTTCGGTTACGATCCTTCCAATCGTTGTTTTAGAGATGCCTGTGTCTTGCTCTAGCTCTAGCAAAGTGGTTCGAGGATTTTCTTTTATCAAATCGGTGATTTTTTTGCACATTTTCATCAGTCCTTTGAAATTTTGGGCGTCCTTGACGAGGATCATCTTCAATGGAAATTCTGCCAGCTTTAAATCTAGAATGCTATTCAAAAACCGTTTTTCTCTTTGGGGCGTCATTGGGAATGCTTTATTAAGCATTTCAAAAGTTTCGGTTGCTGATATTTAAAGTTTCACACAAAATTCTATGCAAATCCTCTGCTTCAATTTTTGTTCCATTGTAAAATCGCCGCAGCGCTAGGTGTGACCTTTAAATAAATTAGAATAACCTTGGCGCGCGCGCAAGTACCGCCTCGATATTGGTACCACCGTGTAGCCAGATATTTTTTCTATAATAAACAGTCAAATTTATTTACATTTTTCATTTATTTATTTTTTTATGGACCCAGTCCGGGAACTTATGGGACATACCTTGTATATATGAAAATACATCTCCTTTTGGTAATACTTATAAAACTTTTAAACAAAAAAATTCTCCTGGGTCTTTTGATTTACCAATTCTAAATGTAGCTCAAGATGTGCTCAATTCAGAAATGAAAAATCTTTTCTCTTTTCTATTTCCGAAAGACTGTCAATCTTCTGACACAAACTATCATAAATTAATCAGAGGCAAGAGTTATACTTCTTCTAATGATAAAATCATTTATTTTTATAATATTCAAATCTGTTCAATAATTGAAAAACTCAAAAAGGGCAAGGCTCCAGGAATAGATCATACAAGCAATCAGATGATCAAAACGGCAGTTCTTCATACACTGCGTGACATTGAAAATGGAACACCAAGAAATAGTGGCCAGAAAGTGATGAAACTCGGCAGACAGGGACGAACAATAAGTGATCTTTATTTCAAAATGATAGTCATAATACAGAGCGAGAACGGCGTCGGCTTAGTAGCAAGTAGTACCACCGCGGACGGCAATGCACGCAGCAACACTTCTAGGTAGAGAGTGAGGGATGGCTCTCCATTCCCTCTCAACCATTTGCCACAGTTCGTCTTCTGAACGCGGCTGTGGCAAGGCATGCAAACGGCGTCCAATGATGTCCCAGACGTGCTCGATTGGTGAGAGTTCAGGAGAGTACGGTGGCCAGGGAAGCATCTGTACATCTTGCAGAGCTTGTTGGCTAATTCGAGCAGTGTGCGGTCGGGCGTTATCCTGCTGATAAAGTGCATTTGGGTACCCCCTGAAGGTAGGGAAGTGTCACCGGTCGCAGCACATCATCAACGTATCGTTGGGCCGTCATAGTGCCCTGAATACGAAGTAAAGGTGACCTGGAATCATTGCGATTGCGCCCCAAACCATGATTCCACGTTGTCGCACGGTGGGGCGTTCCACAATTGCTGCCGGATTGGACCTTTCTCCACGTCGACGCCACACGCGTACACGACGACTATCACTGGACAAGCAGAAACGCGACTCATATGAGAACTCGACCCTGTGCCATTCCGTCATCCACGTCGATCTAGCCCGGCACCATTCCAAACATTGGCGCCTATTCTGTGGGGTCAATGGCAGTCTTCTTAGCGGACGGCATGAGTGCAAGCCATTAGCAACCAATCGACGGGAAATGGTTCTGGTCGAGATGGAATGATCTAGGGTTTTTGCACATGTTGCAGGATGGCGGTACAAGTGGCTTGTGGGGCCGCCACTGCTTGTCGAAGGATACGCCGATCCACACGTGCTGACGTCACTCTGGTTGCACCGGTATTCCTATAAATTGCCACATTTCCTTGTTCCAACCATCTTCTCCACAGTCGGTGCACCGTGGACGCACCAAGATGTGTATCAGCTGCGATTTGACGTATGGACCAACCTGCCCTTTTCAGTCCGATCACCATGCCCCTCGTAAAAGCGTATGTCTGCTTGAACTGCCTCCGTTTACGATGACCTGGCATTCTCTGTTATTACACGTGTCTTTTGACACAAGAACAAAATTTCTACAATGATTTTCCTTGAAGAAATAACGACACGAATACTGTCCTTACTGCAAGTTCCTTCCCTTATATCTTACTCCATGTGCGCACGAGAGCTGCGCATTTTACATCATTTGCATAATTCGGTTAGGCGCGTCTACCCTGAAATTTGTATAATTTTCTGACCACTATTTCTTGGTGTTCCATTTTCAATGTCACGCAGTGTATATCTCCTGTGTTAACAAAATGTTCAATGCTTGTATTGGACTTAATTATTATCCGGAGGCCTGGAGAAAGTCAGCAGTAATGAATATAAAAAAAAACTAATAAAGAAAATTATAAAGATCCGAAAGCCTGCCGCCCTATAAGCTTGTCTTCTAATTTAGGTAAAATTTTTGAAAGTTTAATTCATATTGAACTTTCAAATCATATTAATAGTAATAATGTTATGCATCCTGATCAACATGGATTTACACAAGAAAAATCAACAATCTCTGCTTTACAAGAAATAACTAAATTAAGTCTTCAGAAAAGAGAAACAGAAAATACGGCAATAGTAATAGTGGACATCAGCGGAGCTTTCGACAACGCATGGCATCCGGCAATTCTCCAACAATTGGACAAGGCGAATTTTCCAGCGGTACTTATAAAAATAATTAATTCTTACTTTGAAGACCGGAGTGTAGAGTTTATATATACTAATGTAAAGTGTATAAGAAATATAAATAAGGGATGTCCGCAGGGTTGTATTATTTCTCCTATTCTTTGGAATAAATTACTTAATGATTTCAACTTATCTTTTAACGAAAGTTTTGCTAGAGTAATTGCTTTCGCGGATGATGTGACATTTGTGATATGGAGTTCAAACATCTATGATCTTCAGTAGAATATTACCAAATGTCTAATAAAAATCAAAGCCTGGTGTGAAAAGGTAAAACTTTCACTAAGTCCAAACAGGACATCTACATAACTATAAAAAATTGTCCATTAATTTTGATGGAAAAATAATTCAACCATCAGAAACTGTTAAAATTTTGGGAGTTATTTCTAAAAATCATAGACACAGGAATAAGAAAAATTTTGGAACACATGTTGACAATATAATTATGAAAGCTACAAAACTTAAGAATATATTATTCTCACTATGTGCACGTACTTGGGGCATTGATACTCGGCGTAGATTGATCTTATATAAAGCTATGATACGCTCTACAATAAGCTATGCATCAAATATTTGGTTTCCTTTTATCACTGCAGCAAAAAGATCTAAGTTGAATTCTTTATACAATATCAAATTCTTATTAGATGCATTCAGGCTTATAGGACTTCATCTTCTTACATCACACATATACTTGCGAAAACTCCTTTACTGTCCGATTATCTTGAATTATCACAAACAAAATATAATATGGCAAAAATTCTCTCACAGATCAAACACTCAAAAAAAAAAAAAAACCTTCAAAAATAATTAAACAAACTATATCTGGATCAAAATTTAAGTTTTATCTTTCTCAATCTAATGAACTGTTCAAGAAATTCTTTCCAATTGCTGTCCCAAATTTAATTTCTTCTGATAAATTCACTACCTTATTCTTAACAGGCAAAGGACCCTTCTTAAGTTTCCTATTCAAATTGAATGTTATCAATGATCCAACATGTGAATGCCGCTTAGATGTTGAATCACCAGAGCATCTTCTTTTAACTTGCCCTCTGACTAATCAAATTGTATGCAAATACTTTGAAACATTACAAAATTGTCTTTGTGTATATACTCAATCTCCCATGAAAACTTTGTTAAGTTTAGAACTATTTGTACAATAATTTACAAAACCCTACTAATCCATCGTGTAAATAATCAATCATATATATCTAAATAATACTAGCACAGCACAATAGTCTTTTGGACTTTGTGCATTTTGTAAAAATAAATAAATGAAAAAAGGTATTATAACCTTTTAAGATATTTTAACAAAACAATATTGTTATAATATCTTTAATATGTTATAATACCTTGATAAAGATTTTAATGAAAGGCATAATCTTGCTAATCATTTGCTTCATATAAAATCACATTGATCTCAAATTTATTATTATTGTACCCCACCGCTTTTATTTTCTAAATCTATTATTTTATTTGTTAAATGGTACCTTCAGAAAAAAAAGCAATACTTCAGAAATATTTATTTTGATATTTTTAGTGCATTTTAAATAAAAACTTTTTTTAAAAGAGTTTTATATAATTAATTATTCACGCTATTTTTAGTCGTATATATGCCAGTCCAAAAAAAAGCCTTATCACTAAGACGACGTTGGCCTTAAATAGCTGCAAGCCTGCTCGCAGCAGATTGGTCAATTCCTCGTGGGAGGTCGGAAGTGATGTAAGCAAAATCCGTTACTAACAGAACTGCGTCTCTTTGCTTTTGGGAACCCTAAATTTATTGAATTATATTATAAAGTTAGAGACACCCAGTGGATTATTGTTAGGGGATAATTGGTATATTTAAAATTTGAATTATAATTAAACAATTGATTAAATAGTAAAAAGTAGCAACATACTAATTGAAAAAGGGGAACTATTTAAAAAGGTGTCGTGAAATGTATGTTGGTATATTGTTACACACACACCTATATATATATATATATGGTAATTTAAACCAACAACCCTATATTGTATAATACTTATAACAAGATTGTCATGTTGTATATAGAAACACATCTATAAATAAATATACGCATGATTGACATGTGTCATTGCATCACCATATGTAATGTACTTTGTACAAACTGAGGATGAATAAATAAAACTATGTAATAGATTAAGAGCTGAGTTAAAGCAAGATTGAGAAGTTCAAAAACGTCTAAAATCGAGATAGAAAACAAACCCAAAAAGGAATTTGGCAGCCCGTTGCCATCAAGGTCAAAGGGTGCAGAATGCCGCAGACGTTCAAAGTCCAAATTCTCACATCTCTCCCCCCTCGGGAATGGTATAAAAAAACCTCGGTTTTAGCCCAACTCAGACAGTCACTTCACCGTCGGCGTGAGCCCTTGTTGTTGCAGCCAGGACCACTTCATCGACCATTGTAAAACAGAAAGATTCTTCTAACTCCATCTTGCTCTTAGCTCGCTCCTATCTGTTCATGAAACTTTCCTACTACAGCTGTGTCCCTTCGTTTTTTTTTTGTATGTGGACATCTCCCAAGCTTTCCACTCTGCCTCGACCAGGACTGCCTGTACGCTTTGAGAACTTTTAAAGGTCTTCCAAGGTGCAGAGAGGGACTGGAAAACTCTCCACGCCCTGACTGTCCCTCTCGGTTACTACTGGTTTGACCCTCGGTTACCACAGCTTATAGCGAGAGTCGACAGGATAACCACAACGAAGAAGGTAAGAAGCCTGTCCAGATAAAAGCGACAAAGAGCAAAGATGGAGGAACCAACCCGCCATTCCAACAAAACGACCAAGCAATCTTCCTCCCAACGACACAGCCGAAAATCACGCCAAACAAGCCGGTGAGAAGTTCCCCACCTTCGACCATGCAACGCAACCATCTTCCAGGCGACCCGCCGCCGTCGCCAAACAGAAGTTACAAGCTTCTACAAGTCCTACATGGAACGTCTTCCACTTCAGCAGGACAACAACCAAAGAACAGAGGCGTGGCCTGCCCAGCGCGCGATGACTCCCAGATTTATTTTGTACAGATTTATACATGAATGAATTTGTATTTACAATTTAATATAATAAATCTGGCGAAAATAAATTATACATTTTGGGTATTATATAAAGTATGACATATATATATGTATAAAATAAAAGGACTTAAAAGCGCGAATGTTTCTTTTAAACATAATACAAATTTCTACTGTCCTTACTGCGATGAAAAAATATATTGGGAGGGCTTGGCTCATCAGTGGTGAACCCTCCCAGCGGTTTCGCCAATTTAATCCACCAGACCGCTTCTCAGAGCTCTAATACTGTGTTGGATCATTCTGCTTTTATATGCTACACTGAAGGATGGATTCTTAGAAATGGGTTTCAAGTAAATTATGGACATAAGCTTATAGGACAGTAGAATTACATTCAAATATTTGCTACGAGCAATGCTCTTCAGCAAACAATAAAGACAAGGCCAGTTAGGCATAAATTAACACAAAGCAATAACGCTCCATCTATACATATAGGAAAAGAAAATTAAAGACTCGAATCCAAAACAACGCAACTTTATTGTTTGCTGAAGAGCATTGCTCGAAGCAAATATTTGAATGTAATTCTACTGTCCTATAAGCTTATGTCCATAATTCACTTGAAAACCATTTCTAAGAATCCATCCTTCAGTGTAGCATATAAAAGCAGAATGATCCAACACAGTATTAGAGCTCTGAGAAGCGGTCTGGTGGATTAAATTGGCGAAACCGCTGGGAGGGTTCACCACTGATGAGCCAAGCCCTCCCAATATATTTTTTCATCGCAGTAAGGACAGTAGAAATTTGTATTATGTTTAAAAGAAACATTCGCGCTTTTAAGTCCTTTTATTTTATATGTATAGATGGCGCGTTATTGCTTTGTGTCAATATATATATGTATATAAAAAGAGGTTAATTTTTATGTTTTTTTTTTTTTAAGTTCATACACTGTTAATAGATGTTAATGAACAAATTTGACTAAACAAGTGCAATTTTATCAACACAAAATAAACTAGAAATATTTTTATTCTTAGCTAAAGTAAACGTCTCTAAAATATCAAATTAATAGCCTTTCCAAAGAGAATTCCAAAATATTTTCTTAGCAAAACACCTTTCCTTTTCCATTTCAAACACCTGTGGATAAGAGATTAAATAGTTCTCCGAACGTCCGCTTTTCTATTCGGAAAATGGATTGAAGCAAATATAAAAAAGGACAATATTATTGTAAGGAGCACATTGTAAATTTACATTCAATTTCGAAATAGTAATTCTCAAAGAACATTTGAATATGTAGAGAAACGCCCACGGAGCAGAAAATCTGGGCGCTTGATTATAGGAGGTACCTGAGGATGGGCACAGCGTGCGAATAATCATATGATGAGACCGAAATATATCAATTTAACACTTTCGCTAGTTTATATTTTCCAATATCAATATTTGAAAAAATGTTTGCAAGCTTTGGAAGAAAAGGGGTGCAGGGGGAGAGGAATCTTAATATGGGAGCGCCGCAAACAATCCGCCCCGGGCACGTATCGGCCCTTTTTTTACTGATGAAAGAATTGTGGGCCACACTACAAAATAAACTATACATTGAAATAAAAATAGGCACATAAAGGATCGAACTGCATCGATTCCAGGTTATTTTTCTTTCCAAGATGTGCATTTCTTTGTTTGAATGTTGAATTATATGGATTGCGACATCTTTAAATGTCAATATTTCGACGAGACTTTACAGCCATTTTCTTATGGGATTCAATACTTGTAAACTTTAAATTTAATCTTGGATAGAAAATAAACGAAGCTTATTGCTTAATATTTCGGCGATCAGAATGTTAGTCTTTTTCAAAAGGTCTTGAAATGTCAAAAATATTGTTATATATATGTAATATTGTTGCAAATGTGATCCTGCCGACGTATGGATGAACTGGTAGTCGTGTACGTGAGGCGAGTGTTGATGTTCTTCCCACACGCGGACAACAAGAAGCAGAGGCAAGGCTAGATGTAAGCACCGAGAGTGATCGGGGACAGCTCACGGGACAGAGGTAGAGGCCATGACACAAACTTGGATGCTTATCCCCGAGACATGGAGGGAGAAACTGTGCGAGACAAAAGACGCCTGCCGATGGCCACACCCTAGAACATCTGCTGACCCCCTGCCAAAACCTATCCTGTTCACAAGGGTCGTCTATAAAAATGTCCTTCGGGACCCCACATGGGCTGGGCGTTGTCATTTTCCTCCCCTCTGTCCCTGCCACCAGCTGACCGAACACTCTTTGGATCTTTATTTTGACGTCTACATTTTTTAGCGTTACATACAAATAGGGGTTTACAGGTATTATCAATAAAGATATAGCATATATACAAAATATGGGGTGGCAGCAAGCAGAAACGGTGTACATTCCAAAAGAAGGGCAGGATCTTTTAAGGAATCGGGCTCTAACTAATTGGAAGATATGTGACATATACTAAAAGTGTCATTCAGTTTAAAATATACGATATATATATATATATACTAGCCGAATGACCCGGACAACGCCCGGGTTTTACCCGATTAAATGTTTTTATTCAAATACTATTCGTTACAATTATAAATTGGAGCTAAATTGGATTTGGTTTTATGAATGGTGTATATATTTCCGGCATGTAAATGTTACTCTTTAACCCCTTTTCTCCTCTGCCGAACTTCAATTCTTCAAGAAGAGTCTGGCATGCTTATATTTCTTCTCATGCCGGTGCCACTTCTTATTTCGGTACCGCTTCTAATACCTGTTTGCGCCTAACTATGCAGAATAACTTGCCAGGTTGCATTGTGTTCTATATAATTATGTAAATTTTTATTTTTTTTCAATTTATGTAAATAATTATGTATATAAAAATAGTGAAAGTGATAATAAAGTTAAGTCAGTTATAGCAAAAACCAGTCAGGCTGTTTGGTCTTTTTTTTTATTTTATTTAAACAGCTTGCTGCTTTATTGCACCTAGAGAAGGACAGACTCTTAATAGTCAATATGCAGCTCTGGTGATAAGTACAGTGGCTCGGCCAGAAATCGTCAACATCTAAGGTCAGACAAAAGGCTTGGAGCTAAACGGAAGTCCGAGCTAATATTTTTAGGATCCAAGCTCCAACAATACCTGTATTGCTTCTCGCGTCGTTACCGCTTTTCGCGTCGAAGCCGATTCTCTCGCCGGTACCGCTTCTCTCTCCGGCACCGCTCCGCTTGCCGGGACAACTTCTCTCGTGGCATTTCTCGACGGTACCGCTTATCTCGCCGGCACCGCTTCTCTCGTCGGGACCGCTTCTCTCGCCGGGACCACTTCTCTCGCGGCATTGCTCGTCGGTACCGCTTTTCGCGCCAAAGCCGCTTTTCTCGCCTGCACCGTTTCTCCTGAGGGCATCGCTTCTCTCACCGGGACCACTCCTCTCGCTGGGACGTATTCTCTCACCGGGACCACTCTTCTCTCTGGGACCTCTTCTCTCGCTGGGACCTCTCCTCTCGCGGCATTGCTCGCCGGTACCGCTTTTCGCGCCAAAGCCGATTATCTCGCCGGCACGGCTTCTCTCGCTGGAGCCGCTTCATTCGCGGCTCTGCCTGAAGCAGATTCAGTGTCGGTCCTAGTGGTGCCACAATCAGGCCTTCTGCTCTATGGACTTCCTCCATGTAAGCCAGCTCGACCTCCAGCCGTCGGGACTCCGCCCGGCCCTCGATGACATCACCCCCAAAGGCTGTCTGGCCCGTTCAATGGCTCCCTCTGTTAATAATATTCCATTTCAGCAGCAACTGCTGTATCTTCAAAAACCTCCTCTTTCCTCTCTTTCCTTTTCTAAAAGAAGCCATTCTTACTCTCTTACGGCGCCTTCTTTCTTGTCTTTCTTTCTCTAAAAGAAGTAATTCTTCTTCTCTACAGCGCTTTGCTTCGTCCCTCCCTTCCTGATATCCCTGCAGCCCCTGGACGATCTCGGCCAGCGAGTTCTGCTTAGAGGCCATCCCTTGGCCTCTCATGTCAATGGGCCTTTGTCAGCAACCAAAAACTCTAAAAAGAGCCTCCTGGTGACCTCCACGAGGAAGAATCCCACTTCTGACACCAGTGTAGCGCGCTGACCCATCCGGATTCTTTGCAACTACGCCGCTTCTTCCCTCGTGGATCACCTACCCGGGATCCCGTGGCTTTTCCTCTGCAGCTCTAGCCTGCAGAGCACTCAAAGACCTACGAGAACCACCACTTAAGTGGATCTCCTTTATCTGGCAGTATCTCTCGGCTTTACCACTGGTGGGGGACACGAGAGACTTACCAGAAGAGTAGCGACTGTAGCGTTGGTGAGAGTAACAACAGCAACCGGCGCCGAGACTTCTAACACGCCTTCACTTTTTTTATTGTAATTTCTACTAAAAATCACATTCAACTAGAATAACAATCAACAGGTATTTACATTACCTTACCTCCTAGGGCCAATATAAACGTGTATTTACAAACATTTGCCCAAGGAAACAGGACCACAGCAGTTGGCGATTCCCACACTAGTTTCAAATCGGTAATAGGCGGAAGCACCATCTATTGGCGAAGGTTGTAGGTTTTTCAGGCCCATATACGAGACATTATTTATTGCGAGGTTTACATAATAAATTTGTACCTTCTAACTTACAAACTGGTATAACAGAATCCCATGAACCCAAAGTGGCTCCAACACTTAGAGGAAATTTTCCCGATATTATGGTATATAGCTTGACACACCTTTAAAGAATTTACATAACACCGTTGCTCTTGCAAATAAATGTCCTGATATAGTGTGACGTCTAGACATAAATGAATTGTTAAAAGAAAATGATTTGGTTTCTTTTAATAAAACCACATCAACTACCCAAGATGTATAAGAAATTGCAAACTAATCAAAAAGTTCCTGTCATTTAGAAATAATGTAAAATATAATGTATGAAATGCATCTCATCTAAAATTATCACCCTGGTAAAATACCTATGAATTAGTTGAAAAATTGATGAAATAAAGGTTGAAAATTTGTTTCCTTTGTAAATAATATAACTTTATATATTTCATTTTTTTTTAAAACGTTTTGCTTATGTCCTTCTTATTCATATAGTGCGCACACATATCTTTCCTCCTGATCCTATATAAGATATTCATAGATAGGATTATGTAATAATAACAATTATCTCTGAAAGCTATCCTTTATTAACAATAATTTTCGCTCATGGACAAAGTTTAAGAAAGTGGGAAGTCTTTGATATCGCCGGTCGTATGTTTATTTTAGGAGACCGAGACACACACAAAAATAACACAATTTTGTTCCCACTTGGTTATCTGGTGTGTATCAAATGTCTCGCAGAAATATTGTGTTAATCCCGTTATACGGTCGACTCCTGATAATTTGAAAAACTCGTTAATTTGAAGTTGAAGTAATAGTATTACACTGAATATTAACATTTTTGAATAACTGTACAAATGTTTAAAATGATAAATCACGAATTTTGATCAAACTCTTGTTTATTAATATTTGTTTATTATATAATATTTAAGATCCTATCTGAAAATTAAAATATGTGTGAAAATGTTGCTGGTGAATTTCCCAGACGCTCGAACTAACTCAACAATGTTTAGAGCTCAAATTTCTCACGCCGAGCGAGGAAAGATCTCTTACTACCCTACGCTTCTATTATCCACAGACTAAAACAAGTAACGATTTCTTCGCAGCTCTCATTACTATCGAAAATTAATTGGATATCATAGAGTGAAGTCGCTCACTTACATAAAATTACTGACTTCTTTTTAAAATGAAAACTTGTGAATAATTGTACAAGTGTTTAAAATAATGATTCTTGAATTTTGATATCAAACTCTTGTTTGAGAAAGGACAAGTCACGAAATCTCCCAATGAATTTATTACTTTAAAAAACTTGCGATAAGTCACACAACGTAGTTGTTTTGGTTGAAATTTTATGTTCTGATATGTTAATTATTTTTCTTTTTTTCACTCTAATAATGTTTATATAAAATTTACAATCCAATGTCTATAGTTTATTCCCTGAAATTGCTTACAAAGCATGAGTCACTCTTTTCTCAGTGTTTTCTCAATGTTTAAGGAGCAAAATAGCTCCCTACTGAATTTCTCAATAACCCTACTCGCAGAATAATTCCTCCACAACAGTTAAACTCTAGGTTGGTGCTATTGTTATGCTTCTGAGAAGTTTTAATCCTAAGCAGGGTCTTTGCAAATAGTACAGGTAATGGTGACACAGTGCATGTGCTCTCATGTCCTTGAAGTAGCCTAGTGTTTGAAATTTTATTTTCAGATTTGTTAAACTTTTTCTTCGTTTTTCATTTTAAATAATTTTTTTAGACATAGGCACCAATACCTATAGTTTCTCACGTGAAAAAAATTATTTGTATTTTTTTTACTAATAAACTATTTATCATTAAGTATTTTGATTATCAGTTTTCTCTTTATATACCTATTTCCCACCCTACTCTATACATTAACTTTCTACATTTTTGCACTGTGTTGTCTAATATGTTGTTGAAAATAAGGTTTGTTATGGATGATGTGATTCCATTCACATTAAACAAAATGTTAACACGGGATTCAATCCCAGTTCATGACTGTCGGGAATCAAGGGTGTTACCCACTCGTCCACCGACTTTTTAATGCATGTTATTATACATATATTTTAGCATTTCAGTTTTTGATTTTGGTAAAACGGTAGTTAAAAAAATCCTTTTAAATCACAATACCGCATACTTTACTGGATTGAGATAATTTTGCAAAATTTTTGTTATTCAAACGAATATATATATTAATTATATATATTATATATATATTTGATTTCATGCATCTTGGTAGATCTCTGCAAATGATATTTAATAGGTTTTGTTTCAAAGCAATACAATGTTTCTTTAAAAGCTGATAAAAAAAAATAACTCGATAATTACAAAAATGGATTTACTAGTTTTGGAAAACTGTTCTTTATATATGTATATTTGTGTTTATAATATAAAAACTTTATTTAGTAAATATTCAGAAAAATCTATAGAAAAAAAGGGAAGCTATATTACACCCATAATTTAACACAAAAAAACGTGGAAAATAAATTAGAATATTGATATTTATTTTAGTTGTTTTATATATCGAAATTATCGGAATTTTCCTCCATTTCCAGAAATTCAACCATGTAGAATAGTGTACCACTTTTTGCATTTTTTAAAAATTGATTTCCTTTGGAGATTACTTCGAAATATATATTTTCTCTTCCCAAATATGTTAGGTAAAAATGATTTAATTTTAAAATTATAATTTCAAGAATAAACTACTCTGTAAAGTGACCGCCACATGTCGCGGTTTTCCCTTAATGAAACTATTGTTGTTGTTTCCATTTCGCTGGCTCAAATCTTTCTATAGATATTTAAAACGTAATAATTAAATTTATTCTTTACGTCTCAAATCAGGTATTTCATCTTTAATTATGTGTTCTTCACTTTATTAGAACAATTAAAGCAAATTGTGATTCAAAAATTAGTTTTATTCAATTTTTTCACCACGAATGCAATAGCAATAGCATAGTACTCATATTTTATAAAATCAGCCACTAATTCTGTTGTCGAATCTATATATGGCGTGGATTGTTATTAAATAATACGATTAATTAAATGCACAAATGATTATATTTATTAACTTACAAAACAAAGGGAGAGATATTTAACACATATCTTATTTTATATATGTTTAAATTTAAAGAAATATAATAAACTGTTGGAATAATCAATTTCAACATTCTACTCTTCTTTTATTTTTTTGACCAATTGACCGCTATATATATATATGATAATTGCTGCCATTGTGTTAGTGGAGTATGTAAAGCAAGCTGCTTTAAGTTTATGTAAAATTTGAGCATAACTAATTAAACTTTCTTTCTTTTAAAAGCCATTTCCCGGCCTTCTCCTTCCTTTTTTTCAACAGGTTATGGGCCCAGGACTGATTGTCTAAGAAAATTAAGAATCAAGAATGTCCAGTATATATCAAATTGAGAAGTTGAATAAGCAAAACTTTGAGACATGGAGGCTTCAAATGCAAATGATTCTTATTCACTCTGATCTGTGGAATTATGTTAATAAAGCCAATATCAAACCTGAACCCGGTAACCAAGAGTTTACTAATTGGCAAAATAAGGATCAGAAGGCTCTCGCTACAATTGTATTGAGCTTGAATCCATCAGAACTAATACATGTTAAGAATTGTAAGACTGCCGAGGAGGCCTGGAAAAAGATAGAAGAAGTTTATCGACCAAAAGGACCTGCGACGAGAGTTTCCCTGACCAAAAGGCTAATACAGATGAAAATGAGACCTAATGATGATTTGAAAGATTACCTGAGTAAATTTACTTCATTGGTGGACAATCTAGGTGAAATTGGGGCTCAAGTACCCGAAGACTTTTTAGTTATACTCTTGTTGTGTAGTCTTCCAGAATCGTATGAAGGATTCAGGACTGCAATAGAAATCAGAGATGAGCTCCCAAAACTTGAAACTTTAAAGGTGAAGATTATAGAAGAAGATCAAAGACAACGTGAAATGGAGGGAACTTCGTCTGGAGAACAGAATGCCTTTTTTGGAAATCCAGAAAGAAAAACTACTAATTCCACTAAACCATCAAATCGGAAGGATTTAAAATTTAACTGCTATTACTGTGGCAAGAAAGGCCACAAAGCGGCTGACTGCTGGTCAAAAAAGAACTCTAAAAGGAACAATACTCGAATGGCTGCTTCTCTGGGAATTAGAGATGAAAATATTCTTGATGTTGACGAGTGGTGCCTGGATAGCGGCGCAACTGCACACATGTGCTGCTTAAGAAAAGCATTTTCAAACCTAAGAGAAACAGAGCCAATAGCCGTTAAATTAGCGAACGACCAAAGCCTAGAAGCTATAGGTACAGGAACGGTAGAATTGGAAGTTTTCGAACATGGTGAAACATTTTTATTAAAATTAGAAAATGTGTTGTTTGTCCCAGGACTGAAGGGATATTTGTTTTCAGTCGGCACCTGTGCAGAAAAATCATTATTTCTAAAATTTATGAGAGGAAAAGCGGAAATTGTGAATCCATTGAGGAAAATTTGCATAGAAGCTTACAAAAGAAACGGACTTTACATATTGCGTCAAACTAAATATGCAAAAACACAATTTACCAGAATGTGTATAGACAGAAATAGCAGTGAAATTTGGCATAGTAGGTTTGGTCATCTTAATTTTGATGACCTTAAGAAATTGCAGAGAGAAAATTTAGTCAATGGATTACCCAAGGGTGAATTTAAAAGTATAACAAGTTGTGAAACTTGTATTAGGGGTAAACAGACTCGATTGCCATTTCCAGAAGTCTCTCTGACAAAGTCAACAGAGCCACTGCAACTTATTCATTCTGACATATGTGGACCGATGAGAATAAAGTCATATGGCGGTGCATTGTACTTCGCAACTTTTATTGACGATTTCTCACGAATGATATTCACTTTTGTTATGAAACGAAAAAGTGAAATTTTCAATGGATTTAAAGACTTTAAAAGATTAGCTGAGAAACAAACTGGCAAGAAAATTAAAGGAATCAGAAGTGACAATGCAGCAGAGTATTTGAGTACAGATTTTAAAGAATATTTATTGGAGGAAGGAATTAGACATCAGCTCTCATTTGAATATTCTCCGCAACAAAATGGAGTTTCTGAAAGAGCGAACAGAACTCTGGTAGAAATGACTAGATGTTTCATAATTCAAGCGAACCTCCCAGATCCACTTTGGGCTGAACTTGTGCATACATCTACATACATTAGAAACAGATGCCCAAGAACAAATGAAAGTCGAACTCCGCATGAAATATTTACAGGAAGAAAACCAACCGTTTCTCATTTAAGAATGATTGGATGTAAATGTTTCGCTGTTGACAACCGTCCGAGAAGAGGAAAATTGGCTCCTCGTAGTGAAGAATACCGACTGGTTGGCTATTCTCCCGAATCAAAGGCGTACAGATTATGGAAGCCTGGGACAGGCATGATGATAAAAAGTCGAGATGTACGTTTCCTCGAATCTGAAAACTCTACCTTAAGGAATGACGTGGTGCAAATTGAAGCCATACCACAGAAAAAGGAAGATGTATTATTGGAGGAGGAACGTCCTCAGGATGATGAAAAACTTTGCCCAGGACTGATTCGGAATTTTTAAGCGAACCATCAGAAACAATGGAAGTCATCTCGCAGAGAGGAAGAGGAAGACCAAGAATTTTACGTACTGGAAAACCGGGAAGACCACGAAAGGAATACGTTGAAGCTAATTTGTCCAAGGATTTTAGACAGAACACCAGTTTACCAGATCCAAAGGATTTAGATCAAGCCTTGTCTAGTGAAGATTCGCATCTATGGAAAGGGGCAATGAAGGAAGAGTACAGTTCCCTTTTGAAGAATGGAACTTGGGAACTTGTCGATCCTCCTAAAAACAAAACATAATAGGAAATAAATGGGTCTTCCGAAAGAAATTTAGAGCCGACGGCTCTATTGAACGTTATAAGGCTCGACTTGTAGCAAAAGGTTATTCCTAAAAATACGGTATTGATTATGAGGAAACCTTTGCACCAGTTGTACGCCACAGTACGATCAGAACAGTTTTAGCCTTGGGTGTTGAATATGATTTACTAGTCCATCAAATGGATGTTCAGTCTGCCTTCTTGAATGGTGATGTCAAAGAAGAAATTTACATGACACAACCAGAAAATTCGAGTCAAAGAAATATCCAAGAAGGGTATGTAAACTAAAGAAGGCTATATATGGTCTGAAACAGGCTGGAATGACTTGGCATGCAAAGCTCGATTCAGTATTAAAGGAAATGGGCCTAGAACAGATGAAAACTGATAACTGTGTCTACATTAAAAGAGAAGGAGTTATTCTGGTTGCAATTTATGTTGATGATATGATTGTTGCTGTAGAAGAAGAGAACACGCTGATTTGCTTCAAAGAAAGTATGAAGAAGTTGTTTAAGATAAATGATCTTGGAGCATTGAATTATTGTCTTGGGATACGGGTACAGAGAGGAGTGGATGGATCTATATCTCTCGATCAGGAAAGATACATTGAAGAACTTCTAGAGAAATATGAGATGAAAGAATCAAAACCGATCTCTACGCCCATGGACCCTAATTACAAAGTGACAAAAATATCACCTATAGATGGTGAGAATGAGCCAGTAGATAAGGTAGAGTATCAATCTTTGATAGGATCACTGATCTACCTATCTGTCTCAACAAGGCCTGATATTGCCTATACGATCAGTACTTAGGACAATTTAGCAACGATCCTAGAAGACAACATTGGAATATTGCAAAGCATGTTCTCCGCTACTTGAGAAAAACATCAGGCCTAAAGATTACTTTCAAAAAATCGATGAAGGAACTTTATGGTTATGTAGACGCGGATTGGGGCGGAAACCTCATGGACAGAAAGTCTCATTCAGGATTTGTGTTTTACTTGGCGGGCGGTCCAATAGCGTGGGAATCCAAAAAAACAACAGACTGTTTCCCTTTCAAGCACTGAATCGGAATACATCGCACTTTGTGAAGCTGGTAAGGAGGCTGTTCACATGAGGATGCTTTTAGATGAATTGGGATTTGGTGAAATATTGAAAGGACCTACAGTTTTGAGGACAGACAATCAGGGAGCTCGGCAATTGACAAGGAATCCTGTGTACCATGCGCGAACGAAGCACATTGACATCAAATGGCATTACATCAGAAATATTTATAATGAAGGTCTTGTCGAGGTCGTCCATACACCAACCCAGGAGAATGTAGCGGATATCTTCACCAAGAGTCTGATAAAGGTCTCTCATGAGAGATGTATTCATGAATTAGGAATGTAGAAATTGAGGGAGGGTGTTGGAATAATCAATTTCAACATTCTACTCTTCTTTTATTTTTTTGACCAATTGACCGCTATATATATATGATAATTGCTGCCATTGTGTTAGTGGAGTATGTAAAGCAAGCTTGTATGTAAAATTTGAGCATAACTAATTAAACTTTCTTTCTTTCAAAAGCCATTTCCCGGCTTTCCCCTTCCTTTTTTTCAACATAAACAAAAAAACAGTTCTATAAAAAAAAGGTTTCAAGACAAATCTAATAACAACAACCAACTGCTGGTCAAAAATTAATAATTATATAAATATTTCAAATTTATATAATCTAAATATATATCTATATTTTCCATCTAAATATCTATATATTTTTTTAATTATAGTCTATCAAATTCCTATCGGACCTAAATTTAATATAACATATATATTTGATAAAATTGGTAATTTGTTGTCCGGAGAATTCCTCCGAGTTTTTTTTTTTTTACAGATTTCAACAATAGAGTGGTCTATCAAAATGGCTCGAGCTGTAATCTTGTTAGAAAATAAAATTTAAAAATTATTTTGAATCCATAAATATGTGGGTTTCTTTCATTTCTAATGAAGGTTCAAAATATATCAAATACCTAAGATTTAAAACATTGTAAGTTTATTTCTAAATATATTGATTAAAAGAGGTTATACTTTATATCTTTGATTTAAAATGGTTATTCGTTTACTTGAGCTGAAAGCTTGAATTGAATTTAAAATAAAATATGTATGCCAGAATCATGGGTTTGAATTAAAGCAAATTCGAGTTTTTTTTATTTTTTTTTTGTGCGAGGTAAACATTGAAAATATAAAATGGAAATTGGTGTGTGAGTAAAAAGACTTTGTTGGGGCGATATCATCAATTCTCCAGAACAGGTCATGTCTATTCATTGAACTAAAATTGTTGTAAAATTATTGAATCAGCACGTCATTCAATTTATTATATCGAATTGAAACATCTGTATATAATATTACATACTTTGCAGACGAGCATTGTGCGCGCGCTTGATGCGCACACAGAAGTAACAAAAAATATATATAAATTTTACTATCTTCATATCAGGTGTTGGTATTAATATCCTAAAAGGCATATGTTGCCTTCCTGGCAACTTCCTACATGTTTAAGCCTCGTTCCTACATGTTGTTGGACTTCTATATATCAATCTCTGTTGTTTAGCTCAACTCTTCTTCTATCACACAGTTTTATTGTATTATCCCAGTTTTTACAGAGTACATTACAAATTGTGATGCAATGACACATGTCAATCATGCGTATAGTTATTTAGAGAGGTGTTTATTATACAACACGACAATCTGTTATATTTCCACACTCCCTGTGACAATCCCTAGTCTTCCATTCTGCCTTGACCAAGACTGCCTGTATTCTGTGAGAACTGTGAAAGGTCATCCAAGGTGAAGAGAGGTACTGGAAAACTCTCCACACCCTATCTGTCCCTCTCGGTTACCAAGTAACGGAGAGAGTCGACAGGTTTGACCCTCTCGGTTAACACACACATATTTATTAAAAATAAAGAAGGCATATTCAGAGCAAAAGCTCATGTGCTTTTTTAGATACTTCTGATATTTTTATTTTTTCTATTGTTTTCTTACACATTATATTGTAGCAAAGTATTTATTATTTTATTAGCAGGGTATCGTTTTTTTATGTTTATATTTTGCTACATTGTAAACTTCCCTCACTGCTTATATTTTGTTCATCATATATAGTTTGTTCTTGCATTGAAATATTTGTTGTTTCATCCTGAGGTTTGTCCTCCCTAATGTCCCTATAGACGACGATACGACGTCAAAGTCGCTCTTCACTCCGCAGGAAAAAGGACGCGAAGGTACTAGGGACAATTTTCCAAGACTTCGACGTCGATGGTATCCTTGGCAGAAGACCGTCAATTCCATGTCAGTAACTACAATAATTGCTAGCTGTGGTACACAGCTCCCATAGGAATAGAGCTATGTAGAAAAGTATTTATTATTATTTTATTAACAGAGTATCATTTTTATGTTTATATTTTGCTACTCTGTAAAATTCCCATATTTTTCACCTTTTGTTTATCATATATAGTTTGTTCTTGACTTGAATAAATTGCTGTATGATCCAAAAGATTTTCTTTTCAAATTTTCCACGTGGCAATATATATATATATATATATACCATATATATATATGGTAATTTAAACCAACAACCCCTATTGTATAATACTTATAACAAGATTTTCATGTTGCATAATAGAAACACATCTATAAATTATTATACGCATGATTGACATGTGTCATTACATCACCATATGTAATGTACTTTGTACAAACTGAGGATAAATAAATAGAAAGAGTTGAGCTAAAGCAGAGATCTAGTTGCAGCAGTCTCACAACGAGGTCTAAATAAGAAAACTGCCAGGGCGTTGCCATAGCGTACAATTTCGCTTCCGATCCACGTTCTTGTCGCATCCGCTGAAATTCAATACTTCCTCTCTCGGCAAAGATATATGAGACCACCGCCCTAGCCGAAAATATTGTCTCTTGATAGTCACTTCACCATCAGCGGGAGCCCTCGTCACTCCATCTTCTGATGCTCGAACATGCCGTATATCAGTAAGAAAACTTCTTATCTCTCCATCTTTCGCTGCTTAGCGAACGAAACTTTCCTAATACAACTGTGTCTCTTCGTTTTTCGTGTATTCGTGTCGTTATTTCTTCAAGGAAAATCATTGTAGAAATTTTGTTCTTGTGTCAAAAGACACGTGTAATAACAGAGAATGCCAGGTCATCGTAAACGGAGGCAGTTCAAGCAGACAGACGCTTTTACGAGGGGCATGGTGATCGGACTGAAAAGGGCAGGTTTGTCCATACGTCAAATCGCAGCTGATACACATCTTGGTGCGTCCACGGTGCACCGACTGTGGAGAAGATGGTTGGAACAAGGAAATGTGGCAATTTATAGGAATGTCGGTGCAACCAGAGTGACGTCAGCACGTGTGGATCAGCGTATCCTTCGACAAGCAGTGGCGGCCCCACAAGCCACTTGTACCGCCATCCTGCAACATTGGCAACTAATGGCTTGCACTCATGCCGTCCGCTAAGAAGACTGCCGTTGACCCCACCGAATAGGCGCCAACGTTCGGAATGGTGCCGGGCTAGATCGACGTGGATGACGGAATGGCACAGGGTCGTGTTCTCAGATGAGTCGCGTTTCTGCTTGTCCAGTGATAGTCGCCGTGTACGCGTGTGGCGTCGACGTGGAGAAGGGTCCAATCCGGCAGCAATTGTGGAACGCCCCACCGTGCGACAACCTGGAATCATGGTTTGGGGCGCAATCGCGTATGATTTCAGGTCACCTTTACTTCGTATTCAGGGCACTATGACGGCCCAACGATACGTTGATGATGTGGTGCGACCGGTGACGCTCCCCTACCTTCAGGGGGTACCCAATGCCCTGTATTAGCAGGATAACGCCCGGAACGCACACTGCTCGCATTAGCCAACAAGCTCTGCAAGATGTACAGATGCTTACCTGGCCACCGTACTCTCCTGATCTCTCACCAATCGAGCACGTCTGGGACATCATTGGACGCCGTTTGCATGCCTTGCCACAGCCGCGTTCAGAAGACGAACTGTGGCAAATGGTTGAGAGGGAATGGAGAGCCATCCCTCACTCTCTACCTAGAAGTGTTGCTGCGTGCATCGCCGTCCGCGGTGGTCCTACTTGCTACTAAACCGACGCCGTTCTCGCTCTGTATTATGACTATCATTTTGAAATAAAGATCACTTATTGTTCGTTCCTGTCTCTTTCTCTGTCTGCCGAGTTTCATCACTTTCTGACCACTATTTCTTGGTGTTCCATTTTCAATGTCACGTAGTGTATTATTTATATATTATATATATTTTTACCTTGTGTATAAAAATATTAATATACAAGATTGGGTCAATAAGTAATGCACAATCATCAATAATATTTGAATTTTACAAACCATAAAAATGAAACTTTTATACATGAATATCTAACTATTAGCTTTATATCAGCATTATTCAATATATCCACCTTCCCTCTGTACACATTTGGCCCAGCGTTCATTCGAACTCACAAAAGAACTTTGGTAAAATGCTACAGCTTACTTTCTAACCCACCCTCTAACCTCATGGAGTAACATTTCATCATTTTCAAATGTTCTACCGCATAGAGAATTCTTTAATTTACCAAACAGGTAGAGTGGAAAGGAGCCAGGTCAGGACTTTAAGCTAGGTGAGGCATCAAAGTCCACCCATATCTGGAAATTTGAGCCAATGTCTGTTGTGGGGTGTGAGGTCTTGCATTCTCCTGATGAAATTTGATTTGACATTCTGTTAGGTCCGCCCCCCCCCTTTTTTTTTTAAATGGCTCTTTTTAGCTTTTAAAATGATGTACAATACCTTTTCTTGTTGAAGGGAGTATTTTTCAAGCATGTCCGTGAATATGGGCCCATCTTGGTCCTAAAAGACCGTGATCATGATTTTGTCTTTGGAAAGGGAAAACCTTGGTTTTTTCTTGATTGGAGACATTTTATAGGTCCATTGCATTGATTGACGTTTTGTAGAAGAGTAATAATAACATAACCAAGTCTTATCACACGTTATGACTCCTTTAAAGGCCTCGTAAGCTGGTCCTGGGTGAGATTCGATGAAGTCTGAACAAATTTATTTCCGAGTTTGCATCATTTCTCGTGTTAGAAGCTTTGGCACCCATTTTGAGTACAGTTTTTTGATAGCCAAGATCTGAAAGTAGTTTCAGAACACTTCCATTAGAGATTAAAAGTTTTTTTATCAATTGATATGTCGTTATTGTCCGGTTATTTTTGACATTTTCCTCAACAAGAGCCAAATTTTGGTTACCTGACCTCTCTTTATCATAAAGATCAAAATGACCTTTTCGGAAGCGTTGAACCCTTCGCTGTATAGAGCTTCTATACAATATTTCGTTTCCATATATTGTCTGAGGTTTTGAGTGAATTGTTGTGGTTGATATGTCATCGGAATTGAAGATGAACTCGGTCACCGACCGTTATCGGATTCTTGTATTCACATTAGGCTCCATATCTGAAAAAAAAAAAAAAGATCTGAAAAAGATAAATCAATTCTGATTGCGGATATGAAAAACAGAGTCATTCATTATCAGAATATATTTCTTTTTAATTTATTTTATTTATATTAGAAATTTTAGAATATTTGTATATTTTGGTAGGGGTGATTGTGCATTACTAATTGATCCAACCTTGTATAATTAATATTTTAAAAAAGTCTTATATATACTTATATTCTAGAATAGTGCATTAAAGTGGAATCTATTTTATAAAAATTATAAATATAAATTTATATATATTATTTCCAAAGCGAGATTCGTGTCGTTTCTGTCGAAATTCGGTGGTATATTCATTACATCTGTTATAATTTTCAACAAAAATTTAATGATAAATAATTGAATTTAAATTATTTTTCCAGAAGAACAGGTATGAATCAAATATAAAAATATTAATAATTTTGGTCCGAATTACAAAATAAGTAATCGCAAGATATCATTTTTAGAAGAGACTAAAGGTGAACCCGACGAATTTCTCTATCTAAAAAGCAGTGGAATATTTTAGAATATAAATTTATCAAAAATTTGCTTTTCTAGAATATTAATCGCAGTAAGGACAGTAGAATAGTTTGTTTTGTGTTTGAAAAAAGAAACTTTCGTTCTTTATAATGCTTCCATTTCTTATGTATAGATGGCACGTTTTTGCTTTATATATATATATATATATATATATATATATATATATATAATCCCAAATTGCAATAACATTTTCAGTGTGTGTGAAGCAATCCTGCTTGAACTTACATTTGAAATTTAAACTAAGCCAAAATAATTGCTTTTAGGATTTGGTTAATGAACCTTGTAATTATACTCCATATATTTCAAAATTAACAAAATCTTATTTCACCAGCGAATATATGTCTATATCTAATTTTTTAAAAATACATATTTATATTAATATTCATGAAATTCTTATTAAATAAAGTCCAAAGAGAGATCACAGAATAATTAAAACTAATTATTGAAATTAATTCAACATTGAGAATATTTAAATTTTAAAATATTCACTGATTATTAAACTAGTTGGTTTTTTAAAACATTGGAGTATGTTAAACCTACTTACAGGAAGATAATAAAGTTTTATTGTTGTTAAAATCGGAATATGTCTATATAAAGGCGCGAGAGAAGGTTTTATATGGTTCATATGTGATGATTTAAGACCATGGAATTGTTGTAAATAACCCAGATATCTATTACCACATATTTCACCACGTGACTGTATATAACTTGTTATTTACTGCAAATAAAAAGCATCGAATAACATCGATTTGTACCGCGTAAGACTAATAAAGTATAGCAACTGTCCAGATAGAAGGAATAGAGAATAACAGGAGAAATTTAAGGCTAAAACTAATCAGGCCTAAGTGAGAATAAGAAAGTAGGCCTATCGAGCCCAGTCCAATTTTTACGAGGTCGTTGCCCTCCTGGATGATGTAACTTTTCCCCCCTGTTTACGTCAGAAAAGGGCAGTGACCTGCCTGGACCCTGAAGCTATAAAAGGAGGCCCCAAGTCTTCAGACTTCAGTCCTTTGTTTCAGTCCTCTGCGTAAGCCGCTCCTATATAGGTAAATCCTTTCCTGCCAGAAACTTTCTCGTCCCATTCCTTCTTGACGTTCAGACGCTTCTTAGTGGAATCTCTGATTGTTTATTTCACCTTTGGCCCAGCTGTGTCGCCTTCCACCACGACTGCACGGTAGAGGTGACATCGAGGTTCCTCTAGCATCAGGTAATACTGGTCCCAAGATATCATATATATATATATATATTATTATATATTATTTCTAGTCCAAAATAATGTATAGGCAAATTGATAACCCAAGTTCCTGGAAGGCCAATTCCTGTACAATATAGATTAGCACGCCATCTGCTATAAGAAATTTGAACTAATTTTGATCCTATAGATTATTTTGAAAATAAATCAATTTTCTACTGCCCTTACTGCAATGATAGAATAATGGGAGAGCCTGGCTCATAGTTTGAGCCTGTTTCAGTTAAAGCACGATAGCCGTTCGTCTCATGAACCCCTGACACAGCTGATGATCCTCAATGTATAATAATATATTTTTCAAAGAGCAAACAATTTTGTAACGCCGAAGCACGCATGGGTTTTCACCTAGCGCATTTTACACCCGAGTCCTTTATAAGATTGTTTTATGAAAATTAAATAAAACACATAAACTAAATAAAATTTGAGGTAAAGGTTATTCATAATATATGCTATAATTTACTCTCCGATGTTTTTTACCTCACAAATATAAAAAAATATGATTAATATGAATTGATATGATTTTATTTTCTTAATTAGAAAAAAGGAATGCTCACTCTACGAACAGATCTATAAAGCCAGTTGACGAAGTTTTACCTCGAAAAATATTTGAAATAGCATCATCACCATTGAATCATTTCGGACGCACGTGCGATTACAAACCCGAGTCACGATCAATTAATTGTACATAAAAACCCCATTCAAGTGAAGTAGGCTCTTTGAGTCCTAATTACAGTGGTAATAATTTGAATAATATGCTGCATTATAGTTAGTATGGAACGCTTCACAATTTAGCTTCATCTTTTATCAATTATCATTGAAAACCTCTCTGTATTGTTACATAATCAAAAGCTTAGCATATGAGAATTTGAAACTATTATAGACGCGTATGATTACACTGGTCAACAACATTTTTGCCCAAGAGAACCTGATAGTGTTTCTAGTGTAACTTTTCATGCGCGCTGAACTCTAAAATCTAATAAGAAATTTTCCATCACCAATTAAGTTTGCGTGAAAGCCTTTTTTTTTTTTTTGGTATTGGGATAATTATTTTTCTTTGATTCCAAAAGAAACAATATCTTAACTAAATTTAACACTTTGTGCCGATTCCAAATTTACCATTAATCTTTTTTCTATCACGCAAGATATTTGAGATACACCTACTTGAAATTTGGAAACGTTTTTAATATATAGGCCTATATGAACGAAATATATTTATTTTATTGAAAAGTAGTGACAGTGGATTTTTTTCTATACATTGCTTGTGGTACAGCCTTCTTGAGTGTCCAGCAGTAGTCAGCAAGCATACCGAGACACCATTTACCTTGGTACCGCTTCTCCATGCTTGATATATCTTGATGAAACCTCTCACCATGCTCATCGCTAACTGAACCAAGATTGTATCGAAATAAATCCAGATGTGAATGCAGGAAATGGATCTTGAGAGTCATGCTACATCCCAGTGCTTTGTAGGAAAGCAACAGATCATTAACTATATATCGGTAATTTTCAACCTTGACACTTCCTAAGAAGTTCTTGCAAAAGTTTTTAAAGAAATTACACGCTGCTGCTTCGACTTCATTCAAACTATTTTTTTAAATTTCCATCCTGCAGCAATTCTCGAACCTGAGGTCCAACGAAAATGCCTTCTTAAATTTTCGCATCACTTATGCTTGGACAATTTTGTTTTAGGTAGGCAAATCCACTGGCATTTCGATCCTTTGCCTTGACAAATTCTTCATTAATCCCAGTTTAATATGTAATGGTGGTGAATAATTATTTTCTGAATCGATCGGGGGAGGATTTACAATATTTTTATGTCCTGGAGTAGAGATTTCACGGTTTGGCCAGTTTTTTTAATGTAATGCCTTTCCCTATCTCTGCTATCCCACTCACACAGAAAGAACATATTTTGTATATCAAAGCTGTAATCCACGCAAGAGAACAATGACTTTCAAATCGCTGCATATTTTCCAACCATATCTTTCATATTCTATCTTTTTCTAAAGCAGTTTCATGTTTTCGTAAGTCTCTTTCATGTTGGATGCATGTGCTATTGGCACAGATGGGAACTTATTTCCGTTGTGAAGGAGAACAGCTTTCAAACTAATTTTTGAAAAATCAAAGAATAAACGCCACTCTTTTGTATCATGGTAATGACCAAGCGCTTCCAATAGACTATCAACATCATTGCAATATGCTAAATCATTCTCTTGTGAAAAGAAGTCTTGAAATTCATCTTGACGCTTGCGAAAAAAAGCATAGTTTCGTGCCTTTATGCAGCAGATTCCAGCCTTTTAATCTAGAGCCTAAAAGTTCATTATGTTTTTTGGATAAATCTAAATCACGTCATTCAAAATCCTTGGGTTAACAAATGAGGTTCAGATGAAGCACCTGCTTCAAAATTTGTGTCATCCGACTGTTGCTCTCGTCTATCTGAATCATCGTCACTAAATATTACATTTTCAGGAGGCTGTGGCACAGGAAAATATCACTTTGAGGAACCGGTCTCATAGCAGAAGGCAAATCTGGATATTCAACTGTATGTCTTGATTTGGATGTAATACCTCTAGTCTTTGACAAACCAAAATTACAGTCTGAAGAATGGTCTTTAGGTTCCCTCCATATCATTGGACCCGCAAAATACGTCGAGCACAAATTTCACAACAATGACGAGGAGCCCAAATATTATCTTCGGCACCCACTTTACTGCCAAAATAAAGTTGAAAGCACTTTTTGAAGAGCGGTGTAAAGTTTTGCCTTTGAACTTTGAAAGTTAATTCCCCATAAATGTAACAGAAAATATCAGGAATATTAATGCAACGCCTCGGCATATTGACACAGTCTAGTGCACCTGATTTATAAAAGCAAATCGATAGAGAAGAATAAACTGATCACTTCAAATTTACCTGTCACTTCTGATGCAAATCTATTAAACAAATTGTTAGGTTCAATTTAAATATATGTAGCATTCCTATTGAATACCTGTAAGATTGTTGTCGGATCCTGTCGACTCTCTGTAGGAATCGGTGTGTATCCTAGTGAATTGTGTGGTTGGGTGGATTTGATTGGATTGGTGATTGATGGCGCAGTCTTGGTCGAATGGTGGTTTTCCAAAGGGAAATAACGAGCACACCTGGATGGGATAGAAAATAGACCTTGCGAAAGTAAGAGTGATGAGACTAGAGGAGGTACTTTGCCTTTCCCATGATGGAGCGGACACTACCTTGGTTGGAACCTATGTTAAGCACACCTTGCTTGTAGCACTGTCACCTACCTTATTTTTACTTCTTGTCCGAGATCATCGTCATTAACTCTCTCGGCTTCTCATTGGTGGAGATTCTTCCACGTGCTCTCTGATGATTCGCTATCAGTTGGTCATGTTTAAAGGTGATTGGTTGTTGATTTATCATGCCTAAATGTGATTGGCTTAGTACCTCCATTCTCGCCATGATTGCAATCCTCCAGGAAGAAGAAGGCCTTTGAACTTAAGTTTTATGGGTCCAGGGCAGTGACCTTTACTTCCTGGATGATGAAATCCTGTTAATTGTTATTTCCCTTTTCGCGAATCCTAACTTTTATTAAATCTTTTGACGATGCATTGAATAGATTGTGGTGGGGTTACATATTGCTATATACAAACCTCCCTTTGAAAATTTATAGCCCGTCAAAGAATTCTATGGCTACTTTTCCGCTAGGATATCACGGGGTTTTGGAACAGCGACTCTTTAAATTGCTACTTCTGCAATGTTGGCATCCAAGACAATTTGGTCCACTCTCTATTCCATTGCCCATTCCTACATGAAAAGAGACTGGAAATTCGCGAAATTTCGGGGCCAACCTACTACAATGTACAACATGTATATAAAATATTCACTACTTTCCTGCTGGAAAAAACATTTGTTTATGAATATTTTAAATATTTCAAGGCGATTGATAAAATGAGAGAAGAAGTGCCCAACTCCACAGACAACGGCTGATTGCTCCCCCTCCCCTCTAAATTGCTTTTCCTCCTCACTCATGTACATATATAACCGTTATGGGGAATCCCCTTGTAAGACAATAGTGTCTTAATAAAGTTTTTTGTTGTTGTTAAAAAATATTGCTATATACAGATTATCACATACAGTAAAATCTCCTATAACGCGATTAATGTTCCGTGTTGTATGAAATCGCGTTATAGGAATATAAAATAAAACTTGTATAACGCGAATGTTGTTAGGGTAAATTGTTAGTGACAAATATCACGTAAAAATGTATTGTATAAAATGATGTATATAGGAAAAATAATTATATACTAAAACAAAACTAAATGTTATATTATTTAATATACATTTGCATATAAAATAATATAACATTTAGTTTTGTTTTAGTATATAATTATTTTTCCTAAATACATCATTTTATACAATATATTTTACATGATACAGTGTATCTCCATTTCAATTTTTCTTTTTTTTTCCAACTTTATTCATCATGCCTGGGGAGCAAGTTTCGTAATTTTTTATATTTGCAAAATATTTGCATGTAAATTCTAATTTAATACCTAAACGCGTGTACATAAAAATTAAATGTATTGTACAGTTGTCAATATGGAAATTTCCACATTTTATGTTATAACGCGTTATATGAAAATTCGCGTTGTTTAAATAAATGTTATATATATTAAATAAATAATATAAACCAATTAAAAAATTACATAGCAATAATTTTTCTTAAATAATAAAATATAAAACTACATAAATAATCCTAGATATGCAAAAAATAGCTTATATATATATATATGTTTAGATAAATATAGGGCATATACTGGATATAAATTATTGGTCGACTAGTATTCCTAGGGGCAACACGCCTCTCTTTATCAGGGCTTTTCTTTGATTTTAAACTTATTCACGTGGGTATGCGATCCACTCGCGCTGTGCAAGACCAAAGCGAGAAACCATTTAAATAAAATATTTATAACTGTAAATACATGACTACTTAAAATTATATCCATTATTCCTGTAGAAGGGCAGCTTACGCCCGAAAGCTCGAATTTATTTTTCAAATAAAGAAACTTATCCGTTTTGAATCTTTTCGTTATTATAAATAAATGTGTCGCAATTTTTTTTTATCGCGTTGTAACTCGCGTTATAGGAGAATCTACTGTATATATATTAAAACTGTTATTCAGCAAATAGCATTCCAGAGCTTGTCGTTATTTTTGATTTGAAAGCAAAACATATTTCATTAAAAAATAAAAATATTCAATTAAAAATTTAATAATTTGTTATTTCAAATTAATATTTAGGATTCTTAAAGAGCAAAATTTAATTGATAACTAATTTTAAAAAACCTTTCGGCTCCACATATCAACTCTTCTTGTAAAGAATGAGCGCTAGCTAATGTAATATGTTTACTTAAAAGATTCTTAAGTAACATTTTCTGCATTATTACTGTATATACCAATTTATAAAAAAAGATGGTTATCCTGCAATAACTATGGGTGATGAAAATATTCTGATTTCATTTTTGAATTCAGCATGAGAAGTTACATTAGAATCAACATCAGGTTATCTCCAACCAAAAAAAAAAAGGTTTTTTTTTTGTAGATCTGTGTTATTTGAAAAGTTAATTTTTTTTTCTACTGCCCTTACTGCAATTTAAAATTAATGAGTGAGCCTGGGTCATTAGTGGTGAACCCTCCCAGCGGTTTCGCCAGTTTAATCTATCATATCGCTGTTATATTGAATTTTCGGGTTTTCCTTTTTTATACTGATACTAATGCCAGGCCAAACCATTATTTTATCATTGCAGTAAAGGCAGTATCAAATATTTTATTTTTTAAAAGAATCACACGCGTCTATACGAGGTGTGTTCAAAAGGTATCGCGACTTTTGAATTTTCGCGGGTTACGTATATTCGATTTTCGATCTTTTTGTGGCTTTATGTTGGTACTCATGTCTCTCCCTTATGCCGACAAGCTCGGCCATTTTGAATGTTCACTTAAATTGTTGACAGCTGCTTTGCTTGCAGGTGTTTTGGATCGTCTTCGATTTTTACCTATTAAAAAAATGGATCAAAGAACCTGTATCAAATTTTGTGTGAAAAACGAAATTAAGTGCACGGATGCATTCCGAATGTTGACTGTGGCATACGGAGAAGCTACTTTAGACCGAAGCAACGTTTATCGGTGGTACAAAATGTTCTCAGAAGGCCGAGAAGATTTAAACGACGAAGAGCGTGCCGGACGCCCGAGCACTTCAACAACAGACGAAAAAATTAATAAAGTGGAGAAAATGATATTGGCCAATCGTCGAATCACCGTTAGAGAAGTTGCTAAGGACCTGCACATATCGATTGGCTCGTGCCATTCTATTTTTATCAATGATTTGGGCATGAGATGGGTCGCCGCGAAATTGGTACCAAAATTGCTCAATTGCGACCAAAAACAGCATCGCATGAACATTGCTAATGAGATGTTGGACTCTGTCCGCGACGACCCAAATTTGCTCCAGAGGGTCATAACTGGTGACGAAGCGTGGGTTTATGGTTATGACGTAGAAACCAAAGCTCAATCATCTCAATGGAAGCTGCCGCACGAACCAAGACCGAAAAAAGCGCGCCAAGTTCGGTCGAATGTGAAAGTTTTGCTGATAGTTTTCTTCGATTGCAGGGGCGTGGTGCATCATGAGTTCTTGCCACAGGGTAGAACGGTCAATAAGGAATATTACCTGCAAGTTATGCGCAATTTGCGCGAAGCAATCCGCCAGAAACGCCCGGATTTGTGGAAGAACAAAATTGGCTTTTGCACCACGATAACGCCCCTGCTCACACATCGTTGCTTGTGCGCGAATTTTTGGCCAAAAACAACACACTAATGATGCCGCAGCCACCGTATTCCTCAGATCTGGCCCCCTGTGAATTTTTCTTGTTCCCTTAACTGAAAAGGCCCATGAAAGGACGACGTTACACTACGCTTGACGAGATAAAGACGGCATCGAAGGAGGAGCTAAAAAAGATTTAAAAAAAAAAATGATTTTTTGAAGTGCTTCGAAGATTTGAAAAACCATTGGCACAAGTTATAATATCTCATGGGGATTACTTTGAAGGGGACAAAATAGGTATTCATGAATAAATAAATAATTTTTGAAAAAACGCAAAAGTCGCAATACTTTTTGAACACACGTCGTATTAGTTTCGAGTTTTCATAACAGATGGCGCGCTAACGTATCATTCTATAGCGTATACATACTATAATGTTATATGGCGTACTTTTTATTCGCCAAATGATTAGCTCTAATATCACCTGATCCTAATGTGCTTACCCGCGTTCAATTCATTAGCCGATCAGCATAAAATGTATTTTTGCTCAGTGGCTGCCTTAACCAACGTTTAATGTCAAATACATGTATACTTGTATATAGGATCATAGATTCTATTCCATTCTCATAATATATCATTTATGTGTGTAACACATTTTTCATTCTTATATCAATATCTTATATCGATATTTATGATCCATATTGATATTGGGCTATTTGAAGTTGAATCATATAAATTTGATGCCTGTTCGCCTTATTCTCTGAAGGCAAGTTTTGATGGCGTAAAAATTCTAGATTTTAATACACATTTATAAATTTAATTATGTGGTCGGTGAAACGGTGTTCTAAACCCTGGGGTTTCGGCTGCTAAGACCCGGGATCGAATCCCGCATTGGGCACTTTTTTTTTTCTAATTAAAAAAAAAAAATGCTTCAATGGCCTCGATTCTTGCCAAGATTCTTCCAACTTACAGTAAAAGGAGTCGCCAACTTCTACCCACCAAGATTATCATTGCTGTAGCACGTGTACTAGGGATAATAATAATTAAAAAAAAAAACATTTAATTCATCTCAAAATATTTGCGCGACCGATATGTGACAGGGTAATGTTCTAGTTTCAGATTATGTATTCCCAAACAAATGTGCATATGGCATGGATAATTGGGAATATTTGTTGCCTTTTAGAAAAAATGAATAGCTTTCTTAGGAAAATGCAAAATAAATTAGTTCTTCCCAAATTATCATGAAAAAATGATATTAAACTGTAGGGTACAGCTGACACAAAATTACAGTATTGATCTGTTTGAATATATTTAGAAAAAGTTATACACACTTATCCGTACTAATTCTGTTTAAGTAATAGGTTGAAAAAATTGATATTTTGTATATAATGAAATTATTCATAGGTATCGATGAATTTTATATGTAAACTGTGCATGCTGGGTAGTTTAATATGTAATGATAGATCGACCAGGTTTTTTTCTCTATGTAAGCACATTTTAAAGATCATTTATCATTTTGACAGGCTCTATTAAAATTTATTTGTAATCTCCCTCACATAAAAAATGCAATAGAATTGATTTTTTATCGATATTTGATTTACGTCTATATGAAATTTGCTATGCAATATTTTATCTCTATAAATTCCGTATTCCTGAGGCTTAAAATTAATTTTTGAACACACAACCCGACAACAAATAATATATTATATATATATAATAACATTAATTCATTGATTATATTGTTTTATTAAATTTTGACCGGGTAAATAAAGATAATTTAAAATAGTAGGATAATTAATTTTTTTGTTGAGTATATAATTATGTAGATAATAATTTAAGTGTGAAATATTTTAAATGTATATATTTTAAAGGCAGTGAAAAGAAGGGTAAGTGACAACAGAAACCTTACAGTAGCCATTGCGTTTTTATATAAGCTATGATAATATAATGTCATTTAAAATATCGCGAATTATTTTAAATTATATATGTATGTGTAATTTGTAATAATATACTACAGCGTATAATCATTTAAAATATAAATATTAGGCCATCCATACTCAGATATTAATATAAATACATAATTAAATTGTGCTTAAACTACCGTTTATTTGTGATTTATGAGCTTAAAAGTAAGATATCCAGTAACATGCTGCCTGAACGGTTCAATCTGAACACAACAACATGATTCTTATCGAATGGAGATATAAAGATGGAATTGATTATTTTGATTGCTTTTTATCTGCCTTAATGATGAGGCTGGAGTTGAAATAATATAAATAGTCGTTTTTAGCAGCTTTGACCTGGAATCGAATCTGGCATTGGACATTTTTTTAAGAAGATCGTACTTCAATGGCATCTGATTCTTCAAATGTTCATTCCCATCATTAATTACAAGTTACCGGAAGAGACTTTTGCACACTTGTAAGTGCAAATGCAAGACCTCACTTATTTATTTGTAGACACGTGGTTTACTTACGGTGAAAACATTAGTTAGATTTACAACTTCCCCCCCTCAATATTGTGCAGATTTTTATTTCATATTTTAAAGCGTAAATCATTAATATTATTTTTTAATTTTGAATATTCCATTTTAGAATATTGAATATTTAAAAAATTCATATTAAAAATATTCAATTTTTAAAAGAAACTGATGACATCGTTTTCGTCAAAATAATATAAATACATTGTCTCGTAAGCATAAAATTTGATCGTTATTTGGATAAAATAAATACCATTCTATATACAGTTACGAGCGTCATTCCTCATCTCCTAATCAATTTTTTTTGAATGGCGCCCTCCTATTGGTTGGCTACGATCACGCCACCATTGAATGTCTCAATTCCCCACAGCTGGTGCAACTTGTCTTAACTTTGCAGAATTTGCTCAAATGACCATATTTCAGGCATCTGAAACAAGCCCCTTTCTTCTTTAATTTTCCCAATTTATCTTCCAATGTCAAATTTTCCGCGAATTCGCACTTTGTACTTTCATGATCTCTTTCACAAAAGGCGCAATTCTTCCTCTTATTCACTGCTTCAGAGGCATTCAAAAAACCAGCAGCCGTGGGCAGGGGATTCCTCTCATTTCTTCGATACTTCACGATAGAGCTTTGTGACTGAGGGTGCTCATTTGATGGTTGGCCGGCTGTTATTTCGTCCCGCGTACCGAACGTGCTTTCTAATGCAATCAATTGTCTCTCCAAAAATTCAATCAAATCTCCAAGAGAAAAAGCTCCTGTGAATTCCCGGTGTAATTCAAGCTTTAAGTCTGATGGCAATAGCTTGAGGAGTAAAGGGCACAATAAGTTACCGTAGCTTTCAACGACAACACCCAATGACTCCAAACTTCTAATCTGCACCAGGATTCTGCCGTACAATTCTCTGAAAGCCCTCACGTCCTTTGTCACTCTAAGTGGTTTCAAGGCCAAGAGGTTGTTCATATGCACGTCGATCAACCTTTCCATTTTTCCGAAGCGTTTCTTCAACAATTCAACGGCCTTATCGTAATTTTCCTCAGATAGGCAAAATCCTTCCACAGTTTGGGCCGCCGTTCTACCTAAGTAGGCTTTAAGATAGTTAAATTTATCTATCTTGGTCAAGTGTTCATTCCTATTGATTGATGAATCGAAGGCATTCCAAAAATTTAACCACTGGCTAATTTCCCCGTAGAATCTTTCCATTGTCAATTTGGGTAACTTAACCATCCCAGTTAGAGTCGGTCGACCGATTTCTCCTGGATATTCCTTCTTCGTGGCAGTTGCAGTTTCCCTCTGCATTCCTTCCGCTACCACCAGACTTCTTTTCTTTAACAAATATTTCCACGCCACGGCCTTTTCCCGGTATTCCTCTACCATCTTTAGATCTTTCTCTAGATCTTTGATGTCAATCAGCTTACCGATTTCTTCGTCTACCCGCCTCAGTTCTTCGTAGACATCCGAAAGCTGCCCCAGCAGTTCCTCGTGATCACACTCCTTGTGCACGTCATATTCCTCTATTCTTTTCCCGTACTTGGATAAAGACGTGCGGAGTATGGTTCTCTTCTTCTTGAGTCTCTCTAGCGCTTCTTCTCTCTCCATCTTCTGATCCAAAAGGGTTCCAAATATAGGCACGGCTTTCTCCTCGCGTCCCGGCTGGGATGCCAAATGTCGCGTTCAGCGGCGCAGCGCCCAGGCTCTATTTTGCCCAGACGCCCGAAGTCTCTTATTCTGGTCCCGGGGAGGAAAAAATCCGTGGAATCTCAAAGGTAGAGAAGAGCGATTCCCAAGAAGTCAAATCCGCGGAAGTGTCTAAGGCAGGTATCAACCAAGGCGTAGACCTCTCGAGAGCGGGCCGAGAAACCACACGACTCTAACCAGTCAACTACTTTATTTTTTGTCACGAATATATATACATATAAATATTTACATATGGCAAATATGTTTCTTATAATGGATTAAATTTACATATATTAAAAAATATATAAATCTATAAGAAAAATAACATTCTTTTCCCAACAACATATATACAGGGTGTACCAGGTAAATTGGGACTAACTTTGACAGTCCATAAAACAAAAACTACTTGAGATTAAAAACTTGTTTTTTTTTACATTACGTAGCCATATTCATGTAAAATGCAACAGTACATGTGTGCGCAGTGTAGTGATGAAGAGTAACCGAGAATTTGAAAATCGAGCTGCCATCATCGTTGCTCTGCGCGCCGGAAGGAGCCCCAAAGAGATATTGGATTTTCTTAAGTTGCCCAAAACCACTATTTATCGTGTCAAGAAGCAGTTTGATGAGGCCGACAGTAACAAAGAGGGGATAGCTACAAGGAAAAAGCACTCGCGTCGATCGGACAGGGTAAGAGGCGAAGAATTTGTCAAAATGTCAAGGAGAAGATTGATGGAAACCCTGGGAAGAGCATGAGGGCCATAGCCAAGGAAATGGACGTTGGCTCTATGACAATTGTCAGAACTATCCATGAGGACCTTGGTCTCAAGTCTTATGCCCTTCGGAAAGGTCAGTTGCTGACTGAGAATATGAAGAATAACAGAAAAGGAAAGGCTGCTGCCCTCCTCAACAACCTGAAGCACGACTCTTTTGGCATGCTAAGGTTCTTCTCTGACGAAAAGAACTTTGACGTGGACCAAAAGGTAAATCCCAGGAATGATCGCTGGATCTGTAAAGACCCCTCAGAGATACCTGTCGTGATGCACACGAAATTTCCTGCCTCCGTAATGGTCCTTGGCGTTATCAGCAGTGAAGGTGATGTCATGCCTCCCCATTTCTTTGAGAAGGGCCTTAGGATGAACGCTGACACCTACATCAATATTCTGGAGACCGTTGTGAAGCCTTGGATGGACATGGTGGCCGCAGGAAGGAAGTATGTCTTCCAACAGGACTCAGCTCCAGCCCATAAGGCAAAAAAGACACAATCGTGGCTGACACTTAACGTCCCTAGTCACTGGGGTCCTGATATTTGGCCCCCTAATTCTCCAGATTGCAATCCCCTCGACTACTATGTATGGGGCTTTGTTGAGAGAGATGTCAACAAAGCTCCTCATACCACCATCCAGTCTGTCAATAAAGCAGTTCACACGGTGATGACCCAAATGGACAAGGTCATCGTCGCCAAGGCCTGTGCTTCATTCCGCACTCGCCTCGAGACTGTTGTAGCTAATAATGGAAACTACATTGAATAAATAAAACCTATATCCTTTTATCTACTACTGTGTCAAATTTCATTCGGATATTTTAATTTTTACTTGCAAAAAATATCAGTTAAAATACCATTGTTGAAATTCCCAATTTACCTGGTACACCCTGTATATTAGAAAATAAATCAGATAAAAGTTGCAAACGATATTGCAAAGAAGACGACTTATTGAAGGAATTCATTTAAAGGAACTCATTAAAAACTACAATTCTAGGTTTTGTTGTATATATATTAATTAATTGTTACCACAGAGTGTTTTTTGTTTAATATTAGTTTCCCGTTAATATTTTGTTCTCTCTCTTGTAAATCAATAAATATATTTTTTAATTAATAATTCTTGGAATCTGTTTCATTAAAAATATGATTCATATATTAAAGATATATTGTTTATGATGGAAACAAAATTAAGAAATGTACCAATAGCAAAAAATGAAAATGTCATCGTTATAAATACACATTTATCAAATAAAAATAGCAATATAAGTTTATGGCATAAAATATTAAACCATATAAAGGAAAAATACGTTTAAAAAATGATCCAAGGACAAATTGTAAGAAATTGGATCTAAAATTCGAGAGATAACCAGATTGCGAAGCATGCATAATTGGAAAACTGGTTCAGAAGCCATATAAATTATGAAAAATTATACAGTTAAGCCCCTGCAGTTGATTCATATGGATTTATGTGGACCAATGCCAGGTCAATCTTTAGGAGGATCTAAGATTTTTCTTGTTATAGTAGATGATTACAGTAGAAGAATCTTTGTATATTTCCTGAGATCAAAAGATGAGACCTTTGAAAGATTTGAAGAATTTAAAGCAAGAGCCGAAAACGAATTAAATCTTAGAATAAAATATGTAAGAACCGACAATGGAACTGAATTTTGTAACATCAGATTTGAAGGATTACGGATCCATCACAAACTTACCCCCACATACTCACCACAAAGTAATGGAGTCGCAGAGAGAGTGAATAGGACTCTTATAGATACAGCGAGAACCTTACTAATTGACTCAAAATTACCCATGAAATTTTGGGCAGAGGCAATTGCTACAGATTTATATATTGAGAATTGTACCCCCCACAGGTCTATCAAGCACCATACACCTATGCAGAGATGGAAAGGGAGGAAACCATCGTTCAAACACATTCGAATATTTGGATGTTTGACGCATTGGCTTGAGAAAAAACCAAGAAGAAACAAGTTTGACCAAAGGGTAGAAAGGGAATATTTATTGGTTATTCCATTAAAAGAAAAGCTTACAGAATATATGATATAATAACAAAGATAATCATGAACTCAGATAGGTAAAATTTAGTGAAGAGAGGAATTGTTTATGCAAATGATATTCAAGAAGATACTAATTGTGATAATTTGACCTATAAAGGAAATTGTGAAGAAATAGTTGCTAAAGACTTTCTTATCTTGAAAGAAGACAATCCTGTCACAGAGAGTGGTCTCAGGAGGATACTTCAGTAAAACCAGGTGGTGACTGTGAAATTGACTCATCAAAAACCGAACCGATAGAGGAAAGATGCGTAAAAGGAGGAAGAAAGAAAGCAGAAACAAAGAGCATCTTAGAAGAACGGCACAAAGCAAGATTTGAAGAACAAGAAATGAAATTGATTGAAGAAGGAGTTCGACCCCCACAAAGAATAAAGAATAAGAATGAGGCGGATTTAATCATGGGAATAGATCGTTATATTCCGGAGAACTTTAAAGAAGCAATGGAAGAAGGGTCTACCTAAGGGCAAACTACGGAAATGTGCAGATAGCCTTGGATTGCTGATGGAGGATTACACACAGGGGAGCGTGTGTTGTATATATATTAATTAATTGTTACCCCACAGTGTGTGTAAGCTCACAGGTAAATAGGCGCTAACCGAAACAAAGAAAACTTCCTTTGTTTAATATTAGTTTCCCTTTTATATTTTGGTCTCTCTCTTGTAAATCAATAAATATAATGTTTAATTAATAATTCTTGCAATCAGTTTCATTAAATATTCTAAGCGAAGTCCACAGTTTTATATATACGTGGGTTCAACTTTACACTATGCTATCAAAAGTTCGCACACGTGAAAAGGCCACATAGAACTGTCCAATTGGTAAACACTGGCTTTTGTAACAAGAGACCCACTCTAGGAAAGGTTCGGCCTTGAGCCTTACTAAGTCATAGCAAAAGCAAACCTTAGTGGAAACTAACGCCTCTTCAGAATGAAAGGATGGTTGATATCTGGAGGAGCCAAAGATATTTTTGGCACCAATACAGTATGTTCAACTTGGTCACTGTCAGTATTTGTGCTTCAAGGATTCCATCTTGGTAAGCAATTAAATACTTTTTCATTAATCTCTAATGAACTACCAACAGTTTGCCCAGGTAAATGCAGGGCTGAGCAGTTAGGGCAGACTATATTCAGTCCCCCGATAATATATCCCATGGAAACAGGAGAAATAGGATTAGGGGTGTTGTTCCTGCGGCGAATGATTAAAGCACGCCTAGCGGTTGAAGATTGAATCTTCCACAGCTTCTTCGAGGCATGACACAGAAGCCGCTGAAAATATAAAATAAGAAACAAGCAGAGCAAAAATATAAAAAGTAATGCCAGAACAGGCAAAAAAATAAACCCAATAATGTGGGAGTAAAAGCATTTGACAAAGACAAGAGAAAAGGGGGGAAATAATAGAATGCATGAATATGGTGCTAAAACTTATTGTTACGTCGTACCCAGACGCTATTCGTGTACTTTGTCTGCTTAGTTTGCCACAAAGATACACACGTGAGTTCGAAGGGATGCAGCTAAAGTTAGCGCTTTATTATGGCTCTAAACAGAAGGAGAACAATCAGTGGGACTTGCATTCAGCATCCCCGGCATAAGAATCCTTGGCGTCGTGGATGTCACTCTTGTGAAGCGTTCCGCTCCACACAATACACGTCCAGCTTGGACTATTTCGACTTGTGACCGCTCCGATGTCAGACTCTCCTTGCAGGATCATACACACGCCCGGAGGCAAGTCGCCTCGTTTGCACTTTGCCGCAAATGCAACCAGACTCCGTCCTCCCCCACACAAGAATGCTGATTTCGGCTCCTAACAAGGCAGAGAGGGAAGCTGGAGTCCACCCCTCTTTCCCCAAATTTACTCTGCTATCTTGGCCTTGTCATCCATATTACAATATCACTAAATGCAACAACTCTAGCTGTGAAAAAAAATATATATATATATATGGAAAACTGCAACAGAGCTATGCCTACAATTAGATAACTAGACGTTGATTTAACTTGTACCGTGATATTTGACCCATCCAAATTCTTCATAAATCAAGAAAAGCTAAACTAGGACGCGTTTAGGGCTACTGTCCCACGTCGACGTGGTGTAGGCTCTTGTATAATAATTCATCTTATATCAGATATAACAACAGAACTATTATCATGGCTAAGTTTTTATATAAAGAAGGCATCTCCTGACCACGAGCACATGTGCTTTTTTCTATTGTTTTTTCATATATATATATGGTCACAACCCCATCTCTATATATATAAAAGTCAATTTCTGTCTGTCTGTCTGTTTCCCGATAAACTCAAAAACTACTGAACCAATTGGTACCAAAATTTCCATACATAGGTAAAAGAATACGGGGAAGACGATAGGCTATTTTAAAAAATATATAAATCTATTATTAAAACTATATATTCAAATTATTCAACTTAGCTCACGAGCAGCGCCCTCTAGAACACGTGACGTTTTGATGGCGGGGGGCGACCATTGGCTGCCAGCGAGCACGTGACCTCCCTGCCGCCGGGCACCCCCCCCCCTCCGAAATAATGGAATCGCCCGGCTGCCGACCGGTTGGCCATTTCGAGTTCCCACCGCGCGCGGTCCTGGCGTTGGTGACACAGCTGTGCCAGGTGCCAAAAAAGCCTCGCGGGTGACCTCCGGGAACTACGTCCATCTTCCATATGTAAAATACATTTAATCGTGTAAATCCGGGCGTTGCCCGGGTCAATCGTCTAGTATTGTTTATAATTTATAACAAGATTTTCATGTTGTATAATAGAAACACATCTGTAAATGATTATACGCATGATTGACATGTGTCATTACATCACCATATATATTGTACTTTGTACAAACTGAGGATAAATAAATAAAACTCTGTAATAGATTAAGAGTTGAGCTGAAGCAAGAGACAGAATTCATAACGTCTAAAATCGAGATAGATTTAGAATTCCCACAACAAGGTCTAAAATTGGAAACTGCCACGGCGCCAGTTTACAGTTTCACCAGACGATCCACGCCCCTGTCGCATATGATCCCGTCTTAACCTATAAATACAGTCACTTTTCATTTCACCATCTGCGTGAGCCCTCGTCAGTTGTACCCCAGGTCCACCTCATCCACCATGCAGTCCGTAAGAACTCTTCTATCACTCCATCTTTCGCTCCTAGCTCAACTTTTATCTGTTCACGGACTTTCCTAGTGCAACTGTGTTTTCGCCTTTTTGTATGGACATTCCCCAGCTTTCCACTCTGCCTCGATCACGACTGCCTGTACTTTGTGAGAACTTTTAAAGGTCTTCCAAGGTGCAGAGGGGTACTGGAACACTCCTTATCCTAACTGTTCCTCTCGGTCAACACAGTATGGCGAGAGTTACAGGGACTCACACCATAGTTTAAGTCGACTGGATACTTCACTACAGTTTTAGTCGACAATATTCTACAAGAGGCTACCAGAACTCAACACCACATTTATAGTCGACAGGATAACCAAAACGAAGAATGACACAACGAAGAAGGTAAGAAGCCTGTCCAGATAGAAGCGAGAAAGAGAAAAGATGAAGGAGCAAATCGACAATTTCAACGATACGACTGAGCAATCTACCCCAAACAACAAACGTCATTGGAGGAACAAACCGGCCATTCCAACTAAACGACCGATTAATCTCTCCCCTGCAAGAGATATTTACGGAATAAACGCCGCCCCAAGGGACCTCCGCCGACCCGCTGACACAGCTAGCCAACGTCAGGAGCATGTTGTCTGACCACCCCAAAGACACAGTCGAAATTCCCGCAAGTCATGGAAATCGAGGAGCAGAATGACGCAAATCCAGTAACAAGTTCCCCACCTTCGACCTGACTTCGTCGAGACAATGCTCAAGGCGACTAGACGCAATCAGCTTTACAGAAGCTACAAGCTTCTACAAGCCCTACATGGAGCGACTTCCACTTCAGCAGGAAAACAACTAAAGACCAAGTTTCCTGAATGAACAATCATCACACAATTGTAAGTTTTTAAAAACCTACCATAACTTTATCCTCAAGTTCACAACTTGATTCCCCATAATTTTTGTGTTTATATTTTCACTTTAAGCATTTTAAAATCAATTTTTACCTTTTTATATCATTTTTTAAACTTCCACACTATCCTTCATCAAATTTACTTTAATTTTTAATCAGATTATAAATTTCAAGTTATTACTCTCAATTTTACTTGAAAAAAAAATTTCGCCAATCACATATTTTATCAACTTATCTTTCCTAAATTCACCTAGAATGGCATTATCAAAATCTACAACTAAAAAAAATCATTATTTCTATATAAAAAAAAAAAAACTCTCATCATATCATAATTCTAAATTACACAGGTCTACAAAAAAAAACTTTTTTTTTGCACAAGAGAACCTGATGGTGTTTCTAGTGTAACTTTTCATGCTGAACTCAAAAATCTAATCAGAAATTTCCCATCACCCATGGTTTTTGCCTGACGATCTTTTTTTAGTATTGGGATAAATACATGCATCCAACATGAAAGAGACTTACGAAAACATGAAACTGCTTTTGAAAAAGATAGAATATGAAAGATACGGTTGGAAAATATGCAGCGATTTGAAAGTCGTTGCTCTCTTGCGTGGATTACAGCTTGGATATACAAAATTTTGTTGTTTTCTGTGAGAGTGGGATAGCAGAGATAGGGAAAGGCATTACATTAAAAAAATCTGGCCAAACCGTAAAATCTTTACTCCAGGATATATAAATATTGCAAATCTACCCCTGATCGATTCAGAAAATATTTACTTACCACCATTATATATTAAACTGGGATTAATGAAGAACTTTGTCAAGGCAATGGATCGAAATGCCAGTGGATTTGCCTACCTAAAACAAAAATGTTCTAGTATAAGTGAAGCGAAGATTAAAGAAGGCATTTTCGTTGGACCTCAGATTCGAGAATTGCAGCAGGATGGAAATTTTCAAAATAGTTTGAATGAAGTTGAAGCAGCAGCATGGAATTCCTTTAGAAACGTTTGCAAAAACTTCTTAGGAAGTGTCAAAGTTGAAAATACCGAGACATAGTTAATGATCTGTTGCTTTCCTACAAGGCACTGGGATGTAACATGTCCCTCAAGATCCATTTCCTGCATTCACATCTAGATTTCTTTCTAGACAATCTTGGCGCAGTTAGCGATGAGCATGGTGAGAGGTTTCATCAAGCTATATCAAGCATGGAGAAGCGGTACCAAGGTAAATGGAGTCCCGCTATGCTTGCCGACGACTGCTGGGCACTCAAGAGGGATCTACCACAAGCAAAGTATAGAAGAAAATCCACTGTCACTGCTTTTCAATAATAAATATGTTTCGTTCATATATGCCTATATATTAACAATATTTCCAAATTCAAGTAGGTGTATCTCAGAAATATTGTGTAATAGAAAAAAACTAATGGTATATTTGGATTCAGGACATGTAGATAAGATGCTATTTCTTTGTGGACAAAGAAAAATATTTTTGATAAACCAGTTACATGACATTGTTCGCAATTTTTAGTGTATTTATCCCAATACTAAAAAAAGACCGTCACGCAAAAACCATAGGTGATGGGAAATTTCTGATTAGATTTTTGAGCTCAGCATGAAAAGTTACACTAGAAACATAATCAGGTTCTCTTGTGCAAAAATCTTGTTGACCAGTGTTATTTTTGTTTTCCTTATTAGTTATATTTATACCAAAATACCCATTTCTTAATCAATTTCTTAAAATTTTGAAAAAATCATCGTCATATTCACCATTTTAAGTAAACGCCACAATTCAAAATATTCTTGTCACTCTCACGACGTTGCTCTTTTGAAAGGATCATTTTAGCAACCATAATCAACGAAAAAAAATCAAAATTTTAAATATATTTTAACATATAGTTGTAAAACACATTTCTTAATTTCAGAAATCTCTTGTGATTTCTCTCCTGAGAGGCAATATCTCAATATATCACTTTTGTCCTCTCCAAAACAAGTTAAAAATGAAAATCCCGTCCAATTCCTGTCAGTAGCTAAATTATGTCACAGCCCGCCAAACCTATTACAATCGTTAATATACGAGGATAAATACACTCCCTCGTCCTTTCCTTTTACATGCATAATTAATCAAACATCAACAAATGTTACAAGACTCACACATCACTTTACCCAATTAGCAACAATTATAAGTGCGCGACTTCACAACGAATTCAATTTCGAGCCACAAAGCTCCATATCGTCGCCAACAAAAATTGTTCGCATTAAACGTGCCACAATCACTAACAGTCAAAATTATTCTCGATATTTGTTCGTACAACCACCACCCATAACTCTATTAAATTTGTTATTCATGGTGAAACAGGTTAGATTTTGTACCAAACAACGACTTCACGTGACACCTTTTCATTCACATTTTTCACTTCGTGTCACAGCGCCACACCACAAAACCTTTTCACTTTTCAGGCGAAAGACGCCTTCATGCCTGTGAAACATCTCACCTCAAAGCGTGTCAACGTCGAAATTCGCACATTTACCACACATATAAACCTGGCATCACTGAATAAAATTTTTACTGTCTCCGCAACAACTTCGAAACACAACAAATATGAACACCGATAAAATCATATCTTTCAATTATAACAGTAATATGCCAAACTCAACAAAAGAAGATAGAAAAAATCAGCTTCAAGTAAATGACAAATCTCAACACCCCGCACAAGTGACCATCCCAGAAATAGAAATCTCGTGAAACAAAGGAAGTGGACGCCCTTTATGATGTCACTCCCCCAAGTACTTACTATCTTTGGACATATCCTCCCTCCCCGCTCAAGGCAGATGTTAATGACCGCTATCTTCATGATTGCCATTTTTTAAACACGTTTTCTTACACATCTCAACAACGCCTTAATTACAACACACAAAACATACATTAAACATTTTACATGTTAATTGATATCACCAATTAAAACAACTTGGTTAAGTCTGATATAGACTTTATAACGGAAAAGAGAAATCATTCTCTATATATATCACCATTTTGGACAAATGAAAATGTCATTTCACGTATTCCCAGTTTCAGAGAGTCATAAAAACACCGATGTTTACCAATGGGATATGATCTAGTTACACACCAAAGTTGTAACTTTTCTTTAAAAGAGACAATTTTTGTTCAATTTTACACTACTTAACATTTATCTAATCATTAACAACCTTTAATCATATTATAATATTTGTATAAAATCTAGAATATTATTTTTTTATTTTTTACTTTTCAATTATATAATCAAATTTTTATTCCAGCATTATTTTCTAGAAAAAAAAATACTTAATCAAATTTCCTTTGATATTTCATTATATTATTTCAGTATTGCAAAACATTTAATTGTTTCAAAAATCATTTTCAATTCATTATTATACTTTTTATATATTACATATTTGATTTTGTCCACTTACACTTTTTTTTTACCCGCAATCATATTTCTATTTTATCTTTTTATTCACTAAATTCTATATTTGTTTAAATAGCTTTATTATATGACAATGTTTATCATCAACTATCGGGCATGCAACAATCGCTTACAACAATCACGTTCTTTAACCAATTCCCTATACTTTTTCATCACTATCTATTTCAGACATTGCTTCAAACAATCTTAGAAAAACGGCAGTACTGCTTGACAATTTTTTTTTATTTCGTATTCCAACAAACTCTTTGAACACAGATCCCCAGATTAAAAAAATCCCAACTTCTGGCCTGAACACGCTTCAAGAGTTAATTTCAATCATCCGCAGAACAATCACCAACGCATGCACAAAGCGTTCACTTTTTTCAACTTGTAACTTTTTTTTCAGCTCTAGAGGACCACAATCAACCTTTGATTTCGAGTCAAGTCAGACCACCTACTGTCGCTACAATTCTACTTATCGCATGGCTCTACCACCCCTTTCAATCATATTAATTCTTTTCTTCAACAACCTTTCAACCCAATAACCCTAAAAGTATGACAAAACACTGTTTTTTTGTATGGACATTCCCAAGCTTTCCACTCTGCCTCGACAACGACTGCCTGTACTTTGTGAGAACTTTTAAAGGTCCTTCAAGGTGCAGAGAGGTACTGGAAAACTCCTTAGCCTGACTGTTCCTTCCGGTCAACACAGTATAGCAAGAGTTACAGGGACTCACACCATAGTTTAAGTCGACTGGATACTTCACCACAGTTTTAGTCGACAAGATTCTACAAGAGTCACCAGGACTTCACCACATATATATTGTAATGTAGTTTATGCTGTTGGATAACTGTAGTGTAGCATGTTGATTAGAAGCAATCGTATTGGTTGAGTGATGGGTGGTAAGGACACACAAGAGACAGGATCCAGAGGCAAAAACCCGAGAGGAAAATAGTTCGGGGATGAAAGATAGATGATCCGAGAACAACCCCTAGAACAACTGGGGTCGAGACCACCTCGGTGAGAACTGTTTCCTGATTATCACATCCAGCCGCTTTTAAACCTATTTCAGTAAGATAAATTCCCTGGGGGAATTGAAGAATTGACACTTGTTTACCAAGGGTGTTGATTTTTTTACCCGGTTATTTTCCCTCATTCCTTGTATTCCCACACAGGCCATTTTATTTATTAATTTCCAAATATTATTATAGATGTCCCCCCTTTCAAATAATTATTTAAAGAGAAAACGAAAATATAGCGTGGTGAGTTTCTTTTTATTAAAATTACAAGCTTTCAAGCAAAATGCTTTTCATCAGGTAATAAAAAAAAAAAAAAAATATGTGGAGAGGTGAATACATCCACCTAAGTAAGATTTGAAAATTAAAATTAAAGCGGAATTGCCACGAACAAGCACGCATCAACATACCCAGAGAGCGAGCGAGAAATTCAGTTTAAAATAAGTTTAAAACAAATAAAATATATACATAATTCGGGAAAACACTTGAGGTTAAACTTCCCTATGCGGGGTCCATGCTATTACAAAAAGCTATGTACTGCGGGGGTAGTTCTATTTTTCTATTGAGGCTTGGAATTTTATTGGAAACCAAAGCCTCCAGGACCAGTCGTTGATATTTTCCGATTATGTTACTGTAAATACATTGGGTGTCTGTGAAATCAAATGAATGCTGTGTTTCTGCCATGTGCTGATAAATCTGGGAACGGCTGTCTTTGTTCATGATGTTTCTATTGTGTTCTTTAGTCCTGATTTCTATGGTTCTGCCGGTTTCACCAACATAATGTAGTTCGCAATTTGAGCATTTAATTTTGTACACTGCGTTAGAGGCGGATAGTGGGTCCTGTTTTTTAGAACTTTTTGTGATGGGATGCCGGAGTTTGAGTTCGACGGAAGGTGAATTACTAAAATGCGTGTGAACACCGTATTTTCTCAAGAAACGGGCAATATCGACTTTGGTTTCGGAATACGGGAGAACGCAAGTCGATTTGTAAACGGTTGGGATTGTATATGTACGTTGTTGGTACGTATGGCGCCGGATAAAATCTATGGGATAACCGAAAGACGAAAGGTTACGATAAATGTTATTTCTCTCGACCGTCTTAAAGATTTCTAGAGAACAATGAGTAGAGATCCTTTTTGTTAATGTTTTGATAGTTGTGATCTTATGAGATACAGGTGCATGAGAACCATAATGAATATACGTGGGGTTAAATTCTGGTTTGTAGTATACCGTGGTTTCTATGTTGCTGTCGGTATTGATGACCAGCACATCCAGAAATGGGATGACACCATTTTTGTCCTGGTTTTGGGTGAACTTTAGGCATTCTTGATATGCGTTGAGGGCATCTGTGATGAGGGAGTTATTAGCTTTGGGATACATGCAAAATATGTCATCGACATATCTTATCCATAATTTAATTCCTAGGTCATCACGGTTCGTGATCCAGGAGTCAAGGCCAGACATTAGGAGTTCAGCTGCTATGTTTGATAAAGGGCTACCCATGGGGGAACCTCTCTTCTGTAGGTAGTAATGACCGTCAAATTCAAGGGTGTTCATATTCAAGCATATTTGGAATAGGTCTGTGATGGTGCAACTTTGGGTATGGGGGAGATCGGAAGAAGCCAGGAGTTTTCTGAGTTCTTTGATGATGAGGTCGTGGGGGAGACATAAAAAGAGGGATTTTACATCATACGTGCAGATGGAGTAGTTTTCTGAGTTATCTATTTCTTTTAATTTGTGGATAAAGTCGCTTGAGTCTTGAATAGAATGGGAATTATATGTCTTGATCAACGGTTTTAAGACATCTGAAAGGTATCTAGCCAGGTGTGCTGCAGGGGAAAGATGATATGCAACAATTGGTCTAAGAGGGATGTCCGGTTTGTGTACCTTCGGGAGGCCATAAATATAAATACAACGTACATATACAATCCCAACCGTTTACATATTGACTTGCGTTCTCCCGTATTCCGAAACCAACGTCGATATTGCCCGTTTCTTGAGAAAATACGGTGTTCACACGCATTTTAGTAATTCACCTTCCGTCGAACTCAAACTCCGGCATCCCATCACAAAAAGTTCTAAAAAGCAGGACCCACTATCTGCCTCTAACGCAGTGTACAAAATTAAATGCTCAAATTGCGAACTATATTATGTTGGTGAAACCGGCAGAACCATAGAAATCAGGACTAAAGAACACAATAGAAACATCATGAACAAAGACAGCCGTTCCCAGATTCATCAGCACATGGCAGAAACACAGCATTCATTTGATTTCACAGACACCCAATGTATTTACAGTAACATAAGTGGAAAATATCAACGACTGGTCCTGGAGGCTTTGGTTTCCATTAAAATTCCAAGCCTCAATAGAAAAATAGAACTACCCCCGCAGTACATAGCTTTTTGTAATAGCATGGACCCCGCATAGGGAAGTTTAACCTCAAGTGTTTTCCCGAATTATGTATATATTTTATTTGTTTTGAACTTATTTTAAACTGAATTTCTCGCTCGCTCTCTGGGTGTGTTGATGCGTGCTTGTTCGTGGCAATTCCGCTTTAATTTTAATTTTCAAATCTTACTTAGGTGGATGTATTTACCTCTCCACATATTTTTTATTTTTATTTATTTATTTTTTGGATTACCTGATGAAAAGCATTTTGCTTGAAAGCTTGTAATTTTAATAAAAAGAAACTCACCACGCTATATTTTCGTTTTCTCTTTAACTTTTAAAACGTGGCTAAAGTATGCCTGATCCTAACTTTTCTTTTATCAAATAATTATTTGTTTAGGAAATTCTTTGAGGGTGGGAAATGATTTGTCTATGTACAAATTAATTTCATGTGTAGGTTAATATGGTACAGAGTGTAGGTATAGACAATCATAGGATATGTACAATATGCATATGTGGATGAGAAGTTGAAGAGAATGTAAGACATTAGAAAAAGGCTGAAGAAAAGAGCATTCGTCAACAAAATGTGGTGCTAATGCGAATTGAGACATTTTACAGAGATACTTTAGAATGAAGGAGATTGTTTAGGCAGTCAACTTATGTGCGGTATCTCTTGAGAACTCTAAAATTGATAAATTAAACAAATAATGGACATGCGCGTGCGTGAAAAAGAAAAAGACCTTCGGGGTCGAGTGAGAAAAAAAAGTGGACTTTGCGGTCGATTAACAAAAAATGAGACCTCTGAGGTCGAATGGTTGAATAAAAAATGCCTTGACTTTCAGAACCTAAGTTTCAATGTAAGAAATAGAGACATTGAAGCAAGACTGAGAGGTCCAGCAAAAATAAAAGGAACGCGAGCGCTCTAAAGAGCCGTTGGTTCATAAAAACATAAGTTGATGTACGAGAAATTAAAGACCAAGAGTTTATTTTTTTTTTCAAAAGCCAGGGTGAAAGATGAGAAAAAATTCAAGAGTCCGTGTTATTGAGAAGAAAATAAGGCATTGTAAGCTTGAAATGTTGTGGCATGATATCTGGAAATTGTCCATTAATTGAATTATAAATGAGAGATACGTACAATAAATATAAAAGGCAAAGTTTTAAAACACAAAAACATAAGTGACTTAAACGTTGAAGTAAATTTTGATATTAAAAAAAAAGTGTGTGTGTGGTGGGGATTAAATTGAATTAGATTTTAAAATTAAGAATAAATAATAATAAAATATAAAAGTTGGTCGAGATGAAATTAAAATTGTATTGGATTTTTAAAAAAACCTTGAGGGGGAATATATAAAAATAAAAGACTAAATACCTATTGGTTAACACATTCGAACAAAAAAAAAAGAAATAATTTTCATGTAAAAAGAATGATATGCCCCATGCCCATTTAAAGTCGTATGTATAATGTATTTTGGCGAAGGAGATTTTTTTTAAAACTGGTATTCAAATACAATAGATATATTGTTTATGATAGTTTCAGGTAGAAATGGTACTACAGTGTGGACACGATTTTAAGACGAAAAAAAAAATGATCACAGGTGAATGAAAAGTGAGATAATTTGGTTGAGTTGATAAAAAAAGGTCCGCGCTATGCCATGATATGATAGTACTACACATAAGTTGTTGTAATTTTGGGGTTATATCTCTGGTGACCAGTTTGATTAAGGGGACATTAATAGAAAATATTAATTAAAATAAATTGTGTAACTTTATAAAGTTAAACAATTTAAGGAATTGAATTATAGTTGAATAAATGAAGTAAAATTTTTGAAAGTTTTTTTTTTTTATTTTTAAAAATTGATATGAGATAGGTTATTTAGAGCATAAAATGTGCTGAAAGTGGGCTAACATGGATGTGATATACATAACAAGCTAAAATGTAAACGGACGAATAAAATTAAAGTTAAACACTCACTGTTGATGGACTTCTGTTGGACTTCGAAGCTAGGTTGCGTTGAAGACTTGGAGAGGTTCGGGGTCGCAGATTGAATCTTGGTTCATGTTGGTATGTCCCGATGGGGAATGTGGTTGCCCTACATGGCGTATAGATGAGTCCGCGGTACGTAGGCGGCTTGATCCGTTCGTGATGGCGTAGACTGGTAGGAGACGGCGTTGTTGGAATAAATTTTTCCAGTGGGGTTTTGCATTACTCTACTTCTGTCGGAATGGGTTAGGTCGCAGTCACCAAAGCTCTTGTAGCACTTCTCTTCACTGAGACTGGGGCTGTCTCACTTGTCCGGCGTGCTAGAGTCACCGAGTCACCACGTCTGTGTCCTATAATAGTAGGCGGTGGCCATGTTGAGGGTTCTTGGACATCTCATCTTCCACAATCAGCTCGTGTGGATCAGGGGTAGTGGGGTCTTGGGAAGTATGTGCAATTGGGACTTGAGAAGTCTGTTCAATTGGGATTTGGGAAGTCTGTTCAATTGGGACATGGGAAGTCTGTGCAATTGGGACTTGGGAAGTCTGTTCAATTGGGACTTGGGAAGTCTGTTCAATTGGGATTTGGGAAGTCTGTTCAATTGGGACATAAGAAGTTTGTGCAATTGGGACTTGGGAAGTCTGTTTAATTGGGATTTGGGAAGTCTGTTCAATTGGGACATGGGAAGTCTGTGCAATTGGGACTTGGGAAGTCTTTGCAATTGGGACTTGAGAAGTCTGTTCAATTGGAACTTGGGAAGGTGCGACGTGGAAAATTTGGGGCGTGGCTATTGGTTTTTTGATAGTTTGCTCGATAGGACGGATTTTCGCATCCCGGTATTAATTTGTCATGCTTAAAAAGGTGATTGGCTTAGCACCTCCATTGTCGCCATGATTGCAATCCTCCAGGAAGAAGAAGGCCTTTAAACTTAAGTTTTATGGAGATCCAGGGCAGTGACCTTTACTTCCTGGATGATGCAATCCTGTACTTTGTTTCTTTCCCATCTCGCGAGGCCTAACTTTTATTAAACCTTTAGGCGATACATGGTATATAGATTGAGGTGGAGGTACATAATCCTATATACAGATTATCACACATATATATATTGAAGTAGTAAATAAAATCAAAATAAAATATATTTGATATTAAAGATCCTAGCGTTGATATTTTCCTTTGTGATAAACAAATAATATTTTTTTAAGCTCGATTAGAGTATATGGAAAGAATTTTTATCTGATACGTGAGAACTCTTTTGAGAAAAATATCCTCTCCTCGTCGAAATAAACCCCGAAACGATGCGCCATCCATTTATTATATTAGCTATAGTGTCGACTCGGGTTAGTGACAAACAGACGAAGGCCACTAGCCCTATCCCATTAAATCTAGGTGGGCGTTCTGAAAGTCTTTCGTCTTTATCACCCACCTGAATCTGGTAGATTCCAGAGACGGTCGAGATTTAGCGAATTATTTATTGTACATTTTTTATAGAAGTGTCGACTCGGGTTAGTGACAAACAGACGAAGGCCACTAGCCCTATCCCATTAAATCTAGGTGGGCGTTCTGAAAGTCTTTCGTCTTTATCACCCACCTGAATCTGGTAGATTCCAGAGACGGTCGAGATTTAGTGAATTATTTATTGTACATTTTTTATAGAATTATAAAAATAAATTTTACGCATAACACCCACAATGCTAGACTTCGATATTAAACCCTTCTACAAATCAACGAAACAGTTATTGTCTTATCTTACATTATTAAAATTCATACATATTGATTATATAACTATTTACAAACATATTGATATAAATATTAAATTTGAAAATAAACAGTATATTATATATATATATATGTTATGAATATTTTGTGTTGTTGTTAGATTAGGCTTGATAAGACAAAGGATCGATAAGATAAAGGGTTGAGGTGCAGTCGTGATAAAAAAAAAGATAAATATTTACCGTCAAGTAGCTTTTATTTTCAATTACTTGAGGAAAGATTACACATTAGTTAGTTTTCACATTATATAGAATTTATAAGTTAATCCTATATTAGTGATTTAAAAGGATTGATTGGTTAACTACGCATATTTACAACAAAACTATACAACTAAAACTGAAAGTCTTTTTAAAAACGATGATAACAAAAATAAAAATATCAATGAATAAAATAAAGTATATATTTTTTAAAATATAGAAATATTTGAGGTTTTTAGATTATATAATATTTTTAGATAATATAATATTTTTAGATTATATAATATTTCCCCCCTGTGAAAAAGATTTTAAAATATTAAAATTTTAAAATAAAATTGGTAATTAAAAATAATTAATTAAACGAAATCAATAAATCTATAGAAATAATTAAAAATGAAACAATAAAAATCAATACGCACATTTTTTCATAATAAACAAAAGAAAGTTTGTTTACAAATAATTTATATAATTATGAAATTATAATAAAAGTATATATAAGAAATATTAATGAGCGAAATATATCAAAAATGTATATGAAGCAAAAAAGGTATTTAAATTTGAGTAATTGTTACATTATGCTAGGTACACTTCAAAATATCAAAAGCGTAGAAAATGTTATTTTTACATGGTTGAGTAATGAAACGCTAATAGATGTATGGAGTGACATTAAGTTATTTGTGAAGGCTTAAGAATTGGTGCTGATATTTGTTCTTCATTGTCCATGTCCAAAATATGGCCTTCCTGTAAAAAACATGGTTTATCATCAATATCTATTAACTTTGTGTTAGAATTTTGGTTTACTATAAAGTCATTTTCTATGTTAGTGCTATAGTGAAGTAAAAAATCTGTTTCTGGATAAAATAATTTAAGCTTATTTGAGTGTATAATTTCTGTTTGTTTTCTTTGGGGTATATTAGGCTTATCTATTTCATATGTGACTGGAGAAAGTTGTTTTAAAATAGTAAATGGGCCTATATATCTTTGTGTTAATTTACCAGTGTTTGGATAAATAAAGGTTTTTACTAATACCTGATCTCCTTCTTTAAAAATGGGTTCTGGGTGTTTAATATCATAAAGTTTTTTGCTGTGTTCATGGGATTTTATGGTTCTTTCAATGGCTAATTTTCTTGCCTTTTCTATTGGTGTATGTGTTTCTGTGCAATGTTCTATATACTGTGGTTGTATTCCATAGTATAAGAATTTAGGTGTAAAGCCTGTTGTGGTATGTACTGTTTCATTATAGCTTTCAGTAATTTTAGGAATATATTTTGTCCAAGGAATCTTTAAATTAGCATTATATTCACATCTTAACCTATTAATGATAGTGGAATTTAGTCTTTCTACTTTTGCATTTGTTTCTGGGTGATGGGAACTGGTGAGTAGATGCTTAACATTATTTCTATCTAAAAAGTGTTTAAATTTTCTGCTAAGAAAAGCTGCATTTCTATCAGTTATTAATATTTCAGGTTTATTAATTTGGAATAAATTTCTTAGACAAGTTATATAAGAATCAGTTGATACAGATTTTGTTGGAAAAGCCCAAAGGAATCTACTATGGTGATCTACTATCATATGGATACTGTGTCTGGTTGTCCCATAATTATGTAACCCGCCCAATGTATCTAGAGAAAAAATGTGATTTGGGTGTGTGGCTATTGGCATCTGTTGTAGTGGTCCATAAACAATTCTGTTATCCCTAGACTTGTTAAACTGGCAAGTTTCACAATGTTTGGTGTAATTAGCAATATCTCTAGTCATATGTGACCAATAATAGTGTGGAGAAATTATTTTAGTCATTTGAGTTGTTCCAATATGTCCATGCTTTGTGTGTACTTTGCTTAATAATTTGTGTCTTAGTGTTTGTGGTACATAAGCTCTTTTAAAACCTCTTCTATTAATAATGTAGAGGCCATTTTGTATTTTAATTTTAGCACTACTAATTTGTTCTGTGGATTGGTGTTCTTTTAACTCATTATATGTTAGGTAAAATGAGACAGGTGCTCTTGATAGCATGTCTGCTTCTATATTATTTAATCCTTTAATATGTTTAATGTCAAAGCTATATTGAGATAGGATTAAGGACCATCTAAATAACCTACCTTGTGGGTTTTTTACATTTTTGATCCATTTTAAAGGTAAGTGATCTGTGTGTAATGTAAAATGTATGTTGTGTAGATATGTGTGAAATCTTTGTACTGAATTAATGATAGCTAATGTTTCAATTTCTGAGGCAGTATAATTCTGTTCATATGGGTGAAGTTTTCTTGAAAAGTAACCTATGGGGTGTAAAATGCCTTGCTCATCTGGTTGTTTAAGAACTCCTGCTACTCCTAGACTTGACGCGTCTGTGAATAAATGACATGGTTTTGATGGGTCATAAATATATAGTACAGGTTGTGATATGAGTGCATTTTTAAGCGTTTGGAAGGCTTGTTCATGTTTCGCACTCCATAACCAAGGAGCATTTTTTAACAAAAGTTCATTCAAAGGTGCCCTAATTTGCGCATAATGGGGAATAAATTTATTATAAATATTTATGGTGCCTAAAAATCTCTGTAAGGTTTTAATATTATATGGTCTATTTAATTTTAAAATTGCTTCAATATTTGTGTTATTTGGTGTATATTTTCCTGAGTTAATAGTGTATCCTAAGAATTGTATTTCTTTTTGTAAAAATTTGCATTTATTGAGATTCAGCTTTATATCCTCTTGTTCGAATATACCTAATATGTCATCTAAATGTTTAATGTGTTCTTCATAAGTTTTGGAGTGTATAATAATGTCATCAAAATAATTTAAGGCATAGTGTATGTTATGTTTAGTGAAAACTGACTTCATAATCCTTTCAAATTGTGAAGGTGCATTTTTTAGACCATATGGAAGTCTGTTCCATTCATAACATCCTAATTGTGTTACAAAGGAGGTTTTATGTCTATCTTTTTCATCTATGGGTATATGCCAGTATGCATTTTTAACATCTAGAATAGTATATATTTTTGACTGTGATAACCTATCTATAATTTGTTCTATAAGTGGAATTGGTGTATGTTCTGGAACTGTTTTTTGATTAAGTTTCCTATAATCTATACAGAGTCTTGTGGGGTGATTTGGGGCATCAGATTTTTTATTCACTAATAATGCAGGAGAACTATAGGGGCTAGATGAGGGTCTAATAAAATCATATTTTAATAATTCAGTTATTTGTTTTTGTATTTCAGCATTATTGTAAAAAGATGTCCTATATGGCTTTTGTGCTATGGGAATATTATCTAAAAGAGATATGCAAATTGGGTTAGTCTTTATGTGTCCTATATCAAAATTGTGCTTAGAGAAAACATTCTTATATTTATGCAATATATCTGAAATTGTTTGATTAGAGAAATTTGGATTAATATCTACTTTACTAAGGTCTAAATAGGAATTATAATTTGTTATAGAGCCCGGTTGTCGCATACTGTGAAATGGGTTAGAATCAGTAATAGGATTTGAATTAGGATCTATAAGTTTAACATTTGTAGTTGGTATATCAAAAGAATTGAAATTACACAATGGGTTAATATTTAAAAGAGATGAATTTTTAACATAGTATGGGTCTGGAATACATAGGGTAGTGGCATATGACTTCTGATTATCAGTTTTTGGATTAAAAGAATACAAGAATTTATAATTTTGGAAAAGAAGGTTTTTTGAAAAATCTATTTGTAACTTAAATAAATGAAATGTTGGTAAACCTAAAATAAGATATTCTATTGGACTATCACAAACAAACATTTCTTGATACTTTGTAATTTTACCTAAGCTAAGCCTAACTAATATTTTGTATAATGGGTAACTAAATCCTTCTACCTGACCTATTCTTTCTTTTGGGGAATTATCTAATATTTTATAATAAATATGGTTTAAGTATTTTAAAGGGATAATGGAAATAGATGATGCAGTGTCAAGTACACAAGGTAAGGATATTTGGTTTATAAATACAGAAAAAAGTAATAATGTTCTACCTGGATTGATGCGCTTCGGATGAGTATTGTTCTTAAGTGGGCAGTCTCTATGGAAATGGATCTGGTTGGGTAGCTGGTGAGATGCACATATCTTGCAGGGGTATGGAGGCTGGTTTATGGATTTGTAGGGTTCCTGCTGGTGGTGAGTTGCTGCTGCTGTCCTGGGAAAAATTGGTATTGATGAGCTTTGGAGGAGTTGGAGTTAAATCTTTTTACTGGAGTGCTTGTACTGGTAGAGGGTTGTTGGGGTTCTTTTTTATTTGTTGATAATTTTAATTGGGTTGTGATTTTATACCATTCTGAAGGTTCTTGTACTCTTGCAGCTATTATATATTTTTTTAGGTGATCTGGCATTCCATCTGTAAGTGCTTCTAGTAAAAGTGTTTTTTCAAGATTAAGTTTATTGGCTAAGGCAGATTTTTCTTTAAAATATTGTTCAAGATCATTATTATTATTATATTTTGAATTTAGAAACCTACTGAATAAATTTGAATCTTTAATTGTGAAGTATGATGTTAATTTTTGTTCAATTTCCCCCCAATTATATATATCTTGTAGTTCTTCTATGTAATAACTGAATGCTTCTCCCTCGAGATAATTTGAAATATTATTTAGTTTAAAATCTTCATCAAGATGTTTCTGTAAACATTTTTTGTTAAAGAATTTGAGCCAAGATATTATGTCTAAATTTTGACCATTAAATTTCGGTATTTCTATAGTATTTGGATTTGGCGTCATGGCGTGTTCTATATTCCTTTGTTTGCGAGACAATTTGTAAAAATAGTTTTATAAAATTTGAATAATTTATAGAGCAATTAGGTTGAAAATGCAGGTAATCCTGTCGACTTATTGTTATGAATATTTTGTGTTGTTGTTAGATTAGGCTTGATAAGACAAAGGATCGATAAGATAAAGGGTTGAGGTGCAGTCGTGATAAAAAAAAAAGATAAATATTTACCGTCAAGTAGCTTTTATTTTCAATTACTTGAGGAAAGATTACACATTAGTTAGTTTTCACATTATATAGAATTTATAAGTTAATCCTATATTAGTGATTTAAAAGGATTGATTGGTTAACTACGCATATTTACAACAAAACTATACAACTAAAACTAAAAGTCTTTTTAAAAACGATGATAACAAAAATAAAAATATCAATGAATAAAATAAAGTATATATTTTTTAAAATATAGAAATATTTGAGGTTTTTAGATTATATAATATTTTTAGATAATATAATATTTTTAGATTATATAATATATATATATATATAGAAATATCTTATATTTTAATATTTTATGTTTTTAGGAATATAGTCCCATTCCATTTGTGGCCAGTATCATTCTCTTTGGAGGAGCTATCGTTTCCATCTTGTTCTTAGCCGTTGCCCTGTTCATCTTCACCTATTTTAGGTAAGTTATCCCATAGTTATATATAACTTATATATATATATATATATATAGTGTGGTATGTTTTCCTGTTTCCTGATTGTCGTAGTAGGCAGATTAGATGCAAGGTGGTGGCCACAATAGTCAGAGGAATAGCACAAAAAGACGAGACATATTGTATGAAAACTAAGAGAGAGAGAAAGAGAGATTGAAACTGATTTATTAATCGTACATATAATAATATGAAAAAACAATAGAAAAAAATAAAAGATAAGTGGGTCAGGTGTTGATATTAAAAATAAAGAAGGCATCTCCTGACCACGAGCACATGTGCTCGTGGTCAGGAGATGCCTTCTTTATTTTTAATATAATTATATATAGAGCCAAAATTTGAGGTATAATACAGGGGAAAAAAATATATATATATTAAAAATAAAAAAGGCATCTCCTGACCACGAGCACATGTGCTTTTTAGATGGCGCTCTTAGAAAGCACATGTGCTCGTGGTCAGGAGATGCCTTTTTTATTTTTAATATCAACACCTGACCCACTTATCTTTTATTTTTTTCTATTGTTTTTTCATATATATATATATATAATATTTTACATTTTTGTTTGTTGATAGTTGTCCCTATGTAAGATCCTGTTGACTTACTGTAGGATTGGTGACTTGTGGTGGTTGATGATTGATGGCGCAGTCGTAGTTGAATGGTAGGGTTCCACAGGGGAAATAACGAGACAAAAACCAGGATGGGTTTGAATCTAATACACAGCGATAAAGGGAGAGAAAGAGTTGAGACTAAATGAGGTACCTTCCTTTCACATGATCGAAGAGAATTTTACCTTGGTGAAGTTGGAATTGAGCACGTCTTGCTTCTAGTCGGGTCGCCTGCCTACTAACTAACTTTGAGTCGGAGATCTTCCTCGTTAACTCTCTCGGTTTCTCATTGGATGGGATCGTCCTGAGAGTTACCTCTGATTGGTTCTTAGTTATTCATGCTTAACTGTGATTGGTTGTTGGTACCTCCATTGTCTTTCATGATTGCCATCTTCCAGGAGGAAGAAGGTCTTTGAACTTTAGTTTTATGGTTCCTGGGTAGTGACCTTTACTTTCTGGATGATGCAATCCTGGTAATTGCTGTTCTCTCTTTTTCGCGAGGCCTAACTTTTATTAAAATCTTTGGACGATACATTGCATAGATTGTGGTGGGATTACAATATATTTACATCAGACATGAGCCTTCTCTGAAGGGACGTGTGGACAATGTCAAATGTTCAAGGCCGCCCTGAGTTCGGAAAGGCCCGTGTTTATAAAGGGGTTTTTGTCCCCAACGTGCTCAATTGCATCGCCGAGGAATTCGTACATAATTATTCTGTTCCCATAGGAGAGTTCATCTGGGAGTGTTTCTCTGTCAGAGCGGTATAGAACCGCGACCACTACTTCATCATCATCAAACTCTTCAGAGAAAGAGAGAGAGAGAGTGTGTGTGTCCGGCGTCGGTCGAAGAGTTCTGATCTATATGAGAGCCAGAAGTGTACGGTTTTTATCCAACCATGTTTTTCTGTAGTCGGAGACATTTTTCCTGTTTGGGTGTAGGCGGAGTTTCAAACAAACTTTATTATTCCGTTTGGTATTTCTTATGGATATCAAGTATATATTGAAATATATTACAACATATATATCGTTGCAGTGATCAATCAGGATCAGCAAATAATCACGTAGGACCGATGAGAGATCTCCCTCTATTAATTCAATTTATTCCAAGAGTTGAAAACAACGCGAAAACAGCGATAATCAAAGGGGAACAGCAAGAATATATTTCTTAAAAAGAAATTTCTCTTCGATCAGTAGCTCTCCCCTGCGCGCTCTTATTCGCGGCTTTTTTATTTTAGATATCGTTTAGGATATAATATCGACGTCAACTTTAATAATTATCTCAGTGCGTATTTATCTCATTTTTATCTTACTTGATGTATATATAAATCTTCCCAAAAGAAAGATAATTTCGTATATATATCAATAATTTTCTATACAAGATAGAATGGAATGCTTATAGATATATTTTAGATGTTTCTGTTGAAGGATTCACTCTCTCTAAGACACAACCTCCATAGAACCTTTTTTTAAATTGAAATTAATCATAGAAATGCGTTAAATATACGTAATTTGCAAATATTTATGTTATAACAATAAAATAAAAGATAGTCGGTTCTTACCATGTATTAAAAAGTTTCCTCTGCGAAATAATTCGTGTTTTGTTTTTCTATCCTACATCAATATGGTACAGCCATGATTATAATTGTGAGCAGGCAGGTGCGTTCAAGCGAAGTTTATTAACAAATCCCCATCCCAGCAATACGATATATCCACCATACTCCTTCAGATAAGAAAGAAGAAGAAGACCATACTCCTTCTTCACCAAATTTTGAAAATAATCTTTATAGACTCACACACATTTCAAATAATTCAAAAGAGACCTCTCCATGGAATTTATTACAATAAATAAACCTACCTGGCGCCACCACATGAATTGGACCTTCGCCTGCCATGTGTAAAAAGAGCAATAAAGGTATAAAGAAGAAATCCGGGTAGTTGGCGAATTCTTTATATAGCTCCAGGAACATGGGTTAATCTAATAAATGAGGAATTGCTTGTTTTTAAATTGTTATTTATATATATTTTTTATAATATCTGGTTTACTCGTATGACGTTGAAGTGGGAAACTAACAGAAGGATACGAGTATCAAGATCGGCTTGCGTTACTATAAGTAGAAAAACAGAGAAGGAATGATAAGTCCATTCTAGAGGAGAGATCAGAATCTTGTTGGTGGCCATTTGTGAAGATATCGCCGGTTCGTGGAAACGTCCGACAGCATCACAAGAATTGCCCATTATTATGAAAGATTTGTGTAGACGATACCCTTGGAATAATGAAACGCTTTTCCTGTGGAAGAGCCAATTGACTATAGTGTTACGAGACATATATAAATTTCCATTTCTTTTCTTATTTTAACGGCCCATTAATAACTATTTAAAAAGTGATATAGCGAGTAAATTAGAGTGGTGCACTTACAATATGTGAATGGTTGGTGCCGCAGGTCACTCCATTGTTCCAGGCTACAGATTCACCAGCATCTCATGGCCGCTCTGCTCATGCATTCCTTCCTCACCTTGGCCTTCTCCGCTCCCACCTTCTCCGAGGGTTTCGGGCTTCTCAACGGCAATGTCTGCATCTATACCTTTTTACTAACACATATATAACTTAGCTTTTAAGATTTTATTTCCTCATTAAAGGCAAACATAGGGGCATGTTAATCATAATTTATTTCATTAATCAGTGATAGAGACTTATCTTTGATATACGATACGAATTTTTTATTTTAATGTTGCGAGAAAAATTCGCTGGTATTTATTAAGAGAAACGATTCTATAGGGTCAAGAGGCTGATGGATAAATTTGTATACTGCATTCAAATATCTACAAACGCCATGTGCGTCTACTATATCGAATCGTTACTCTTGATGAAGGCGATCGCAATAATTTCGTATAGTATATCCAAGATACCATTAGACCTATACCCTCTTCTAATTGCCATATTTCTATAAATTCACTTCATTGTGCAAGAACATTGAACAGAACCTATGTTTTAGATGCCAATATTTAATTGCATGGGCAATTTTATAAGACACAATAGCCTGCCAGATTGAAGGACGAATTGAATTTACTGGAGAAATGATGCGTTACATTTCAGACCAACCGAAAAAAAAACCTCGAAGAAATGTCCCAACATTAATTGAAGACAAAATCTCGAGAGTATAGGAGATACAAGTGTAAGGTTTGATAGTTATCCTGAAAAAAATATATCACAATTATTTATCGAACTTTTATACGAGTTTAACCCATAGAATAACTATGAAATATATTTATGAATGCATTTTTTTCTTTTTAAAATAATATTTCAAGCGTTATATAAAATATAAAATTTTATTTAAATAGTATTCTGTAAATAATAATAATAGTAATGAAAAATATATTTCGTAGGTTACGTTCTAATAATTAATTGTGGTCGAAAAAAATAGTTAAATATTATATAAATTTTATATACTCCTTTTAATTCTGTATGTGAAAATTATTTTGTATGGGAATCAGAATTTCAATTTTTTTATAAAGGCAAGTGAAATTTTAGAATTTAAATTGAGCTACATTTTTATTCTTGAGCAAATTATTTTGAATTTAATATACACTGCTGGCCACCCAAATTACAACACCAAGAAATACCAGAGATATCACAACAAAATTCAATTTATAAATAACATGTTGACCAAGTATCAAATGATCGAATTTATAGACATCTGCGAAGTGTCGTTCCTGCCAGAATCAGTAGCCAGATTAGCCTCCATTGTTGGAGATCACCGCTACCACACGCCTCGGTATTGATTTAACGAGACTTTGGATGTGTTTATGGGGTACAGCAGACTAAGCAGATTCCACACGTTGCCAAAGTTCATCTGGTGTGGCAGTTGGGGATATAATAGGGTCAATCGTTATGCAACCATGGACCACATGATTTCTATCGGCGAAGTTTCCGGAGAGCGAGCCGGCCAGGGAAGCAATTCAATCTGGCGATTGACAAAGAACCTTTGAACAATGTGTGCCACGTCTGGTCGCGCATTATCCTGTTGAAATACGGCTGTGGGCAATCCCTGAAGGTAGGAAGGACAACTGGCTTCTCAACACCTCGGAGATGTAGCTTTGGCTGTTTAAAGTTCCGGAAATGTGTTATAGAGGAGTGAGAGAGTGATATCCTATACTGATCCATTCCATAATACCCGGTGCAGGACCAGCGTGGCGGTGCATAACGCTGCTGTTCAGCATCCTCTCTCCACGGCGTCTCCATATTCTAACTCGACCATCGTGGTGTTGCAAACAGAAGCGTGACTCGTCAAAAAAGACAATTTCATTCCATTCTGCCTTCCACATCCTTCTTTGATCGCATCATTGGCGGTGTAGACGTCTATGGTTCTGCATCAAGGGTAGACGAAACAATGGACGTCTTGCGGACAGACCATTCTGCTGTTTAACGGCGTCGAATGGTACGCGCAGACACTGGATGGTGCAGTACAGACTGAATGTGTTGTGCTACGGTTCGTGATGTGACTGAGCGATATGTCACTGCCATGCGCATATTTTGGCGGTCAGCACGTGAAATGGGGCACTGAGGTGGATGCGATCGAACACTTCGGTCCGTCGTACATTCCTGCATCCAACGATCACATATCCACATTACAATTGTTTGGTTTCGTCCAAAACGACTACCGATTATCCAGAAAGCTAATCCATAATCTCGCTAGGCCGCTATCCTTTTTCTCTCGAACTCGGATACTTGATCAAAAGATGATCGCTGTTTCCTACGAAGCATAATTGATCTTTAAAAAAAGCATGGAAAACATAATTGTCGAACTTAAAATCGTCGAAATCTCCCAGCCTTAAATAGTGCTTTGAAGAGGAGCCACTGGCGTGCGTGATGTGCGTCTGCGCTGAAATTCTAATCATTTGCATATCTCACCTACGCTAATGCATGTTGTAAATTTCACGTTGTTTGCATGCTTCTTTCAGGGTGTTGCATTTACGGTGGCCAACAGTTTATTTATGTATTTATGTTAAAACAAGACGTTTGTTCAAGAAAAAATAAATGTGTTATATATATATTATATGGAATAATTCTCTTCGAATCAGCAACAAATTAAGAATTGTTGAAAAGAATTTGACAATCCCCTTTCACGTAATCATTTAAAATATTCGTATTTAGCATACTGTTGTTATAAAATCACAAGTTGTGCCTTAATAATTAAATTATTTTGTATTCCGAATTGAAAATTGAGATAATATTTTTATTATGCATAAAAAGCATAGGGCGCCGCTTCCGTCTAAATGAACGTCAACAGTAGACGCTATCTATTGACTGTATCCGCTACTAGCGGCCTCGGGAGGATGAAAAGCCACAACACCAGATTTGGTAACCTGAGTAGTGTCCACCTGGTGACCATAGTTCGGCTAATGACCCTCGTCAGCCCAAGGCGGACTTTATTCCATGAGATACAAGGAACCTAATGGAATCTTCACAATCTGCCAAAGAGGTGTTTAGCTGGCCAAAGCGGTTTCTGAAGCTGGTGTTTTTTACCTTTTAATCAGCCCGAGGCCGCTAGTTTGGGGCGATGGTCAATAGATGGTGTCTAGGTTTGACGTTCATTTTTACGGGAGAGGCGCTCTATGATTTTATAGATCGATTTCTGCTAGGCAAAATTTCCAACTATCATTTGGCCATATATTTGACCTAGCCACTTCGCTATCTGAACACCTCTCTGGCAAATTGACGAATATTCCATTGAATCCCGTGTGGATCTTATTGTCACCGCCCGAGGCCGCGATGGCGCTTTAAATTTGACGTTCATTCTGACGGGAGTGGCGCCCTATATATGCTTTTATTGCAATTTATATGCAATTTCCTCCCGGTAAAATTTTTATATATTCTATTATAAAATATAAAAATTATTTTGAAATTGTTCAGAGATAGTTTGTTTACTTTAAATATTATAATTGTGAAACTTCAATATTAAAAGAAAATCAAAAAAATTGGGGGAAATATAATTAATATACCTTTAAAAAAGATAGAGTTAAAATCTTTGAAGGATATTCAAAACCCTTCTCTTCAATTTGAGAATAATAATTACTTATTTTTAACACATTCATTTTACCATATTCATGTCATATAGATTAATATATATAATAAAAGACATCTATCTCTCAGATGTGATAAATTCAGACGAATAGTTTTTGGACAAAGCCTTGATCAGAAAAGGCGAAACTTCGAATTCATAACATCCAAATAGAGCAGATATGAAATCGATCAAATCTTCCAATAAGATGTTCGAATGGTTAGTGGAAGATCCGATTTTCACATCCAGGATACAATGTAATATTGCGGTATAATATTAATACAACACAACCTGCACTTCTTCTATAATATACTAGACGGGTGACCTGGGCTTCGCCCCGGGATTGACCCGTGTGCATATCTACCCGAGTGATATATATTTAGATAAGATTTTTTTATAATTGTTTGTTATTAGCATTATCTATTTGTTTGCATCAGCATAATTTAATCTAATCTTTGATAGAGGGCGCTGTTCGTGAGCTAAGTAGAAAAATTCGAATAAATAGTTTTAATAATTGATTCATATATTTTTTAAAATAGCCTATCGTCTTCCCCGTATTGTTTTACCTATGTATGGAAATTTTGGTTTGAATTAGTGAACTACTGCGAATTTGTATACCGGACATACAAACAAACATACAAACATTGATTTATATATATATATAGATATGCATTGTTTTAATTCACTTTTAAATATTTTTTTTTTGTTATATGAATATCATCTCATCGAGATTTTATATTCACAACAACTTCTATTACATAAATAATAAATTTATATATTAAATATGGTTATAGTATAATAAACTAATTAATATGATTTAAAGAGGATTTTCGTATAATTTTATACATTAAAAGTTTTTACATATATAGATAAAGAATTCTTTCTGAATTGAAATTAGACGAAAAAACACGGTGAAGGAAGACGAGTTTATTTTATTGATGCATAAGTGCACGCTTTCAATTGCTCGCCTGTTGAAAGGTTTTTACCCGAAAGCTTGCACCTATGCATCAGTAAAAGAAACTCGTCTTCCTTCACCATGTTTTTTTTTTTTCGTCTAATTTCAATTCAGAAAGAATTCTTTATCTATATATGTAAAAACTTATATATATTATATATTACCTTATATATTACCTTTTTGAATGAATAACTTTGTGAAATTAGAAAAAAATAACTTGATGATACAATTGACCCAAGCTACAAATATCTACATTCTTTTGAGACCAGAAATATCATCTATTCCATGCGGTCTCTGTTGGCATGGTTAACAATCTTATTTGAGAATACTCTGTTTCTCCAGAATATAATTTGTCGCGGCCTTCTGGCGCTGAAGATGTACTCCGCCTTGGCGACCATCTTCTGGATGTTCATCGAGGGAGTCCAGCTCACATCTCGCATCACCGTCTCAATCTTCCAACAGAAGGCTCCGCTCAAAATCTACTGCCTAATCGGATGGGGTAAGTCCATTTAGTCCTTTCTTCCTCTTATATCTCTGAATTCTGAATAGATCCTTCCCGAGGAATGTATGTTGTTGTTTTTGTCGTGTTTCAGATGTTTCCATGCATCTCTATCACAGTAGTAGCAATGTCCTTTAATTTGGGTGTGTAATGCAGCTACTCTTGGTCTACTCTACTGGGTCTACTCTGGTGCTACTCTATAGGGCCGCTGTTTAATAGGAGAGTGGTCTTCTGTGTTTATCTTGTGCTTCACACTACTGGTGAGCTTGATAGGAATTACCCCAAAGTCAAATATGTCAACTGGTCAAGGCATGAAAGAAGCTATAACCTTTGAATTTCAGAAGCCCCCTGGATCTAGAGTAAGATTTATCTTCTGAGACCATTCACGTGACTTAACTGCGTTTCTTGTAACTTATCGCTGGATTCAATAAGACTGCAGATATATCCATTCTCATAACTTTCCATGGTGCACTTATTCATTCCTGATGGAATCAGTTGCGGCCAAGACGCTCCATTCGCAACCCAAATGCTACCTCGGCCGTGTCGAAATGTAACCAATGAGTTTGGTATAAAAACTTCCTTTCTTAATAATAATCCTCAGAAGTTGAGATTAAAACATCTCTAAAACCGCATATTTCTTCGTTTATCACACTGATCTTCTTTATTGATTTAGGCGAGATGACAAAGTCGTCGGAAACAAACAATCTCTGGTTTTCCTCCTCTCGAGATTCCAGGACGGAGGTTTCCCCGAGATGGAGTTCATTTCAGCCACAATATCGGCTTCGTTGGCTTCGAAGAAGTCACATTCGAATATGATGTCATGGCTGCATTCCACCATAACAACGAATACAAAATATATCTTCAGACCACTAACTTCTATGTTCAGGAAACATTTTCCTAGGGTCTCTATTAAATTTTTGTTTGCGGCTTTAAGAATGGGACCTGGTTCTTTGAAGAGAGGTGTCTTTAGTTCGCGTCGAAATTTGTCTTAAATAACAGAAAAGTCTGCTCCTGAATCCACCAATGCTTTAATTTTGCGTCCCTTCATTTCGACCATAACAAAACTTTCTTTTAATTTAGCGGCGATATACCTTGGAGGAATTTCCTCAATGGCGACCTCACCCCCGTTAGAAGCCGCTCCACTTAGGTTTTCACATTCTGAGGCTTGGGAGAACGGCTGAAACGGCGGGTTGGCGACTGGGATTGTCTTCGGGCTGGCGACCTTGAGCGGCTTGGATGTGAGGAAGAGCTCCGGTAGGGGAAGTACGACATGTCCGGGGCGTCCGCAGTGGAAGCAGATGGGTTTGTCATGTAGGTTCTCCATTATTCCGTCTTCCTGGGTTGGGTTGGTCGGTCGATATTATAATAGGGCGTGCGTGGTTGTTGTTGCACCACGTTGACTTGTGGTCTCATAGGTTGGAGAGCACGGCTAACTTCTTCCCTCACAGTCTGTTCCAGGGCGTTTATTTCTCGGAGAGGAATGACTACTTTAGATGCTGAGAAGACCTTTTGAATCTCTTCTCTAACGATTCGGAGAATTAAGCCGGCCTAGTCGTCTGAGTCGTCAATACATGAAATAGGCATTACGTTTGAAACTTGGCGAATTTCTTACGGCTGATCCTGCGCTCCTTGACGGTTGCCAGATGACGGCAAAACTTCAGGATCTCATCTACCGTCTTTCGTATGTCTTTCGCCAACAATACATGGTATGTGTCCTCCGAAATTCCCTTTATAATGAGAGCAACTATCTCACCTTCTTCCATGCGAGGGTTCACCTGGTGGCAGAGACTAAGAATCTCCTGGATGTATGACTCGCTAGATTCCTCTCGACCTTCTGTGTTCTTAACTCGAGAATTTCCTTGGCGCGTCGAGCAGAATCCTCTTGCAGTCCGAATACACCGCGCAATGCGTCTTCAAAACTTCTCCACGAGTTGAGTGATTCTTCATTATTATCAAACCACCTTCCAGCAGTTCCGTTTAAGTAAAATACGACGTTGGCAAGCTTCATGGTCTCGTCCCATCTGTTGTACTTCGACACTCTCTTGTACTCCTTCAACCACTGTCCAGAGTTTATATTTCCACCCTCCAGAAAAGGTAGAAGGATCTCGTTGGCGCTGACAAGGGAGGTAGGATTCGCTAACAGTAGGTCTGTGGTCGTCTTCCATTTTTATTCGTTATGGCAAAGATTCAAGAATTGGTTCACGTTCCAGTAGACCAGTGTCGGGCAACCTTTTTCGAGTTGCGGCGCACTAAGCTTAATTTCTTTTTTTCGCGGCGCACCTGTGGTTCTCACTATAAATTTCCTCGTGTAGGTAATTAAAATACAACAATAAATACTAGAGTAAAAATTTAAACATATATATCACATTTTATTAATTTTCAATATTAAATTAACATAATCAATGCGAGCATTGCGATTGTTTTTGAGAGCATATCAAATCAATACGGGGATCTACTTGTGAAAGACAAACGCGCATATCCTCATCTATCATTTGAAGTCTTTCGCGCTTCTTAGACTTAATTTCTGTGAGTGTTGAAAAGCCTTGCTCACACAGGTAGGAACTTCCAAATGGCAACAATGATTCGATGGCCGCATTACTAAGTTTAGGAAATTTGGAGTTTAAGCACAACCAAAACTCAGATAGCTCCTTTTCAGTGAATAGTCTTTTGAAAACTAAATCGTTTTTTAAATCAATTAAGTTTTCTTGCATTTCTTCTTCCAGATGTTGAATTTCACAGTGCATAAATGGGTTAACTACCCATCCATCTTTTCAACGTCCAAGTAAGGAAAATATTTATCAAAAGAAGCGGATAGTAATGTCAAAGTTTCTTCGACTTCTTTTTTGATAATAGATTTTGATGGATTCTCTTGAACCATCGGAAAAGATGCAAAGTTTTCTTTAGCAATGTTTAAATTCCATAAACTGAGTTTTTCCTTAAACGCTTTCAACTTGGTGGAAATAGTGATAATGTTCTCCTGAGCACCTTGCAAATTTAAATTAAGGCTGTTTAATTTGTCGAAAATATCACCCAAAAATGAAACTCGTAACCAACAAACATCACTCATCATGAAAGGAAAATTAATCTCTTCGTTATCAATGAATGCCATTATTTCATTTTTCATTGAAATAAATCGATTTAAAACTTTGCCTTTCGACAACCATCTGACTTCAGTATGAAACAATAAATTTTTATAATCGGAATCCATTGCTTCACAAAATGTTGAAAAATTCTCGATCGAAGAGCATTTGATTTGATGTAATTGACTACTTTGACAACTTCATCTAGAGTTGTGACAAGGATGGGAGGAACCGACTTTGACACTAACATTTCTCTATGAATCATACAGTGAACAAATTTGATATTTGGATTTTTTTTATGACATGTGCTATCAATCCCTTTCTTGAACCTTTCATAGCTGGAGCTCCATCCGTACAGACGCTAACACAATTTTCCCATCTCAAGTTATACTTTATATCATTTTCATCAACTAATTCAAAAATGTCCGCACCAGTCGTTCTTTGTTTTAATTCTTTACAAAAAAGTAGTTATTCACAATTTTTCCTGTATCGACGAACCTCAAAAATGCCAGCAATTGAGCTTTATTACTAATATCTGTGGTTTCATCAAGCTGTATAGCCCATTTTGTTGATGAATCATTAAAAGATTGTTTTATTTGCAACTCAATATCTTCTGACATATCTTCAATTCTTCTCGCAATAGTTTTTGATGATAGTGGAATTTTCGTAACCTTCTCCATAGCATCATTCATTAACATACATCCAGCCACAATTTTTTAAAGCAAGCAAGATAATTTCCTCTGCTTCCGCGTGAGCTTTCTCCTTTCGAGCGATGAGTTGAGCTATCATGTAACTAGCTGTTTGAGCTTCATCTGAGGTGGTCATAAATTTCTTGAATTTTTTTGATTGCTTTTGAAAACTTGATCGTATATTTTCAAAGTAGCTTATTGGATTGTTCATCTGCTCCCGTTAATTTTCTCAATATGTCGAAGTAGTTTACTTGGCACCATTGTTTCGTTGCTGAGGGTTTTTTGGCAAATTAAGCAAAACGGCAGTGATGGATCATTAACAGATGGTATAAATCCATATTTGAGATAATCTTCAACGTATTTCCTCTTATTTCCAGTTGATTTTACTATTTTCTTATCTTCTTTATTTTCGTTTTGATTTTGTTTATCACTGGCACCTTCTCTAAATAGAAATCTCTCCATCTAGTTTTGAGAGAATTTAGAAAACACACAAATATAATAATAAAATGTTTAAATAAAGTTACCTTGAGTTAAAAGTGAGTGAGAATTTCGTAACAAAAATCTTTTTTTCCTTTTTTAACCAACATATTTTACGGTGTACAAAACTTATTGTGTGAATGTGTGTGTGTTTTACAACATGCAAAAAAAATGAAGAATTACTACAGCAATACTTTGACGAAAACTCCGAATAAATTTTTTAAATAAATTTATAATTTTTTTTGTTTTCTTTTTTTTAAGCTTTGTAGCTTTGAGTCTCTATTAATAAACAGCTGTGACAAAGATTGTAAATGACGGTTAAGTTTGGTCATATTATTTTAAAAATTAGGTATTTTCCCGCAGTATGTATTCAACTTTATTAAATAAAGTTGTTTTCGCGGATTGTTTTTTTTTAACTTATGATTTTAAATAGGTACGTACCTATTTGCATTTTTATTTTTTAATAATGGCACGTGCCAGTTATGTACGTCAAGTTTATGTAAATACGTTATATGAAATATAAAATTATGCAAACTGTTGTAATTATAATACCAAAATAAGTTTCATATAAAATGAAATTTGCTTTTTTTTAATTTCATTTTTTGTATGAAAATTTTTGAAAAAAATTATTAAAATTGAATAAAAATTATAAAAAGTATTTTTTGAAACATTATTTTTAAATTTAACCAAAAGTTCTAAATACCTACAAAAATGTTCGCGGCACACCTAGAATTCTTCGCGGCACACCAGTGTGCCACGGCACACCGGTTGCCCGACACTGCTGTAGACTATACTTCTTCGAAGTTCCGTGACGTTACCCAGCTTTTTCGCCAAAATATGTCGCGGAGATAAATAAAGCAAGGACAAATTTGGGGGTAATTAATTTATTATAAAGGGTATTTACCTTTTAGTTCTCCAATAAAATTATTTACAAGAGGTATTTAAGGGAGAGAGAGAGTCAGATGATAAAAACAACTTATCCCAAGGTAAAGATGATAATTATGAGCGTCGTCAGCCACCGAGGCTTCCATTTTCCTTGTTTGCAGATAAGGTTCCGAGAACCCCTCACACCTGTGTTCTACCCCCCCCCCCCCCCCCCCCCAGGGTCCAGGGAGAATTGACAGGTGTCCCATCTGAATGAAGCTTCTTGATAATATTTTGAATAAATGTAGGGAGCATTACAATTGATTCAACACTTCCCTCTCTCCAGAGGCCGTCACGTCCTCATGGGTGACCTCATCAATTCTTTCAAAATAGGGTTTTAGTCTTTAAACATGGACAATCAATGGTTCTTGGCCAGGATTATCTTTCGGCTCAATTAAGTAATTTACGTTGAACAGCTTCTTTAATATTCGATATGGGCCAAAATATTTTCTCAATAGTTTTTCACATTTTCCGATTTTCCTGACTGGTGTCCAAACTGCCAATAAATGTTCCGGTTCATAGATTCTCAAATTGTGTTTTGTCATAGTTTTTTTTTTCATTCTTTCCTGAGTAAAGCAGTGTTTAACTCTGCACATTTTCTTAACCTCCATCAAATTGCTTAAATTGATTAAAAATCTAATCATGACTATTGTGTAAAATAAAAGGACTTAAAAGCGCGAATGTTTCTTTTAAATATAAAACGAACTTCTACTGTCCTTACTGCGATGAAAAATATATTGGGAGGGCTTGGCTCATCAGTGGTGAACCCTCCCAGCGGTTTCGCCATATATGTATAGATGGCGCGTTATTGCTTTGTGTAAATTTATGACTATTGTGCTCTAAATCATAAATTAAATAAATCACTATATCAAATAAATCACTATAAATCAATTAATTGAATCAATGAAATCACTGAATCAATTAAATCCATCAAATTGCTAGTTAATTGTGAACCTCTATCGCTAATAAGAAATCTTGGGGCCCCGTGGTGTAAAATAATATGTTCGAATAAAAATGTGGAGACTTATTTCACTGTTTCTTCTGATACTGCCTTTGTTTCAGCATACTTGGTATAATAATCCGTCAACACAATTATCCATTTCCTTCTTCTCTCCGTTGATTGCAAGGGGCCAACAAAGTCAATTCGGATTCTTTCAAAAGGGTAGTTAGCTGAGGGAATAGGTTGCAAAAATCCAGAAGGCGACTGATTTGAACTTTCCGACTTTGGAAAATATGACACGTCTTTACAAATTCGGAAACATTTTTCATCATGGAAGGCCAATAGTATTTATTCTTCAAACGGTAGGTGGTTCTGGCGACGCCCAGATGACCATTCAGCTTATGGTTGTGGTATTCATTCATGATTTCCTTCCTTCTTTTCTTTGGCATTACCAGCAACCATGCCCTACCTTTAGTATTTGGATTTTTCTTGTAGAGAAACCCATTTTCTTTTTTTATAGTTCTGTGTAATTGAACGCTTATTTCCAATAAGGTTCTCCTTTTCGTCTATTATTTTATTCAGAAATAGTATTTCCTAATCTTCGTCCCATTCGTTTTCCGGTAAGGGTCCTCTAGATAGACCGACCATCAGCGTTCAGATGTTTTTTTCACGATTTGTGTTAAATTTCGAAATTATATTCCTTAATCTTAAGTGTCCATCGTGCTAATCGACCGGTCAGATCTTTCAAATTATTAAGCCAACATATTTCGTGATGATCAGTTACGATTGTGAAGTGCCTTCCATATAGGTAAGGTCGTAACTTGGACATTGACCACACAACAGCTAGACATTCTTTTTCAGTAGTCGAATAATTTTGTTCAGGTTTGCTCAATGTTCGACTCAAATATTAGATCCCCTTTCTATTCCGCTGAGCCTTTGGACTAATGTTGCCCTCAGGTCTATGTTAGACGCGTCAGTATGAATATAAGTAGTTGCATTCGGATCAAAATGCCCTAAGATTGGGGGCATTGGAGCCACATGGACAGCAGAAAGCTACAGAGTGGTGTTCTAAGATGAATATCGCTTCTGTTAATAAATTTTCTATAAATGAGCACATTCCTAAAAATGATTGAACTTCTTTTATCTCTTTGGGCCGAGGAAAATCTCTAACTTTCTTTTACAAATCAATGTTTAAAAATCTATTTTAAAAGTTTAAAAGTATTTTAAGTTTTAAAATATTTGGTGTCTAACTTTTTAATACTATTTATGGTCGACTTGCTTTGATTGACGGATTCAGGTGTGAGCTATTACTTACGTCATCGTAGAACAGAGGTCTCGACTTCTCAGTTCCATTATCCATTCGAATTTCTTCTTCGATCAAATTTCTCAGCTATTTATCTCACATGGAAATATTTCTTTTACACAGAAGAAACGTTTAGTATTAGAAAATGGAAGGCTCCCGCTTTCCGAGGCAACTCAAGCAGACAGACGATTTTACGAGTGCAAGCAGGGCTGGCGGTCCCATAATCTACTTCTATCCCTATTTTGCAGGATATCCAGGGCACTCTTGTTTCTCTCATATCGACCGGAACCATTATACGCAGATTGATAGCCTATACTGATGGTTTCCGCTATGAAGACTGACATTGAAATTGAACCAAAGGCACAGAAATATTTTTTTTTTTTTGCAATTTCGCCGGAATAGAGCCACATGGACAGCAGAAAGCTACAGAGTGGTGTTCTAAGATGAATATCGCTTCTGTTTTAGCAAATACACTCATCGAGTAAGAGTTGAATGTTCCGCTGAACTATTTTTTTTTTCTGACTACGAAAAATGGTCTGGCATTACAAGATTGAACATTCCCCGGAATAATTTTGTTTCCACCATCAAATATCATGCAAAATATTATAATCACAATTATATATATATATATATATATATATGAAATATTGGCATTTATATTAAATAAAATGTTTATTTTATTTTTGATCCAAAATATGCTATTCAATTAATATATATATATATATATTTTTAAAATAAGGCTTATTTTGGATTTAAATATGATTATTTATTTACCGATATTTCGATGGATCAATCTTCCATATTTTACGAGGTGTTTTGCAGTGAAGCACGTAGCAGGTCGCGCGCCCCAGGTGAGCCACTAGACTACTATATATATATATATATATATGGTAATTTAAACCAACAACCCTATATTGTATAAATTACTTATAACAAGATTGTCATGTTGTATATAGAAACACATCTATAAATAATTATATGCGTGATTAATCTGTGTCATTGCATCACCATATGTAATGTACTTTGTACAAACTAAGGATGAATAAATAAAACTATGTAATAGATGAGGAGCTAAGTTAAAGCAAGATTGAATAGTTCAAAAACGTCTAAAATCGAGAGAGAAATCCAACAATCCTGAAAAGGAATTCGGCAGCCCGTTGCCATCTGGTCCAAAGGGTGCAGAATGCCCCAGACGTTCAAAGTTCAAATTCGCAGATGTCTCCCCCCCCCCCCCCTCCTCGGGAATGGTATATAAACACCTCGGTTTTAGCCGACAATAGTTAGTTAGTCCGCAGTTAGTCTCTTCACCGTCGGCGCGAGCCCTTGTCGCTTATAGCCAGGTCCACATCATCGACCATCTAAAACAGTAAGAAACTCTTATCTCCATCTTGCTTAGCTCAACTCCTATCTGTTCATGGAACTTTCCTACTACAGCTGTGTCTCTTCGTTTTGTGTGTGTGGTTCCCAAGCTTTCCACTCTGCCTCGACCACGACTGCCTGTACTCTGTGAAAACTGTTAAAGGTCTTCCAAAATGCAGAGAGGTACTGGAAAACTCTCCACGCCCTGACTGTCCCTCTCGGCTACTACAGGTTTGACCACCGGTTACCACAGCTTATAGCGAGAGTCGACAGGATTCTACAAGAGGCTACCAGACCTCAACTTATTACAGAGAATCGACAGGATTCTACAAGGCTTACCAGACCTCACACTTTCATCACATCTAAGTCGACAGGATCTCATCACAGATAAGTCGACAGCAACTCTTATCACATCCCTAAGCCGACAGGATGACCACAACGAAGAAGGTAGAAAGCCTGTCCAGATAGAAGTGAGGCAGAGCAAAGATGGAGGAACAAGCCCGCCGCCATTCCAACTAAACGACCTATCAATCTCTTCCCCAACAAGAGACTATATATCAGGAGCAAGCAATCTCCCCCTCCAACGACACAGCCGAAGATCCCACAAAATAAGCCGGTGAGAAGTTCCCCACCTTCGACCACGCAACGCAACCATCTTCCAGGCGACATGCCGCCTTCACCCAACAGAAGTTACAAGCTTCTACAAGCCCTGCAAGGAGCGTCTTCCACGTCATCAGTAGGACGACAACTAAAGACCAAATTTCCTGACTGAACAATCTTCAAAACTGTGAGTTTTTAAAAACTTTCTCCTCATGCTCACAACTTGATTCTCCATAAATTTAATGTTAATTTTCACTGTAATCATTTTAAAATCAATTTTTACCATTTTTATATCATTTCAATTCAAACTTTAAATCTTTTACACCCTCATTTATCAATTTTTACTTTATTTTAAGCAATTTATAAATTTTAATTCATTACTTTCAATTTTACATTTTTAAAAAATCATTATTTTTTTTAATTACTCGAATCATAATTCTAAAATTATTTGTGTGTTTTTCTTAATATCTTATTTTTATACCAAAACACCAATTTTTTAATCAAATACTCAAAACTTTGCAAAAACCATTTTTTATGTTCAATATTTTATGTAAACGCCTCATTCAGTTTATAAGTCGCTATCACGCCATTACCCCTTTTACAAGGATAATTTTCGCACTACCATAATCAACGATTTAAAAAATATATATTCAAATTTTAATAAACATCGGTGAAACGCATTTTTTTTTAAATTGCAAAATCGAAAGATACAATATCTTCAAAATCACAACTAGAAAGGCAACTGTCCTTCCCCAAAACAAGTTTAAAATCCAACACAGTTTCACTCCCTCGTCCTTTCCTTTTACATGCATAATTATTAATTATTCACACATCTCTCTCAACAAACTACAACACACTTCCCATCACTTTCTACAATTGGCCACCATCTATTAGCGCGCGACTTAGCAACAAATCGAATTCGAGCAACACAAGCTCCGTCGCCACTAAACGTGTCACATTCACTAACAACCAAGATATCTCGATGTGTTTTGTACAACCACCACTCATGACTAGTAAATTTGTTGTTCATGATGAAACAAGTTAGATGCTGTACCAAAAACAAAGATTTCACCTGACACCTTTCCATTCAATTCACTCACTCGTGTCACACAGCGCATCACAACAATTTTTCTCACTTAATAGGCCACAAAGACGCCTTCATTCCTGTGACACATCTAACCCCAAAGCGTGTCCACGTCGAAAATAGCACTTTTACTCACATATAAACCTGACATCATTGAATAACATTTTTTACCGCAACAGCGTCGAACGACAACACTTACGAACACCGAGAAAACTACCTCTTTCAAATACACCATAAAACTACCAACAAGCTTTCACCAATCTCAAAGGGAGTTTAACCAGTAAACCAGTACCCTAACGTACATTCAAACTCTCAAAACTGTACTACAACAAGGATTTCCAAAATGTCTGCTATCTGACAGAGCGACCGCTTTTACCTCAGAAAAATTCCACAAATTTCTAATAACACACCCCATTCTGTCACAAGTTTTCCACCCACCTACTTAATGTTCAATGTTGTCCCCACAGATCTAATAATTCATCTTAATCCATACCCCGAAATAACTAGAACTAGAGAGATAGCACGCTCTCTTACCCAAAATAAGCATAAAAATGGACACTAGTTAACATACTCTCGAGACACCATGCCGCGTCACCTAAATCTATCGCCACTCTTCCCCCCAGAGGCCCCCAGTCCTTCCATCCCCATGTCCCGCATTCCTTTTAATTCCACACATTTTTCTACAGTCGATATCTTAACCCAACTTTTAAACATTTAGATATTTGAATTTGAACAAGACCTACCTTAAATTTAACATTTTGATATTTTAATCCTGTGTAAATCTCTATTTTTTTCTACATATCAAATATTTTACATGTTAAATTAAGATCACAATCTTTACTTATATTCTGTTTTTTGTATAAAATATTTTTATTTTTTTTTTATTTTTGCCTTTCAATTATATAATCACTAGTTTTTAATCCAACATTATATATAAAAAATCAATTTTATTTTTCATAATATTATTTTAGTATTACAAAAGATATATTTGTTGTCAAAAATCACTTTAATTCTTCATTATTATCACTTTTATATATTGATTGTTTGATTTTATCCACTTAAACTTTATTCAACCACAATGATATTTCTATATTTTATTCATTTTATATTTGTTTTATACCTTTTTATAAAATGACTATGTTATCATTAACTTTCGGGCATACAACAATCTATTTCTCTAACCACTTCCGTGTACTTTACACTACTATCTTCTTAGTCATTGCTTCACATCAACGTAGAAAAACGATAGTACTGCTTGACAATTTTTTGATTTCATAATTTCAACAAACTATTTGATCAAAGTTCCCCAGAATTAAAAATCCCAACTTCTGGCCTTGAACACGTTTCAAAAGTTTACTACAATCATCCCTAGAGCATAATCACCCACGCAAACACAAAGCGTCCACAACTCAATTTTTTAGCTCTAGCGGACCACAAGCAACCTTTGATTTTAAGTCAAGTCAGATCACCTACTGTCGCTACAACAATTCTACTTAACGCATGACTCCATTTCACCCCTTTCAATCATATTAATGAACGACTTTTTCTTCAACAACTTTTCAACGCAATAACCATACAATTGTGACAAAGCACTGTAACCCTTATACAGGATCACAGGTGAAACATTGCCTCGGGAGACGCACAAGTCTATATCCTCGCTTTGCACCTGGACCTAAGTATTTGATTACCTGTGTAATACTTACAATTGCATATTCTTTAACCACTGACCCTTTCCAACGCCCGCCAACAATCTCTTAGAACATGATTTTATTTTTATCATCATTATTTTTTATCAAACAAAGGTTTTATCTTAATTTCTCTTTTATATGAATATCATAACTTTTAAATTAAACATAAGTTGTATTTTTTAGAATTTGCAGATATATCCAAACAAAACATCTTGTTATAACCCTTTTTTAACCCTCACAGTTTAAATTAATTTAAAGAAATCTTAATTACTTACCTGTGTTAGAGAGGCTTTACCCGTTTAAACCCGTATAAACCCTTTCACTCCCGGGGCTCATCTATGGTAATTTAAACCAACAACCCTATATTGTATAAATTACTTATAACAAGATTGTCATGTTGTATATAGAAACACATCTATAAATAATTATATGCATGATAAATCTGTGTCATTGCATCACCATATGTAATGTACTTTGCACAAACTAAGGATGAATAAATAAAACTATGTAATAGATGAGGAGCTAAGTTAAAGCAAGATTGAATAGTTCAAAAACGTCTAAAATCGAGAGAGAAATCCAACAACCCTGAAAAGGAATTCGGCAGCCCGTTGCCATCTGGTCCAAAGGGTGCAGAATGCCCCAGACGTTCAAAGTTCAAATTCGCAGATTTTCACCCCCCCCTCCTCGGGAATGGTATATAAACACCTCGGTTTTAGCCGACAATAGTTAGTTAGTCCGCAGTTAGTCTCTTCACCGTCGGCGCGAGCCCTTGTCGCTTATAGCCAGGTCCACATCATCGACCATGTAAAACAGTAAGAAACTCTTATCTCCATCTTGCTTAGCTCAACTCCTATCTGTTCATGGAACTTTCCTACTACAGCTGTGTCTCTTCGTTTTGTGTGTGTGGTTCCCAAGCTTTCCACTCTGCCTCGACCACGACTGCCTGTACTCTGTGAAAACTGTTAAAGGTCTTCCAAAGTGCAGAGAGGTACTGGAAAACTCTCCACGCCCTGACTGTCCCTCTCGGCTACTACAGGTTTGACCACCGGTTACCACAGCTTATAGCGAGAGTCGACAGGATTCTACAAGAGGCTACCAGACCTCAACTTATTACAGAGAGTCGACAGGATTCTACAAGGCTTACCAGACCTCACACTCTCATCACATCTAAGTCGACAGGATCTCATCACAGATAAGTCGACAGCAACTCTTATCACACACATATATATATATATATATATAGCTAAAGAATGAGTAAATTATATCTCTACCTCTCTCTCTCACCAATTTTATTTAATTCCCGAAGTTTCAGTGACTAGCTGTCAGTGAATCTTATTTTCAAATGAGGAGGGTGATAGAGAGAGCCACTGAAACGTCGGGAACTAATTGCGAAATTGCTTTTATTTTTTTGTTTTTGAAGAAATCATGAAGTGAAAAATAAAGAATTTACACTGATCAAATCTATATTTAAAATATACGGCAGAGCACACCTATATCTTCAATTATTCTATCTATTTTTATAGTATTTATATGCATCGTATATATCATCCAAAAATAGATACAATACCAATAGATGATATTAAAATGAATTTTCATTTTTTTCTCTATATCCTCAAAAAGAAACTAAGGAATTAATCCTCAAGTTTTCTTTTTGATCTTGTAACCTAAATAACGATATCATTCTTCAACAAAGGAAATCCAATTTCCTAATCTGTCAACGCTTTACTGAGATGATCTCCTGTGTTTTGTCGCGTATAAAATCCAAATGGTATTTACACACAGTGCGCGCACACACTTACAGAAATAGAAATCCTTCATAAAAATAGATCCAGTCTATTTTACGGGCTTAAAACAGAACACTACAGTATTACATTCAAAGGTCTTCATGCCCCTTAATATCCTTTGGAATACTCATTTATTATTATCAAAAACATATTATTATTTTTTGAATAATATATATATTGAAAACATAAGGTAACAGAGAGCGTGCCACACCTAGCTGTATTTAAAAGTATTAACTATTTTCTATAACACTAAAACATAACTATTTTCTCCTGCTCTTAATGTTATGAGAAAAATATCGGGATGATCAAGCCTACAAATCATATGGTCAACCTTTCTAGCGGTTACCACAGACAATCTACCACAGATCGCTATATTATTACTATTATATTGCTTGTTATCTTATATAGATTGTTTTTTTAAGTCATATTATAAACATTTAGACAATCAACAGACATTAAATACTTTTTTTGGCTATTTTGCTTATGTAACCGCTATCGACAAAGAAATCTATACGCCCTATGGAAATAAGCTTTGAAAGAAGTGTATAAAATTGTTTTATTTTTGAAAAGAAAGAGGTTAGCGCTAAAATTAGTAACAATTTCTCAATAGAGATTAATTTTAGAAACCGTTCATATTTTTGGCAAGTTTTCTGATGATATTGAACCTGTTCTTAAATTAAATAAAATACTTTTCAAACGGTCATAATAATTTCTATATGAGACTATGTGACTTTTAAAAATATGTTGAAAAAAATATATAATAAATATAGATAGAAAAAAATATAGGTAAATAGCGTGCCTTTTGTTTATTATAGTATCAAAATATATACTCAAATATTTTAAATTGTAATTATTCAGCGTGAACTTTTCTTCTTATATATTAAAAAATGTTTTAATACCTTACTCTATTTGTGTGCGATGGAAAAAAATGGAAGGGCTCGGCTCATCTGTGGTCAATTATCTCAGCGGTTTGGATAAGTTAAATTTCAATTGATCTTTCATTGATATATACTGCGAATTAAATTGGAGAATTCACTAAGGATAAAACATATCGTTCTAAATTTAAGCGAGTAGAATAGAAAGTGCTTTGATCGAAAAAATAAATATTCGAGTTTGATGATTTCAATTTCCAAATATAGATGTAACAACCCCGTGGCCTTACAATGGGAGTAAACGCAATTCAAACATATCAGAATAATTGTCGAGTTAAAACGTCAATAGTGGTGCCATAGGAATATATTAATATATCAGCTATTGCAATTTAACTACGGAGTAAAGATAGAAGATAGGCGGTGCTGGGAGACAGAAAACTATATGCACATATATGGACCACATTGTAGAATGGATTAACCTATCAACTGTGCAGATATTTCAAGGTGTGAATAATAGGGACGATTTTAATAATCGCAATATCCTAAAAATTGTGAAAGAAGAAGGCACTTTTAAAACACTATATATAAATGATTTATATTCAATTAAGGCCGTGATCAGGAATAAAAATTATTCTTCCTATAAAATGTATCGGTTTCACTCTATAAATACCGAAGTGCTTAGAAGATCTCTCTCTGAAGAGCTGGTAAGAATGAATTTCGTAGAGATTCGAGATATAATGAAATTCTAATTATTGGAAAATCCTGCAGAAACTTTGGCTCACCTTTATTTACTTTTTATTCCGCTGTATCCATTCAAGAATAGCCTGCGGGAGATGTATTAGCAAATATCACACACCCTGGCGCGTAATGGGATTTTACTACAATAATCAAAATCAATATCTATTCCATTACCTTTCGCTTGTGGTTTCTATGGTGAGACAAGGAGGTAGTGTTTAAGTTAAATGCTGTGTGTGATGTATTGGTTGTTGTGTATGCTGCGTGGTTGTTTGGTGTATATGTGATGTGCGGTGTATATGTTATGATAATTTTTTTTTTGCTCATCCCTAGTACACGTGGTACAGGCCATGATAATCTTGGTGGGTGGAAGTTGCGACTGCTTTTATATGTATAATAATACTATAATAACACGTCACACTCGTATGTGAGTGATGTGCGCATAATATGATGTGTAGTTACCTGATGTGTGTAGATATAAGGTGTAGGCTTAAACCTATAATAATATAATTTTTTTACGTATAATATATTTTACATTAAACAGCCAGATTTTGTTTACTTTTTGTTGACCCAATTTTTCCAGACTCGCACTGCTACACCTTTCTCAAATATAATTATATGTATGAATTATGTTGATAAAAGTGTCAATGAGTCGTCGAGAATCGTCCGTATAACTGCAAATAAATTGCAATTGTCTCTCTAGTATTCGCTTGTTCGGCGGTACATATACTAAAATTGGAATGATACAGAAAAGATTAGCATGGTCCATGCACAAGGATGGAACGCAAAATCGTGAAGCGTTCTCTCTCTTTCTCTGATATGATTAGATATCATATTAACTAGAAATTTATTTTAATCAGCAATGGATAAATTACATTATGAAAAATATTGAATTGTAACTATTTTAGCCCCTAGAACCCTACTGATATCCGAAAGATTTGGTTTGCTTCTTTATCCTTAATATAACTATCCTGTAAAAATTTGCATGGTCTTCTTTAGCCTATCATATCATAATTCAATAAAATATTAATTAAATATTTTCACTTTTTTGAATAGCTCCCTTTTCAACATGGCTTCCATTCTCCTGAAAAATATCTAAGTAAAATGCATATAAATTAACACAAAGCAATAACGCGCCATCTAAACATATAAAATTAAAGGACTTAAAAGCGCGAATGTTTCTTTTATACATAAAACGAACTTCTACTGTCCTAACTGCGATGAAAAAATATATTGGGAGGGCTAGGCTCATCAGTGGTGAACCCTCCCAGCGGTTTCGCCAATTTAATCCATCAGATCGCTTCTCGGAGCTCTAATACTGTATTGGATCATTCTGCTTTTATATGCTACACTGAAGGATGGAATCTTAGAAATGGTTTTCAAGTAAACTATGGACATAAGCTTATAGGACAGTAGAATTACATTCAAATATTTGCTTCGAGCAATGCTCTTTAGCAAACTATAAAGACAAGGCCAGTTAGGAATAAATAACACAAAGCAATAACGCGCCATCTAAACATATAAAATAAAAGGACTTAAAAGCGCGAATGTTTCTTTTATACATAAAACGAACTTCTACTGTCCATACTGCGATGAAAATGGATTAAATTGGCGAAACCGCTGGGAGGGTTCACCTCCGATGAGCCAAGCCCTCCCAATATATTTTTTCATCGCAGTAAGGACAGTAGAAGTTCGTTTTATGTATAAAAGAAACATTCGCGCTTCAAGTCCTTTTATTTTAAAATGCATATAAATTACTTTCACCTACATTTATTCAAAATTTATAATAATTTTCACTAATATTTGCATTTAATTTCGAAAAACGTATACATAATTGATGGCCAGCGGCCGGCCGATGATCACGTGACCTGCGTCCGCCCACCTCACCCCTCGTCGCGAAGAGCATCACGGGATTGTCTTCCTGCTTTGTTTATCATTATGTAAATACGTTCTCGCTAGCTTTGCTTTTGTTTTTCCATTTATTCTTTTGTTTTTATATATCCTAAAAAAACTAAAGTTTACATATGATGTTTATCTGATAATTGCTCTAACAATTATGATTATGAGACTGAATGCCAACAAGTAAGTAATTAAACGTTTCATAGACTAAGCGATTTTTTCGACGTAAAATAAAGAAACGCTACTGTTTGCTAACCCTATGAAAGAAGATGGGTATTTCTAATTGATCAGTATATTAATAAGTTGAATAGACTCAATTATTCAACATGGAGATCCATTTCGGGACGTCGGCCAGACTCATTGGGTGACAGTAAACAAAACATACCCGCCAGCCGGCAACAAAGAGAGAGAGCGCGGCCTGGTCTGCTGAGCAGTTGAGTGCTTTCCTCTGTCCTCTCAACGTGTTTTAATAAAGTTAGTTTGAAGGAGACTTTTACCCTCTCCTTTCTACTATTTAGTGATCTGATTTAAATCCTTGCAACAGCCCACAAAAGAATCATCACTACGAATTCTTCTACCGAATTTCCAATTAGTGTTTTGTGAAACGATTACCAGACATTTCTCCACAAAGTGGCATCCCCGGGGTGGGCTTCTGACAAGGCAAGATCAAGTGGATTGAACGGCGGAGTACAATCAAGACTCAAGATAAGTACCTTTTGTTTTACCTTTTGTAATAATTTATCTTAAAATGGAAATTTTAAAAAGGCATAGAACATTACTTAGAAAGAGACTAACTCGCATCTTGAAGACGACAGAAGAGTTTCTGTCGAGTACTCCACCAATACCTGTACAGGACATAGAAAATAATAGAGAGGTCATTGAAGACACTCACAGTGAGTTTCTTGTGATCCACGCAAGATAAGAGACGTCATGCTAACTTCAGACGTTAGCGAAGAGGAATTAGAGCAAGACGATGAGGAAGCCTTGCAATATACCCAGAGATATAAGAGGATATATAACAAATATCTCGCTCTTGTTGAAACCTAAGATCACTGCATCTAGTCCCACGACCAGTGAAGTGAGCTTCGCTTCTAGCTCACACCATAGAACTGTAAAACTGCCCAAGATAGGATTTAAGAAGTTTACAGGAAAGATAAAAGATTGGTTGGGGTGGTGGGCGCAGTTCAACAAGATACACGTCGATCCCACTTTAGAAGACAACGACAAGTTTCAATATCTTGCGCAATCCATGTCGCCGGGAACCAGAGCTAGTAAACTGGTTGCAAGGTATCCTCTGACTGCCGAGAATCACCCCAAAGTCATAGAAGCTTTGACAGAACGATTTGGAAGGCCTGAATTGTTGCAAAAAATCTATGTCAAACATCTTATCCTCTAATGATTGACTGCTCCTCCAAACAACAGTTTATGGTGACTTCCTTTTATGATGAGTTGGTGACTCATTTGAGAGAATTGGAATCCTTAAAGAATGAAGTCATACAGATGTCTGTTTTTATATTTCCAATGGTTGAGGCATTTTGCCTTTGGCAATTGGTTGAGGCAAGATTGATGCTAATGATTCGACTCAAACTAGAGTTGACCTAATTATGGAGTTTCTCCAAAAGGAAGCTGCGGCAGAACAAGACAGGGCCTTAGCTGGATCCATGTTTGGACTTAAATCTTTGAAACAGGATAGAAACATGGGCAGACAATCACATCCTGCTACGGCCTCTGGATTCTTTGCTGGACGTGCCCAGAATTGCATCTTTTATAATAAAGATCATAAAAACACAGAATGTCTTGCTTACGCGCAGAATGAGCATTAACGAAAGAAGATAGCGTATTAAAAACGCTAAATGTTGTTTCTCCTGCCTCCAACCAGGTCATATCTCTTCTAATTGTAGAAGGCAAATAACTGAATGTACTCGATGTAAGAAGAAGCACCTTGATATTTTATGCCTTCTTAATGCTCTAAGACGATAGTTACCAGAAGAAGACAAGGAACAGGTGGAAGACTGTGACTCTTCTCCTACAGTAGAAAACGAAGTTTCATTCTCCGGTCTTAGCGCTTCGTCTCTGATTCTGCTACAGATTCTGAAGATTAAGGTCGAAGATGCGTCTTCGGCGAAAGTAGTGCGTGCCCTCCTTGACACAGGTTCCCAACGATCCTATATTTTGTCTAAAACTGCCCAGGATATCGGACTATCTCCCATTGGCCAGGATTCACTTAAACATGCGGTGTTTGGAGGCCATACTAGTGAAGGTGTCAACCAATAATACAGAGTCACTTTAGGTCATGCATGCGTCAATTTTAAGATGATCGCAAAGTTTCTTGACCAACATAAAATCTGTGGTAACCTGTCGTATATTTATATTTTAATTATATTACATAATATTGTATATAATATATTATTGTATATAATATATTATTATAATAATAATATTAAATCCACATATTTTTTTCTGCGATATATTGTATATATCATAACATATAATTTATCATCATATAATTCGATTGTTAACTTGTAATTCTTAAGCTTGCATCTAATGCGGTGTAATATATTAAAAGTCATTTAAATAAATAAAGCCAAAATATATTTCTACTTTTAAATCAACCTAAATACACCACAGATGGCGACGAGGATATATAAAAAAAAACTTTAAATTAAGTTTAACTAAATTTTAAAAAGGCTATATAATTTTATGCGAATGGCGAACGCAAATTTAGTTCCATTTCCAAATTGCTTCGCAGACGCATTTTGGGTGGACTTTAATGGGAGAATGTCAGCCAGGTAGCGACGTTTCACTAGCACATCATGTTACAACAATGACAATTTCGGAGAGCGTTATAACCAATCTGTGTAATCTCGTAGTTCTTGGCATTATGGATCCTATTGAAGTTAGACAGAGAATTAAGAGAGACTCACTGGCGCGTCGACATTTTCTAAAACAGTCCAACACTCTGTTTCTGGAAGAAATGTTGTTTCCCTCCCGAGGACTGTAGAGAAAGCTAAAATCGCGGACAACAGGGAGATTGCTATGAAGAGATTAGAACAGACGACTAAGAAATTAATCTTTTTGAATTTTTATGAGGAAAATGATGATATTTTCCGAGGCTGGTTGGCTGATTGGATAATTGAGAAAGTCCCAGCTGAACAAGACGACGCTGAGGCCTTCTATCTGCATCATCTTTTGGTGGTGAAACTCTCCAGTGGGACTACGCCTATCAGGCCTATCTTTGATGATTCTAGCAAGGTCTATAGATCCCCATCTTTGAATGACTGTCTTGAAAAAGTACCTAACCTCATAGAGATGATTCCCAACTTTATGCTAAGGTTTAGAAATAGCAAGTTTGGAGTCGTAGCAGACATTAAGAGAGCGTTTCTACAGATTGAGATGAATGAAAGGGACAAAGAATACCTGCGTTTTCTGTGGTATTCCCAAGATGGAGAAAATACAGAAGTATTCAGACATAGACGTGTCGTTTTCGGTGTTAACTATAGCCCATTCATTTTGGGGGCAGTAATCGAATACCGCCTGTCCAATGTTCGAACTGAACATAAACCGTTAGCTCAGAGGTTGCAAAATTCCTTTTATGTGGACAATTTAGTCACAAAGCGTGAACTCTTTTGAAGAGTTACAAGATCTCAAATTGACCGCAACGTCCATCATAGAAACTGCTCAGATGGAGCTAAGCCGTTGGGAGCATAGCTTGGAAGTGGCCTCCGATTCTTACCCTTTGAAAGAGCAGAGGTATCTAAAGTGCAAGGTATATGTTGGGATAAAAAGGAAGATTGCTTGTCATGTGAAATTCCCTTAGCCATGCCCCCCTAAGATAACCAAAATGAGTATCCTGTCCTGCTTAGCTCAGATACATGACCCTATTGGGTTTCTGAGCCCAATATTAATAAAGCCTAAAATTATACAGCAAAAAGCTTGGACTCTAAAGTTGGCATAGGATGACGAATTGGACCGTCACTACAAGGATGAACTAAGCCTTTGGTTCGACTACTTTCAGCTGCACAAAGGCATGGCATTTCCTAGGGATTTCAATCCATTGATAGTACCGCAGAAGGACTGGCAGATACACACGTTTTTTGAAGCTTGTAGTAAAGCTTATGCTTCTGTGGTCTTCCTTCGGACACGGGTTGCTGACAAAATTTAAGTGCATATGATGGCGGCTAAGTCTCGAGTCGCTCCTCTCAAGAGGCGTACGATACCAAGACTTGAACCTTTTCCATGTGTTGTAGAAACACGGTTAAACAAGAAGATCTTTGAAGCTATAGAGTTGAAATATATCACAAATGTATTCTGGTCTATTGCCACAACAGCCCTCGCTTGGATAAAGCGCTATGACCAGTGGGGTACTTTGTCGGGAATCGCGTTAAAGAGATATGCAGACTTAGTGATCCTGGAGATACGTTCCTAGCGAGTGCGATCCAGCTGATTTATCCTCAATATGATACAGTCTAGATGGTGGGAGGGCCCTTCCTGGTTAAAACTCTCCGAAGAATATTGGCCGTCTAGGTATAAAGACCTGAATAGAGAAGAAATATGTGCTGAAAGAAATAAAATTGCTGTTGTGACAACAGTTAAGAGTACTGATCATTGGTACATGAAATATTTCTCTTCGTCCCAAAAAATGTGCAGATGATGGTATGGATTAGAATATTCATTAACAACCTCCGATCTTCAACGAAAGTAAAGGGCAAACTTTCCGTGAGGAGATCGATGAAACGGAACTAGCGCTTTTGAAATTAGTTCAGGCCGAGTGTTTCCATAGCCACTCTATACCTGGCCTAAAGATATATGAAATAGAAGAAATCCTGCGTGTGAAAACAGAATTAATTTACACCAGCGACGAATTTGGCTTCCGTTTGCCAGTACTATTACATGGGACTCATCTGTTTATGAACAAATGATACGTGATTCACACGTTGGGAATTGCCACGCTGGTGTACATTTTTTGATGAGCAAACTTCATGAAAAATGTTGGATAGTAAAGGCGAGACAGACCATTAATAAAATAGTGAGAAGATGTGTCACATGTCGCCGCTTCTACGCTAAACCCGTTGTGCTGGAAGACGCTCCATTACCTGCCACTCGAGTACAAAACGCCTAGGTATTCGATGTGGTAGGGATTGATCTGGAGGGCCCACTCTATCTGAAAGATCGGATCAAGACCTGGGTTGTTCACTTCACCTGTGTTGTGTATCACTGTGTACATTTGGAACTGATAATATCTCTCAGCACAGAAGATTTCCTAATGGCCCTGAAGAGATTAATCAAGAGACGAGGACGGTCATCCACCATCTTCAGCGACAACGGAACAAATTCTGTAGGAGCCAATAACTTCTTTAAATATATTGACTGGGAAGGGGTGAAGCGTATTGAATGGAAAATCATCCCGCCCACTGCTGCCTGGGGGTGGATGGTGGAAGAGAGTGATTCGTTCCTCTAAAAATATACAAAAAAGAATGCTTGGAACATCAACATTGACATATCCACAATTGATGACCCTGCTGTGTCATACAGAGGCAATGATGAATGTAAGGCCCATGACTTATGTCAGCGACGATCCGAATGATCTTGTGACAATATCACCTTCCATTTTTATACAAGAACAGACAGATGTCGAGTTTCCCGAGTGCCAGAATATGGGACCTAATCCAACGACACAGAAACTGCGCTATTTGAACAAACTGAGGGAGGAGTTGAAATCACGATTCAGGAAGGAATATTTTCCCCTTCTGGTCCATAGAAACAGACGCATTTACAATCCAAAACTCCAGGCTGAGGATGTTGTCCTTGTTGGTATGGACAATAAAAAGCGTAACTTCTGGCCATTAGCAGTGATCGAGGAGATATTATTTGGAAGAGATGAGGTGAATAGATTAGTGAATGTGAAAACCGCAGTAGGAACCTTCCTAAGACCTATTCAGAAAATATATCCCTTAGAAATATCATCTTCAGCAGCTTCTCCGCGTTTGCTGAACGATAAAGAGAAAACTGCAAATATTCATACTAGATTGGGAAGAACCGTTTGTATGCCCAACCGATTGGACGATTATTATTGTTTTCCTATTGTGTGTCTAGAGGAAAACAGGTAGGAGAATGTGGAATAATGGAAATCCACTTCGGGACGTCGGCCAAACGGATTGAGTGACAGTAAACTAAAACATTCCCGCCAGCTGCGCCAGCCGAAAACAAAGGGAAAGAGCAAGGCCTGGTCTGCTGAGCAGTTGGGTACTCTCCTCTGTCCTCTTAACATGTTTTAATAAAGTTATTTTGAAGGAGACGTTTACCCTCTCCTTTCTGCTATTTAGTGATCAGATTTAAATCCTTGCCACAGCAACAAAATAATCATCACTGCGAATTATTCTACCCATTTTCGCATCAGTGTTTTGTGAAACATTTACCAGACATTTCTTCACAATGAAGATGGGGATTTAGCTATTATTATCCTTTGTTGAATTCCAGAAGATTGGGAAAGTGTAGTGTCCACTCTGTGTAATTTGCCAGAGGAAGAATTCACTTACGCCACAGTGAAACGGAAGCTTTTAGCAGAAGCTGAGCGACGCTATGTTTCACCAAACGGAGAAAAGGGTGGCTTAACTGCAGAAGTCTCAGAGAAACAAAGAACATTGGATAGAACTCAAAGTTGGAAGAATAACAAAAGTTGCTTTGTATGTGGTAAAATAGGACATTTTTCCAAGGACTGCTACAAGGAAAGCAACCAAGCATGAATCCCAAAGGAGATGCCAAAGGGGCAATATCAGACAAGGGCCAAAGGTATGTCTGTGACATGTGGTACATACATCACCAATCCAGAAGACACTTGGATAATAGACTCTGGAGCAACTCACCATATGACACCAAATAAGAAATATTTTTATGATCTCAGTGAAGAAGTTCATGGACAAGTGACCACAATAGATGGAACTGTAATTCATTCGACAGGGAAAAGAACTAACTACGACACACTGAAGGGAAATTTGGGTGAACTTGATGAGAAGACAGTTGCCAATACCTTGCTGGTACCAGTGATCAAGACTGGAGTTATTTCAGTTCTACGAACCGTGAAGAATGATCGGAAGGTGACCTTCAACAAGCGCGTTTGTCATATTTATGATGAAGATGACAACCTATTAATTGAAGCGGAGAGAAGGGGTAGGATTTATGTTGTTACCACTACATTTTATGCTGAATCTTCAATTAATGAACTGAATCATTCTTCCAGCCTAGAACTATGGCATCAAAGACTGATGCACATTAACAGTCAAACTATTATTGATTTGATCAAGAACAGGGCAGTTAGTGGTTTAATGTGCAATGTTGAAAGCATCGAGAAATCTGTTGATTGCTTGATTTTAAAATCAACTAGACAGCCATTTTCAGCTACAATGCCCAAAAGGGAAATATCACCATTGGAACTATTTCATTGTGATCTAAAGGGACCATTCAGATTCCAAAGTTGGGGAGGTGCGCGTTATGTCCTATGCATTGAGGATGATGCCACCAGATATATTCGAGTTTATTTTCTCAAGAACAAAAGTGATGTATTGAGAAAATTCGAGGAATGGAAGATTGAAGTAGAGAAGCAAACAAATCATTCCCTAAAGATAATTAGAACAGATGATGGAGTAGAATTTTGTTCGCAGCCTTTGGATGTTTTCACAAAGGTTCATGGCATAATTCATGAACGCACAATGGTGTATACTCCGCAACAAAATGGCATTGCAGAGCGAATGAATAGGAATCTACTGGATCTAGTTAAAAGCATGAATAGCTGCAATTTGCGAAATACCTCATTGGCTGAATTGGTCTACACTGTTGGATATCTGAGAAACAGAGTTGTAAACAAGCACAAAAAGGAGAAGACTCCTTTTGAATTGTGATTTGGATGAAGCCCAGTTTACAACATCTGCGAGCATGTAGATGTGAAATATTTGTTCACATACCAAAGGAGAGAAGAAGATCAAAACTTCAACCAAGAGCACACAGGGGAATTCTAGTTGGTTATGCCCTTCGATGGAGAGTTTGAATTCCTGAGAAGAACAATGTGATAGAATCTAGATACTGTGTTTAAAGAATCTGTTATCAACATACTGACAACTAGAGAGTTTGATTCCTTACCCAATGTAAAGTTTTCCCTTGAAGATAACTCATGGCAGAAGGGAGATTCTCATGAACAGTTCCAAACAGGATACATTGCAACTACTAAAGGTAAGGATCCAGAATCGGATCCAAGTAAACAGAAGAAAGTAAAAGAAGTTCCTACAGCACGCAGCCACCCAATAAAACTGCGATATAATATAAAGGAAGGTGATGAATCTGTCACAAGCTCAATAATGGAGCTAATTGATTGTGGTGGAATGAAAAGTTCAAAGAAGACTGAGAGCTACCCCTCTTCTTACCAGGAAGCCATGGAAAGTCTAGGAGCTACACGATGGCTTGCAGCAAATGGAATCCCTAAGAGAGAACAATGTATGGGAACTTGGAGAACTGCCAAAGGATGCCATACCCATTCCATGTATTGGGTTCTACACAAGAAGACTAATGTCTCAGGAGAAATCACTAGATACAAGGCACGCTTAGTTGCAAAGGGTTTCGGTCAGCGGAAACGACTCGATTTTAATGACATTTATGCCACAGTATCAGGTGTTGAGACCATAAAACCTTTGTCAGCAATTGGAATTGAGAAAGACTGGAATCTAGACCAAGCGAGAGCAGTTTCACGCGACCGCCCGCCAGCATGAGAAGCTTTTTCTTAATTACAATGCAAATCCTTAACTATATTTAGAGGTTTGTATTTTATAAATATTCCACATATTTACATTCAGGCCCCCGATTTATGGAGCTGGTCTTCATGAATCTGCCGCTCCTTTCGCCAAGTTCCATTCTTAATCCAAGGGGGGCAGATCTTTGTCTCTGGTCGCTTGAAGATCACCGCTTTCCCGTTCTGCTTGTTAGTGATCGTAGCGACGCGTACTTGGCCGTCAGGTCCAAAGTGTACATCGGAGACGAAACCGCGCTTCCACATGTTCCTGGGATGTAGCTCATCTACGAAAAAACTAGATCTCCAGTCCTTATCGGCTCCGCCTGGTGATGCCATTTGCTTCTTGTCATGAGCGTGGGAATGTATTCCCTAGTCCATTTGATCCAGAACTCGTTAGTCAACTTCTGTGCTCTTTTCCATTGCTCTCTCAAGTCGCGATTGTTTGCCTCGATTAACTTAGGAATGGAGGGACCAGCATCGTTAGCCCCACGAAGAAATTTATTCGAAGTGAGTGAGTCTTCCTTGGTAGGATCACTTAATACGTAGGTTAATGGACGGCTGTTAATTATGTTCTCCGCTGACTTGAGGGCTGTGAGTAAAGTTGGGCCGAACCTTCCACTGGCAGCCATCACTTCAAAGTCTATTTCACTAGCCGCAAGCCTGAGATCCTTACTTGCTCCCACGAAGTTGGTCCCGTTGTCGCTATAGATGGTGTCAGGCTTTCCGCGAGTGTCGATAAACCGGGAAAACCCATCATGAATTCGTCCGTATTAAAGGCGTGCACCACTTCCAGATGGATGGCTCGAGTGACGAGACACGTGAAAATGATAGCCCATCGCTTCTCATGTCGCCTTCCGACAGTCACAGTAAATGGCCCAAAGGCGTCTAGCCCAGTGAACGTGAATGGGCGCTGGTAGGCGGCAAGTCTGTAGTGTGGGAGTTGGCCCATCTCCGGAATCACTGGTGAAGCCCTAGAAAGTCTGCACCTAGAACACTTCCGTATTGTTCGTAGAACCGTCTGCCTTCCATCTATGATCCAGAATCTCCCACCGAGGTTGTTCAGCAATGTTTCTGAACCTTGGTGGGCACATCGCTCGTGCTCAGCCTGAATGAGTAACTCCGTGACGTGATCGGAAGGGAGAATTGCAGGTGTCTCCAGCTCTGCTGGAACCTTGTTGTCTTGGAAAATGCGAATTTTGAGGCAAATACCCCATTAATTAGGCATGGAGAAAGTCGTGCTTTTTTCGCTTTCTTCACTATTCTACCATTTGCAAGTTCTGCAATTTCTCTTGGAAATGACTCAGTCTGCACCCACTGCACAAGTGTCGTCACTGCTGACCTGTATTCTTCGGGGCTGACAGTGAAGCTGTACTGCCGTACTTTATTATTTTCCATGGCAGCTTTCCATAATGGATTCAACTCACCGCTTTTGTGGAAGGTCTTCTTGTACCAGAATCGGGCGGCCTTTTGAACTGCCGCGGCTCGACAGACAAATCGGTTGAGGTAGCTGGAATCTTCAAGATTCAAGAGTCGTGTCAAAGGACGGTGGAGTCTTGGCCTCTTCCTTTGCGTCTTGTCCCTCCAGAGTTTGGCTGCTTTCCAAATCACCATTACACAATGTTCGATAACCGCAAATATTTAAAACTTCTTCTCAGGTAAGAGGCGTTGACTAATTTTCCTTATCAGCTTGCCTGATTTCTGTCCGCACTCTACGTCTGAAGACGGGCTGACTCTGGAATCGTCCCCAAGCTTTAGCATCAGAGTCGCTAAAATAATTCCTAAGCCTTTGCATTTTGCTTCCTTGGGCCACTCCTTTTCTGGTCTTTTAAGGAATTCTGGCCCAGTGTACCACATGTCCGTAGGTTTAAATGAAATCTCTGTTTCAAATCTGGTCGCTATATAAGCAGGATTCTCGCTTGTTGGAACCCATCTCAAGTCGCTTCCTTTTGTCGCTTCCTGGATCTCGCCGACTCTGTTAGCCTCAGACTCCTTGTAGCGTCCTGCTTCAGAGCGGATCCAGGCCAGAACCGTCTTGGAGTCGCTCCAAAAAAATCTTCCTGTCCACTTTTGGATGTCGCAATTCGGAGCGAAGAAGGAGAGCGAATCTCGTTCCCAGCACGCAGCCTTGCAGCTCCAATTTTGGTATGGTAAGCTTCTTCAATGGGGCTACTCTTGCTTTGGAGCCAAAGAGAGTTATAGTAATGTTTCCATTTCTCGTTTCCACTCGCAGGTAGGTTAAAGCGGAGAAAGTTTCTTGGCTGGCATCAACGAATGGGTGGACCTCCACTTATGCTGAGCAGCTCTGGATGGTAGCACCGTGGCACTTGAATGAGATAAATTTCTTTAAATTTTACTGAGCCACAGTTTCCACGCTGCATAGATGTCTGGCGTAAGTTCCTCATCCCATCCAATACCAGAAATCCATGTTCGTGAAGAATAATGATTCCCTTTATTTTGAAATGGTTGACCAAGCCAAGGGGCTCATAGACACTTATCACGAGACTGCATGCCTGACGTTTTCTAGGTACCGCTCCTTCCAGGATCTTTGGGGGCACATTATTAAGTCCGAATTTGAATCCAAATATATCCTTCGATGGATCCCACTACATACCGAGCACGTTTTCCGCGGGAATGACGGACTTCTCGTTCAAAGATTTCACCCCTTTTACACGAAGCTCTTCTGGGATTGACTCAATGACTGCTCTGGAGTTGCTGTTAAACTTGCACAGGTTGAATCCTCCAGCTGCATTCACTTCATAGAGTTCCCTTCTCAAGTCCATGCAGTTCTCTTCTGAATCTGCACCCTTCAGGCAGTCATCAACGTAGAAGTCGTTCACAATAGTGTGCGCCAATTCATGATTTACCAGCTCATGCTGCATGGCGTTTTCATTCTTCACGTGGATTGCTGAACACGGTGAGAAGGTGGCCCCAAAGATCAAGACTTGCATTTCGTAATAATCCAGTTCTATCGACGTATTCATTTTTCTCCATAGAAAACGCTGACTGCATTGGTCTTCTTTGATGACTCGAACACGATGAAACATGTCCGTAATGTCTCCAGTTAGCGCGATATTGTGAACATTAAAGTTCCACAGGACTAATGTGAGTGGGCGAATTAAGTCTGGTCCTTTTGAAAGAGCTTTGTTCAAAGACACGCCATTCGATCTTGCTGCAGCATCAAAGACAAGGCGTAGCTTTCCCGGCTTATTTGGGTTGGTGACGCCAAAATGAGGAATGTACCACGTCCGCTGACTTCCTTTAGTGACTTCAATGCTGTCCAGCTTTCGAATGTACCCTTTCTCCAGATATTAATCAAACTTCGCTTCATACGCTGCTAGAATTAACGGATCTTTTGCAAGCTTTCGTTCCGTATTGCGAAGCCTTCCAAGAGCCATTTGATATCTCTCGGGTAGCGTACCCTCTGCGTCACGCCAAAGTAGATTGGTCTCCCAACGCACTCCGGTTCTCTTGGTGGTCTTCTGCACGATGTCGTACGCGCGTCCTTCAACTTGATTCATGCCCTGCCACCTGGTTCTCGGATGACTCCAAAGTTCTCAGTGGAAAATGATGACTTGATCAATTCATGAAGATCATTATCGTTAACTGTTGCCGAAACTGTGTAGTTGACGCATCCCTGCGTCTCCATTAGGTCATCAAAATTTCCTCCAACAGTCCATCCCAGCGGTGTTCTCCATCCGATTGGAGCGTCGGGAGGACCCAAGGCAAGCTCGCGTAGAAGGATTATTCTCAGATTGTTTATTCCGATAGTCAGCTCAGGAACAACGCTCTTTAGGTCTCGGTCTTTGACCTTGTTTAGATGTGGCCATTTATGACGAATTTTCTCGATTGAAATCGATTAAGGTTTCATCTTTAGACTACTCACAGTAACTGCGTTTTGCATTGGGAGGTACGGAGCTGCACTGAACGTTCCAGCTACCTCACAGTTGACCAGCACAGCGTTCGGCTTCATTACCGTTTCTCCACTGGCTGTACCGTAGCTATAGTGATGACTTTTCCTTTCCAGGCCAAAGCTGTCTGCTAAACCTTCTGAGATGAGGGTTCGGCTGGCTCCGGTGTCCAGTAAAGCGTAAGTCCTATGTTTTCCACCGGGACCTTTGATGACATTTGGAATTATCGGCAGTGGACCGTCGCATCCTTTTATTACTTCTTCTCCGTTAACAACAGTAATGTTCACTGAACCGCTCGTAGGATTAGCTTACTGGTTTGAGCTGAGTTGTGAAGTCTTCTGACTTGAATTTTCTCCCTGTGGGGCGGAGTAGTTGTGAAGCGAACGGTGATGTATCTTCTCACATCCGTTAATGTCACAGATCTCTTTTTTGAGACACTGCCATGATCGATGGCGTTCCTGGCGCAGACATGAAATGCACAACGATGGTCGCGAACGCTTGATGATCTTCCACTTTTGATTCAAATGTGCTTAATGTGTGTCGATCTGAGCATGCTTATTCTTTTCTGCACCTTCACCAGCAGTGACGTTAACAACACCTGACCCCCGCTTGGAACGATATATCCTCTCTTCGGAAGCTGCCTTCATGTACTCTGGTTCTACCCATCTGATTAGAAGTTTTGCTTTGAAGTCTAACCAGTTGGAGAATTCAAATAACGTTTCCTGCCTATTCAATGTTAAAATCCAGGCATACCATTGCTCTTTCATTTCTGCAGGAAGCTTCCTCGTTAAGATGTACAGGAGCTCGATGTTGTCCAGGTACTGTGGCTGTGCGAGCGTCATGCAACTTGAGATTAATCCTTTGACACTAATGTTCAGACCTAGAATAGTGTCAGGCTTTTGTACTGAAAGCTGAGGGCAGTCTTGTGCAGTTCTGAGAGGTTCTTGATGATAAACCTGGGCTGTCTAAACCGTTGTTCAAACGCCTCCATAATTAGTTTAACATTAGCCACGTATGGGGATTAAATGCTTGACATGTTCGTAGGCTTTCCCCGAGAGAGCCTTCCGAAGTCTAATGAGATTTTGGGAGTCACTGATGTGGTACTCGCTAGTGGTTCTATTGAATTATTCCTTGAACTCAATCCACCTTTGCACCGCTCCGTCAAAACGCGGTAAAGTCGTGTCTTCCATTGTTGAATTCACAATTACCTTCTGTTGCTGTTGAAGCACCTTCGGGAATACGTCCACAAGCTTATCGACGCTGTCTGTAGCTGGTGCCCGTGGGTCAGTTGGAACGGGGGGAGGTGAATTGTTAACCCACTCCTGAGCTCGTAATCCTGCTTGCGGTGATCCATCCACGGCTTCCTCCTCTGTAAACAAGTCTTGATCAGAGCCTTCTTTGATAGCTAGAAGCTTTGAATCCTTTTCATTTTTGAGAAGGGCGAGCTCAAATTCCAGTGTTTCAATGGCCCTGATCTCTTGCCTCATTTTCAGCTCGGTTTCTACGATCATCACTTCTAGCTCTACCTTTTGATGTCGGAGTTTTAGGGTAAGGTCTTCACGTTCTTTGAGTCTGGCGAGTTCCCGCTTTGACCTATCAAGGTTCATCTGAGTCTCGCACATCTTGATTTCATGTTGATCTTTTTCCTTCATCTTAATCAGAATCTCACGATCGGCGTCAACTTCAGCCTTCCTTTTCATCAGCACCACGGACTTAGTTGAACTTCCGCTTTTGAAAGAACTTGCCTTTCTTGAAGGCGTCTTTTGATTTGTTGACGCTGCTGGGTCAACCTCCATCTCTACTTGAGGAATTCGAGCTGTCCTAAGTACGTTTTTGCTTTTACTCCAGTACTAGATGGACTTCCTAGCTTCTTGTATTCCAGACGGGATGGTTCATGGCGATTCGTAGCAGCACCAATCTTGGGAATTCCGTTGTTTTCCATAATGAGACAACAATTGGTCTTTTCAAAGTTTAGTTATTCTTTTCAAAATCAGTAAGCCTGGACGTCCGTCAAGGAGCGTGTCTAACCGATCAACTCGAATAACTTTCCAAGAATTTGAACTTCAAATTAACCGGTGACCAAAGTGTCATCTGGCTTGAGGGACCAGTGATGTAGGTGTGCGAGCGTAGGGTCACTTCCCTTTACGCCTCGAAAGCTAAAATTAAAAACAACCGAAGACCGTTGTTTACCGTTCGTTTAATTTTTTAAAAATGTTTTAGAACAAAAAGCACGCGACTGCCGGCGCGCGTGCGTGCCTGCCGGCGAGAACACTAGCACGTGAGTTTCTGCGCGCGCACCTGCCTGCCAACGAGAACAGTTTCACGCGACCGTCCGCCAGCGGGAGAAGCTTTTTCTTAATTACAATGCAAATCCTTAACTATATTTGCGGGTTTGTATTTTATAACTATTCTACATATTTACAATAATTGTTAACCTTTCAGATAGTTTTGATCGCATCACATATATTGTGAGTATATCACTCTTAATATAGAAGAAGACGTTGAACCGTTTCAGGTACAAAATTGGCAGAACACTGCATATTTGGTTACTTGCACCAACTGGTGACTTAGAAACTTAGAAAATTAATACTTTCATTTTAATTCAGCACAAAATACACGATATACATTATGCTTGTAGCTTTAATTTACTTTAATATGGGTACACTCTAAACATATTTGTACATAGATAGAATATAAATATTCGAAAAATATTAATCGTTAATGTATTACAAATACGCATCTAATGCACGCCCACAATAGCACATGCCAATAACACTTTTTTTTCGCTTATTTTTGTATAAAGATCATCTTTATTTTGTACATAGAAGTATTTGCCCGTTGAAGAGCAGAAGGTCTGTTCGAAAGCTTGCAAAATCAAAATTAAAAGAAACGCCTAACCATAATTTTATTTATTCTTCTCTCTTTTTGCAAATACATATCTATCATATTTTCAAATGAAACGCTTAATTTTAATTCCTTCTTGTTGTCCGTTATCTTGAAATATTGAGCCTTCATACAGGAGATGTCTCATATAAAGCAATTCGAAATCACATCTTCCGCTAACTCGAACTTTTATCGAACTAGAACATTTTGAAGATCAGTTAAAATTTATTCATATTAATCATTCATTTTTCGGAATCAGAGGCCATATAATAATTCAAAATTTATTTCGCATTATAGTTATTATAGTTATATATAATGAATAAAGCTGTATGTGAGTTATATATGAAATATGTGTTAGAAACGAGTAATTCCCCTGAGGATAGAGACAGCAGGTCATTGAAACGTCGGGAGTTTAACAAATCATTGGTTGATGTGGTGGTAATTTTTCTTAGAAACGACGAAGGATTAACATCAGCAGGAGTAGTTATCTTATTAAAATACAGCAGAACCTCCCTTTAGCGGACACCTCTCTACAAAAGACAGTGTCCATTTGCAAAAATACCATTTTTACTATTTAGAAACTCTCTGGTTAAAGGGACACTTCTCCCTAGAAGACACTTTGGCTCTGCCATTAGGTGTCCTTTACAGGGAGGTCCTACTGTACTAATAAAACCGAATTGAATAGACTATATGCTCTGATATATACCTATACACTAAAGGTATATACCTATATATACCTATACACTAAATATATGGACGTATATTAAGGGAACGATGTCAATGAATATCTTTGAATCTCATTTGTAGATACTTGAAGAGAGACACCGAGGCAATGTTTTACCACCAGATGAAACTGTGTCTATGAATCGATCATGTTGGTGGAGCCTGGTATAGAAGACAAGTCAGTCTTAAAGCTGATTAATTTGAATAAAGAAAATGACAATTTGTATTCAATGATAATATATTACGTTATAATTAACATAAATTTGAAAAATATGCTTTAATTAATTACTAAGGTCAAAATTACATCATAGTTAGAAAGATATATTTAATGAATATCAAATTATTTCTATGCTCTAATTCGATAGAATTAATATTTGATATACTAATATAACCACACACATATTTATATTGAAGTGATGCAGCAAAGAAGTAGAAAAGAAGACATCAAGGTGACATACAGAGCGAAATTTCAACCCCTGGGATTCTTTCTGAAATACTCCATGAGAACAGCATCGATCTTGGCGAGCTGCAGTGCGACAGCGTGGCTGACTTCAGCGACAGTGTCAGACTGTCAGGGACTACAGCGGCGTTCCAACTGGACGAAACGGAGCTGGATACTCCGTGGAAGTGCGACAAGGCTAGATTGTCGAAGCACCCTGAAGTTGGAGCCGGCAACCCGACTGAACGGGATAGAGCATTGGACGCTCTGTGGAAGTCCGACGACAATGTCTGTGACGCGGAAGCCGCGCGCAATGTGTCAGCGCCGTCGTCTGCAATGCAAGCTGAAGAGATGTGCCAAGAATGTGTACCATTCATCTTCGTTCCTTCGCCCGACAAGGTGCAGATCAAGCAGCCACCGCCTAGGAAAAGTTCCACCGACCTTGAGACTGCCACGGGATCCGACACCTCCAGAAGGTTTAAGAAATTTACAGCCCTGTGCGTGGTCGGCACTAAGGAGCCCAGGTTTGAAGGGTTAGGAAAAAGAGAGCCTCTAGAGCAAGAGAATGGGAAACCTAAAGAAGAAAAGGGAGGCCACGAAATGGACAGCGTGGATCAGGAGGACGAATCCACTGTAAAGATCGGCGATCTACAGCCCCGTCGTGGAAGGAAGCGGCGAAAGCGCAATACAAACGATCACAACCCTTTGTACATTGCGGCTACAGAGTGTTCACAAGGAGAATTCAAAATATCAGATGGAAGCATTGTAGGCAGTGAAATATGGCCGCCATCTTGTGGAGAACCACCGCCCTGTTCTAGACAGCGAGACCAATCAATGGCGTCGGCACTGGTTGAGAGTGGCTGTATCCTAAAGAATCCACATTGTTCTCTTAGAAACCTTGAACGCAAACATCGACGGCTGAGAAGCGTCGTAACAATATATATATTAGAAATGGCATATCCTGACCAGGAGCGCAGGTGCTTAACAGAAGGCAGAGCGCCATCTGGTGGAACAGAAATCAACTAAACATTGATTTAGCCTGTTCCCTGATATTTGGCCAAACCAATTTCTTGATAAATCAAGAAAAGTCATCCAGGAACGCGTTTCGCGCTTTTGGCGCTCGTCAGCGTGGAGTAGGCTGAACCACTGCGACCAAAAAATATTTTTTGGTCCCAGTGGCTTCCCGAAAAACCAAGAAATGGGTATTTAAGGCCAAACTTGCGTAAATACGCTTAGCACATTAAAAAACGAAAGAAAAATATAAAAAATAAAAAGATCAGGTGTTGAAATCAATATTAAAAATGGCATATCCTGACCAGGAGCACATGTGCTTTACAGAAGGCAGAGCGCCATCTGGTGGAACAGAAATCAACTAAACATTGATTTAGCCTGTTCCCTGATATTTGACCAACCCAATTTCTTGATAAATTATTTCTTGATTAATGTGCTAAGCGTATTTACGCAAGTTTGGCCTTAAATACCCATTTCTTGGTTTTTCGGGAAGCCACTGGGACCAAAAAATCTTTTTTGGTCGCAGTGGTTCAGCCTACTCCACGCTGACGAGCGCCAAAAGCGCGAAACGCGTTCGTGGATGACTTTTCTTGATTTATCAAGAAATTGGGTTGGCCAAATATCAGGGAACAGGCTAAATCAATGTTTAGTTGATTTCTGTTCCACCAGATGGCGCTCTGCCTTCTGTTAAGCACATGCGCTCCTGGTCAGGATATGCCATTTCTAATATATATCTAATATACATCTCCTCGTCCTCCAGCCACGAATTTATGTCTATAAAAATGAAATTCAAAATCGATGTTTGTTATCGCGTTGCGCAAAATCTACAGAATAAATCATTATAAAATTTATCATGTAGGTGGCTGAAGATTACGTTTAACATATATGCTGTTCAAAAAACTAAAAAGGTTAATGTGCTTTTAAAAAATGTAAAGCTAAAAAGCGTTAGTTCCAGCCTTTTACCGCTTGGGCGCAGCACTGGTCGCAACAATAAATGAATTTGATTGGTTAATAATTCCACACGTTGTTTGTTTATACGATGAATTTTAGTTTGTTTAACACAATGAATATTTATAAAAGGTAAGATTATATATTTAAACTCTTTGGGGATAATAGTAATCGATCGTTATCAAATTTATACGCCCCCGGAACCTGGGTTAATTAAAACTGTATTGTGAAATTTCGCACACAGGCAGCTGAGGTTTTGGTTTAGCATTTAGGCTAAAAGTGCAAAAATTGTATTTCGAATAACTTTTTTTTTTCCTTTTTAGAAGGTAAGATTTTATTTAGTTATTTAGTAATATTAGTTATTAATTAATTTATCTCAAATTAAATTAATTGGAAATATTATTTATTTTGCAGCTTATTCATATATTTTTGTGACGATGCGATTTTTGCTTTGTTTAATTTTATTTAGTGTAAATATAACGATCTACATTTTTAAAGATAAAGTTCACTATTCGATTCTCATAAGGAATATTCCTATTTTAAGACAAATTGAGATTTAGAACAGTATTCTATTTTTTTTTTCTTATATTTAGAGTAAGTATAAATTTTATTGAAATTGTAAAAAGTATATTTATTGAAAAAAAGTATTTTATTTTTATATAACTTGCTACATATATTTTACTATTTGATTGTTCCATGTAATATGTTTATGCTCTAATAGCATTTATATTGTAAGCAGCAGCTATGCATTTTCAGTAACTGCTTTTTTTTTAAGGGTAGGCTCAATTTTTTTTTTTTAATATTATTTCCAAGGGTTTATATTTATCTGCTTCACAATATATACCTGCTCGTATATATCTATATGGTACAACCATATTTTTGAATATATGTATTTAGATATATAGATGTAAACATACTTATATTTAAATAAAGAAATATACAATTAGCAATCTGACCAATATGTTCTACTCATATTTATTGTGCCGATTTTTTCAGCAAATTATACTTTTTTTCATCTTCTTCCATTTGATTTTTAGTCAGTTGTTCTAAGATTTCAATTTTTTTCCACTTCACTGAATTTTATGCATTTTTTCCCACATTTCTGAGGTCCTGATTCCTAGAATACCTATTATTCCAAATGTACTGCCTTTTAAGTTTAGACGCTTGCAATTTCCAGTTATGGTTGCCTTTGCTATGATAATTAATAAATCTCAGGGTCAAACATTGCAAGTAGTTGGTGTGCATCTTGAGTCCCCCTGTTTCTCGCATGGGCAACTCTATGTAGCATGCTCCCGTGTTTCCAGCGCAAGATATTTATTTGTCTCTAGTTTTACCTTTAGCAAGACGCGCAATATTGTTTATAATAGTGCTTTGATCAATATTTTGACAATTTTTGAAGATAATTCTTCGAATATATTTTGTCAATATTTTGTTCATAATTATTGCTCTACTATAGTTTCATCAATGAAGCTTTTTTACTTTATTCCGTTTTCCCCCCATTTAATTCATTTGCATAACTCTATTCTAGAGAATTGTTATTTTATGGTGTCAACATTTCTGGTTCAATTCAAGTTTTTGTTAGCCTGCAACACACCTTATGATAGCTCATTGCATTTATCAGGATAACTTTGCTGTTTTGAATTTTACACCATTAGTATTTTTATGACTCTGCAATATTGAACAGAAAGTTAATTCTGCATACTCATAATATATACACAATTGTATTATAATTGTTTCTATACAATTCTTCATTCCGTATTTTTTTTTTTTATTATATAAGTTTGCAGAATTTATAAAAAATTTGGTTTGGGTTATGTACATTAAAAATTTGTAAAAAAAATAAGGGTCAAAGTTTTACAAAAAAAAAAAAAAAATTGGAACACCATTTCTCTCCCATTTAATTTAATAAACGCTTCATGTATGATTTTTAGAATTGCATTATTTTTAGGCATATTATTTTTAAAAAATTATGTTAGCAAGACATGGAATTTTGTTACGTTAATGTACTATTGCATATTTTACATGATGTTTGCTTTTAGAATAAATTTATTCAAATCAAGATAGCTTTTTTTTCATGCTTTTAAAAGTAAAGATTATATTTTTAATGTTTCATAATACTTTTCAAATTAAAGTCTTTGGAAATAATATTGCTTTTTTACCCATCCTGCAGGTCGACATTACACTGCAACATGCTGTCATAACTCTGGCTTTTGGCATTGATATTTATATATTGTGAAAGTACTGTTTGCTACCTTAAGCTCTGGAGAGATTATAATGAATCTACAGATCCATCATGTCGAAATCACACCTTAGTAAAAAAGAACGCATGTAGCTGGTAGCAAAATTTGTGTCCTGCGTGAAGCTCAATTTTTTAAAAAGTTTTTTAATTGTTGGCCTTATTTTCACCTGTTACTGACCCATAACGCTGATCCATTAAGGCTTAATTAATAACCCATTTCAATTTTACCTTTATTTAAGGTCTTGGAAATATATATATACTTTTTTAGGTAAAAGAAATTGAGGTATATTTTGGAATATAAATAAGAATCACAAGGAAGCAATCCCAAATCCAAATAAACAAATTTACATAAACATAATTCGTATATTTTTATTTGGTCTTGCTTTTTTGGTACTTTTAAAATTGTCTTTGACTATTTGAAAATGATGCATATTTCCTATTCATTCATATACCATTTTAAAAAGTACATTCTTTTGTAAAAATATCCAATTTTCCACACTTTTCTAAAACTGCTACCAATAACCTAATAAAAAAGCCATCCAAGTCCGGGTATTTCAGTATTGCAGATATATTACATTTATAAAAGTTACTTAACTATTTAAAGATGTAAGTGCCAGATTAGGTGCCCTTTAAAATGTTTAATCTGACTGTTTCTTCTTGAAGAGCCGAGAGTGAGGTGGAGAAAGTGAAATTTTCATGTTGCGAGGACCATTTTCCTTAATTCACACTAATCATTAGATTTTTTTTTTTTCATTTTTTAGATACCAAAGCCCAGTTTGGTTAATTGCACTCACTGGAAGGGTTGGACTTTATCAAGAATCAGGGGCCATTGGGGCTATATTATTTTCAGAACATAGTGCCCAAATTCGATGATCCCGGGTCGTGGTTTTTAAAAATCAACAGTTTAGATCACTCCTCCAAAACTGCACTCTATTCATTAGATGTGTTTGTGAAATTGATCTTATATTTCAGATTTTTTTTTCCATCATTTTCAATTTTGCTATTTGCAGTTTATCTCCTCGTGCTGAAGGAAAAAATCCATTACTATTAGTTTAAAACAGTTGGGGGCTCTATTAATTCTTGAGTAAACCCCACTCGAACAATACCCGGCTAGTATATATATAAATAATAATATATAAATTAAAATACATTAGAAAAGTTATTAATTATTAAACTTTCTTAAGCGCATTTTTAATCGTAAGAAAAAGGTTATTAAAAAGAGGTCTGCTTTAATGCTTGGTATTTAAGATTTAGAATACATTTATAATTTAAATATTTTTATTCAATTAAGATTATAATTACACAAGCATAACATTTAAATATATATATATCCTGCCTAACCATTCTCTATACTATCTAACTAACATTAAACGATCTATTTACAGCCTTTTTGGTCACTGGTCCAATATATTTATTTTCACAGACCAAATTATAAGATAAATTCAAAGATGAAAAATATGCAAAATAAATGAACAATTATATACATCATTTTATATTTATTTAAAACAAATGAACAATATATATACATCATTTTATATTTATCTAAAACAAATGAACAACTATATACATCAATTCCCCCTTCTTAGGCTTGGCCCCCCCTTATTTATTTATTTACTCTCCATATCTCTGCGGACATCTGCGCTCCCTCTGAGGATACCTGGGGGTTGTAATACTTTTCTCCTCCGAGATTGGAGTTGGCACACGTTCAGCCTCATTCATAATAGTGGGATGTGATTTACCAGGCAACATTTTTCTAATGTAGTTTTGATGAACCTTTTTTATACTGTCACCTTGTTTTATTAAATAAACATTCCTTCCTAGTATTTTAATTATCTTTCCTGTATACCAAGAGGGATGCCCATTAGTAATCCACCTAAACTTCACAGTCTCATCCACTTTAAATTTACTGTTAACATATTGACTATTGAATTTGGAGGCTTTTACATCAAGATGGCATTTGATACCTTTAATAGGGTCAGATTTGCATTCAAAAATGGACTCGTAATCATTTAAAAGTGAATCTATACTAAAAGAGTCCAATTTATGCAAATAATTGAATGAGATATTGAAAAGATTAAGGAAATCTCTTCCTAAGAGAAATTTAGAACAATTTAAATTAGTTATTAGTATTTCAATGGTTCTAGAAACATTTCTTAATTTTATATCAAATTTAGCCTTGCCCAAAATAGGTATTTTAGAGCCACTATAGCCGGTCAAGACTGTATTACATTTATTTAATTTAACATTTTTGAAATATTTAAAGTACTCATATTTAGTTAATGTAGTAATGGCTGCTCCAGTATCAATTTCAGCCAACAATTTAATATTATTTACATATACTGTTTCAGTCAAAGGAGGATGTAAATTTATATTATTCAATGATAAATTATTTTGAGATCCCGAAGGATTATTATCATTAGCATGCTTTTTAAATTTATTAAAAGTATTTCTAGGATTTCTGGGCAATTTACGGGCAGAACTATCTTTTTTATAACATATAGTAGAAATATGCCCTACTCTACCACAAACTCTACAATTAGCTGATTTAAAAAAACAATTATAGTGTAGATGGTTGTTCTTACCACAGTGTTTGCAGGGATTATTGATGGCATGAAGATGCTGTGGGGACAGATGGGCATCTTCGGATCTCTTGAGGTTGTGTAGGTCATTATCTGCAGACTCCGCAGACAGCGCGATGTCTAACGCTCCCTCAAAAGTCAATCCTTCTTCCTGTAGTAGCTTCTTTTGGGTTGGTGTATCAATGATGCCCGCCACAAATCTGTCTCGCAGGGATTCTTGCAGAACATCTCCAAAGTTACACCTTTGAGCCTGTTCCTTAAGGCGTATTATGTATTTAGATATTGTTTCGCCTGATTTCTGATCCATTTTCTGGAATACAAATCTTTCATATATTATATTGATCTTAGGATTGAAATGTTTTAATAAGATCCTGCGCAATTTGTCAAAGGGAACTTGATCAACTTCTTCCGGAAAAACTAAGTTTCGCAAGATCCCGAAATATTTAGGGCCGATGCTTGAAATAAGAAATGGCGTCTTAAAGTCTTCTTTTGTTTTAGAAATTAGCATGAATTGCTTCAATCGATAAATATAATTTTCAACATTCTCTAGATTTTCGTCGAATCTTTCAAACATACTTGAAGACATTTTTAAAGTATAATTTCTTTTCACTATTTAAATTCTTTTTTCTTTACAAAATTTGCTTTTCCTCATCGCCAGTTGTTTTAATTTTTGGTATTTAAGATTTAGAATACATTTATAATTTAAATATTTTTATTCAATTAAGATTATAATTACACAAGCATAACATTTAAATATATATATATCCTGCCTAACCATTCTCTATACTATCTAACTAACATTAAACGATCTATTTACAGCCTTTTTGGTCACTGGTCCAATATATTTATTTTCACAGACCAAATTATAAGATAAATTCAAAGATGAAAAATATGCAAAATAAATGAACAATTATATACATCATTTTATATTTATTTAAAACAAATGAACAATATATATACATCATTTTATATTTATCTAAAACAAATGAACAACTATATACATCAAGGTCGTTATTTTCAATTCTGATAGGGAGGTCTAATTGAGTAGAGAAGTAAAAAAATAGTTAATAATTTTCGTTATAGAAATATTGAAAATTTTTTCATTGAACATAACTTGGGGGTGAACCAATTTATCCAGGTTGTTCAATATTCATGGATCTATCCCATCTTATAATTACTGTGAGGCTGAAATCGATGTCCACTAAAGGTTTATTGAAGACAATTTGTCTTTGAGATGTTTTCAATCTATAATTTGGAACTGAATTTTGGGATGGAGTATATAATATTTTCGTTTATATTTAATATTTTCAACTTAAAGTGTTTTTTTAAATATTATATAAATTTAATATTGAATATTTATATTTTTCTTTATATTATATTTAAAGTAAACGAAAAAATTGCGCTACAAATTTTAAAATGAAAATACAACCTTTCGCAATGAGTTTCTTTTATCTTCTTATTTTTATTATGTATTATGTATTATGTGATGTAGTTTTTAATTCTTTTATTTTCATACAGAAAAGTCATATTAAGTTTAAAATAATATAATTCACATTGGATAAGTCTATATAGAGTTAAGTAGAAAAATAAATCTGTGTGATTTAATAAAATAAAAGGATACTCCTTATTCCAAAACTTAATTTCGCTAATGGCCCAATTAGAAATGTCCCAAAAAGTTAGACTTATATCTCATTTTATTAATAATAAAAGAAACTCATTGCGAAAGGTTGTATTTTTATTTTAAAATATTATATCTAAAAATATTTAAAAAGGCATCTCCTGACCACGAGCACATGTGCTTTTTAGATGGCAGAGCGCCATCTAGTGGAGCAAAAATAAACTAAACGTTTATTTAGCTTGCTCCGTGATATTTGGCCAACCCAATTTCTTGATTTATCAAGAAAAGTCATCCACGAACGCGTTTCGCGCTGTTGGCGCTCGTCAGCGTGGAGAAGGCTGTAACCACTGCGACCAAAAAAGAAAAAAAGAAAAAGATAAATAAAGAAATTGGGTTGGCCAAATATCGCGGAGCAAGCTAAATAAACGTTTAGTTTATTTTTGCTCCACTAGATGGCGCTCTGCTTATCTTTATTTTTTCTATTGTTTTTTCATTTAAAAATATATATCATAGCGCTCGGTTTGAAATTGTAAAAGTAAGATATATTTGATGTAAAGGCATCTCTGATCGTGTCACCGAATGTTGTCGATAACTCACTGTTATCTATTGGAAAATATCAACTATATAAAACTTTTCTTTTTTTTTTCAGATATAATTAGCCTATATATCTATCTCTTGATTTTAAAATAAACAAGTCACCGTGAAGTACCGCTTCAGGATATTGGTCTCAATTAGCGTGATGTAGTTTTTAATTATTTTATATTTATACAGAAAAGTCATATTAAGTTTAAAATAATATAATTCACATTGGATATGTCTATATAGAGTTAAGTAGAAAAATAAATATGTGTGATTTAATAAAATAAAAGGATACTCCTTATTCCAAAACCTTATTTCGCTAATGGCCCAATTAGAAATGTCTCAAAAAGTTAGACTTATATCTCATTTCTAGGTTCAAAAATCTTGTTATTGATTCTACAGACTGTATCTTGAGATTTTATTCGTTCGTTCTGGAATATTTATTTGCTATGCTTGTTTCTTTTTTTTTTTTTTGGTAACGTATGGACCGTAATTGTAAAATTGTAAAATGGTGTAAATTTGTCACCGATTTCATCCGAATTTACTTATTTGAGGACATTTTTTATCAACCATCGAAATTTTATTTTCCCACTATTATAGAGACGTTTGTATTTTTAAAATTTTGATAGTTGTGGTATAGAAAAATAGAATAATTATTTTTCGTAAAATATACAATTTCAATTTTTCAACAAATCGGAAATCACACTGGAAAATATGGAATGGATAAAGAAATGATCCAGATCAGTGCTATTGCAGAAAAGATTGCAGCAGCAAACGGGGATCAAAAGCCCAAACTCTCAGGACCACCTACACCAGTTTGTCAGGCCTAGATTAGAATATGCCTCTCCAATCTGGAGCTACGTTTCAATCTCAGCCAAAGAAATACGGACCTAAATCTAAGTTAAAGCCACAAAACTAATCATAGGCGCATTCTCCTCAACAAACAACTCAAAATCAGAAAAGAAAAGTATCATTCAAGATCTGGAAGAAAAAAGACAACTCTCAGCCATAAAATTCACTAATAAAATCAGAAGATGCAATAAAAATCACATCTCACAGCAAAACTTAAGTCAAGGAACAATAAAAATATGCTACATCGCTCCTCACCACTACATTAAGACAAAGAGATAAGAGGTCGAATCGGTTTAGAGCACCCAAACGCAACCTACTATGAACAGCCGGAAACGACATCAATTTTGCCCCCAAATACCACCATATCCCTAAATCTCATCGAACCATGCAAAAAGAAAGACCCACCCAAAAACCTAAAAGAAAAATCTTTAAGAACAATAAACGTATTGAAAAAGATCACGCTATAGCCTACACGGATGGCTCCTCTGATGAAACTTCAAACAATGGAGGAGGAGGCATAGTACCACTATTACCAGATCATACCGAAATAACCAGAAATATTAGTACAGGAAAAATATCTTCAAACTATACTGCTGAATTATTGGCCATCAAAGAAAGTCCGAAGCTCTATATTTCTTCAGAAGAAAATTAAAACCGAAAAATTATTATCTTAACAGACTCTAAATCATCCCTATAGGCAATAGAGAACGGAAAAAATGGCCTAACCCATAAAATACATAAAATCCTAAGCCGACTTGACAAATGGGCAAAAGATATACCATGTAATGTATATCAGCCCATGTTTAAATAGAGAGAAATGAACAGGCTGATGGCCTAGCGAAGTAATGACGAAAACAGGCACCAAAAAGCAATTCAATAACATTGAAAGACGCAAAAAAAAAATCATTACAATAACCAAAATATCCAAGCCCATATGCAACTTCAACATTAAGAGAGAATTAACAACAGCAATATCAATAATCAGAACAGGACATTTTAAAGGAATGAAGATAAACCCAGATATGACTAGATCAGAAACAGGAACTGCAATAACTGTTACAACACCCAACCCACTCCAGACCATATATACAATTGTCCGGCCATCCTTTCAACCCTCTATATGGCACATATCAATCCAGAGGAGAGCATCTATACGGACAAGGCACCTCAGTTGGTCGGTATTGTAATCAGGGTGCATGGGCCGATCTGATCTGCTCCATGGACAAGTCACCACCACTATCGATCTGGTCGTCCTCGACAATAGCTGTGGCACGAGTTAAAGCGGACGGAGAGAGTGAGTGTCCACCAGATGATGATCACTGTGGTTATTTGTGAAAGTGCGGCAGAACCAGATGGTCGAAGTACATCGAAGTTGGAGCGAGCGACAATGCTAGCAGGATTGAGAGATCTATGGATGTCCGACGAAGTGTCTGTGACGCAGAGGTTGCGCGGGGTGTGTCCGAGAAATATTTAACATGAATGATTAGCCAGCAGAAGAACGTTTTTGTTAGAAAATATTCATTTAGAAAAAAATAAAATCATAATTCAAATTCGAAAATAAAATATTTTACAATTAACAATTTCACTTAATATAAACAATGGTTAACTTCACTTTAGAAGATTTATTTTTTAAATGCCTGATTAAACAAATATAAAAAGGTTTCACACATACCAAACAGTATAATCATTCAATTAAAATAAAACTATATTGATAAAATTCTAATTAAAAGTATATATGAGAAAACAATAGAAAAATAAAAGATAAGTGGGTCAGGTGTTGATATTAAAAATAAAGAAGGCATCTCCTGACCACGAGCACATGTGCTTTTAGATGGCAGAGCGCCATCTAGTGGAGCAAGAATAAACTAAACGTTTATTTAGCTTGCTCCGTGATATTTGGCCAACCCAATTTCTTGATAAATCAAGAAAAGCCATCCACGAACGCGTTTCGCGCTGTTGGCGCTCGTCAGCGTGGAGTAGGCTGTAACCACTGCATCCAAAAATATTTTTTGGACCCAATGGCTTCTTGAGAAATCAAGAAATGGGTATTTAAGGCCAAATTTGCGTAAAGACGCTTAACACATGAGAAACAATAGAAAAAAAATAAAAGATAAGTGGGTCAGGTGTTGATATTAAAAATAAAGAAGGCATCTTCTGACCACGAGCACATGTGCTTTTTAGATGGCGCTCTGTGGATTAAAGAATGCTGCTCATCAGAGTAAAGATCCTACAATCCAAAGAGTGAAAAGTTATGTTCAAGATTACTGGCTGGATAAAAGTAAACTTTCCCAAAAGGAAGTAGTATTTTGGCACGTACGGAATGACCCCATAATTATAAATAACCTTCTGATGAAAGGAAGCAGATATGTGGTCCCAGGATCTTTAAGATCCGAGATACTTAGCCGCATACATGAGGGTCATCAAGGAGTTACTAAATGCAGAAGAAGAATGCGAGAATGTGTTTAAAGGCCAAAGTCCTACAAAGACGTTGAACAGATGGTTCTAAACTGTAGTGAATGCATCAAAGAAAGCAGTTTAAGGAAAGAACCAATTATCATAACTGACTTCCCATGTAGACCATGGAAGGAGGTTGCGATGGATCTTTGCCAATTTGAGGAAAACACTTTTTGGTATTAACTAATTACTATTCTCGTTACCCAGAATTTAGTAGATTGGAAAATTTATCAGCAGAAACTGTGATCTTGCATACCAAGTCTATTTTCGCATGACATGGAATACCAAAACTTGTAAGGACGGAAAATGGTTCACAATTTAAAACTATTTGTTCCAGAATTTTGAAAAAAGGTACGGATTTGGACACATCACGAGCAGCCCTAAATACCCCCAGAGTAATGGATTGGCAGAAAGTGCTGTGAAGATAATAAAGGCAAGATTGAAAATATCACGGGATCCTTATCTAGGACTTCTAGCTTACAGAACTTTGGAAAATAGATTCAGTCCATCTGAATTGCTGATGGGAAGAAAATTAAGAACTGATCTTCCTACTCATCCTTACCTTCTTAAGGCTACTCTGGTCAACCAAGGACTTCTTAATCAAAAGGAACATAAATACAGAGAAAGGGAAAGAAGAAGATACAACATTCATTGGAAAGTTCGAAGTCAGAAAGAGTTTGATGTAGAAGATCGAGTGTGGGTCAGAGATCTAAAAGTTCCTGGAACTATCATAAGGCAGAGCAGACCAGCCGAGATCCTACTTAGTAAAGTCTACAAAAGGACAATTGAGAAGAAGCAAAATTCAATTGGCTGCGAATTATAAACATAAGGTTTCCAGAGAATGCAAAGAAAATATCCCGGAGGTAACCCAAGTGGATCTACCTGAGTCTTCATAACAAGACCCTTGAGGTGGAACTCCAACAAGATTCTCAAGGACTGCAGAGGGAAGGTGGAACTTCAAGGCCCTACATTACAAAGACTGGCAGAGTGGTGAAACCGCCCGTGACACTAACCCTTCAGCTTAAGGGGGAGGTGTTATATAATGTGTATAAGCTTTAATATTATGATCCATTTCTATGTATAAGTATTGAGACATACTCTGTGAGTGTAATTCAAATTTCAAATTAAATTATCTTTTAAATATATAATGCTCATAAAATATATTTTATTAAAATTATATAAATTAACATTAATATAATATTATTTGTTGTCATATTAATATAATAAAATATTTATACATCATTCTAAATATAAATCATAAATCATATAAAATGTAAATATTTATCTATAATATATCAAACACATATATCTAACATTTTATAATCTAGAAATGATATTTGACCACACACACAGATACAAAAAGAACTTCAACATGTAGTATACAACAATGTAACCCCTTCTGATAATTTTTATTAAATGAATGTAATTAAAAGTTGATTTTACAATTAATAATTTGTTATCTGACTCCGCCTAGAAATCCATGCCGCCCACAATGTTATTATTATTTTTTTGTTGTTGTTAAAAAAAAAAAACAATGTGATGCTTCCTGTAAAAGTTAGGTAATAAATATAACTAATAATTATATTTGGCTCATTTATTAATAAATGATTAGTAGCAAAAGGGGGAGGCCAAAAATAATACAATAAGACGCCGCATCTTTTATATGATGAAAATTTTATTATGAGGATTCAATTTGAAATAATATATAGCAGGATTATCTTTTGAATTATGCTTTTTCAGTTAGAAAGGTTTTATAGGTTTATTTTATTTTAAAAATTGATACATACGATTTTAGTTAAGTGAAAATAGTTTATTAAAAATAAAGGAAAAAAACAAAAGAAACAACTTATACCTGAGAGTTATTTACATTCTTAATTTTACAGCAATGTGATAAGATATATATTTTTAAACATTTAAAATAAATAATTATTGATTAATATTTTATAAAATATTAAAGTCTAAAATTGAATTTATATATTTAATAATTTCTAATATACGAATTTATACAGGGTGATCCAAAAGTCCCGCACAACTTTAAAAATTAATAACTCCGGGATTATTTGCGCTAGAGCAATGCGGTAACCACCATTGTGTTTAAGATGCAATGGGATTTTTATGGCAAATAATGAAAAATTCGAAATTGATATCAGTTACAATTTTATTCGCTAGATGGCGATCTACCAGAATCAGAGATTCAGCGGCCAAATTGTTTGATAAATTGAAAAATATAACCGATCGACATGTATTTTTCCTTTTTGAAAACCAGGAAAGACCCTGATAATATCAAATGATAAATTAAAAAAACACCATTTCGCCAAAGGTTGACGATTTTTAAATACAATCTGAGTTATGTAAAATAGGTATATGCGAATTAAAACATGTATAAAAAAAATTGATATTTTTGATGCAGTTTGCTGGAATCCTCTCAGCTATTTAAATTTCGAAGATAATAAATTTCTAATTTTTTTAATTCAACTCTCTCTCAGTATCGATTATATTTATTTTAATTCATTTGAGAAATATTTATCTATCTCTGATGATTTATTTTACTCTGGAATGCCGTTGTTGTTTTTGTCGTGTCCAATAAAGAGCCTCAGATATCTACATGCATCTCTATCACAGCAGCAGCAGCAATGTCCACTATCTTGGATGTATAAAGCTGCTGCTCTGGGTCTATGTCAATTTTCCGCAAGGCTGCGGGCATGAGAATATGTGGTTAGTTGTTAGTTCCACACCAAGACAGATGTTGCATGTTCTATAGGTTCTTGTGCCATCTGGATGTATTATCATTCCTTTATAATGTTTTGTTCTAAGTCTTGTTATAGTTGTGTCATTTTTCTCTCTGAGTTTTTTCACATATTTGATCTTTCTTATTTTTTGTTTAATTATCTTGTATTTTACAAAGGCATTAGCGCCAAATAATTACATTTGTTCTTTCCTTTGGCAAACCATTTGGATTCCTTTACCAATTCAACTGCCATATCATTACCCCCGATCCCAACATGGGCAGGAATCCATTGTAGAATGCAGTTATTCTCCAATTATTCCAATTGAGTAAGTAACGAGTGTATTTTCTGTGTGATTATAGAAGTGCCCTTCTGAATTGCTTCTAGAGCGAATATGGAGTCACTGTATATTAAAATTCCTTCTGCTTGATGCAGGGATGGTTGGTTAAGGCACAAATCAAGAGCTTTACAGATAGCTGTCAGTTCGCAAGTGAAGTTTGACGATATCTTTCCTTCTCCTTCTTTGATTTTGATGTGTTTTCTATTTTGCAGTATTATGTTAATTCCGGCCCTTCCATCTGTCTGATGATCCATCTGTATATGCTGTTAAATAATTTCTCTGATTGCATAAACCAATTGTGTCAAGTCCTTTCTTTTTAAGTATGTTTTTGTTCTCTTTTTTTATTGCAGGGTTCATTCATGTTAAGATTGATGATTACATTTGATGGCAATGGGGTAGGAAATATTGGTTCTTATTAAATTTGAAATTCATTATGTTTCATATTTATGCCCTTTCTAATATTGTTGTCGTACTGAGTGTGTTGAAGATCTTTTGAGTCTTTTTTTTTTTGTGTCCAGTTTAAATAGGTTCTATGGAATATGTGTTCGGTTTCTTTACTTTTTAAGCTATTGGTGAATTTTATTGTTTTTAATTGTCTTCTGATTTCGAGTAGGTCTAGACCACACTCTCTCTGAATTTTCTCTTTGTTGGTGGATGAAACAGCACCAGCGATTATTTTGGCCGCTTTTGCTTGAACACTGTATAGTCTTCCTTTTAGTGATGAACTTGAGGGAGCACAGACGAGTGTTGCATATTCCATTATCGGCCTTATTAAGGTGATATATGTTTTTCTGAGAATTCTGGGTTTGCTCCCCAATTTGTTCCACATAGCCTCCTCAGAATGTTTAGGTTTCTGGTAGGTTTGAGGTGCTAATTATGTGTTCTGTAAATCACAATTCCTCATCAAGTATCACACCTAGGTATTTTGGAGACTCAATTTATCATTTATTTGGTTGTTTATGCTTATTTTGGGGTTATATTTATGCCCTTTTTTCCTGTCAGTGGAGAATATGTATAGGCTTGTTTTTATTGGGTTTATTATCATTTTGAATTTCATTGCCCACTTCTCCAGTGCTCTCATTGATGTGTTCAGTATTTTTCTGATATTTTATACTGCTATTTGTGTGCCATATAGCTATATAATCTGCAAAACAGGCAACTTTTGTGTCTTCAGTGAGGTAAGAATGGATGTCGTTAAGGTTGTGTCGTAATTAGACGTACAACAACTCAAACTTGACCATGACTCTTATTTTAGCTCTTATTCTTTTCGTTTGGCCAACAATTAATGTCCAATTTATATACACATATATTCTTACATAATGACTCTTTAAAGAGTGCAAATAATCTTCATTTATTTACATACACAACACATCTCCCCCCTTAATAATACTCCAGTCGGTCTAGGGGTTTCCTAGCTCTCTGAGGTCTAGGACTGCGGACGGGCACTTGCACAGCGGCAGTCTCCGGTTTAGGACTGCAGGAGGGCACTTGCACAGCAGCAGACCCCGTTCTAGGAGTGCAAGAGGGCACGTGCACAGCAGCAGTCTCCTCCTTGTTTCCTGATGTAACCTCTGAAACCTCCTCTTTACTTTCTTTCTGACTTCTATCTACAGGCTTCTCTCCTGACGTTCGAGAAGGTATCACAATTCTTGTCTCCACTTGTTTCTTTCTCACAGGTCGCGATTAATTGATATGCCTCTTATACACTATCCTTCGCAACTTATAAGGTAGTGATAACAGCTCAATAATTTCAAAATTGTACCTTTTTTCCATTTAGGTCCAGTTGCATAGTTGCGGAAATAAACCTCGCAACCTGTCGTAAACTGCTTCGGCCTTCTTACGGCCTCATGAAATACCTCTCGCGAATTTCCTATCTTGGAATCAAATTCGAGAATATTGATCTCAAACTTCTCTTCATTAGCAGTTCCGCGGGAGAATTCCTTTATTACAGTTTGAGGTTTGAGGAGTTTTGCTCTATGAGCAAATAGGAATCTTTGTAGATTCGTCTCTAAATAATCCTTCCCATAAATTTTTCTCAAAAGGTTTTTTAGCTCTCTTACATATCTTTCAGCTAAACCATTTGTACTAGGATTATACGGTTTGGTCTTAGTGTGCTGTATACCATTCTCTTTGGTAAATTGCTCGAATTCACCGGAGACAAACTGTCTTCCGTTATCTGTAACCAAAAATTCGGGCAATACAAATCTGGCGAAAATTTCTCCAAGATGACTTATAATCGTTTTGCTGGTAAAATCTTTGAAGATGAAAATTCTATCCACTTTGAGTATGCGTCTACGAAAACCAAAAACATTCTTCCCATGAACGGACCCACTAGATCAAGATGAAGTCGATGCCACTGTTTTTCGGGCCAAGTCCATTCCGAGATGGTAGCCGGGGGCATGCTTGCCGATTCTTGGCATACTCTACATTCTTTAGTTAACTCTTCGATGTTACTTTCTATGCCTGACCACCAGAAAATACCGTCTGGCAATCATCTTCATTTTAACAATCCCCATGTGCATTTCATGCAAGTCTTTTAAAATTAGAGATATTAATTTTTGGGGAATTACCACTCTTTCACGCCATTTAAAACAAACTCCAAACTTAATTCCTCATTGATCTCATAATAAGGAGCTAGTAGGTTTTCCCTCGGAACCCTTGTGAATTTCCACACACACAGTTGCCTTCTCTAACATTCCTTAATACTATAGACAGTATTTTATCTCGGGGCGTCTCATATGCCACCTCCCTAAAATAGAACGGTATCTCATTCAACTTCCTGAGAAGAAGTACCTGGTCTTCATCAAGAGACTCCCTGACACTCCATTCTAAAGGAAGACGTGACAATGCGTCAACATTGGAATTATCACTACTTTTTCGAAATTCCACAGTATAATTAAATGCAGCTAATTTTAAGGACAATCTTTTAATTCTGGATGCTGCACATATGGAAATTGGTTTCTGAGGTGAAAATATATGAATTAAGAGTCGGTTGTCTGTGACCAATACCAATTTTCTTCCCAGTTAGTATTGTCTGAATTTCTCAACGCCATAAGTTATGCTCAACGCTTCGTTTTCTATTTGAAAGTACCGTTTTTCCGCTTCAGATAATGTTCTAGAAGCAGAAGCTATAGGGCATTCTTCCTTTCTATCATTTCTATGACTCATAATTACGCCTAGTCCATAGCTCGATGCGTCACAAGCCAGAACCAATTCTTTGTTTGCATCGTAATGTGTGACAAAACAGACTTATCAGTTAATAATGATTTACATTTTAAAAATATCATTCGATGTTCTTTCGTCCAATTCCATCTACAATTTTATTCAAAAGTTGATAGAATGACGCTAAAATGTTTGCTATATTCTTTATGAATCTAGAATAATAAATTAAGAGTACTATGAAAAATCTCAATTGCGAAACATATTTTAGGTTCAGGCGTCTCTATCACTGCTTTAATTTTATTCACTAAGGAATGCAGTCCATAGTTATCAATTTAAAACCCTAAATATTCCACTAAATCCCTTTTAAATTTACATTAATCTCTGTTTAACTTTAAACCTTTTCTAACAATCTTCTAAACACTAGATCCAACTTTTGTTTATGATCTTCAAAGTCTTTTCCTGCAACCAAAATATCATCTATGTAACAGGCCACACCTGGCAAAGCAGCAAATAGACCTTCAAAAATCTTCTGAAATTTATTTGGTGTTACCGCTACACCATATGGTAGTCTTTTATAAGAAAACAACACCTTTGTTGTGTTTATATTAAAAACAGCTTTGGCTTCTTCCGCTAACATTACTTGTAAGTAAGCCTGTGATAGGTCTAGAGTCGAAAGTACGGTACTTGTAAATAATTTTGAAGAGATTTCATCGATCGATGGAAGGGGATACCTATCTAATCCTATTGCTTTAGTAGATGTACATCTAAAATCACCACTTATCCTTACACTACCATCCTTTTTTAATACCGGTACTATTGGAGCGGCCCAATTTGCATGAACTATAGGTTCTAAAATGCCAATATTCACTAAACGAAATATTTTATTCTATACTTTGTTTTTTAAAGAGAAAGGTAAACTTCTGGCTTTACAAAACACAGGAGTCACTTTTTTTTTATTATTTAAAATTTATTCTAACAGCTTTTAGACAGCCCAAATCTTTGTTAAACAAATCTGCATACCTATCCATCAAACTATTTCTATTAGATTCATTATTTAAAATTTTAAGGCTAAACAACCTAGAATAATCAAGTTTTAACTGTTTAAACCATTCTCTTCCTAATACTCGTAAAATACCTGGAGTCTTTCATTTACAACTTTTAATCGTAAATATTGTTTGGCTTCTTTTACAAAAACATTTATTTGACCTATAATCTCTATTGATTTACCACAAAAGGATTTTAATCTCAAATTTGTTGGAAATAATTTTTACCTCGCCAATACTTCTTATAAATATATTTAGGTATTAACGTATCTGGACTTCCTGTATCTATTGTAAAGCACAAAGAATAATCATCTACTGTTAAATTTATTGTGGCATCAGTTTCGCCCTGTACAGAATATATAGAGTTCTCTTATACAAATTTACAACTCCACATTTTTTACTAGCTTTGCAGACCCTACTTAAATAACCCCGTTTATTACATTTTAAAATAAGTCTTTGTTCTATGAGGTAAAACAGATGCCACGTGTGAATGTCTTTCACCACATCTATAACACACTATTTTGCTTTTGCCACTTTGTCTGAAAGCCCTATGCTGCGCCGTACTATTATTGTACTCACCCTTTTTATCCTTTCCATTCACAGGGGATATCTTGGCCACTAATTTATCTTGTAATTCTCTTGTATTTATCTCCGCCAATTCGAACGAGATCGCCACTGCAAAAACTTTATCCAGAGTGACATCGTCGTCCTCTTGTAGTAGCTTCTTTTGCAGGATTTCCGACTTGATTCCAGCCACAAAACGGTCTCGCAACTTGGTTCCCAGCATATCGTCGAAATTACAATTTATTGCTAAATGTTTCAATTCTCTAAGATATTCCGAAATTGATTCTCCTTCCTGTTGAAATTTCTTCAAAAATCTGCATCGCTGTGGTATCACTTTCTTCTTTGGATCCAAATGCAGCTAAATTCTTTGAATGATAGTATCATAGGGTTTATCTTTCATTAGGCCGGTAAGAAAATGTCGTTTCCCAGCTTCAAAGTTTCAGAATCTAGTACCGAGTTAAAAATCGGCACTCTACTCTCCTCCTTCAGATCATTCGCCATAAAGGGAGCCTCAAATTTGTGTACAAAAAGATCGAAGGTATCCTCCACTGGACTATAGCATTTAAAAGGTACTCTTAGCTTTGAACTTGTCATGCTGATCTTTTCTACTCCTTTTTTTCTTGATCCAGATAGTTTCAAATATGTAGTAGTTATACCTGCGTAGACGCCGTTTTCCTCAGCTTTTTACTGCCTCTGTAGATACCGCATCCTCGTCGCCACTTTTGTTGTGTCGTAATTAGACGTACAACAGCTCAAACTTGACCATGATTCTTTATTTAGCTCTTATTCTTCAAGTTTGGCCAACAACAAATGTCCAATTTATATACAAATATATTTTTACATAATGAGGCTTTAAAGAATACAAATAATCTTCATCTATTCACATACAAAACAGTTGATATATAGCGAGAAGAGTAGAGGACTGAGCACAGATCCTGAGTTACACCAGCCCATGTTCTTCGGTCCTTGGAAAATGCTCCATTGACCCGAACCTTTATCCTTCTTCCCCTTAAGAAGTCTGCAATCCAGATTAAGATTTTTTCTTTTACTCCGATGTTGTGAAGCCTTTCAAATAATTTCTCCCTCTACACTCGATCAAAATTTTTTTTTTTAAATAAAACTACAACCTTTCGCAATAAGTTTCTTTTATTATGAAGTAGAACAGTTGATCAGTTGTACAGTGTCTGGATCTATAGGCCGTTTGGCAGAAGTTTATTTTATTATTGTTAGTGAGCCAGACTATGAGCCTAGAGTGGAAATTTCATTCTGTTATTTTACAAAGTATGCCGGTAAGAGCAATTGGCCGATATCATAATAAAAGAAACTTATTGCGAAAGGTTGTAGTTTTATTTTAAAATTTGTAGCGCAATTTTTCGTTTACTTCAAACTCGATCAAAAGCTGAGGTCATATCTAGGAATATGGCCGTTGTTTTCTTTGTGGTTTTTCCTGGGAAGAATATATTATTGATTGAGAGAAGTAGAACAGTTGATCAGTTGTACAGTGTCTGGATCTATAGGCCGTTTGGCAGAAGTTTATTTTATTATTGTTAGTGAGCCAGACTATGAGCCTAGAGTGGAAATTTCATTCTGTTATTTTACAAAGTATGCCGGTAAGAGCAATTGGCTGATAGTTCTTTCATTCCTTGGCATCTTTGTTTGGTTTCAATATTGGCACTATAATTGATATCTTCCAATTCTTTGGTAGTTTACCAGTTTGCCATGAAATGTTCAGTATTCGTAGGAGTTTATTTTTAGCTTTGTTTCCAAAGTGTTTATTCATTTGACCAAAGATTAGACCATCTCCTGGTGACCTCTTGGATTTAACTTTTCTATTGATGAGTTTATCTCATTCAGTGTAAAGTCTCTCGAGTAAATATCTTGTTGATGATAATTTCCTGCTTGTTTAACTAACTTGTTTATATTATTTTTTAGAGTCCTGTCTTAATTTGTATAGCTGTGTCTGGAAGTGCTTGAAAGATATTCAGCAATTATGCTAGCCATCTGTTTGTTCGTTCCCGCTGTTCTATTCATATCGGTTAGAGTATTGGAGGATTAGTGTTGGTTTTAATTGTTTTATAACAATCTAATTATATTCCAGTGATGGCTGTCCTTTCTTGGATCCAACTTTTCGCAGAATTCTTCCCATTTTTCTCTCTTATTTGAATATCCAAATTTATTGTTATATTTTGTGACTAATTTCAATTAGTTCCTTTATGTTTTCTTCTGTTTTATTTGTTTTAAGAAGTTCATTGATATTGTCTCTCTCTGCAATCATTGCCTCGATGTTGTGGTCCTTTCAGTGTGGTTTTCACAGGTCTTTATCGATGATTTTTCAGCTTTGGAAATGTTCGAAGAGAATTTTACCAAGTTTTGTCAATCGTTCTGTGATTTAATTCTTCGTTACACAGTTCTTCAAGCTTTTCTGTGAATTTTTTCCAGTGTTATTTTATCCTGTTGGACATTCTCAATTTTGAAGTTTAGGGTTGTTAAAAATTGGTCTATTGTCACTGATTTCACTTTTAAGGATTTTCCATTGTGTTGTGGGTGCGATGTTGTAATTTATCGCTGTCATGCCTATTGCGGATTCTGTTCCTGTGGACTTGGATAGATAGGTATTCTTTTCGTTATTTAACAGTGTAAGGTAGAGGTCGGTTAGCATGTCCTCAACCTGCTGACCTTTGTTATCCTGGACAGGTGATTCCCAAGTTGGACTTTTGGCGTTTAAATCAACGAGTATGATTGTGATATCCGAAGACGCTTCACTTAATGTCTCTATCAGGCCTGTATTGATGCTAGTATTATCGAGGTGATAAACATTTAGGTTTGATATTGTTTTATCTTTGATTTCTATTGCCTGAGCTTCTGTCGTGCTTTCTGTAGGCATACTCTGATTATAGGCGATTTCATTAAATTTATTTCTAAAGTTTTATCAAAACGACAAGTCCTCCTCCAAATTTTCCTGGTCTACCTTTCGTAGTGTTGTATAACCTTTGATATTGAATCTCAGATTCTGATTCAATTTTGTCTCCTGAAGACAAGCAATATGTACATTGTTATCACGGAGAAGACAATTCAGCTCTTCAGGTTTCCTCTGGGTGCAATTTATATTGAGCTGTAATAGATTTAATTGTGCCTTCGTAGTAGATTTCCCATCAGGAGCCCGGGCTGCAGCTCCTGACGCGGCGGTTACCCCGGACGCGGTAGCATTACTGAAGATATCGGTTTTGCTCTTCATTGGGAAATGGGTGCCGTTGCCACGTTAGTCACCTTGGAAACGAACCAGAATTTGTTCAAATATTCCAAGGGTCCAGGGGCTATTCAGAATCTGCCACTGAAGCTTTACGAGCGTTTCGTTCCTTTAAAGGTATTCGAAACGGTAAAGGACCCATGAGTTGCTACTCTCTAAGACGAATGATTGAAAATTTAAGGAAACTGGATCTCTGGAAGCAAAACCTTGGAGTGGAAGACCATCAACATGCAAGTCAGTGGCTGTTACGGTTTTGCAGAATATTTAAGCTATTGAAACGTTATCCACGTATGGAGAAATAAGTGCTCAACAAGTTTCTCGACAAACGGGGATTTCGTATGGAACAGTTTGGAGAGAACACACATTTAGACTTTTTCCTAAAAAATACCCAATCAAAATTCAAAGTTTTCACGAATTAAAAGTCAGCGATTTTGAGAAGCGTCAAGAATTCGCTGCATGGGTTTTCCGGCAAATGAATATTGATGAAAACTGGCTGTCGAATCTTCTGTGGACAGATGATGCTCACTTTTCACTATAGGGAGAATTTAACATTCAAAACGCCACATTTGGGCAACGGAAAACCTTAGGAATTTTACAGAAAAACCACTTCATCAGCCCAGAGTTACAGTTTTGTGTGGGTTCACTTCTTCTTTTATTATTGGGCCATTTTTCTTTGAAAACAATCAATGCTGAAAGAAACGTTAGGTGAAGATTGTGGGATAAGTCGCCACTTTATATACCATTGGCCTCCAATATTACCAGACTTTACGCCTTACAATTTCGGTTATTGGGGTACATTAAGTCGCGTGTGTATCGATGCCGGCCTACCACATTGGTCATGTTGAAGGCTTATATCAGATGGCACGTTTTATAAATTTCAACAGATATGTTATTTAATGCTGTCCATTCTGTCATCTATCGTCTGCAGGCGGTGTTTGAGAATGAAGGGCGCCACATTGAGCAAGGCTTGTGACCTAATACAAAAGAGAAGGCAGTTACCTCATGTGTTATATAAGCTGCCAAGTATTATACTATCTACCAATATTTTGCAGCTCTTTGTTTTGGGTTATGGGAATAATAAAATCTGTCCTCACATCTTGACTCTTTTTTTTTTCTGTAAACAGTAATATTTTTTTTTTTCATTTGCTCACATCTTATATTATGTCGTGTAGGCCAAAGTGTTATAACTTCTCGAATAACACTGGTACCCACAATTTTACCCCTTATGTTTAGTCTATCGCTTTTCGTTCATTAGAAGAAATAGCATAAGGAATATTCTCTGTACCCCTCAACTCTAGTAATTTTGCGCAAAAAAATAATACAAAATGATTTTACTACCACGTTTTTCAACGCAAAAGGTCGGTTTAAAAATGATTTTTATTTGAGGGGATACATTTTTAAAATTGTGTACAATATAATAAACAATGATAACATTTGACAAGCCCATAGGATATTTGGAATAAAGTGCGACAAATATATTTTGTCACTATCCTCTATATTTCATTTGTTGGATCATGACAAATATCCAGTTAAATAGTCAAGGGTCACCAATTAGTCAAGAAACTACACATTCCTTATAGCAAGAAATCCTTTTTGGTACTGTATTAACATTTCAAAAAATCGTGTATTGATATCAGTAGCGATTTTCAAACATTCAATCTATTTCACAAAACACCATTTGAAATATAAATATTTTTTGCTACGTGTTTTAATTTGCATATACCTATTTTACATATCTCAGCTTTTATTTAAAAATCGTCAACCAATTCTTCTAACTTTTGGCGAAATGGTGTTTTATTAATTTCTCATTTGATATTATTAGGGGTCTTTCCTGGTATTCAAAAAGGAAAAATACACGTCGATCAGTTTTATTTTTCAATTTATTAAACAATTTTGCCGCTGAATATCTGATTCTGGTAGAGCGCCATCTAGCGAATAAAATTGTAACTAAAATAAATTTCGAATTTTTCATTATTTGTCATATAAGATCCCATTGCATCCTGAACACAATGGTGTTTACCGCATTGATCTAGCGCATTGAAATATTCGGGGAGTTATCAATTTTTAAAGTTGTGCGGGACTTTTGGATCACCCTGTATATATAAGAAACAAACAAAAAAAAAACATTCGCGCTTTTAAGTCCTTTTATTTTATATGTATAGATGGCGCGTTATTGCTTTGTGTTAATTTATTCCTAACTGGCCTTGTTTTTATAGTTTGCTGAAGAGCATTGCTCGAAGCAAATATTTGAATGTACTTCTACTGTCCTATAAGCTTATGTCCATAGTTTACTTGAAAACCATTTCTAAGATTCCATCCTTCAGTTTAGCATATAAAAGCGAATGATCCAATACAGTTTTAGAGCTCTGAGAAGCGGTCTGGTGGATTAAATTGGAGAAACCACTGGGAGGGTTCACCACTGATGAGCCATGCCCTCCCAATATATTTTTCATCGCAGTAAGGACAGTAGAAGTTCGTTTTATGTATAAAAATATATAAATGAAAAAAAAAATATATATATATAAAAAAACATTCGCGCTTTTAAGTCCTTTTATTTTGTATGTATAGATGGCGCGTTATTTCTTTGTGTTAAACTTATATTTTCTTTATTTCTAAAGATTAAGCCCTAAAACACAAATAAAATTAAAAAAAAAATAGAATTTGCCTATTTATTTGTGTTTAAGGCTTAATATTTAAAAATAAAGAAAAATTTAAAATATATATTTTGAATAGAATGCTCTCTATTCGGGTTTTAATAAGATTTAACTAAAACACAATATAACAGATATATAAAACAAATTTTATTAATCAAAATTATCATTTTAGACTCGAACTCAACGAATGAGAACAGAAATGGCTTTATTTAAAATATGCAAATTTCCACAAGATATGTTCAGCTGCTATTAACAAAGCCAGTTTAGCAAGCTACGATATTTCGCTCGCTGGTTATTAAATAGTTTAAAAATCGATAGTTGAAGCTCGATAAAAACTGGGTAAAATCAGCTTTAAAAAAATTGGTTGTGTGTCGATTTCTGTTTCCCATTAACAAGAAGTTTCTAACATTTCAAATTTTATATTTTTGTGAAAGGATTTCTGTGAATATTTGGCAGAATATATTATTACTTTAATATCTGGCACCATATTCCCGTATTGTTTTTCGATAGTATTTCATGATAAGTTTAAATATAAAACATTATATATATATATATATATATGAAAAAAACAATAGAAAAAAAAAAAAAGATAAGTGGGTCAGGTGTTGATATTAAAAATATATTATTATTATTTGTTATATATATAGATTTTGAATCATTATTTTAATAGGTTCTATAATATATAAAGCAATATTATAGCATATTATAAAATAATAAATTGGCATAATGTGGTGAATATTTTCGAAACACTATTCACTGTACATTATTTCTTTCAAATGTTAAAATATAACTCTGCCATCTAAAAAGCACATGTGCTCGTGGTCAGGAGTTGCCTTCTTTATTTTTACTATATATATGTCCATTCGAATATGTTACAGATTATATCACGGATTTATTCGTTATATTTTAACATTTGAGAGAAATAATGTACAGTGAATAGTGTTTCTAAAATATTCACCACATTAAGCCAATTTAATATTTTATAATATGCTATAATATTGCTTTATATATTATAGAACCTATTAAAATAATGATTCAAAATCCATATATATGTGGTACAAATAATATATATATATAAATATAACAATCTTCCTTTGGAAGAAAAGCGATCTGCTTTTAGGATTATAAAATTTTGATACTAAAAATAGCAAAAAAATTAATATGATTCTTTTATTGTTTGAATCAATATATTTATATTAAAAACAAAATTGTCAATTCCTGACCGCTCACATGAGCTTTTTAGACAGCAGAGGGCCATCTAGTGGAACAATAAATATATTGGAAGTTATTATTTGGAAGTTTACAATTTTTACTATCAACTAAAAATATTATAAAAATCTAAATGTTACCTTTTAATAATTATTAATTTCAACGGTGTAGCAAATTTAATCTCAATACTTCTCTACTTTTGTGTATTGTGCTGATATTCCTATATATCCAGTATTTATTAAGAACTACAAGTTAGGGATGTTTGAGCCAAATATGTGTACATATTGTTGCGTTGTTGGTTAACATCGAATAACTTCCGTGAGTACAAAAGATTTTTAGAACTTTATTTAAGCCTAATCAATAAAATATTTACAGAAGAGCGCAAAAATAAAACAACAATAAAATAACAGCAGTTACAAACTCACCAACTGCAGCACGATGAGGGAAAGCAGGAGCAGAACAGGAGACAGAAGTTCGTAGAAACTTCTAGTCTTCCAAGAAGTACACCAGCGTCGGCGGTAAGCAGCAGTCCGACCTCTTGAGACAGCAGCTTGCTTGGAGTACACCACGTAGCTTCGTTCTTCGACTTCCTGGCATGAGTTCCTCATTCCTATATATATCGGAGTATACTTTCCAGAACGGTCATGGTTGGTTAGCCAATCACAAAGCCGCCGGGCTTGAGCATTGCGCAATCGCTACTGATTGGCCAATCCGTTCTTCTCCGATTTTTCTACATTTTTCTAGAACGTTCTGAAACATTCTCTTCTGGAATGCCCCATTTTCTTTTTACGTAACAATATTATCTTCGTGGAACGCCCAGGTTTTACCCGAGTGGATATCAACCTGAAGTATATTTTTGAACCAAGTTGCAGCTTTGCAGGGTCATTGGCCTTGGTTTCCTCCTTTTTGGTGTTATATACGTTTTCCGATCGGGTTTCCATACTTAGAGCAAATAAAGAAAAGTAAATAAAAGTAAATTACCATTTAAATTTATTGTGCTTATTTATTCGTTGCCTTCCTCGTAGGTCGTGATTCTGAGTTTTCCCTTAGGTCCTCTCTTCCTGCAATAACCAATCAAGATATATGTACAATGACAATATTACAAAAGGAATGAAATTATAAAAAGAATAATATTCTTGCATATAATATGTTTTAAATGAATATTGAATATCATAGAATATTTTGAAAAAAATGTAGGGCGCATTAAAATTGATGCAACAAAATAGAATATAAAAAAAGTATTTCAAACTAAATAATATGGTATATTCAAAACAAAATATTCAATAATATTCCGGATTTAAAAAATGCCTATAAAAAGAAACACAATCCCTCCATTTCCTATTCAATAACACTCCGACTACGCACACATTTGGCATTAATATATATTTTAGTTTCCTTCCAATATCACACATTTAGACCCTGAACGAATCCAATGACTTATACATAGTATCGTTTTCAGATTGTAACGTACCCTATGTTATTGGAGACGAGTAGATTAGTCTTACGCGTTTGATTGAACATCTGAGATGCATTCGAAACCAACGGGAAGCCGTTAATGTTATAATACCTTGAAAAAGGTTGACGTTCAGGCAATTGGAATTTTGGTCAAATAAATTATATTTTGATCGAAAGTTTGCCTTTTTAATTAAATATATATTGATATGTGTTACGCAGACTTTGACTTTATCATCATCGGTGCTGACGTCACACACTACGCTTCAGACTTTTCTGTTTTGATTTTTCGCTCGCTTGTTTAAACAACATTTGTATCGGAACAAGTTGTTCCCTTTAAATATACAGGGTGATCCAAAAGTTCCGCACTATTTTAAAAATTAATAACTCCGCGAATATTTGCACTAGAGCAATGCGGTAAACACCATTGTGTTTAGGATGCGATGGGATTTTTTATGGCAAATAATGAAAAATTCGAAATTGATTTTAGTTACAATTTTATTCGCCAGATGGCGCTCTACCAGAATCAGAGATTCAGCGGCCAAATTGTTTGATAAATTGAAAAATATAACTGATCGACACGTATTTTTCCATTTCTGAATACCAGGAAAGAACCCTAATAATATCAAATAACAAATTAATAAAACACCACTTCGCCAAAAGTATGAAGAATTGGTTAACGATTTTCAAATACAATCAGAGATATGTAAAATAGGTAAATGCAAATTAAAACATGTAGCAAAAAGAAAATTGATATTTTAGATACGGTTTGTTTCCGAAGATAATAAATTTCTAATATTTTTAATTCAACTCTCACTCAGTATCGATTATATTTATTTTAATTCATTTAAAAAATATGTATCTATCTCTGATAATTTATTTTACTCTGGAATGCCGTTGTTGTTGTCGTGTCCAATAAAGAGCCTCAGATGTATCCATGCATCTCCATCACAGCAGCAGCAATGTCCACTATCTTGGGTGTGTAAAGCTGCTGCTCAGGGTCTATGTCAAATTTCTGCAAGGCTGCGGCCGTTGCTGGCTATGAGAATATGTGGGTAGGTGTAAGTTCCACACCAGGACAATTGTTGTATGCCCTATAGGTTCTTGTGCCACCTGGTTGTATTGTCATTCCTTTATAGTGTTTTGTTCTAAGTCTTGTTATAGTTTTTGTCATTTTTCTCTCAGAGTTTATTTCGCATTTTGATCTTTTCTTATTTTTTGTTTAATTATCTTGTATTTTGACAAAGAACCAGCGTCAAATAATGACATTTGTTCTTTCCTTTGGCTCAACTTTCTGGCTTCCTTTGCCAATTCAAAAGCCATTTCATTACCCCCGATCCCAGCATGGGCAGGGATTCAATGTAGAATGCAGTTATTCTCCAATGGTTCCAGTTGGGTAAGTAACGAGTGTATTTTCTGTGTGATTTTAGTATTGCCCTTCTGAATTGCTTCTAGAGCAGATATGGAGTCGCTGTATATTAAAATTCCTTCTGCTTGATGCAGGGATGGTTGGTTAAGGCATACATCAAGGGCTTTCCAGATAGCTGTCAGTTCACAAGTGAAGTTTGACGATATCTGTCCTGCTCCTTCTTTGATTTTGATGTTTGTTTCATCTTGCAGTATTATGTTAATTCCGGCCCCTCCATTACTCAGGGTAAGGTCTGAAGATCCATCTGTATATGCTGTTAAAGGGCGTGGCCTAGCATTTTTAATCAAGAATTTGTACTATGAGGACATAGCCGTTAATATTACAAACACATTAGACCTCGAAGCCCAAGGTATCAAAGTCTACCTCAATCAAAACAAAGCCATCAACATATACAATATGTATCACCCTCCAAACAATACATTTATTGACGATGGAACAATGGCTCAATTTCTTACAGACAAAACTATTATTGTAGGTGACCTTAATGCCAAACATCAACTATGGGGATGTTCTTCGCCAAACCCAAGAGGCAAAATACTATCAAATATATTTGACGACAATGCCTTCATGTGCTTAAATGATGGGAATCCTACCCATCATTCCTACAAGCTATAATACTGCACAAGCCCTTGATATAAGTTTTTACCCTCCTGACATTTTCCACAAATGCAAATAGCAAATATTAAAAAGTTTTGGAAGTGAACATTTGCCTAATATGATAGAAATCAGCACCAAGACCAAAACTAGCTCAATTAAGAAAAAATTTCTGGAACTTCAAAAAGTCTAATATGATATCTTTCGAAAACACCATTATTAAAGCAGCCAAAGTTTCAATATCAAGAGGTAATATTGAGAAATGGATTCCAAATTATACACACCAGGCAAAAAATATTCAAACAATTATAACTAAAAGAAATGAACTACAAAAAAGTGCACCCAAAACCAAACAAATTGTAGAACTGAACTGAACATTGTGATTGCACAAATAAAAAGATTATACGTAAATATGAAAAGGGAAAAATGGAAACAAACTTGTGAAAACCTGAACCCAAGAAACCCAAATACAAAACTTTGGAATTTGGCAAAACAAACTGACAGAGTCCAGCCACAAACTGAAAACACAAATATGATTAAGAATGCAGATGGTACACCAGCAACTAATGACAAAATTGCTGCCATTCTTTTAGGTAATTCATATCAAATAAGTAGTAAAATCAAGGTTGAAAAAAGGCCCGAAAGATTATTCATGACTGTAAAAATGTCACCAGCACTCATAATATTTTCCATGAAAAAAAAAATCAATATGAAAGAGCTAGCTTATGCATTAGAAAACACTGACCTAAACAAGACTCCTGGGCCAGATGGAATCCATGGTCGAATGATATCAAACTTGGGCAAAATTGGCAAAGAAAGACTTCTTAATATTTTCAATAACTCCTGGAAAACTGGAAAATTGCCTCAAGACTGTAAAAATGCAACAATAATTCCCATAAAAAAACTTGACAAATCTGCTGATGACCCAAAAAATTACCGACCTATCTCCCTAACAAATATTTGCTGCAAATTAATGGAAAAAATTATACTCAGACGACTCACCTACCACCCCGACACAAGAAATCTCTTACCAGAAGAACAATATGGATTTACGAAAGGACATGGGACAATAGACCAACTCTTATTTTTCACACAAAAAGTAAAAGATGCACAAAACAAACAACTAACTAACCACACCATAGCTGCTTTTTAGACCTTACACAAGCTTTTGATAAGGTGTGGAAAAACAAGTTAATTACAAAATTATACAAACATTTCAAAATTGATGGAAAAGCTATCACTTGGATAAATGATTCCCTTAAAAATATATAAATCAGGGTCAAATATAATGGCACTCTATCTAAAACCTTCAAATTGTACCAAGGATTACCACAAGGATCAATCCTTAGCCCAACTCTCTTCACCCTATTTATTGCAGGCATAGAAGAAAAAAATCCACATAAAACCAATATTGGACTTTTCGCTGATGACATTATTCTATGGAGCAGCAACACTAACTGGAAAAAAGCTGAAAGATATTTGAACAAGACTCTTCTCCACCTAAAAAAATTACTAATAAACATAAATTAGAATTTAACCCCCAAAAATCTGAAACCTGTCTTTTTACTACCGATGAGAAACTATACAAAATAAGACAAAATATTATTCTGAAAGAACAACAATTGCAATATAATAAACATCCTAAATATCTCGGCTACACACTGGATCCAGAAATTAACTCCAGTAAGCATATTGAAGGAGTTGTTAGAAAAGGAAGAGACCGACTAAAAATATTGAAATATATTTCAGGAAGAGTGGGGAGCTGAAGCAACAACACTAAAATTAACTTACACATCTCTAATGAGACCTATCTTGGAATATGGATATCAAATCTATGGTACAGCATCTGAAACAAATCTAAAATCACTGGAAAGGATACAACTAAGTGCAGCTAGAATTATTACAGGTCTTCGAAAACCCTGCCCTAATGATATTGTACTTTACGAGGCAGACCTTATGCCCTTAAAGAATAGAATAAGCTACAATCTGCCAAAATATATAAACAAAATCAAGAGTTATGAAAACAAACACAGAACTTTCAATTACATACTTAATTGGGAATCCAATCTACGACTCAAAAAAGAAGGCCCTCTCCACCTGGTCAAAAGAAATGGATTTTTAAAATATAAAGTGGAAAAATATTATTTAGCTGAAAAAATATCTCCATGCGAACCACTAACAAAATGTTATTTTTAATGCCACTTTAAATGAACCCACCAACAGACAATACCAAAATCCAGAATACTTAAAACAATTATCATTATATAGAAATAATTAATAAAATTCCTAAAAATGCAATAACTATCTATACCGATGATAGCAGAGACGAGTTGAGACACACTAGCAGTGGCTCTCTCATTAAAACCACAAATGGCATTGAGAAAATAAACAGAAGAAACCCAGATTTTTGCTCAGTCTTCAGATCAGAACTTATAGCCATCTATAAAGTCTTAAAATCCATCAGAAAAATTAAACATCACGATATATGGAATCTTACTGATAGTAGAAGTGCCATACAACACTTGAGTCACACAGAGGAACTTAGAGACAAAGTAAGCAGGAACATAATTGGTTATCTCCAAATACTCTCAATACCTCAAAAATTCACTTTCAATGGATACTCTTACATATATATATATATTGCGTATGATATTGTTTTTTACAGCACAATACAACAATGTTGGCAAGTTTCTCTAGAGTGGAATGTCGAGGTGACGAATCCACTCCAGGGCCTCCTCTGTGCACCGGTGGATATCCCCAAGTGTTCCCTGGAAGAATCTTCGAGGACAGTCCCTTAGGATATGGTGCATTGTTTGTATTTGTCCACAGTCGCAATTCTGGTCTGGACTCATTAGTGCTGTAAAGACCAGGATATCCTAAAGGATATTTGGTCATCAGTTGGTGATATCTGTCGATCAAAAGATCTAGCCCGAGGGCGCATGCCGGCCATCACCTTCCTCGGAAGAAGCCGCTCCTAACATGGAGGACAGACGCTTCATCAGACTCTTACATGTTAGCATTGAAGGCAATGAAGCTGCTGATGCGCTAGCGAAAAAAGGCACAAGAGAACCCTTACTACAGAAAAATAAACTTACTTTTAAAGAAATAGAAACAGTAGCCAAAATAAACAAGAACTGGAGGATCCCACCTAAGCACAGTTGGTATACCCTAGAAGCAGATGGCCACCCAGACCTTTCGGTCCACAAGCCGGCATGCGAAGCATACCCTTCGCTGCTATTCTGTTCAACTCATAAGCCAAGTAACGGTATCCAAGATAGTGCTTGGACATTGCACCTGGAAACACCACCTCCCAGACAACGTGTCTGGAAGGATTTCTATACCGGTGGCCTTTAATCATAGCAAAATAGGAAACTATCTACTGTGTCCAGCAGGGACCGCGGGGAGGCAGCCCCCAGTCGACTCTGTTTACTCACAGCTGAGGAAAATCTCAGCTGCCACGTCGTGGGCTTTCTCAAGAAGCTTGCTGTGATTTCTCAGCAGCTTACTCTCGATCGCGCCCCTCGCACTCCTTCTCTCTTCCTGCACACCCACTACCCTTGGAAAATCCAAGACGTAGTGGCGTGCATTCACATCCCTTTCTCCATAGACGCAATCAGGGTTTCTCTTAATTTTAAATCTGTGGAGACTTGGGGAAGAGTCCATGTCCCGAACTACCCTAATGAGTTTGAGGGACATTACCTTACAGAGGTACTTGGGTGTTGTTACCCCATTGAATACCTCTCTCCCCTTCACATTGTTCCTCCATCTGTCCAACCATAAGTCCTGGACGTGCCCCCTGATCCTCCTATAAACTTATTTCTTGGTCACTGGGGTCCTCAGTGATCTACCTCTAAAGCATCCTGCCTTAGCGATCCTGTCTGCGAACTCATTACCTTCGATGAGGCTGTGTCTCCTAAACCAAGGGACCTCCGGAGACCGCGTCATCATCTCCAGCTCCTGGATTATTTGATGCGCAAGTTGCTCTTTCTCCAGATTGATGGCGACGAGGGCCGACATACAATCTGAATAGAGGCGGTCCGGGCTGAAGTTCTTCTCGGCACACACACTGAGGGCTACCCTGATCGCAACCAGCTCGGCTGAAAAGACCAATTCGTCCACTCTGAGTGTTAAACTTTCTTGGAAGATCAGCTCTCCATTAGTGAATATCACTACCCCAGCTTCCGTATTGGTTCCAGACTTACTACAATCAGTGAAAACCTCCGTGCCAATCCCTGTCGGCCCTCCAGGACTCCAATTCCACTTTGGCAACCACTGCGGAGGCTTCCTTGGATCCCTCTTCGATTCCAGGGCCCCCGCTTCAAGTCCCAGGGCAACTTCCCTGTTCTCCCAGATCTTCTGTCTGATGGTCTCCTCCTCTAGTTTCAATCCCAGAGGAATAAGCCCAGCGAGGACCAAAAAGGCCTCACTGCTGGTAGTGCGATATCCCCCTGTGATTCTGAGTGCCGCTGTCCTCTGCATTCTCTTTAGAGTTGTTGCCACCTTCTGATCTCTGTTTCGGCGCCACCAAGCCCCGGAAGCATATAGCAAGATTGGCTCGACACAGGAGAGGCAGAGGTTCCTAAAAATAGTACCCTCCTTCTCCCCCCCTGTTGAGAGCCAACCAGGACAGGCCTGCACAACCCCTCCCTGCCTCTCGCCACCATCTCCTCCTCCGCCTGGTATTGCCAACCCATCTTGTCATCAATGACCACCCCCAGGATGGTCATCCTATTGACCAACGCTACCCTCCGTCCTTCCATCCGGATAGCCGGCTTGTGTTCTCATTTGATCCCTTTCCTTTTAGTTCTTATGTCCCTAGGCTTAAAGCTGAGGGCTTTAGTTTCGGAGACATTGAACTTAAGGCCAGAGTCATGGGCCCAGATCGAGAGAATTTGGAGAGAAGTTTCAACACACTTCTCAGCCTTCGCTCTCGAAGCAGCCTCAATGATGAGGAACTGATCGTCGGCATAGAGAACCAGCCTGGCTCCCTCAGGGAGCTCCTCCTGGGAAACGGCGTTTACCAGGATATTCCACAGAATAGGTCCGCAGCAAGAGCCCTGGGGGCAACCCCTAGCACAGTTTCTTTCCAACTTCCGCCCACCAAAACTGAGGCTAATACGTCTATCCCTCAGGAAGTCACGAACCAAGCTGCACAAATTATCAGGACAACCCATGTCCATCAAATTTCTCATCAGCTTGTTCCAGCTCATGGAGTTGAACGCGCCATCAATGTCCAGGGCCACGAAAAGAACCCAAGCACCCTTATTTAAGCCCATCTCAACCCCCTCTAACACCTCGTTCAGAGCTGTGGTTGTGGACCTTCCTTCCCTAAAACCATGTTGGAAAGAGGAAAGGAGCTCATTACTCTCTAGCCAATGCTTCAGTCGCTGAGCTAGTAGGCTATCCAGGACCATACCTAGACACACTAGTAAAGAAAGCGGTCGATAATCATTAGGAGAATTACCCTTTCTACCAGACTTTTCGAGAAGCACTACTCGGGCAACCTTCCATGCCTCAGGAAATGTACCAGTGTCCAGGCACCTATTGAATAACCTGGAAAGAAGCGATGGGTGCATCCTTACCAGGGCTTTCACGACGGTGTTATCGATCCCTTCGGGACCAGGAGATTTCCTTTTCCCGAACTTGAAAGCCGTCAGTTTCACCTCATTCTCAGAAAAGGGCGGATCTATCAAACCACAAGTGGTCAGAGAGATCTCGTCCTCTGGTTCCTCGTTTCCGAAGTACCGATCCAAGTTGTTTTTATTTTGTCTTCTGCCTTCGAACGAGTAGGTCTAGAACACATTCTCTCTGAATTTTCGCATTATTGGTGGATGAAACAGCACCAGTGATTATTTTGGCCGCTTTTGCTTGAACACTGTCTAGTCTTACTTTTAATGATGAGCTTAAGGAAGCCCAGACCGGTGTTGCATATTCCATTATTGGCCTTATTAAGGTGGTATATGTTGTTCTGAGAATTCTGGGTTTTGCTCCCCAATTTGTTCCACATAGCCTTCTCAGAATGTTTAGTTTTCTGATAGCTCTATTTGAGGTTCTAATTATGTGTTCTGAAAATTCCAATTCCTCATCAATAATAATTAAAATAATTTTGTTGACATCTTGTCAATACATGCACAGTCTGCACTATTTAAAAAAGATAATATGCATTATATACACTATGTACAATGAATATGGTGCCTCTGCCAGCGCTGCAGAATTTGGTGGAGAATCGCCAGTGGGTCTCCAGCGACACCACCCAATTTGCGATCTACGATGAATACGTAGATCGCGTACTTTGCCGCTTAGAAGATGATGATGGCGTAGTCCTCGAGACCAACTTGAAAGATCCTGGACTGCAGTATCACACCTAGGTATTATGGATTTCTAATTTTATCAATTATTTGTTTGTTTGGGCTTATTTTGTGTTTATTTTTATGCCTTTTTTCCTGTGAGTGGAGAAGACGCATAGGTTTGGTTTTATTGGGTTTATGGTCATTTGGAGTTCCATTGCCCACTTCTCCAGTCCTCTCATTGATGTGTTCAGTATTTTTTACGATTTTTCTATGCTGCTACTTGTGTGCCATATGGCTATATCATCTGCATAACAGGCAACTTTTGAGTTTTCAGTGAGGTAAGGATGGATGTCGTTAATATATAGCAGATAGAGTAGAGGACTGAGCACAGATCCCTGAGTTACCCCAGCCTATGTTCTTCCGTTCTTGGAAAATTCTCCATTGACCCGAACCTTTAACCTTCTTCCCCTTAAGAAGTCTGCAATCCAGATTAAGGTTTTTCCTCTTACTCCGATGTTGTGCAGCTTTTCACGCAATTTCTCCCTCCACACTCGATCAAAAGCTGAGGTCATATCAAGGAATATAGCCGTGGTCTTCTTCGGCGGTTTTTCCTGGAATGAATCTATTATTGATTGACAGAAGTAGAACAGTTGATCAGTCGTACAGTGCTGGGATCTATAGGCAGTTTGGTAGAGGTTTATTTTATTATTGTTAGTGAGCCAGACTATGAGCCTAAAGTGGATAATTAGTTCTGGTATTTTACAAAGTATGCTGGTGAGAGCAATTGGCCGATAGTTCTTGTATTCCTTGGCATCTTTGTTTGGCTTCAGTATTGGCACTATAATTGATATCTTCCAATTCTTTGGTAGTTTACCAGTTTGACATGAAATGTTCAGTATTCGTAGGAGTTGATTATTAGCTTTGTCTTCAAAGTGTTTAATCATTTGACCAAAGATTAGATTATCTCTTGGTGACCTCTTGGATTTTTCTATTGATAAGTTTAGCTCATTCAGTGTGAAGTCTTTCGAGAAAATATTTTGTTGATCGTAGTTTCTTGCTTGTTTAACTAACTTGTTTATATTATTTTTTAGAGTCCTGTCTTTATTCGTATAGTTGAGTATGGAAGTGCTTGAAAGATATTCAGCAATTATGTCAGCCATCTGTTTGTTCTCGTTCTCGCTGTTCTATTCATATCGGTTAGAGTATTGGAGGATTGGTGTTGGTTTTGATTGTTCTCTAACACTCTAATCATATTCCAGTGTTGGCTGTCCTTTCTTGGATCCATTTTTTCGCAGAATTCTGCCATTTTTCTTGTTTGCATATCCAAATTTCGTGTTCTATTTTGTGACTAATTTCAATTAGTTCCTTTCTGTTTTCTTCTGTTTTATTTTTTAAAGAAGTTCATTGATATTGTCTCTCTCTCTCTGAAATCATAGCCTCGATGTTGTGGTACTTCCTGTAAGGTATCCACAGGTCTTTACGTCTACCTCGAGGTATCGATGCTTTTGCAGCTTTTGAAATGTTCGAAGAGAATTTTTCCAAGTTTTTGTCAAGCGTTCTGTAATTCAATTTTTCGTTGCACAGTTCTTCAAGCTTTTCTGTGAATTTTTTTCCAGTGTTCTTTTATTCTGTTGGAAATCTCAATTTTGAATTTTAGGGTTGTCAAAATTGGTCTGTGGTCACTGATTGCACTTTTCAGATTTTTCCCTTGTGTTGTGGGTGCGATGTTGTAATTTATCGCTGTGATGTCTATTGCGGATTCTGTGCCTGTGGACTTGGATAGATAGGTGTTCTTTTCGTTATTTAACGGTGTAAGGTCGAGGTCGGTTAGCATGTCCTCAACCTGCTGACTTTTGTTATCCTAGACAGGTGATCCCCAAATTGAACTTTAGGCGTTAAATTCGCCGAGTATGATTGTGATATCCGAAGACGCTTCACTTAATGTCTCTATTGTGTGTACCCATACAAAATTCAAAGATTTCATGAGCTGAAAGTTGGCGATTTTGAGATGCGTCAAGAATTCGCTGCATGGGTTTTCCGGCAAATTGATATTGATGAAATCTGGCTGTCGAATGTTCTGTGGTCAGATGATGCTCACTTATCTCTAAAAGGAGAATTTAACATTCAAAACAGCCGCATTTGGGCAACAGAAAACCCTAGGATTTTTACAGAAATGCCACTTTACCAGCCTAGAGTTACAGTTTTGTGTGGGTTCACTTCTTTTATTATTGGGCCATTTTTCTTTGAAAAATCAATGGAAGAACTTTTAAAACCGTTTTTGTAACTGGTGAACGTTATGTTCAACTTTTGAGAGAAAAGGGTATTCACATATTGCAGGGCAAAAGCACTAAGCGAAATAACATTCATGAAAGATGGAGGACCTCCTCATATCTCCCGAGGTGCCAAACAATTGCTGAAGGATACGTTCGGTGAAAATCGTGTGATAAGTCGCCACTTTATATACCAGTGGCCTCCAAGATCACCAGACTTGACGCCTTGCGATTTTTGTCTATGGGGGTACATTAAATCGTGTGTTTATCGATGCTGGCCTACCACATTGGCCATGTTGAAGGCTTCTATCAGATGGCACGTTTTTATCAATATCAACAGATATGTTATTTAATGCTGTCCATTCTGTCATTTATCGTCTGCAGGCGGTGATTGAGAATGAAGGGTGCCACATTGAGCAAGGATTGTGACCTAATACAAGAGAGAAGGCAATTACCTCATGTGTTATATAAGCCGCCATGTATTATATTATCTTCCAATATTTTGCAGCTCTTTGTGTTGGGATATGGGGATAATAAATGCTGTCCTCACATCTTGACTATCTTTTTTTTTGTGAACAGTAATATTTTGTTTGTCATTTGCTCACATATTATGTCGTGCAAACCAGAGTGTTATAACTTCTCGAATAACACTGGTACACACAATTTTTCCCCTTATGTTTAGTTTTCGCTTTTCGCTCATTAGAAGAAATAGCATAAGGAATATTTTCTGTACACCAATAACTTTAGAAATTTTGTGAAAAAAAATAATATAATGATTTTACTACCACGTTTTCCAACGCAAAAGATCGATTTAAAAATTATTTTTGAGGGGACACATTCTTTAAAATTGTGTACAGTATAATAAAAAATAATAACATTTGACAAGCCCATAGGATATTTGGAATAAAGTACGACAAATATATTTTGTCACTCCCCTCTATATTTCATTTGTTGGATCATGACAAATATCCAGTTAAATAGTCAAGGGTCGCCAATCAGTCAAGAAACTACACATTTCTTATAGCAAGAAATCCTATTAATAGTGCCATCATAATTTTTGGTACTATATTAACATTTCAAAAATTCGTGTATTGATATCAGCAGTGTTTTTCAAACATTCAATCTAATTCACAAAACCCCATATAAAATATAAATATTTTTGCTACATGCTTTAATTTGCATTTACCTATTTTACATATCTCTGATTGTATTTGAAAATCGTTAACCAATTCTTCATACTTTTGGCGAAGTGGTGTTTTATTAATTTGTTATTTGATATTATTAGGGCTCTTTCCTGGTATTCAAAAAGGAAAAATGCGTGTCGATCAGTTATATTTTTCAATTTATCAAACAATTTGGCCGCTGAATCTCTGATTCTGGTAGAGCGCCATCTGGCGAGTAAAATTGTAACTAAAATCAATTTCGAATTTTTCATTATTTGCCATAAAAAATCCCATTGCATCCTGAATACAATGGTGTTTACCGCATTGCTCTAGCGCAAATATTCGCGGAGTTATTAATTTTTAAAATAGTGCGGGACTTTTGGATCACCCTGTATATACAGGGTGATCCAAAAGTCCCGCACTATTTTAAAAATTAATAACTCCGCGAATATTTGCGCTAGAGCAATGCGGTAAACACCATTGTGTTCAGGATGCAATGGGATTTTTTATGGCAAATAATGAAGAATTTGAAATTGATTTTAGTTACAATTTTATTCGCCAGATGGCGCACTACCAGAATCAGAGATTCAGCCGCCAAATTGTTTGATAAATTGAAAAATATAACTGATCGACATGTATTTTTCCTTTTTGAATACCAGGAAAGAACCCTAATAACATCAAATAACAAATTAATAAAACACCACTTCGCCAAAGGTATGAAGAATTGGTTAACAATTTTTAAATACAATCAGAGATATGTAAAATAGGTAAATGCAAATTGAAACATGCAGCAAAAAAAAAATTGATATTTTAGATACGGTTTGTTTCCGAAGATAATAAATTTCTGATATTTTTAATTCAACTCTCTCTCAGTATCGATTATATTTATTTTAATTCATTTGAAAAATATGTATCTATCTCTGATAATTTATTTTACTCTGGAATGCCTTTGTTGTTGTCGTGTCCAATAAAGAGCCTCAGATGTATCCATGCATCTCCATCACAGCAGCAGCAATGTCCACTACCTTGGGTATGTAAAGCTGCTGCTCTGGGTCTATGTCAAATTTCTGCAAGGCTGCGGCCATTGCTGGCTATGAGAATATGTGGGTAGGTGTAAGTTCCACACCAGGATAATTGTTGCATGCCCTATAGGTTATTGTGCCATATGGATGTATTGTCATTCCTTTATAGTGTTTTGTTCTAAGTCTTGTTATAGTTTTTGTCATTTTTCTCTCCGAGTTTATTTCGCATTTTGATCTTTTCTTATTTATTGTTTAATTATCTTGTATTTTGACAAAGAATCAGCGTCAAAAAATGACATTTGTTCTTTCCTTTGGCTCAACTTTCTGGCTTCCTTTGCTAATTCAAATGCCATTTCATTACCCCCGATCCCAGCATGGGCAGGGATCCATTGTAGAAGGCAGTTATTCTCCAATGGTTCCAGTGGGGTAAGTAACGAGTGTATTTTCTGTGTGATTTTAGTATTGCCCTTCTGAATTGCTTCTAGAGCGGATATGGAGTCGCTGTATATTAAATTTCCTTCTGCTTGATGCAGGATGGTTGGTTAAGGCATACATCAAGGGCTTTCCAGATAGCTGTCAGTTCACAAGTGAAGTTTGACGATATCTGTCCTGCTCCTTCTTTGATTTTGATGTGCGTTCCATCTTGCAGTATTATGTTAATTCCGGCCGCTCCATAACTCAGGGTAAGGTCTGAAGATCCATCTGTATATGCTGTTAAAGGGGGTGGCCTAGCATTTTTAATCAAGAATTTGTACTATGAGGACATATCCGTTAATATTTCAAACACATTAGACCTCGAAGCCCAAGATATCAAAGTCTACTTCAATCAAAACAAAGCCATCAACATATACAATATGTATCACCCTCCAAACAATACACTTATTGACGATGGAACAATGGCTCAATTTCTTACAGACAACTCTTATTGTAGGTGACCTTAATGCCAAACATCAACTATGGGGATGTTCCACGCCAAACCCAAGAGGCAAAATACTTTCAAACATATTTGACGACAATGCAATCATGTGCTTAAATGATGGGAATCCTACCCATCATTCCTACAGCTATAATACTGCACAAGCCCTTGATATAAGTTTTTACTATCCTGACATTTTCCACAAATGCAAATAGCAAATATTAAAAAGTATTGGAAGTGATCATTTGCCTAATTTGATAGAAACTAGTACCAAGACCAAACCAGCTCAATTAAGAAAAATTCTGGAACTTCAAAAAGGCTAATTGGATATCTTTCGAAAACACCATTATTAAAGCAGCCACAGGTTCAATACCAAGACGTAATATTAAGAAATGGATTCCAAATTATACATACCAGGCAAAAAATATTCAAACACTTATAACTAAAAGAAATGAACTACAAAAAAGAGCACCCAAAACCAAACAAATTGTAGAACTGAACTGAACATTGTGAATGCGAAAATTAAAAAAATTATACGTAAATGTGAAAAGGGAAAAATGGAAACAAACTTGTGAAAACCTGAACCCAAGAAACACGAATACAAAACTTTGGAATTTGGCAAAACAAATTGACAGATCCCTGTCACAAACCGAAAAAACTAATATGATTAAGAATACAGATGGTACACCAGCAACTAATGACAAAATTGCTACCAATCTTTTAGGTAATTCATATCAAAAAGGTAGTAAAATCAAGGTTGAAACAAAGGCCCGAAGGATTATTCATGACTGCAAAAATGTCACCAGCACTCATAATATTTTCCATGAAAAAAATCAATATGAAAGAGCTAGCTTATGCATTAGAAAACACTGACCTAATCAAGACTCCTGGGCCAGATGGAATCCATGGCCGAATGATATCAAACTTGGGCAAAATTGGCAAAGAAAGACTTCTTAATATTTTCAATAACTCCTGGAAAACTGGAAAATTGCCTCAAGACTGTAAAAATGCAACAATAATTCCCATTTAAAAACTTGACAAATCTGCTGATGACCCAAAAAACTACCGACCTATCTCCCTCACAAGTATTTGCTGAAATTTAATGGAAAATATTATACTCAGACGACTCACCTACCACCCCGACACAAGAAATCTCTTACCAGAAGAACAATATGGATTTAGGAAAGGACATGGGACAATAGGCCAACTCTTATTTTTCACACAAAAGGTAAAAGATGCACAAACAGAAAACCATTTAACCACTCAACAGCTACTTTTTTAGACCTTACACAAGCTTTTGATAAGGTATGGAAAAACAAGTTAATTACAAAAGTATACAAACATTTCAAAATTGGTGGAAAGGCTATCACTTGGATAAATGATTCCCTTAAAAATAGATACATCAGGGTCAAATATAATGGCACTCTATCTAAAACCTTCAAATATAATCAAGGATTACCACAAGGATCAGTCCTTAGCCCAAATCTCTTCACCCTATTTATTGTAGAAATAGAAGAAAAATTTTCACATAAAACCAATATTGGACTTTTCGCTGATGACATTATTCTATGAAGCAGCAACACTAACTGGAAAAAAGCTGAAAGAGATTTGAACAAGACTCTTCTCCACCTAGAAAAATTTGCTAATAAACATAAATTAGAATTTAACCCCCAAAAATCTGAAACCTGTCTTTTTACTACGAAGAAACTATACGAAATAAGGCCAAAAATTATTCTGAAAGAACAACAATTACAATACAATAAACATCCTAAATATCTTGGCTACACCCTGTATCCAGAAATTAACTCCAGTAAACATATTGAAGGAGTTGTTAGAAAAGGAAGAGACCGACTGAAAATCTTGAAATATATTTCAGGAAGAGTGGGGAGCTGAAACAACAACACTAAAATTAACTTACACATCTCTTCTAATGAGACCTATCTTGGAATATGGATATCAAATTTATGGTACAGCATCTGAAACAAATCGAAAATCACTGGAAAGGATACAACTAAATGCAGCTATAATTATTACAGGTTTCGAAATACCTGCCCTAATAATATTGTACTTTACGAGGCAGACATTATGCCCTTAAAGGATAAGAGAAGCTACAATCTGCCAAAATATATTTTAAAAATCAAGAGTTATGAAAACAAACACAGAACTTTCAATTGCATACTTAATTGGGAATCCAATATAAGACTCAAAAAAGAAGGCCCTCTTCACCTGGCCAAAAGAAATGGATTTTTAAAATATAAAGTGGAAAAATATTATTTAGCAGAAAAAATATCTCCATGCGAATCACTAACAAAATGTCATTTTAATGCCACTTTAAATGAACCCACCAACAAACAATACCAAAATCCAGAATACTTAAAACAATTATCATTAGAAATAATTAATAAAATTCCAAAAAAAATGTAATAACTATCTATACCGATGGTAGCAGAGACGAGTTGGGACAAACTGACAGTGACTCTCTCATTAAAACCACAAATGGCAATGAGAAAATAAACAGAAGAAACCCATATTTTTGCTCAGTTTTCAGATCAGAACTTATAGCCATCTATGAAGCCTTAAAATCCATCAGAAACACTAAACATCACGATATATGGATTCTTACTGATAGTAGAAGTGCCATACAACACTTGAGTCACACAAGGGAACTTTGAGACAAAGTAAGCAGGAACATAATTGGTTATCTCCAAAAACTCTCAATACCTCAAAAATTCACCTTCAGTGGATACCCTTACATGTTAGCATTGAAGGCAATGAAGCTGCTGATGCGCTAGCGAAAAAAGGCACAAAAGAACCCTTGCTACAGAAAAATAAACTTACTTAAAAAGAAAAAAGAAACAGTAGCCAAAACAAAAATAAACAAGAACTGGAGGATCCCACCTAAGCACAGTTGGTACACTCTAGAAGCAGATGGCCACCCAGACCTTTCGGTCCACAATCCGGCATCCGAAGCATGCCCTTCGCTGCTATACTGTTCAATTCATAAGTCAAGTAACGGTATCCAAGCTAGTGCTTGGACATTATACCTGGAAACACCACCTCCCAGACAACGTGTCTGGAAGGATTTCTATACCGGTGGCCTTTAATCACAGCAAAAGAGGAAACTATCTACTGTGTCCAGCAGGGACCGCGGGGAGGCGGCCCCCGGTTGACTCTGTTCACTCACAGCTGAGGAAAAGCTCAGCTGCCACGTAGTGGGCTTTCTCAAGAAGCTTGCTGTGGTTTCTCAGCAGCTTAATCTCGATCGCGCCCCTCGCCCACCTTCTTTCTTCCTGCACACCCACTACCTTTGTACAATCCAAGACGTAGTGGCGTGCATCCACATCCCTTTCTTCATAGACGCAATCAGGGTTTCTCTTAATTTTAAATCTGTGGAGAATTGGGGACGGGCCCATGTCCCGAACTACCCTAATGAGTTTGTGGGACATTACCTTACAGAGGTACTTGGGTGTTGTTACCCAATTGAATATACCTCTCTCTCCTTCACACTGTTCCTCCATCTGTCCAACGATAAGTCCTGGACGTGTCCCCTGATCCTCCTATAAACTTCTTTCTTGGTCACTGGAGTCCTCAGTGATCTACCTCTAAAGCATCCTGCCTTAGCGAGCCTGTCTGCGAGCTCATTACCTTCGATGAGGCTGTGTCCCCTAACCCAATGGAGCTCCGGAGCCCGCGTTATCATCTCCAGCTCCTGGATTATTCGATGCGCGAGTTGCCCTTTCACCAGATTGATGGCGACGAGGGCCGACATACAATCTGAATAGAGGCGGTCCGGGCTGAAGTTCTTCTCGGCACACACTCTGAGGGCACCCTGATCGCAACAAAGCAGGCTGAAAAGACCAATTCGCCCACTCTGAGTGTTAAGCTTTCTTGGAAGATCAGCTCTCCATTAGTGAAAATCACTACTCCAGCTCCAGTATTGGGTCCAGACTTACTACCATCAGTGAAAACCTACGTCCCAATCCCTGTCGGCCCTCCAGGACTCCAATTCCACTTTGGCAACCACTGCGGTGGCTTCCTTGGGTCCCTCTTCCATTCCAGGGCACCCGCTTCAAGTCCCAGGGCATCTTTCCTGTTCTCTCAATTCTTCTGTCTGATGGTCTCCTCCTCTAGTTTCAATCCCAGGGGAATAAGCCCAGCGAGGACCAAAAAGGTCTCACTGCTGGTAGTGCGATATCGCCCTGTGATTCTGAGTGCCGCTGTCCTCTGCACGCTCTCTAGAGTTTTTGCCACCATCTGATCCCTGTTATAGCAAGATTGGCTTGACACAGGAGAGGCAGAGGTTCCTAAAAATAGTACCCTCCTCCCCCCCCCCCCCTGTTGAGAGCCAACCAGGACAGGCCTGAACAACGCCTCCCTGCCTCTCGCCACCATCTCCTCCGCCTGGTATTGCCAACCCATCTCGTCATCAATGACCACCCCCAGGATGGTCATCTTATTGACCAACGCTACCCTCCGTCCTTTCATCCAGATAGCCGGCTTGTGGTCCCATTTGATCCCTTTCCTTTTAGTTCTTATGTCCCTAGGCTTAAAGCTGAGGGCTTTAGTTTTGGAGACATTGAACTTAAGGCCAGAGTCATGGGCTCAGTTCGAGAGGATTTGGAGAGAAGCTTCAACACACTTCTCAGCCTTCGCTCTCGAAGCAGCCTCAATGATGAGGAACTGGTCGTCAGCATAGAGAACCAGCCTGGCTCCCTCAGGGAGCTCCTCCTGGAAAACGGTGTTTACCAGGATATTCCACAGAATAGGTCCGCAGCAAGAGCCCTGGGGGCAACCCCTAGCACAGTTTCTTTCCAACTTCCGCCCACCAAAACTGAGGCTAATCCGTCTATCCCTCAGGAAGTCACGAACCAAGCTGCACAAATTATCAGAGCAACCCATGTCCATTAAATTTCTCATCAGCTTGTTCCAGCTCACGGAGTTGAACGCGCCATCAATGTCCAGGGCCACGAGAAGAACCCAAGCACCCTTATTTAAGCCCATCTCAACCCCCTCTAAAACCTCGTTCAGAGCTGTGGTTGTGAACTTCCCTTCCCTAAAACCATGTTGGAAAGAGGAAAGGAGCTCATTACTCTCTAGCCAGTGCTTCAGTCGCTGAGCTAGTAGGCTATCCAGGACCATACCTAGACACACTAGTAAAGAAAGCGGACGATAATCATTAGGAGAATTACCCTTTCTACCAGACTTTTCGAGAATCACTACTCGGGAAACCTTCCATGCCTCAGGAAAAGTACCAGTGTCCAGGCAGCTATTTAAAAACCTGGCAAGAACTAATGGGTGCATTCTTAACAGGGCTTTCACGACCGTGTTATCGATCCCTTCGGGACCAGGAGATTTCCTTTTCCCGAACTTGAAAGCCCTTCAGTTTCACCTCATTCTCAGAAAAGGGCGGATCCACCAAACCACAAGTGGTCAGAGAGATCTCGTCCTCTGGTTCATCGTTTCCGAAGTGCCGATCCAAGTTGTTTTTATTTTATCTTCTGCTTTCGAGCGAGTAGGTCTAGAACATATTCTCTCTGAATTTTCCATTGTTGGTGGATGAAACAGCACCAGTGATTATTTTGGCCGCTTTTGCTTGAACACTGTCTAGTCTTACTTTTAGTGATAAGCTTGAGGGAGCCCAGACCGGTGTTGCATATTCCATTATCGGCCTTATTAAGGTGATATATGTTGTTCTGAGAATTCTGGGTTTTTCTCCCCAATTTGTTCTACATAGCCATCTCAGAATGTTTAGTTTTCTGGTAGCTCTATTTGAGGTGCTAATTATGTGTTTTGAAAATTCCAATTCCTCATCAATGACAGTTAAAATAATTTTATTGACATCTTGTCAATACATGCAAAGTGCACAGTCTGCACTATTCAAAAAAATATAATATGCATTATATACACTATGTACAATGAATATGGCGCCTCTGCCAGCGCTGCAGAGTTTGGTGGAGAATCGCCAGTGGGTCTCCAGCGACACAACGCATTTTGCGATCTACGATGAATACGTAGATCGCGTACTTCGCCGCTTAGGAGATGGTGATGGCGTGGTCCTCGAGACCAACTGGAAAGATCCAGGACTGCATCATAGGTTTGGTTTTATTGGGTTTATGGTCATTTGGAGTTCCATTGCCCACTTCTCCAGTCCTCTCATTGATGTGTTCAGTATTTTTCACGATTTTTCTATGCTGCTACTTGTGTGCCATATGGCTATATCGTCTGCATAACAGGCAACCTTTGTGTCTTCAGTGAGGTAAGGATGGATGTCGTTAATATATAGCAGATAGAGTAGAGGACTGAGCACAGATCCTTGAGGTACACAAGCCCATGTTCTTCCTTCCTTGGAAAATTCTCCATTGACCCAAACCTTTAACCTTTCTTCCCCTTAAGAAGTCTGCAATCCAGGTAAAGGTCTTTCCTCTTACTCCGATGTTGTGCAGCTTTTCACGTAATTTCTCCCTCCACACTCGATCAAAAGCTGAAGTCATATCAAGGAATATAGCCGTGGTCTTCTTTGGCGGTTTTTCCTGGAAAGAATCTATTATTGATTGACAGAAGTATAACAGTTGATCAGTCGTACAGTGCTGGGATCTATAGGCAGTTTGGTAGAAGTTTATTTTATTATTGTTAGTGAGCCAGACTATGAGCCTAGAGTGGATAATCCGTTCTGTTATTTTACAAAGTATGCTGGTGAGAACAATTGGCCGATAGTTCTTGGATTCCTTGGCATCCTTGTTTGGTTTCAGTATTGGCACAGTAATTTATATCTTCCAATTCTTTGGTAGTTTACCAGTTTACCATGAAATGTTCAGTTTTCGTAGGAGTTGTTTATTAGCTTTGTCTTCAAAGTGTTTAATCATTTGATCAAAGATTAGATTATCTCTTGGTGACCTCTTGGATTTTTTTATTGATGGGTTTAGCTCATTCAGTGTGAAGTTTCTCGAGAAAATATCTTGTTGATGAAATTTTCTTGCTTGTTTAACTAACTGGTTTATATTATTTTTATAGTCCTGTCTTCATTCGTATATTTGAGTGTGGAAGTGCTTGAAAGATATTCAGCAATTATGTTAGCTATCTGTTTGTTCTCGTTCTCGCTGTTCTATTCATATCGGTTAGAGTATTGGAGGATTGGTGTTGGTTTTGATTGTTTTCTAACACTCTAATCATATTCCAGTGTTGGCTGTCCTTTATTGGATCCATTTTTTCGCAGAATTCTGCCATTTTTCTCTTGTTTGCATATCCAAATTTCTTGTTCTATTTTGTGACTAATTTCAATGTGTTCCTTTCTTTTTTCTTCTGTTTTATTTTTTAAAGAAGTTCATTGATATTGTCTCTCTCTGCAATCATTGCCTCGATGTTGTGGTCCTTCCAGTAAGGTATCCACAGGTCTAACGTCTCCTTCTAGGTATCGATGCTTTTGCAGCTTTTGATATATTCGAAGAGAAGTTTTCCAAGTTTTTGTCAAGCGTTCTGTAATTCAATTTTTCGTTGCACAGTTCTTCAAGCTTTTCTGTGATTTTTTTTCAAGTCGGCCTTCCTAAAGTTCCATGTTCTTTTATTCTGTTGGACATTCTCAATTTTGAAGTTTAGGGTTGTTGAAATTGGTCTGTGGTCACTGATTGCACCTCTCAGGATTTTCCATTGTGTTGTGGGTGCGATGTTGAAATTTATCGCTGTGATGTCTATTGCGGATTCTGTGCCTGTGGACTTGAATAGATAGGTGTTCTCTCCCTTATTTAATGGTATAAGGTCGAGGTCGGTGACCTTTGTTATCCTGAACAGATGATCCCCAAGTTGAACTTTTGGCGTTAAAATCGTCGAGTATGATTTGATATCCGAAGAGGCTTCACTTAATGTCTCTATTGTGTGTACCCATACAAAATTCAAAGATTTCACGAGCTGAAAGTTGGAGATTTTAAGATGCGTCAATAATTCGCTGCATGGGTATTCCGGCAAATTGATATTGATGAAAACTGGCTTTCGAATTTTCTGTGGACAGATGATTCTCACTTTTCTCTAAACGGAGAATTTAACATTCAAAACAGCCGCTTTTGGGCAACAGAAAACCCTAGGATTTTTACAGAAATGCCACTTTATCAGCCTAGAGTTACAGTTTTGTGTGGGTTCACTTCCTCTTTTATTTTTGGGCCATTTTTCTTTGAAAAATCAATGGAAGAACTTTTAAAACCGCTTTTGTAACTGGTGAACGTTATGTTCAACTTTTGAGAGAAAAGGGTATTCCCATATTGCAGGGAAAAAGCACTAAGCGAAATAACATTCATGAAAGTTGGTGGACCTCCTCATATCTCCCGAGGTGCCAAACAATTGCTGAAGAATACGTTCTTTGAAAATCGTGTGATAAGTCGCCACTTTATATACCAGTGGCCTCCAAGATCACCATTCTGTCATTTATGTTCTGCAGGCGGTGATTGAGAATGAAGGGTGCCACATTGAGAAAGGATTGTGACCTAATACAAGAGAGAAGGCAGTTACCTCATGTGTTATGTAAGCTGCCATGTATTATATTATCTACCAATATTTTGCAGCTCTTTGTGTTAGGTTATGGGGATAATAAATGCTGTCCTCAAATCTTGACTTTTTTTTTGTGAACAGTAATATTTTGTTTGTCATTTGCTCACATATAATATCGTGCAAACCAGAGTGTTATAACTTCTCGAATAACACTGGTATACACAAATTTTCCCCTTATGTTTAGTTTTCCGCTTTTCTCTCATTAGAAGAAATAGCATAAGGAATATTTTCTGTACACCAATAACTTTAGAAATTTTGTGCAAAAAAATAAAATAATACAAAATTATTTTACTACCACGTTTTTCAACGCAAAAGGTCTATTTAAAAAATATTTTTATTTGAGGGGGACACATTTTTTAAAATTGTGTACAGTATGAGAGAGAGTTGAATTAAAAATATTAGAAATTTATTATCTTCGGAAACAAACCGTATCTAAAATTCCAATTTTATTTTGCTACATGTTTTAATTTGCATTTACCTATTTTACATATCTCTGATTGTATTTAAAAATCGTTAACCAATTCTTCATACTTTTGGCGAAGTGGTGTTTTATTAATTTGTTATTTGATATTATTAGGGTTATTTCCTGGTATTCAAAAAGGAAAAATACGTGTCGATCAGTTATATTTTTCAATTTATCAAACAATTTGGCCGCTGAATCTCTGATTCTGGTAGTGCGCCATCTGGCGAATAAAATTGTAACTAAAATAAATTTCGATTTTTTCATTATTTGCCATAAAAATTCCCATTGCATCCTGACCACAATGATGTTTACCGCATTGCTCTAGCGCAAATATTCGCGGAGTTATTAATTTTTAAAGTTGTGCGGGACTTTTGGATCACCCTGTATATATTATGAAAAGACTTAAAAGAAATTTCTCCTGAATTGGTTATAATAGATGACAAAATAAGGAGAAAAACGTTTCTTTAATGAACGGATTCGTGACAAGCTTTCGGGCTGTCAAGCCCTTCAACAGGTACAATGAAATGTGAGTAGACAGAACTATATAAAAGAATCGATCTATGAGATAATTAGCATATATGATATAGATGGCGTAATGATAAAATGAATCAAAATTAATATTGCTGCTTTGTATAACTAATTTTGTAAAAATATAAAATTATGGTAATAATAAATTTTAAAACATAAATAAAGCTAAAACGGACGGAGATATTAACATAATTTTTTAGGAGGAATAAAGTGAGATCTAAGATAAAGTATGACCATATGGGTAAAACCAAACACTGGAAAGAAGAATATACGGAAATAACGATAAAAGCGTCATACCAGAGGGAAATAATGATTAAACCCGCCATCAGCGGAATCTTAGAACTATGGAAAAGGAAGAACCGGCGGGGGGGGGGGGGGGGATGGGGCTCATGGAAAAATTAGGTTTTTTAGTAGCCGGCCTATAGATTCATGCATATGTCATGATACTGCTTTGGTAAATCAATATGTCTATTAATACTATTATTGTTAATGGATAAAATTGCTTCTAAAATTAATCTTTGGTATTTGTTATTGATATTGGAATACAGGGTGGTAGGGGAGGATAAATTGAAGGAGTGGCCAGTGATGTTGATGTGGTTAAATATGAGAGATCTATTGTCTTTATTGGAGATGCATCTACCGTGTTCAGTCATCCTGGTGGCCACGGATCTACCGGTCTCGCCTATGTAGGAAGCATTGCAATCGTTGCACGAGACCAAGTAGACCGAGCCACCAGAAGACCGAACAACGGCAGATCTGTGTAGGCGGGTGATAGGGAGTCTAAGAATGGTACCTATACTTTTGTTATTAGAGAAATATGTATTGATTCCATGGGATCTGAGGATGTGGGAGATGGAGACTGATTGGGGGAGAAGGGCAATAAACAGATGTTTCTACTGACTATAGGGGGTTTGACAAAAAATGGGTTATATCGGTATTTATGTATAAAATGAGGAGGGTATTGGGAGAGGGCTAGTTGTTTTATGATTTTAGATAATTCTATTGATCTGAATATGGGAAGGGAGCAATGGGTAACCAATCTCTTGGTGAGAGTTCTAACTGTGTCAATTTTAAGTGCTAGAGGGCATGAGGAATTGAAATTTGTGTAAAAAGTAGGATTATTGATTTTGTGGTAGACAGTGGTGTGATAATGGGAGGGGGTGCGTATAATGAGTATGTCAAGGAACGGCAATACAGAATTAACTTCAGATTCTAAACTAAATGTAACTTCCGGGTGAAAAGAGTTAAGAACAGATAAAATATTTATTTCCTGTCCGGTGTCACATATGCAGAAGATGTCATCAATGTATCTCCGCCACATGTGAATGCCCGGGGTGAATTGTTGTTGGATCCAGTGGTCAATAGTGGGCACCCCGGGCATTCACCCCGGGCATTCACATGTGGCGGAGATACATTGATGACATCTTCTGCATATGTGACACCGGACAGGAAATGAATATTTTATCTGTTCTTAACTCTTTTCACCCGGAAGTTACATTTAGTTTAGAATCTGAAGTTAATTCTGTATTGCCGTTCCTTGACATACTCATTATACGCACCCCCTCCCATTATCACACCACTGTCTACCACAAAATCAATATTCCTACATTTTACACAAATTTCAATTCCTCATGCCCTCTAGCACATAAAATTAACACAGTTAGAACTCTCACCAAGAGATTGGTTACCCATTGCTCCCTTTCCATATTCAGATCAATAGAATTATCTAAAATCATGAAACAACTAGCCCTCTCCCAATACCCTCCTCATTTTATACATAAATACCGATATAACCCATTTTTTGTCAAACCCCCTATAGTCAGTAGAAACATCTGTTTATTGCCCTTCTCCCCCAATCAGTCTCCATCTCCCACATCCTCAGATCCCATGGAATCAATACATATTTCTCTAATAACAAAAGTATAGGTACCATTCTTAGACACCCTATCACCCGCCTACACAGATCTGCCGTTGTTCGGTCTTCTTCTGGTGGCTCGGTCTACTTGGTCTCGTGCAACGATTGCAATGCTTCCTACATAGGCGAGACCGGTAGATCCGTGGCCACCAGGATGACTGAACACGGTATATGCATCTCCAAAAAAGACAATAGATCTCTCATATTTAACCACATCAACATCACTGGCCACTCCTTCAATTTATCCTCCCCTACCACCCTGTTTTCCAATATCAATAACAAATACCAAAGATTAATTTTAGAAGCAATTTTATCCATTAACAATAATAGTATTAATAGACATATTGATTTACCAAAGCAGTATCATGACATATGTATGAATCTATAGGCCGGCTACTAAAAAACCTAATTTTTCCATGAGCCCCCCCCCCCCCCCCCCCCCCCCGCCGGTTCTTCCTTTTCCATAGTCCTAAGATTCCGCTGATGGCGGGTTTAATCATTATTTCCCTCTGGTATGACGCTTTTATCGTTATTTCCGTATATTCTTCTTTCCAGTGTTTGGTTTTACCCATATGGTCATACTTTATCTTAGATCTCACTTTATTCCTCCTAAAAAAATTATGTTAATATCTCCGTCCGTTTTAGCTTTATTTATGTTTCAAATTTTATTATTACCATAATTTTATATTTTTAAAAAATTAGTTATACAAAGCAGCAATATTAATTTTGATTCATTTTATCATTACGCCATCTATATCATATATGCTAATTATCTCATAGATCGATTCTTTTATATAGTTCTGTCTACTCACATTTCATTGTACCTGTTGAAGGGCTTGACAGCCCGAAAGCTTGTCACGAATCCGTTCATTAAAGAAACGTTTTTCTCCTTATTTTGTCATCTATTATATATATATATATTAGTTCATATCAAATGGTATGTCCTCGTAACTACAAAATAAGTGAGTACAAAACAACTTAGAATCTTTAAATAGAAACATCGTATTTTTGCTAAGCCTATCAATATGGTAGCAGAGTGTGGTTTGGGCGCGCGAATTGGACTAACCGCCAATTGATCGATTTAAATCAAAAATAAATTAAATAATTGGACTAACCGCCGATTACAACTATACAACGTGGTCCATGAAAATGGAAGCAATTCTAGATTCAAAAGATCTCACAGAAGGTTAGGACATCCTAGTGACAACAAATTAGACCTGATTTTGAAGAACAATATTCTAAAAAGCTTGTACTCTATAAATGGTACCCTTGATCAATGTGATGCTTGCTCCTTGGGAAAAATAACCAAAGTACCCTATGTTCACACAGATAGCAATCAGGAAAGCTACCCCTTTGAAGCCATTTATGTCGATCTCTGTGGTCCAATGAGAATAAACTCCTTGAGTGAAGTAAATATTTATTGACCATCGTCGAAGGATTTTCTTGGAGAATATTTGTAGAATTTCTCAAAGATAAACTCTCAGCAACAGAAGTTTCGAAGAAGTTTATTGTAAAAAGAGAAAACGAGCTAAACGAGAAAACGACTTAGAACAGATAACGGAACAGAATTTATCAATAAAAACCTTGAAACCTTCATATAATCCAAAGAAATTAAACATGAACTAACTACACCGTACACCCAAGAAGCAATGGGAGAGTTGAAAGAGCTAACAGAACACTATCAAACAAAGGCCGAACACTTCTGGCAGACTCCCAATTAACCCTACACTTCTGGGCAGAAGCTGTAAATACAGCTGCATATCTGTACAATCTAACTCCCACAACCAATGACCCAGACACTACCCCTATGGAAAAATGGAAAGGTAAAAAGCCATCCGTCTTTCACATCATGAGATTTGGTTGTGAAGTATTCTATAAACTCGAGAATCATCAAAGACACAAACTAGAAGCTAAATCTAAGAGAGGAATATTTGTAGGCTATTCAAGATGCAGAAGAGATTATCGAGTATTTGATATCATAGCGAGAGTCATTCTTGAAACCGCAGACATTCATTTCAGAGAGAACAATAATGTCATCTCGGAAGATAAACAAAGTGATAATAATACGGACACTGACACATATTTCTTCATTCAGGAGGATGAACAACTGGACAATCATGTTCTATCAGATGTTGTTATTGAAGAGCCAGCACCAGATACCATGATCAACAGACAGACAGAGTCAAGTGGATCAGACAGATCACAAAGAACTCGAACAATACCTAAAATATTCGATGACTACGTTCTGGCTACTACGAATGAAACCATTCCGAAAGTCTATGAAGAAGCCATCGCATGCGAAGACAAGAAAAATTGGGAGAACGCAATGCTTGAGAGGAAATACAGAACATGTACTCGCATCAAGTATGGGAACTGGTACCTAGACCTGTAAACGCTAAAGTTGTCAAAAGTAAATGGTTGTTCAAAATATCTAAAGACCAAGAAAACAAAAACAAAACTTACAAAGCTAGACTTGTTGCAATGGGATACAACAAAATCTCTCCCTGTAATTAAAATTGCCACCCTCAGGACTATTTTGTCAATGGCAACAACAAAAGATTCAGTCATTAAACTATTTGATGTGAAAGCAGCCTATCTAAATGGAAACATTGAAAATACGATATTCTGGATTTGTTCAAAACAGAAACTAAATTTGCAAACTAAAAAAAAAAGCATTTACGGTCTACCTCAATCCGGAAGATCGTGGTATGAGAAATTCAGTCAAGTACGTCATAACTGTGGACTGGAAAAACCTAAATCTGATCCTTGCCTATTTAAATGAAAGAATTAAGACAAATACTTCTATGTAGGGATATATGTTGATGACTTTATCACTGTCTCAGATTCTGAAGATACCTCAAACAGATTCATCAATAATTTGAGTCATTACCTGGAAATAAAGGATGTAACATGTGAAGGCATGTTTTTGGGAATCAAGATCATACAAAACAAGTAGGGAATTTCGCTACAGAAGAGCCACTATGTAAATAAATATTGCAAAAATATGGAATGGAAAATTGTAAAGAAGTTCCAACACCAGGTTCCAAAGAAATCAATTTGGACAATCATATTGAAGATGACAATTGTGATCAGCACACTTACCAAGAAGCCCTTGGGATGCTAATGATTCTAGATGTTAACACCAGACCCGACATCGTTTACATAACTAGCAAACTTTCACAGTACTCCAGACAACCAAAACAGATGCACTGGACAGCAATCAAAAGAGTGATGAGATACCTACGAGGAACAATTGACCTGGGAGTGAAATTTGAAAGAGAGAAAACTGGAATCCTGAAGTCCTACACCGATGCCAGCTGGTCGACCACCCATGATGGAAAATACTACGGCGGATATGTATTAAAGCTCGGCGAAGCAACTATAGACTGGAAAAGTAGTAAACAACTACTCGTCGCCCTCTCCACAATGGAAGCGGAAATGAAAGCTGCTTGTGAAAGCTGCTGTCAAATCAAGTGGATAATAAACCTGTTACGAGAGCTGGAAGAATGGAATTTCATGAGAAAACCAACTGCGATCTATACAGAGGCAGTCATTGATCAACTGGATCTCCAGGCCCTAAACAAAGCAGTCGCTGTAGACATATCAACAGAAAGTACCACTTCTTGAGAGACTGTTATGAATCCAGAGACATCTGCCTTCTGTACAAGCCATCTCAGGACCTGGAGGCGGATATCTTCACAAAGGACCTAGCCCGGGACCAGATGAAGAAACACCTGGAGAACCTCAGCATCGTGGGAATAAAGACAAAGTAAGGAGGGAATTGTTACGCAGACTTTGACTTTACCATCAATGGTGCTGACGTCACACACTTACGCTTCAGACTTTTCTGTTTTCGTTTTTCGCTCGCTTGTTTTTACAACATTTGTATCGGAAAAAGTCGTTCCGCTTCAATAAATATATATATTAGTTCATATCAAATGGGATGTCCTCGTAACTACAAAATAGGTGAGTACAAAACAACTTGGAATCTTTAAATAGAAACATCGTATTTTTGCTAAGCCTATCAATATGACTTCATTATTTTATCTAATTTGCAAGTTTATTTTGCACATTCTCTTGATATCTTGTCTTATTTTATATGAGACATATAAAATACATATATCTCCAATCCATATAGATATTTATTAAAATTCTATGAGTTTCACCTTTGAAAGCCCGTGTCTTAATAATAAAAAGAAATAGATATAATTATTCCAAAATTTCTCTTTAATCACAGATAATATTGAATAATATATTTTTTTAAATACGACTTGACTACTTTATTTTTAGATTTAGTAAATCGATGCAATTATCTCTAGCCAGGATACCGCGTTTTATGTGTTGAAATAAATGATAAATAGATAATAATGAATTAAAAAATATATGTCATAATTTGTACATAACTGGATGTAATCCCACCACAATATGTATGCAATGTATGTTTTAAAAGATTTTAATAAAAACAAGGCTTAGAAATCTGGGAGAAAGATTTAGAGAAAGGCCATCAAAGAGGAAGTAATCATTAGCTGGTTTTATTATCCAGGAACTCATAAAACTGGGTTCAAGATCCTAGTATTTCCTGGATCAGGTCAGAACAAGTCCAGAACAAAGGGATAGCAAAGGCCCAATTAGAGAATAGGAGAATTAGCTAGGAACCAATAGAAAGCTTACACGTCTCAAACACCAGCCAATCAAAACCCTGAATAGTTTTCGTGTTAAATCGCGTACTGGGTTTAGTCAGTTGGGACCTGGAGAGCATCGAGTTAAAACCTGGACCGACCAAGGAACCGGTTAGAAGCCAGCAACCACCCTCTCAAACGATTAGATAAGTCTAATCCTCAATCATGTGAACAGCCATAGTTAATAGCCAACTCAGCCAAATAGCTTCAACCCCTTTCTCCCTAGATCGCTTGCCTTTTTCAATCCAAAGCCTGTGTTTTTCGTTATTTTCCCCTGTGAGAACACCTTGTCACTTCAGCAACGACTGCGCCCATCAATTCAATCAATCATCAATCAAATCAACCCATCAATCCCAAAAGGTAAACGTCCCGACGTTACATATATATTATTTTATATTTTACTTTCATAATAAAATATTATAAAAGTTATAGAATGTCGTTCGTATTGAATATTTCAAATTGTTGAAACGTTTACAAGTTTCTTCAACCATGGTATTCCAAATTATTTCCGCCCTAATTTATACAACACCCAATTTGTAACCAATCAAGGTAATTTAAAGAGTATTCTGGAAGAATTGGCGCATTGGAGTATTCCCTTGTCTGACATTCTAAGACTATAGGCATAGCAAATGTATTTAGACGAAAAGACGAAATAAAGAAAAAGAGTCTTCTTCTTTATTTCGTCTTTTCGTCTAAATATTTCCAAAAAGAATATTATAATAATCGTTATAGCAAATGTATTATCGGTACTGATCCAAGAGGTCTCACATCTAGAAATTTATTTTACATTAAATTCAATAGAATTTGTAAATACTTATCTGACTTTTAGAATAATTTCCTTTGCTGAGTATAATTTATTTTTTCTAAATTTATGACATATCGATTTTATATATTTGTAAAGTTTAAATTTAAAAAATTTAATATGCTTAAAATAAATCTATTATGAGCATAATATATAATTACCTGTAAATATGTTTTGATATTGTACAAATATATAAATAAATTATATTTGTTTTATTTTTTTCTTTTATTATTTTCTATTGTTGCTAGTGTCCTTAGCGGGAAGCGCGCTTTATTGTAATACATGAATAAAATGAAGAAATAAATTGTTTCATTCTTTATAATACACTACGTGACATTGAAAATGGAACCCCAAGAAAGAGTGTGCATGGTGATGAAACTTGGCAAATATAAAGAGGCAAGAACGAACCATAAGTGATATTTATTTCAAAATGATAGTCATAATACAGAGCGAGAACGGCGTCGGCTTAGTAGCAAGTAGGACCACCGCGGACAGCGATGCACGCAGCAACACGTCTACGTAGAGAGTCAATCAGACTACGGATGGCGTCCTGAGGGATGGCTCTCCTTCTCTTTCAACCATTCGCCACAGTTCGTCTTCTGAACGCGGCTGAGGCAAGATATGCAAACGGCGTCCAATAATGTCCCAGACGTGATCGATTAGTGAGAGGTCAGGAGAATAAGTTGGCCAGGGTAGCATATGTACATCTTGCAGAGCTTGTTTGCGGTTGGGCGTTATCCTGCTGATAAAGGGCATTGGGCTCCCCCTGAAGGTAGGGGAGTGTTACCGGTCGCAGCACATCATCAATGTATCGTTGGTCAGTAATAGTGCTTTGAATACGAACTGAAGGTGAGCTGGTATTATACGCTATTGCGCTCCAAACCATGATTCTGCGTTTTCGCGCTGTGGGCGTTCCAAAAATAATCCAGAAATGGACCTTTTTCAATGGGGTCAATGGCAGTCTTCTTACCGGAAGACATAAATGCAAACCATTAGCAACCAACCGACGGGAAATGGTCTCCATTTACAGAATGGAGGTACATTGTTGAAGGATACATCGTTCCACGTGTAATGACGTCTCTCTGGCTGCACCGGCATTCTTATAAATTACCTTATTTCTTCTTTCCAAACATCTTCACCACAGTCGGTGTAGGAGGACGAACCCAAGTGTATGTCAGCGGCGATTTGACATATGGACCAACCAGTATTTTTCAGTCCGATCACCATACCCCTCGTAAAGGCATCTGTCTGCTGGAACTGACTCAGTTGACAACGGCCTGTAAATTCAACAATTTTCTAGCTACTCTTTCTTTGTGTCCAATTTTCAATCTCTATCGCAGTGTATAAATATCTGTTGGCACATATTTTATAAGTATGATGTATGGTCAATATTGTTGCACCAGGTTGCGGCTTGGCAGACTCTTCAACCTTGGTCCTCTCCTGTGCCGGGTCTTGTATCTTACCAGAACGTGTCTCAACCATCCTACAAATTTATATAATCGAATAATGAGATAACTCTACTTTAAATAGCCTCCAGAATAATTTATTTATTTCTCACATCAAAGAGAGCAGTGAAGTCACATGTGTATCTAAATACAAATGATGATTATATATATAATATATATATAAATATATATATAAAATATAATTTTGAAATTAAAATATATGAAAAATAATATTACAAATTAAAATAAAATAGGTTCATTAGCCATGATGCAACACTTCCCCCTCTCCAGAGGTCGTCACGTCCTCGTGAGTTACCTCATCATTTCTCTCAAAATAGGGTTTGAGTCTTGAGACATGGACAATCAATGGGTCTTGGCAAGGATTATCTTTCGGCTTAATTAAATAATTTACGTTAGACAGCTTCTTTAATATTCGATATAGGCCAAAATATTTTCTCAATAGCTTTCACATTTTCCGATTTTCCTGACTGGTGTCCAAACTGCCACTAAATGTCCTGGTTCATAGATTTTCTCATTGTGTTTTTTTGTCATAGTTTCTTTTCATTCTTCCCTGAGTCTTCTCTGTTTTGTCCTTGCTATTTTATCTAAGTAGTTTTCTATATATTCGTCGTAATCGTCCATGTTACTGTTCGTTGGGATATTCTCGTCGTCTAAGAGGGACACGGGTTCCCTTCCAAACAACAGGAAAAATGGAGAGTAGCTTGTGGTTTCTTGAACCGTGGTATTATACGCGTGGGTGATAAAAGGGAGGATTTCGTCCCAGTTCTTCTGATCAGTATTCACATACATGCTGATCATATTGATTAAAGTTCTATTTGCCGTTCCGTTAGTCCGTTAGTCTGGGGGTGGTAGCTCGTTGTGAAGCAGTGTTTAACTTTGCACATTTTCATTACCTCCTTCATCAAATTGCTTGTGAATTGTGAATCTCTATCGCTAATAAGAAATCTTGGGGCCCCGTGACATAAAATAATATGTTCGATTGAAAATGTAGAGACTTCTTTCACGGTTGCTTCTGATACTGCTTTTGTTTCAACATACTTGGTATAATAATCAGTCAACACAATTATACACTTCCTTCTTCTTTTCGTTGATGGCAAGGGGCCAACAAAGTCAATTCTGATTCTTTCAAAAGGGTGGTTAGCTGGGGGAATAGGTTGTAAAAGTCCAGAAGGCAAGTGATTTGAACCTTTCCGACTTTGGCAAAGATGAAACATCTTTGAACATGGAAGGCCAATAGTATTTATTATTCAATCAGTAAGTGGTTCTGGCGACGCCCAGATGGCCATTCAGCATATGGTTGTGGTATTCACTCATGATTTCCTTCCTTCTCTTCTTTGGCACTACCAGCAAACATGCCCTACCTTCAGGATTTGGATTTTTCTTGTAGAGACACCCATTTTCTTATTTAAAGTTCTGTATAATTGAAGGCTTGTTTCCACTAATTTTCTCCTTACAATTTTCAATAAAATCATCCTTTTCGTCTATAATTTGATTCAGAAATCGTCTCTCATAATATTCGTCCCATTCGTTTTCCGGTAAGGGTCCTCTAGATAGACCATCAGCGTCCAGATGTTTTTTTTACCAGATTTGTGTATAATTTCGAAATTATATTCCTGAATCTTCAGTGCCCATCGTGCTAATCGGCCGGTCGGATCTTTCAGATTCTTAAGCCAGCATAGTGCATGGTGATCAGTTACGATTTTGAAGTGCCTTCCATATAGGTAGGGTCGTAACTTGGACATTGACCACACAACAGCTAGACATTCTTTTTCGGTAGTCGAATAATTTTGCTCAGGTTTGCTCAGTGTTCAACTTAAATATGAGATCACCTTTTCTTCATCGCCGAACTTTTGGACTAATGTTGCACCCAAGCCGATGTTAGATGCGTCAGTATGAATGTAAGCAGTTGCATTCGGATCAAAGTGCCCTAATATTGGGAGATTTATCAATGCTACTTTAAGGGTTTGAAATGCTTTTTCTCGATTTTCTGTCCAGATAAAAGGTACATTCTTTTTTATAAGACTGGTTAATGGATCGGCAATTTTCGAAAAACCTTTGATAAATTTTCTATAATATGAACACATTCCTAAAAATGATTGAACTTCTTTTATCTTTTTGGGTCGAGGAAAATCTCCACCAATTGTTGCACCAGGTTGCGGCTCAGCAAATTCTTCAACCTTGGTCCTCTCCTGTGCCGGGTCTTGTATCTTACCAGAACCTGTCTCAACCATCCTACAAATTTATATAAGCGAATAATGAGATAACTCTACTTTAAGTAGCCTCCAGAATAATTTATTTATTTCTCACATCGAAAAGAGCAGTGAAGTCACACGTGTATATAAATACAAATGATGATTCTATAATACAATATATTCTGTTTAATAAAATAAATAAATATAAAATACTAGCCGAATGACCCGGGCAACGCCCGGGTTCTACCCGATTAAATGTTCTTATTCAAATACTATTCGTTACAATTATAAATTGGCACCGTGGATGTCATTTTTGTGAAACGTCCCGCTCCAAACTTTGTGTGTTTTTAAAATATAAAAATAAATATGTAAATTTTCACAACGATATTTGAAAATTATATTATTTTGATTTTCAAATACTATTCGTTACAATTATAAATTGGCGCCGTAGATGTCACTCTTGTGAAACGTCCCGCTCCAAACTTTGTGTCTGAGAAGCGATATTTTTATAGAAAGAAGATCTGGCTTTTGTTTTCTGCTCGAATGAATGTTTTTCTGTTAGAATTTTGTTCCTGCGTACAAAATAATTAACTGGTTTCACCCGTGGTCTCTGCTTTTTGGAATTTTTCCCGATATAATTTTGTATCTGATAATCAAACATGATACAGCAATATCGTCATCATCATTTTCTGACTAAAAATATATAGTTTTAATAATTGATTTATATATTTTTTAAAATAGCCTATCGTCTTCCCCGTATATATTTACCTATGTATGTAAATTTTGGTTTGAATTAGTGAACTACTGCTAATTTGTATACCGGACATACAAACAAACATACAAACATTCATTTTTCTTAATTCATTTATATATATATAGATAATTTTGAATTTAAAATATATGAAAAATAATGTTACAAGTTGAAATAAAATAGGTTCATTAGCCATGATGCAACAATATAACATATTATTATACTAACTTCAGTCTAATCTCTCGATTTGATACTACAATTGTATCTCAAATACGATTAGGTCTTAAATGAGGTGAGTTATATATCAATATTTTTAGACTCACAAGGTAAAATTAACACATTTTAATTATTAGTGAAATAAAAATAAACAATAATAATATAATAAATAAGTAATATCATATTAACATAATTCCATTAATTGGGTCTAATAATCAATGCGTCATAAGAAAGATGGATTTTAGTATTAATATCAAAATCTATCACCAAATTTAAAAGAATCTTTTTATTAGCATCTTCATTGTTAATAAATAGTTACACTACTATATTACTACTGGTAAACATTATATAGAACAAATATATATTCTAATTAGTACAATATTATATGACAATTAAATTGGGAAGATATCAGGCAATGTGCTATGTAATATTTATAGTCATATAATCGGTGCTACCATACCACTGTAATTTGCATTTTGCTGTTTTTTTTCTTTTAACCGATACAGAAGCTGACCTTTAAAATTATTTTTTAAACTATGAACACAGCACACATTATTCTTGTGTGTTGTGTGTGAGAACAGTAGTTATACATATAATTATGTGGTGGTGGTGTCTTGTCCATGGATCAGATCAATTTGGTCCGTGTACCCTGATCACAATACCGGCCAAAAAAGGTGCCTTGTTTGCATAGACGTCCTCTTCTGGATTGATGTCTGCCATATAGAGGCCTGCAAGGATGGCCGGGCACTATATATGTGGTTCGGAGTGAGTTGGGTATTGTGACAGTTATTTCAGTTACATATACAAGTAATACTTTACATATACTTGTAACTATAAATATATAATATGTTCTTATAGAGAAATTGTTCTTCCGTAAACAACACGTAAAGTCTAATATTAGAACAATTATAACAGATGACGCGCTAATGCATCATATTATAAATGTTCTAATAAAAGACTCTGCTTCATGTTGGCGGAAGATAAATTACTACAACATATTATATATTATAGTTATATGTATTGGGTTGTAAAGAAAGTTCGCTCGGTTTTTTTCGACAATTTTATTTAGACAAAAAAAAAAACATTAAATATACCAATCAATTATGTATTCTTATTTAAGATCTCACAACGTTCGACTAGTCTATTGATGCCTTTTCCGCCAAAAATCGCCCGGCCTGGTGTCGAATAAGTTGATGAGGCAGGTTTTGAGGGCCTTTTCATCATCGAAGGTAGTGCCTCTCAAATGGTTTGACATGGAGAGGAAAAGGTGATAATCAGTTGGTGCAAGGCCCAGAGAGTACGGCAGGTGCTGTAGAACTTCTCATTCAAGCTCTTGAAGGGCAGCTTTGATGATTTGTGCAACATGCGGGCTAGCGTTGTCGTGAAGGAGAATGATTTCACCTTGTCGATCGGGTTTTTTCTGTTGAGTAGCTTCATTCACGCGATGCAATTGGGCAATGTAGAGGTCCTTGTGGATTGTGGCATTCCTTTCGAGCATTTCCCAGTACAACACACCAAAAAACGCAGATTATAGCCTTTTGTGGGCGAAGATCTTGCTTTATTCTTGGCTTCGGCGTATCTCCTGGAGCCACCCACTTTTTTCTTTGCTTTATATTCACGTATAGACACCATTTTTCATCTCCTGGTAAAAATTCGCTAATTCGGTATAAAAATCGCTGTTTATGGCACCGTGTTGATTGATGGCGTGCAATATGTTGAGCAGCGATTTGAAGGCGATTTTATTTGTGGGTTTCATTAAGTTCGTGAGGCACTCAAGCTCCGAGTTTTTGGGAAAACCCTTTGAACTTTGCGAACTATTTTTGTGCTGCTCGTCCACTATGACACCTTTTCCATACACGTTGTATATGTCCCGAGCTGCTTCGGCTGCTTTTTGATCTCGATGAAAAGCGAAGAAAAGCATATGTCGAAAATGTTTATTTTTGACTCCTGGATATTCCATTTTCAAGCCTGTAAGAAAACAGCAAAGATTACGTTTTTAAAAAACAAATAATATAGTTTGTAGAGCAGAACAAGTACTATTTATAGAACATAAACACTTTACCGTATAGAATCACAAAACTATATAGTGCATCGTAATATAACTTTACCGCATAACAACAAAAACCGTTATGAAACATAGGGATACAAAAACCGAACGAACTTTATTTACAATCAATATTTCTACTGTCCAAGCTGATATCTATTTTTCATTAAAAATATTATTTCGAAGAGGTCCGATTCAGTGTCGGTATGAAAGGAAAGCAGCTGAATTCAATATTACAGCGGTATGGTATATTAAACTGGCCACACCGCAGGGAGGGTTTACCACTTAAGAGCAAGCATTCTCCTCAATTTATTATTGCATTATAATCAGAATAAAATTGTCCAATTTTCAAAAGAATCATACCCGTTTCAAATTAGTTTCAATTTCCTATAACAGATGAAGCACTAATGCTTCATATTGTCACGTGGAGCCAGTCTCTTAAAATATAGATCACAGCACTCATTGGGTCATGGTCTTCTCGGCTCTTTTCAGTTTGTCTTCACTAATTTTCCCGGCATTACCACCATAATTCTACATGGAAAATTAGGATAGACAAATTTCAGAATGACACAGCAATTTATCTAAGGTAAAAACAAACTTTGATCGCTAAAAAAGACCAGCATAGAGGAAGGTTTCAGAGTAACAAAATAAAAATATCAAAATTGATATGGCGTTAATAAAATAATAAATACTTTGCTACAATATTCTATCAGAATAGTAAAAACGAATAATATGTATTTTGCACTCCCATATACTTAAAAGTTAAAAGTATTTTAAAAATTCAAATGATTATCCACATATTCTATTGAATCTGATACAATTAATTCTCTTTTATTGTGTGGGCCATATATTATTATGTCGTGCCCAGACGTTGTTTCTGTTCTTTATTCAGTATGCCACAAAAATACACACGTGAGTTCAAAGGGATTGCAGCTAAAGTTAGCGCTTTATTGTATGTTTTTAGTCTGCATGCTTTCTTTACTGGCTTGCCCACTTATCCTCTTCATCTTCTTTGCTGCACCGTTTCAATATATTAGTCCTCTCTCTCGGATCACTACCGATAATAACGTTACTATATTTATAGTCTTCAATTACTGGGAAATTGAGTAAAATAAGAGTCGAATCCTGAAGGTTACATTCTCAAAAACAGTTTGGATCCTCTAGAGCGAGAATTTTTTTTTAGAAAAGTGTTGAATATAACATGCTTAGTTATAAATTGGGTGTCGCAGAAACTGGAGCGGAAATAATTTGGGATGCCATGGCTTAAAGAAACTTTTTTTAATGTTTCTCTCATTTTTATTATTCAATAGAAATTATATTCCCCCGAGTCTTATACGATTTTATTATAAAATTCAGTATTAGTATTGTAATTCGCGTGGTCTATCGAGCTCAAATTCTATGAGCTACGGTACAGCGATGATTAACTTGAATTGATTCTGTAGACTTGAGTAAGGGAACTCTACGCAAATTGATCAAGGAATCTCTGAATTTAATTGATCTTTGAATAAGCTACATGAATTTATGGATAATTTAAACTAGACTAAAAAACTAAGCAAGCAAAACACAAAATATATATACAACACAGTGTTGCCGAATCAATAAAAATATATTCAGATTAAAAATAAAATAAAGAATTAATTATGTAAAATAATGAAATATATTTGCCAACAATTTCTACAATAATTAGCAATGAATGACAAAGAAGAATGAAATATACATTTTTCAACCAAACATACCCCCCCCCGTTGGACAGCCAAGTCCAACAAGAATAAAATTCATTCCTTGAATGGCAGAGGAGCTATCTTGGTGATGGGACGCTTGAGTACATTCTTTGGAGTTTTAAGGTCTACGACTCGCACGTGTCCGTCTGGTCCTTTATAGGTCTTGATGATTCGCGCCAGAGGTAAATGATGAGGTGGTGTGGAATCTTGTTTCATGAGTACAAGCTGTCCAGATTGTAGATCTTGATGAGTCTTATGCCACCTTGGACGTGCTTGTAACAGATTAAGATAGTCTTGGGACCATTTTTTTCAAAAACTATTCTTCATTGATTGAATGCATTTCCAACGGGAAATGTGACTTAAATTATCCACAACTTCATCTGGAATAGCTAGAAGAGGGGAACCAATAAAAAATGTGATGGAGTCAGTGCTTCATAAGAATCAAAGTTGGAATCAAGGGGAAGAAGTGGTCTCGAATTCAAAATTGCTTCTATCTGAGTAAGCAATGTGTAAAATTCTTCAAAGTTAAGAATGGCCGACTTCGTTACTTTGATTAAATGACTTTTAACAGATTTAATACCTGCCTCCCGAAGTCCACCAAAATGGGGAGCGGAGGGAGGAATAAAATGCCACCTAATCCCTCTTTGAGCACAGAAATTTTAAATATTTAACTCCCTGTAAATATCCAACAAAACTATATTGGCCAATTTGAAATTTGTAGCATTATCACTGAAAATATCTGAAGGCAAGCCGCGTCTCGAGGTAAATCTCCTAAGAGTAGCTATAAATGCTTCTGCGGTGAGATCAGAAACCACCTCAAGATGTATTGCCTTGGTGGTGAAACAAATGAATAAAACAATATAAGTTTTAAACAGTATATTTGATCTTTTTAACATTGGCTTAGTAATTATAGGGCCCGCCAAATCTACACCGACTACACGGAAAGGCCGGGATGGCACCACCCTTTCAAGTGGCAATTCACCCATAATTTGAGTCACGACCTTGGATCGATGCTTAAAACAGGTATTACACTGATTCAGAACTCTCTTCACTGCAGCTTTAAAAGAAATAATCCAATATTTTTGAGAAACCATAGATAATGTTGTTTGTAGACCCGAATGTAGAGATTGCTTATGATAATGTTCGATAATCAAATCTGTACAATGATGTCTTTTTGTTAGGATTATTGGATGTTTTTGATTATAGTCAAGATTTGAATGTTGAAGTTTTCCTCCAACTCTAAGAATTCCATCAGCATCAAGGAAAGGATTTAGAAACCTGAGATTGCTTTTCCCCGACACAAAGCCCTTATCTCGAAGCCACCCAATATCCTGAGTAAATTCTTGATTTTGAATTAATATGATTATTTTAACCGTTGCATTATGAATTTCTGAGGCCGATAGGAATCGATCTAACGATTTATTAGTTGATTTAAAATTTGAAATGAATCTCAAACAAAATGCCATTATATCAACTGTTCTTATCCAAGATTATTATTTCAGAAGTAATTCAGGCATAGGTCCCACTATAGAGTGATAGACCAAGATTGTCGACCTCTCCTCAATCAATGTTTCCGGAAAGAGTTCATCTGAGGGAGGCAAATCAATGTAAGAATTAACCGATGGGTCCTGCAACCAATGTGGTCCCCGCCACCATAACTTGTTATCAACTAATTGTGCAGGAGTTAGTCCTCTTGTAGCCAAGTCTGCAGGGTTTTCCGAACCTGGTAAATGGAACCATGAATTGGGTGATCGTCTTTCTTCTGAATAGCTGAAACCCTATTAGCAACAAAAGTCTTCTCTCTCCATCTTTTAGATTCTGATTTTATTCAATTAAGAGCAATTGTGGAGTCGCTCCACAAGAAAATTTGATCAAAATGCAAACTCAATGACTCTATCACCGCAACAAATAAATTTACTAACAGCAGAGCTGAACACAGTTCTAAGCGGGGCAAAGACCTTGATTGGAGCAACCTTTGTTTTGGATGCAATTAAAGATATATTAACTGATCCATGATGCTTACAAGATTTTACATTGATAACTGCTGCATAGGCCTTTTCCGAAGAATCACAAAATCCATGTAATTCTAGAGTGAGAATAGAACTTCGACAAGAAATGTACCTCGGGATTGAAATTTAGTAAAATTGATTAATATCTCCCTCAATGCCTGTCCATTGCCATTGAATACACTCGGGTAATCTATAATCCCAGTTGCATCCCTTGGCCCAGAGGTTTTGCAGCATGATTTTAAAAATGATAACCAAAGGAGCCATCCAGCCCAAAGGATCGTAGATTCTCGCAATCAATTATAGAAGCGACCGCTTATAATATACTTGAATATCAGGGGGCTTCACTCTGATGGTAAATGAGTCTAAGCTCGGATCCCACAACATGCCCAATAATTTAACCGACAAGAGATCCTTGAAATCAAAGGATTGATTAATGCCCTTTTGAACACCAGATAGGAAGTCAAGTATTTTTGGACTGTTAGAAACCCATTTCCTAATGGGAAAACCTCCTTCAGCTAACAGAGCAATGATCTGTCGAATCAAAACTTGTGCCTCTTCCACAGTATCTGCTCCTGTAAGAAGGTCATCGACATAAAAATCTCTCTTCACAATTTCCGAAGCAACAGGATAATTCATCGCTTCGTCATCCGCCAACTGATGCAACGTTCGAATGGCCAAATATAGAGCGCATGCTGTTCCATAAGTGATTGTTGTTAACTTATATTCTTGAATAGCATCTGATGGTGAATCACGCCACAAGACTCTCTGAGAGTCACTATCATCAGGATGAATCAATATCTGCCTGTACATCTTCTCAATATCTGCAGATAGTGCAACAAAAAAAGTCCGAAACCTCAATAGAAGGTCAAAGATGTCTGTTTGTAATTTAGGACCTATATGTAAGGCTTTATTCAAAGAAGGACTATCATCAGAGCAAGCTGAGGCATCAAAGACTACTCTGAGATTAGTGGTAGTACTCTCCTCTTTTAGCACACAATGATGTGGCATATAATAGACCTGCGACGGGGATCTAGGAATATCTACAGCTGAGATAATTTGCATATGATTTAGCGATGAATATTCCTTCATTAAAAGGTTATACCGACTATAAAGTTGCTCACTCTAAATAACCTATTTTCAAGAGAAAGAAATATCCTAAAAGCAACTTTTTTCGAATTTCCGAAATTCGGAGTAACCCTAAAGGGTAATCTTACTTGATACCTCCCAGTTGTAGTCCTTAAAACATTAGTTTTAAAGTGTTGTTCACAATCTATTTCTTCTTTGGTTAGGATAGGTTGGGTACATGGCGGAATAGAGTCCAACTCCCAGAACTTTCTGAGTTGATTATCTATAGAGGTAGCACAGAATGTCAGAACACTATGATGCAATGACCCATCTGATTGTTGAGCCATGATTTTGCCCGAGAGAAGCCAACCCAACTTCGAATTACATGCTCTTGTGCCCCTTTCGTTTTGAAACCTAACTTGTCCTGTATACAAACTTGGGGTAATATCAGCTCCAATGATTATAGTATATATCAAAGGTTGGATCCGCCAGCCTTAGGCCAACCAGGTGAGGCCACCGACTCCTCTCCATTACAAAGTTTGGCAGATTACAAGTGATTTTATTTAAGATTAAGGCCTTAGCGGTGAATAACATGTTTGAATAGTGAGAAGAGAAGGTGATATCCACCTCTCCTAACGGCTTTTCCAAGCAGTTATCTCCAATGCCATACATAGAGGCATCCGAATAATTCACAGGAAGATTCAAGGTTTTTCTTAGTGAATCAGTTATCAAAGTCCTTTGAGATCCAGTATCGACTAAAGCTCTGGCCATACAAGAATTACCGTATAGATCATTCACCCTTATTAAAGCTGTTGATATCAAGATCTGACTTAGAAGAACTAGAATGATTAATTGAATGTGTCTGAATCACCTAATTAGGACGAGTCGAAGAATTTACATTAGATCTCACTGATGAATCAATTCTGTTGGCATTACTAGACTCTACTGCATGTATGGCCCCAGGCAGTGAATTAGTCATGTGATTCAGAACTAAATGTGCGAAGCAAGGTATGATGCCTCAGTTTACATACTCTGCAAACTGCAGTCAACTTACACGCATATACCAAGTGGTTTGATCTGAGACAATTATAACACAACCCGTTATCCCTTACAAACCACCATCTCTCTTGCAGTGACCTATCTCGGAACAACTGACATTTTGATAACAAATGTTAATTTTTGCATAACATGCAGGGAGTGCAAGCTGCATTTGAATATGGACGGGATACAGATGTAGCATGAGAATAAACCTTATTCGGTTTGGGTGAGGTCTTTGAAGTTTCCCTTAATCTTAGATTTGCAAGGCTCCGTGCATATTTTTCTAAGAATGCTATCAACTCCTCATAAGAGAGATAACCCTGCACATCAATGTGCAACTCCCAGTCCTTTTTTAGTGAATTATCAAGTTTTAACTGGATAATATATACTAGTATTAAATCCACAAGTGTTTCTTTCCAAACCCAATGTACTAAGATTTTGAACACCCTCATTGCAGATATCCAAAAACTCATAAAGAGCCTTATCCGAGTCACCTTTAATGAATTTAAGATTTAAAAATTTCTGAATTTTCCTAAAAGCCAATTCCCTTTTATTATCATACCTATGTATTAAGGTTTGCCAAGCTATGGAATAATTTTCATCTAATATGCTGAATGCCCTAACAAATCTCGCAGCGTCTCCCCTAAGGGCAGAAACAAGATATTGCAGTTTCTGAGAATTTGCAAGTACTCTATTTTCGTCTATTACTTTTATGAATATTTCTTTAAATCCTAACCATTCCGAAAAATTACCACTAAAAATTGGCAACAGTCGATTTATCCTGTTTAATACCATATAATAATCTATTAATGTTGACCATAATACCATCATTTTTTTAACTGCATTATAAGTTACTTTAATTTTTTCCGCAATATCCAAGCTTTTATATTTTGCTAATTTTAAAACCTGACTATCGAGATTCAACTTTAAAGTTTGTAAAATTTCTTTTGTCTGATTCAATACATGCAAATCACCGGTCAACAATTGCGACTCTACATCTTCTTTTAACAAATCTATTTTAACTAAATACTGTTCAAAAATAACCATTTCGGCCTCCATATTAAAATATACTATTACAAAAATAAACAGACGGAAATTGTATGGATCCTACCTTAAGACTCAGAATGAAGAAACTGTACAGATGGCGGTTAGGTTGACTGAGAAGGGATGGGCTGACTTGACCCCAGGAATTGAATTCGAAATGGCCGCTGGCTTTCTTCAGGTGAACTTGTTGATTCCTATGTAGATATAAATATTTCTTTTTCGAATGTAGCTTCCTCGCAGAGCCGTAGATTCGTTGACTTGAATAATTCCCTGTCGAGTTGTAGAGATCCTCACACGGGGCACCAAAATGTAATTCGCGTGGTCTTACCGAGCTCAAATTCTATGAGCTACGGTACAGCGATGATTAACTTGAATTGATTCTGTAGACTTGAGTAAGGGAACTCTACGCAAAATGATCAAGGAACCTCTGAATTTATTTGATATTTGAATAAGCTACGTAAATTTATGGCTGATTTAAACTAGACTAGAAATCTAAGCAAAACACAAAATATATATACAACAGGGTGTTGCCGAATCAATAAAAATATATACAGATTAAAAATAAAATAAAGAATTAATTATGTAAAATAATGAAATATATTTACCAACAATTTCTACAATAATTAGCAATGAATGACAAATAAGAATGAAACATACATTTTTTAACCAAACAAGTATGAAATACAGTTTGTAAGACTATCAAATTATATTTTGTTCATAGCGAACGATAAATCAATCTCAGAAAATTAATATATTTTTTAATAATAAGCTTTGTAATTAGAGATAATTTTCTCCGATTATTCAGAATTATGTACTTATAAAAATGGCAATAGCAATCATGTAGCGTTCAGGATTCCGCTAATAATTTACTAAAGTGCCCCTACCATTTCAAAACTACAGATATAATAACGATATTATCTGTACTGATCCAAGAGAACTGATATCTATTAAAGTTCCATATATTAAATTCAATAGAATTTGTAAATATATATATGACTTTTAAATAATCTTAGTGCTTAGTATAATTAATTGTATTATACTGTTGTATATGATGGCTTTTTAAATTTTTATTTGGGTTTAAATTAAAATTATGTATATAGTATATATATGATTGTTTGAACCGATTTTTAAAAAATAAATTATATATACTTGTTTTCTCATTGAGCTCAAGTGTTCTTAGCTGGACATCGCGTTTTGTTTTTATATTTGAATAAAGTTGAATCAAGGACCTATACATCTGTGAATGCTAATTATTTCATTATAAATAAAAAACAACTTTAAAAAAACTCAACTTTAGGGAGAATCTATTCAATCTAGAACTGAAAAAGTAGCATTAGAGAATAATGACACTCTTCCAATAACTCAGCTTGTATTGACCTGTGCTTTTTTTTTCAATAAATTATTTAGCATCAATTTTGTTTAGGTTATTGAATTTATTATTAAGCGCCATACAAATATTTTATTACAAAATGATAATTTAAAAATATATACCCATGTTTATCCTTCATATTATGAATATAGTCCATGTCTTCAATTACTGATCAACCCTATTACTAATATAACCCTCAGATATTCCTAGAAAGACGGCGGGAACATTAGGGCTAATGTCTTCTAAATGAGGAGGCAGACGAGTAATAAAAAAATACAGTAATTTAGTTTGTTGCGGCAAAACAACTGACTAGCTTTAATGGCTTATTCCACCGTATTTATATTGCCTATTCTTCCATTATCTCAACAATATATTTTTATATCTTCGTCTATTTATATATACTATACACTATAGTGTTAGTTCTATATATGGTTTCTTTATATAGAAACATTATTTTGTGCAATATAGATATATAATAGAATACGACTTTGCAATAGTATTTGAAACATCACTATATATATAATAAATGTATATATCGTATATTTTAAACTGTATGACACTTTTAGTATATGTTACATATCTTCCAATTAGTTAGAGTCGATACCTTAAAAGATCCTGCCCTTCTTTTGGAATGTACACCGTTTCTGTTTGCTGCTACCCCCATATTTTGTATATATGCTATATCTTTATTGATAATACCTGTAAACCCCTATTTGTATGTAACACTAAAAATGTTGACGTTAAAATAAAGATCCAAAGAGTGTTCGGTCAGCTGGTGGCAGGGACAGAGGGGAGGAAAATGCCAACGCCCATGTGGGGCCGGCCCCCAGGGACTCTTTATAGACGACCCCTGAAAATAGGACAGATTTTGGCAGGGGGTCAGCAGCAGATGGTTCTAGGGGGTGTTTTTCGGCAGTCCGCTTCAGCCAGTCTCTCTCACACAGTCTCTCCCTCTATGTCTCGGGGATAAGCATCCAAGTTTGTCATGGCCTCTACCTCTGTCCCGTGGGCTGTTCCCGATCACTCTCGGTGTTAACTTCTAACCCTGCCTCTGCTTCTTGTTGTCCGCGTGTGGGAAGAAAATCAACACTCGCCATCAACACGCAACACGTACACGACTGCCAGCCGACATACATTGACATTTGAAACAATTTTACAGAAAGTCGACAGGATAACTGAGGACAGCGGCATGCAGAGGATGACAACAGCAGCGGTGGTCAACGGCGCATTCGTGTGGATGCTCCTTCTACTTACCCTCCACCTTGACGATCCAGTGGACCCTCTCAAAGACGCCATGCGAGGACTAACCGTACCTCGCACTGAGGAGATCATCATCGCCCACATCGACAACTCCTGCGCCACGAGGACCTTCTTCCATCGACTCGAACAAGCAGACAAGATTCATCGAGAAATCCTGGCGTTTGCCTCGCCAACCAGCATCGACGATGTCCCATGGCAACCACCGTAAAAAGGATCACTAAGCCTCGTCGCAGCCCACTCCACAAGATATCAATCCATTTGGTAGGAGAAATTTCTCTACAGAACTCTATTAATGTAACACTATCTCCGTTTTTTTTTCTCCCACTAAATTAGCTACTCAATCAACCCCCTATTTATGACAATAGCATTATTATTTCACCTGCCCCATTACTATTTAATTAATGCAACTTTAGATCTGTATAAAACATTTTAACATTAACCAATTATATTTATCTTTATTATTATTTTGTGTTTCATTTAACCATCATTAGAAATGCCGTCAGCCATTAACAAATAATTATCTTTTTTTTTTTTTTCTTCTTCAAATCGTATTTTTCATCATCTTATTACATACATATTATAACTTCAACCATCTTTCTCATCATTTTAAAACTTTTAATATATTGACACCGTTAATAATATTTTTTAATAGTTTGAGATATTTTTGAATATATATATTTTATCTATTTCGTTTTTCTAATTTAATCGTTGACGTCTCCTAAACTCCTCTACCCATACCTTCTCGTGCATTGCCCCAAGGGTTTACTGTTCGCCAATTTTTTTTTTCATTGATTAATTCAACTCAGAAATCCTTCCTCCCTATATCATTCCCAATAGTGAGTTCAGGATACCCAGCTAGATTCCTTTTCTTATCACCCGGCTCATCATAACCCATCATCATTTTTATTATTATTATTTTTATTACCATTCAAATCGGGTGAAATCACCATTGGCAACAGAACAGCCCTTTCAACTACTTTCTCTTTCTTCATTCCCCAAGCTAATGTATTCCCCCCAAGAGAATATTGCTCGCCAGAATTTTTTTATTACCCGGTTCATCATTTTTTTATCATTTTATCATTTTTTTTCACCATACAAGCCGGGTACCATCATTATTGTAAGCAGTACATCTCTTGCGTTTACCTTTCCCTTTCCATATTCTTCAACCTACCTTCCTCTCCCTGCTAGTCTGAAATAATAATGCAGACTGAACATCTTGAACGTTCTGTTAATAAAAACAGTACCTTACTAACACAAGTTCGTACTGCATTGCAGAATTCATTAAGCTATTTCTTTGCAGGAACATATTCAGACATCCCATATACCCTCATCAACCCTCTGCGTCAACTTATAATCTTAGTTCAACTTAATAGCTTTATACTTTTAGTTATTTTTTCATTCAATAAGTTCTCAGTTTGTTTTTTTTTCTATAAGTAAATTACTTTCACGGCCTTTCTAATTTTATTTTGCATATTTTCTCAATTTTATCATTTATTGTTATGTATTTTTCTTTTATCATATTCTATATCTTATTGAGACGTCAAGATTATATTATTGTCCTATTTTGTACTCCTATATTTATAATAATTTTAACTAATTTGTGCCCAAATTATTTCTTTTGATTTTATAATAGGTTTGTTAGGCCATCATTCATGTTATTTCGTTTCCCCAAAACAAACCTTCATCACCGGGGGCACATTCTATCGTATATTTTAAACTGTATGACACTTTTAGTATATGTTACATATCTTCCAATTAGTTAGAGTCGATACCTCAAAAGATCCTGCCCTTCTTTTGTAATGTACACCGTTTCTGTTTGCTGCCACCCCCATATTTTGTTTATTTGCTATATCTTTATGATAATACCTCTAAACCCCTATTTGTATGTAACACTAAAAATGTTGACGTCAAAATAAAGATCCGAAGAGTGTTCGGTCAGCTGGTGGCAGGGATAGAGGGGAGGAAAATGCCAACGCCCATGTGGGGCCGGCCCCAAGGGACTCTTTATAGACGACCCCTGAAAACAGGACAGATTTTGGCACGGGGTCAGCAGCAGATGGTTCTAGGGGGTGTTTCTCGGCAGTCCGCTTCAGCCTGTCTCTCTCACACAGTCTCTCCCTCCATGTCTCGGAGATAAGAATCCAAGTTTGTGTCATGGCCTCTACCTCTGTCCCGTGGGCTGTTCCCGATTACTCTCGGTGTTAATATCTAACCCTGCCTCTGCTTCTTGTTGACCGCGTGTGGGAAGAACATCAACACTCGCCTCACGTACACGACACCAGCTTATCCATACATCGACATTTGAAAAAATATTACATATATATATGGTAATTTAAGCCAAGAACCCCATATTGTATATAACTTATAACAAGATTTTCATGTTGTATAATAGAAACACATCTGTAAATGATTATACGCATGATTGACATGTGTCATTACATCATCATATTTAATGTACTTTGTACAAACTGAGGATAAACAAATAAAACTCTGTAATAGATTAAGAGTAGAGCTGAAGAAAGAGATAGAAGTTAAAAACGTCTTAATTAGAGATAGATGGAAGTCACAAACATATCTAAAGGTAGATTGGAAGCTGTTAGGACGGCGCCAGTTTAGAATGTCACCAGACGATTCACACTCTTCACATCTGGTGGAATGCAAAACCGAGAGTAATCGGGAACAGCCCACGGGACAGAGGTAGAGGCCATGACACAAACTTGGATGCTTATCTCCGAAACTGTGTGAGAGAGACAGGCTGAAGCGGACTGCCGAGAAACACCCCCTAGAACCATCTGCTGCTGACCCCCTGCCAAAATCTGTCCTGTTTTCAGGGGTCGTCTATAAAGAGTCCCTTGGGGCCGGCCCCACATGGGCGTTGGCATTTTCCTCCCCTCTATTCCTGCCCCCGTTTTAACCTATAAATACAGTCACTTTACAGTCACTTGACAGTCAGTTCACCATCTGCGTGAGCCCTCGTCGGTTGTACCCCAGGTCCACCTCACCCACCATGTAGTCAGTAAGAACTCTTCTATCTCCATCTTTCGCTCCTAGCTCAACTTTTATCTGTTCACGGAACTTTCTTAGTGCAACTGTGTCTTCGTTTTTTTGTATGGACATTCCCAAGCTTTCCACTCTGCCTCGACTACGAGTGCCTGTACTCTGTGAGAACTGTTAAAGGTCTTACAAGGTGCAGAGAGGTACTGGAAAACTCCCCATCCTGATTATTCCTCTCGGTCAACACAGTATAGCGAGAGACAACAGCATCTCATCACATAGTTAGTCGACAAGATTCAAGGACCTCACCACATTTATAGTCGACAGGATCTCATTACATATATATATATATATATATATATATATATATAAAACGCAAAAAACGGTCTTTATTCAGTTGAAAAAAAGGAGGCAATTACAATCGGCAGTTTTTACAATGAGAAAGCATCAAGATGTCGTCAATCTGTTTGTCGTAGTCTCTCCGTCCATCTCCTTGTCCTTCCACAGCGGAGGGGTTGTCTTCGCTCCCGGGGGGGTTGACACCGTTTTTCTATCTTGTTTTTTGTTTTCTCGTTGTTTGACGTTGTCTTCCCGATACCACCCGATCGGTCTCTTAAACATCGCAGGTACTTCATTTTCGCTTGCAGAGTCTTCTCTAAGTATAGCTAGTATTAATCTCATTCTTCCCACTTTGTCATTTATGGCTATTCTCTGGTCAAAGTCAAGGTCATCGAATGTTTTGAACTTGATGTCTTCCCATTTCTTGAGGTGGCGGGAGATCTTGGTTTCCAGGTCGGGATATATTTCGAGCTGTTGTAGGACTTTGGTCTGTCTGGAGAGATTAGCTCTCCTGTAAATTGTTGCTATGATCTTATCTACTTCGGGATTGTCACCTTTTTCACATTCTTTCAACTCATTCTGGAGCTGGGAGGAGTCCATCGACCATTCTTCGCACCTGAGAGATGTTTCTTCTCTAAGAGAAAATGTCCCTGTGGAGATATCCGACTCAGAACACGAGTGGGTGGCTTTTCCTCCGCCTGGGGGGGTTGGTCTTGATTTTCTGTCAGGGCTTGTCGCGGGATGTGTCTTTTTCGAGGAAGTCCAGATTTCTCTCGCAGTGGGGACATCTCTCTCCGTTGGAGGCCGTTTCGGGGTCTGTGGCTGTGAAGTCGGATATAGGGCGTCAGCGAAGGATCTTGTTACTTTTTCCCTGATCTCGGGGTCGAATGGGCATCGCGTTCTTATGTGACCGTGCCGTCTGCAACCGGAACAGGTCACGTCTTCTCCTATAAATATTTTAAATGTTTGGTCCATATAATTAATGGAGATGACGGCGGGCATCGATGCATTTTCCTTGGTTTTAAAGACAACCTCCCTCCTTAGTGAGGAAAGATGCTTGAGGAGTGGATTTTCAGTGGGGAAGGGAATAGGCCTGATGCTAATCATGTGTCCGTATGGTTCGAGGGCCTTTTCAATGTCATTATCCTGTATGAAGGACAGGACGCCGGAGAGAATGTACTTCTTGGAGGTTCTGAAAAGTGGCGAGGGATAGATTACCTCGTTTCCGACCTTGAACCCTTTTGTTAGGAGCGATTCAGCCAGCTCTGTATTCGCGACGGAAACAATGGCTTGCCCATTCATTCTACCGATGGAGTGTATATTTTCGAAGCCTATTAGATCGGCAATTCCGATCAGGTGTTCTTCCGCCGTGGCGTCTTGAATCGCCTTAAATTGGATTGTAGCTTTAATAGAGTTGCTTCTTCCTTCATAGGTTTTCCTTCTATTTTCATCGAACTTTTTGAGTTCTTCAGAGGTGAATCGTTTTCTCTGATTTTGCACGTTTATGATTTTTTCGTCATTTGTTGATTGGTGAGGTAATGATTCGGTAATGATGTGCGATTTTGATTGAAAATTTGCATTCCGAGTGATAGATGCAGATGAATTTGAGGCAACGACCGGCTTGGCCGTTGCCATGGCGATGATGCAAAGTTACAATTTGTAACTTTGCTAAGTTATGAAAAATAGGGAAAATATAAAGATCGATGAAATTTTACAAGAGATGGCTTAAAATGATGCTTGAGTAAAGGCGAATAAGATGATATAATTTAAATTTAAGTAAAGTTGATTTAAAGGGATGAAAGAAGCGGAAGATGCGGAGCTCGCGCGACGCGTGGCCGCACGGCTATATATATATATATATATATATATATACATTAATTGGCAAAATAACTCACTTCTCTTTTATGAATATTTTATCGCAAAAATAAATATGAATAACCGATTTTATATATAAATATCAAACACATAACTATGTTTTCCTTTCCTCGATAAAAACGTGGATATAGTTTTCACAAGTTGAAGGACCCAAACTGCGATAAAAACGAAAAAGGCCTTTACCGCAATATTTCCGCGTTATTAGCCATTTATGAAGATATACTATTTGCACGCACGGCGAATTTTATTGAATTGAAATGGTATCGTTTTATGGATTTATGTTTCACTGATTCAATAATTTATATATATATAAAGCATATATTGTATCTAAATTTATTAAACAGCCAATATTTCTAGGGGCAACACGCCTCTCTTTATCAAGGCTTTTGATTTAAACTAAATCACGTTGGCATGTGATCCACTCATGCTATACAAGATTGAAGTAAGAAACTATCTGATGAAAATTTCACTATATATAAAATATATGTACAATGGTTATATTTAATAATAATTAAAAGGGTATACAATTAAATAACCATTTGATTAAATAAATGAAAAGATTGATAAATATTAGAAAATAAAAATAATGAGTAGGGATTAAGATTCAATATGTTGTGTTGATAAATATAAATACAAATATATTACAAGTATAAATATATGCGAAAAAAAATAATTGAAAAAAATAATAATTAAATAATTTAGAAAGATATAAATTCTCTATAAATTTCTGGTAGGTCGATTTTTCTATTTATGCTTTCTGTATCTTTTATAGAGGCCCAGCTTTCTAAAAATAACCTGCAATGTTTTTCTTTAATATTCTGGTATAAAATGGATGCTTTGTCAAAATCGGGTATATGATTATTGTTTAGTGCATGGTCTACTAGGATAGATAATGGTTTATGGATACGTAGATCTGCTTTGTGTTGGTTGATGCGTTCTTTCAAGGCTTTGCTGGTTTCTCCAATATAAGTGGCTGGACAGGTTTTGCATGGAATTTTGTAAATAATATTGCTTTTGTTTTCCTTTTTACTATTATTCTTGGTGTTTGAGTGGCATAGAATTTGTTTCAAATTTGGTGCAGATTGATATGTGGTAATTATATTATATTTCTTCAATATTCTGGCGATTCTTTCTGATTCGTAACTGTATGGGAGAGAGCAATATTTTTTATCGGATTGAACACTGCTATTGTTTGAGATGGGATTCTAGGAGTTTAAAAATGCTTCTTGATGAATTTCTTGGATAATTATTGCCTATCAACTCTTTAAAAATTATATTATTCTCTTCTTTTCTTTCAATATTCCTATTTGAGAAATGTGTAGTTAATCTTTTGGAAAGTGTTTTTACTACCGCGATTTTATTATGAATCGGACCAAAAGAGCCAAAATTTAAATAGTTTCCTGTGTGCGTAGAAATAGTAATAATACCTTCAGATAAAGGAATAAACACAGTAATCATGGACACAACTGAATATAATTACAAAACAGAACAATTATTACAAGATAAATAAGTTTATGAGAATTAACTAAAGACCCATTAACTAACATCACCAAAGAATTCAATAGAAAACTAAACAAAACTATACGCACATATAAACTCAATAAGAAAGCTTTCGAAAATTTGAAAGCAGAAGAAAATAATCTTCCCAACTTCTACGGCTTACCAAAGGTCCATAAGCCTAACACATCATTACGTCCCATAGTTAGCTATGCTTGGCTCTCCTCTCTATTCTCTCAAGGAATATTTGTCGTCAATAATATCTCCATTCCAGAAGCAACTTCCTCATACAGTTCCCACCCAATCCCATAGTAGCAGTTGAAACTATCAAAAATCTACAAATTCCCAGTGATAATCAGATGGTTTCATTTGATGTAGAATCCCTCTACACATCAATCTCACACGACGAAGCTCTCCTAGCCCTCAAGTCTTTTCTAGAACTCCATCCTGAAATAGTCCTTCCTATTCCCAAAGAAGCCCAGATAGATTTATTGAAGCTTTGTCTAGAATATAGCTATTTTAACCTTGAAAACAGATTTTTTAGACAAATAAGAGGCTTGCCTATGGGCAACCCTATTTCAGCAGCATCGGCAAACATTTTCATGAATGAAATAGACAAAATAATTACTGAGGCAAATAATTTAAAAGTTTTATTATGGATGATATATATTGACGATGTATTTTGCATAACTAAAACAGAAATTGATACTTTCTTATATTTTCTGAATAGCCTCAAACCTTATTTAAAGTTCACACACGAAATAGAAATCAATAATTCTTTAGCATTTTTAGACATTCAACTAGTAAGAAAAGAACTTCATATAGAAACCACCATATACAGAAAACCTACGCACACAGGAAACTATTTAAATTTTAGCTCTTTTGGTCCGATTCATAATAAAATCGCGGTAGTAAAAACACTTTCCAAAAGATTAACTACACATTGCTCAAATAGGAATATTGAAAGAAAAGAAGAGAACAATATAATTTTTAAAGAGTTGATAGGCAATAATTATCCGAAGAAATTCATCGAGAAGCATTTTTACACTCCCAGAATCTCATCTTCAAACAATAGCAGTGTTCAATCCGATAAAAGATATTGCCCTCTCCCATACAGTTACGGATCAGAAAGAATCGCCAGAATATTGAAGAAATATAATATAATTACCACATATCAATCTTCACCAAATTTGAAACAAATTCTACGCCACTCAAACACCAAGAATAATAGTAAAAAGGAAAACAAGAGCAATATTATTTACAAAATTCCATGCAAAACCTGTCCAGCAACTTACATTGGAGAAACCAGCAAAGCATTGAAAGAACGCATCAACCAACCCAAAGCAGCTCTACGCATCCATAAACCATTATCTATCCTAGTAGACCATGCACTAAACAATAATCATATACCCGATTTTGACAAAGCATCCATTTTATACCAGAATATTAAAGAAAAACATTGCAGGTTATTTTTAGAAAGCTGGGCCTCTATAAAAGATACAGAAAGCATAAATAGAAAAATCGACCTACCAGAAATTTATAGAGAATTTATATCTTCCTAAATTATTTAATTATTATTTTTATTTTTTTATTTTTTATTATTTTTGCATATATTTATACTTGTAATATATTTTTATTTATATTTATCAACACAACATATTGAATCTTAATCCCTACTCATTATTTTTATTTTCTAATATTTATCAATCTTTTCATTTATTTAATCAAATGGTTATTTAATTGTATACCCTTTTAATTATTATTAAATATAACCATTGTACATATATTTTATATATAGTGAAATTTTCATCAGATAGTTTATTACTTTGATCTTGTATAGCATGAGTGGATCACATGCCCACGTGATTTAGTTTAAATCAAAAGCCTTGATAAAGAGAGGCGTGTTGCCCCTAGAAATATTGGCTGTTTAATAAATTTAGATCCAATATATGCTTTATATGTATTTATATATATTATTATGGATTGCTCAATCTTTAAAATATATATATATAGAATGTTGAAATGTAAATACAAATTAATCCGTACAAAATAAACGTGTGTGTCAGCGCGCGCGGGTGAAGGCTACGGCGGCCTTCACCCGCGCGCGCTCACGGGTGTGGAACAAGTTCTTCAAATATTTATATTTTTATTTATATATATATATATATATATATTAATGTCGTATCCGTCGTGGTCGAATGGAAGGCCGCGACCGTTGTACATGCATGCTTCGAAAAAGAACTTGTTCCACACCCGTGAGCGCGCGCGCGTGGCGGCCGCCGTAGCCTTCACCCGCGCGCGCTGGCACACACGTTTATTTTGTACGGATTAATTTGTATTTACATTTTAACATTCTAATTATGGTGAAAATAAATTATACCAATCGAGTATTATACAAATTATGACAGATGGAACCTGTGTGAGATAAATAAATTTAAAATGATTTAAAAATTATTTAGTTGAGACTGGGAGGCAATTTCATAAATTTCACCAAATTCTAATACTATGGTATAAAAATTGGAAATTTCTGTGATATTATACTGAAATAAATACAGGTAGAGATTAAAACAACATTAATTATGATATATAATACATAGGATAATAAAGTGTTAAATGTTTTAAATGCAGCAGGATACGAACCTGTGTGATGTGGCTACGACTGTGTATCTATCTGTTTGTGAAAATGTTCTGTGCGTGGAAGAATCTCCTGCTCTGGAGTGTTGGTGCATTGGTGAAGGGCTGAGAATCCTCCTCTGTACCGTACTCTCCATAAGAAACGTAAGAAAAGGGGTGCTAAAAAGCTGCTCAGGGATGAAAAGGAATGAATGTTGGAATATGGTAGGGTGCGTTTGAGGAATGAAGACTTGGTCGTTAGAACAATTTGGTAGGATGATCCAAATTGGGCCATTGGAGTCTTCGGAAGGTTTCTCGTTTGGGATGAAGAGAAAAGAGGACGGTTGTCATGTCAATGAATAGCGCAAGGAGAATATCTCTTGATTTTGGTGTGTGAACATAATGGCTTATTGCAAATGGTCAGAGGCAACGTACTGAATTCTGTGACGTACATCCTGAACGGATCTTTCAAGACGGGTCTGTGACTATCAGTAATCCTGCTGACACCTTAAAAGAAAATGAATTTGGGAAAAACTATCAGTTCGGGGTGGTCATTGGGCAGTGCAGGTGATGTTATTCTAATTCAAAATAGATTTCTGCCATTCTATATAGGAATCCCCTGACGATAAGATATTATGGGGGTCATCAATCTTAATGTCGTGGTCACTATCCTTTTCGGAGTGATTAATGAAGTTCTTGAAAGTGTTCCAAAGGACCACCGAGAGCTCTACAAGACAATACATCAAGATTGATTGAATTTGTCTTAATCATGACGACGGCATTAAAAAATCAGCAAATGTATGATCACCATGGAGACGTTTGGGTTAAAATTGTTGCATCATGATTAATGCGCGTATTTTTAAAATTATTTATAATATTATTTTCAATTTATTTAAAATTTGAATTATATATTTATTTATTTTTATAAAACATATTATTACTATAAAAATTATGTACTATAAAACATTTGTATTTTGATACACTAAATACCCCACCTGCTTTAAACTTTGATGTGATAAATAAAGAGATATTCTAGGTGTTACCTAAAAATATAGTTTTCTTAATTTTGACTGGTTTAACCTTGTAGAATGGTTGAGACACGTTCTGGAAAGATACAAGACGCGTCTGAGGAGAGAATCAAGAATGAAGAATCTGCCAAACCGCAGCCTGGTGCAGTAATAGACGCCATTGTAAGGATGGTTAGAAAATAAATTGGGAATTGTTTAATTCTAATAAAATATTTAACGGGCAAATAATGGGCAACGATACTAATGTATTTTTGCTTATAACTGACCTATTTTCTAATATCGCATTGACACAGTTATTGAGGAGGGCACTGAATTATGGGCTAATTTGCGGAGTATGATTACGTGTTGGTGATGATGGGAGCATTATCTTCGTTGTCGTGGATGGTTCTAATTTGGTATCAATCTTTGGGATGGTGTCAGGAGTAGAAATGTATCTGGCTGCTAAGATTGGTTCGTCATTATCCAAGAAAATATCGGAGTTCATGTGATTAAATGGGTTACTTAATGTAGATGCATAATTCTTATAATCATCATGAAATATTTCAGGTGGGCAATTATGGTAAATAAAATATGATTTTGGCGCGCTATTGTTGTCGTTGAGTGAAGTGTGAAGATGTACTTAGTATCTTCGGAATAGTGTTTCAATTTGTTTACCTGAATAATTTCCGTGTCTAAGTTTTGGGCTTGACTAGGTCTATTGATTCTAACTGTATAGGGGGATATATCACCCAAATTATCTCATATGGTCCACTGAAGTAAGGCACTAATTTGCCCGTATTGGGGGTGTTGGTAAATTTTGCTAAGGACTAGATCGCCTACTTTGGATTGGAGCATAGTCCAACTAGCTCTAGGATGTTGGAGATGAAGGAACCTAAGTTTTCCGGTCAGGGTTGCGTTCAACGTTCAGATAAACCGTTTGCTTGTGGATGGTTGCTGGTAGTCAGAATTGTTTGGATGTTAGGGGAGATTAGAAATCTCTTAAACCTCGTTGATGTAAAAGCAGGGGCTGTAAAAGTAAGGAGACGCCTCTGACAACCACTTTGTAGCACCCTTTTTATTACTTGAATATATGTGGTCGTACTGGTGGAACAGATGAAAATGCGAATCGAGTCGCGTGGTATACTATTACATGCAGGAAATATTTTGCACTCCCATATCTAGCAAACCCGGCTATAATGTCCATAGAGACCGGATTGAATGGCAATGGGGATTCTGGCAATTTGCCCAACTCTCCATACTTCGGTACTTTTGGGGTTTTGCTCATTTGACAGATGTTACAATTCTTAACAAAGTCACGAATGTCTATCGACATTCCGCTCCGAAAGTATTGGGCGGAGATGATCCTAGTCAATTGAGAAATTCCTGGATGGTTGAATTTCTGTTGGGCTTCTCTAAGTATGGTGGATCGTAAGGATGGCGGAACAACATCATTTGCTCACACCACGTCTGGTGACGGTAGACAGGCCTGAGTGCGGCTATAATATTGTACTGGATATGAGTTTCCATCTGGAGAGAGAGAGAGATGGAGCTGTTTCAGTACTCCTCATATCCCTTGCAAAGATGCATCAGAGTACACTTGATAGGGGAAATCTGATTTATAAAGATGGAGAATAGGACCTGATGAAAGTAGTTGTTCGAGTTTTTCAAACGCCTTCTGACAGAGAGACGTCCATTCCCATTTAACATTATTTTTTAAAAGTTGATTTAGAGGATTTCTAATGCGCACAATCTGGAATAAATTTGTTGTAAATATTAATGGCGCCTAGGAATGATTTCAAGGTTTTTTACGTTAGTAGGGGGTTTTATGGCATTAAATGTGGAGTGCAGGTACCTGAACTAATCTTTTACCACAGTTAGTCAAAATATGTCCTGAAAAACTGGCATTTATTAAGATTTAATTTTATATTTTCTAATTTACAAAAATGAAAATATTCCTGTAAGTGTCCAAAGTGTTCCTCTAAACTGTTAGAATGTATTATGATGTCATCAAAATAATGATTAGCAAATGTTAATTTCTGTTTCTCTATCAATTGATTTAACTGCCTTTCGAATATTTGGAGACAATTTGAGACCAAATGGTAGTCTATTAGAATGGTATTGCCCCAGGTGGGTTACAAATGAAAGCAGGGGTCTAGATTCGGGATGGATCGGAATTTGTCAGAAGGCGGATGTTATATCTATGGCGGAAAAGTATTTGTAATTAAATAATTGATCTAGTACTGTTTCTATTAATGTTATGGTATAATTATCTACAGACATGAATTCGTTAAGTTTTCTGATATCTACACAAAAACGTTTCGAGTCATCTCTTTTTCTAGCAAGTTTTACGGGAGCGGCATATGGGCTATTCGATGGTTCTATTATTTCATTTTCTAACATTCTCTCTATTTGATATTTTATTTCAGGGTAATCGCTATATGGTATTCTATATGGTCTTAGTGTTATAATCTTATCACTTTCAGGTATAATTTTAACCAGGTCTATATTTAAAGTAGGTACTGAAATCTTATCCATAGGAAATAAACCAATATTTTTCTAATTAGATTTTTACATTCATTTATTAGATGAGAATGTGCAACTATATAATTTTCTACATTTGTGGTACTATTAAGGTTGTCATGAGGAAAAGATTGAGTAGTGTGTGGCATGGTATGGTTATTAGGGTCGGGTTGAATTGTAAAGGTTTTTTAATGATGTGGCGTAAAATAATCTTTAAAACAATATTGTGACTGTGCTAACATGATATTTTCCTGATATATTCGTTTTGAAAATATTCAATAGTTAATCGAAATATCCCCAATGAATTTAAAGAAATAATGCCAAATGGTAGATCATTATCTATTATATAAAATAGCAAGTGTTCCTTAATGGATCCTACAGTGACCAAAACAAATGCAAATCCCACAGGCTGGATATTATGAGACAAATTCCTGATAGTAACATCATTATTTGAAGGTAACATTTTAGTTACTAATGTTTTGAATTGTTTTAAACAAATAATATTATTGTTAGCGCCAGTATCTATTAGAAATGAACATAAATGGTTGACTGGTAGCAATTTGAGAGTCAGGGTACTTACGCCGTTAATGGCGTGTGGGTTGTACTTCTGGTTACTCGGCAGCGCGGTCTCTTGGGTCACGAAAATACCGCGGCGGTGTCGATAGTCGAGGATGATTGGCACGCTGTCCAGGCAAGGTTGACCGTGTGGGCACTGAATTATTACAGTGGGACCCTTGGCAGTGCTTGCATGGTGTAGGCGAGGTAAAGGGAGACTTTCCGGTTAGCTACTGGGTATGAGGCACATTTTCGGATGAGCGCGTTAACGGATTGATTGTTTATCTCTCGGATTGGCTCGAAATTGAGCGTTCTGTGGGAGAGGAAATGCCGGGGCGACTCGTGTCTCAGCCGATTCCATAGATTCTCCTGGCCAGAGTGAACCATTCCGACGGGCTGCTGGGTGTTGCAATCAGTAGGTGATTGCGACTGTAGGAGGGTATTCCTTGAGTGAGAGCATTGACCATTTCCTTGCGGTCGATGTTGAGCTGCGTACCCTATGCGTACCTTCTTTTTTTTAGTATTCTTGTAAGCCTTGAGGCCCGCAACGTAGTAGATAGAACTCTCGGTGGGTCGGTGTCTCGGGTGGGGGGTACAGATCCTCAAGGACCTGTTTGATCATCCAATAGGGTTCGTGGATGTAGACCATGGATTGGAGTGCCCTCCGGGGCTCTCCCTCTAACGCTTTGCCACTACCATGCGGACTTGTTCATCACAGCTACTGTTTTGGAATTCCGGGGACCTCTCCAGTTCCCTTAAGAACGACTCCGCGGAACTTGATCCGTCAAATCTGGCTGCGGTGGTGGGCGCGTCCCGCCCTAGTCTTCTCATCATCGCTGTTAGTGCATCAATCACCGACTTCTTCTCTTGAGCTAACTCGGCCTCTTTCTCGCCTGCTTGTCTCTTTGCCTTGCCCATTCTCTTGGGGTCCTTAATTCTGTCGACTCTTACTTGTCGTATCCGTCGTCGTCGAATGCAAGGGCGCGACCGTTGTACATGCATGCTTCGAAAAAAAACTTGTTCCATACTCGAGAGCGCGCGCGCAAGCGGCGGCGGCCGCCGTAGCCTTCGCCCGCGCGCGCTGGCACGCACGTTTATTTTGTATAGATTTATATATGGATTAATTTGTATTTACATTTTAACATTCTAATTATGGTGAAAGGGAATTATACATATTGGTTATTATACAAATTATGACATATATATTAATTTGGATTCTTCATATAAAACCTATTTATTTATAAAATATCTACCTTTTTAATTAAACAGCTATCCCTGTGATTTTGAATAAATATATGCTTCTATCTTTTATCATATGAGCAATAAGAATCAAGTTTTAAAATTAGAGAGAAAGATGATTACACAAGAAGGCATACCAAAACAACAACCATTAGTCATATAGTGACACAATCGCGTTGTTATACAGGAAAATCAGCGTTGAAGCTGCATCGCACGCCATCTTCTTTTTTTTTTTTTTTTGCTTATCCCTATTACACGTGATACAGGCCATTATAATCATGGTGGGTAGAAGAAGGCGACTGCTTTTACTGTGCACCACATGTCTACACATTTGAAAAGCAGTTCGACTTTGCACTTACAAATGTACCAGAGCCCCATTTGGTTACTTGCACTCGCTGGTGGGGGAAAACCCGTCCGCGGGTGGACTCGATCCACCAACCTTAAGGTTAACAGCCGAACGCGCTAGTCGATTGCGCCATCTTCATGACGTCAATAAACAAGGTTCATGTGAGCAAGAATTATATCTAATTTTGTATCATATAAGTACCCCAGATATATTTATCAGTATACACATCACATATCATCTTCATTTTCATTGCGGACCAAAACTTTGAAAATTTGAATAGCGTCGAAATATACCTATAAATATTCTATAGACACGTTTTAATCTTCATGATTCAATTGTTGCTACTTGTAATGTTCGTATTGCATTTTAAAAATAAAACCTCATTCAATATTTTTATTAGGAGATTAATAAACCATATTGGGTGAAATATAACTAAGTCTTGTTTGAAAAAGGAAGAACAAAATTCAGGTAAAGAGTTTCTTTCAATATTGTACATATAATTAGTATTTGCCCGTTGAAATTCTTTTCCTCAATTTTATTATTTATTTTTAAGCAAGATTCAGTGTATTCTCACCCAATACTGTTTTTTTTTTATATCTCCTAAAAAATATTAAAAGAAGTTTTATTTTTAAAATGCATTATGCACATTTCAAGTAGCAGCAATTAAATCATGAGGATTAATACGTTTCGATAGAATATTTATAGATATCTTTCGACCCTGTTCAATTTTCCAAGTTTTAGAAACGCAATGAAAATGAAGGAGATATGTGATGTTTATACTTGTGCTGAGAACATGTAAGAAAACATCTACCTATGTTTTCCCACGTGACGCAGCGGAGCGTGACCTTGGCTGCACGGGTGAGTCAGTTGTTATTTTGTACTCTGGATAGATGGACATTAAAACATGGTGGCAGCGATAGCTGGATAAAATACGAACCCGTATATTGCAAAATATCGATTTTTGCGTACCTTGGAAGATAATTCAACATGGCTCAGATTCAACCTCCAGAAACTTTCGACTTCTCGACTCCCAACGAATGGCCCAAATGGAGGAGGAGATTCGAACGATACCTCGTGGTCAGTGGAATGAAGAAGAAAGAGGAGGCGGACAAGATCGATTTGTTCATGTACTTGATGGGTGACCGCGCGGATGATATATTCAGGACCTTCAAGTTCGAAAAGGAGGAAGAGGCAACGAAAATTGATTCCGTCCTCAAGGCGTTCGACAGCCACTTCTGTGTCAGAAAGAATATTATCTACGAACGTGCGAAATTTAATTCAAGAATCCAAGAGGATCGGGAGCCAGTGGACGAATTCATCACTTCATTGTACAAATTGGCTGATAGTTGCGAATTTGAGGGTCTTCATGAGCAGTTGATCCGTGACCGAATAGTGGTTGGAGTGAGGGACAAAGCTTTATCTGAAAGAATGCAGTTGGACAGCGAACTGACTTTGGAAAAGGCGGTGAAAATGGTTCGACAGCAGGAAGCCGTTCGACAGCAGCAAGTCGACCTGCAGCGTCCCTCAACAAGCCAAAAGGTCAATCAGGTGAAGTTCAACTCGAAGAAACAATCACCGAAACAACAACAGCAGCCTTCGGAGAAGAAGGAGAAGTCAGCCAAAACAAGATCACGATGTCCAAAATGCGGAGGTTTCACCCACAGGGAAGGACAGGCTTGCCGTGCTGAAGGACAAAAATGTAACCTGTGTTCAAAAACAGGCCATTTTGCAAATTGCTGCCCAGATAAGCAGGCGAAGACTGCGGAAGTCAAAGCTGTGTCTGAACTTGATGAAGAAATTGGTTTTCTCCTGGAGGTCTCAGCTGTGGAGGATTCATCTAATCTCGATGATGATGAAGGCGAGTGCAGGAGGCGATGGACAGCAGAAATCCAAGTGAACGGGAAACAGGTGAAGTTTAAGCTCGACTCCCAGGCGGATGTTACATGTGTTCCTCTGTGTCTCTTCAAGAAGATAATGGGACAGCAACGACTAGTGGAAAGTGATATCAACATTAGAGCTGCTGAATTCTCCGAACTTCAGACTGTGGGTATGTTTTTAGCAACGCTGCGAAATGGCAATTATGAAATCAAGGAGAAGATTTATGTCATTCGTCGTTTGAGTGAACCTCTTCTGAGTCGCCGGGCATGTGAGCTCTTGAACCTGGCGAGGCGGATTGAAGTGGTTGCGACGAGAATTAACCCGATCAAGGAATTCCCCGAAGTATTTGAAGGACTGGGACAGATCGGAAACCCTTACGAAATCAAATTGAAACCTGGAGCAAAACCATATGCTGTGCATACTCCTCGACGGGTACCAATACCTTTGATGGAAAAGCTCAAAACAAGATTGGAAGAGCTCGAGAAGGCGGGAATCATAGCACAAGTTAACGTTGCGACTGAATGGTGTGCACCGACTGTGATTGCTGGTAAACCGAATGGCGACATACGACTCTGTGTGGATCTCTCAAGGCTGAACGAACATGTACAGCGCGAAGTGCATCCCATGCCAGTGGTGGAGCACATTCTGGGGCAACTGGGGGAAGCAAGATTCTTTTCGAAACTGGACGCGAACAGTGGCTTTCACCAGATTCCGTTGAGCCCGGACTGCCAGCATTTAACGACCTTCATCACTCCTTTTGGGAGATATAAATACTGCAGGATGCCATTTGGAATCTCACTCGCCCCAGAGTATTTTCAGAGAGTTATGTCAATAATCTTGCAGGGCATGGACGGTGTAATGTGTTACCTGGACGATATCCTGATATTTGTCTCCGACTCCAAGACTCACGATCGAATTCTTCGTTTAGTGCTCCGAAAACTGAAAGAGGCGAAAGTTACACTAAACAAGGCCAAGTGTGTCTTCGGCGTGCCAAGAATTAATTTTCTTGGGCACATACTGGATGAAGACGGTATTCGACCAGATCCAGCGAAAATCGAAGCAGTGGCGAGGATGCCTGCTCCGACAGATGTTCATGGCGTAAGAAGATTTCTTGGCATGGTGAACCATCTGGGACGCTTTGTGGAAAATTTATCTGAAATTGTGGCTCCACTGAACCAGTTGTTGGTGAAAGGTCAAGACTTCGTTTGGGATTGCAGCCAGGAGCGAGCATTCCGAAAGTTGAAAGAATTGCTCACGACTCAACCCATCTTGGCAGCATACGACGTCAGGAAACCAACTATGGTGTCATCCGACGCATCTTCATACGGCTTGGGAGCGGTACTGAAGCAAGAAGGTAAGAATGGAATCTGGCGACCTGTTGCTTATTCTTCTAGAACTATGACACCTACCGAAAAACGATATGCTCAGATCGAGAAAGAGGCTCTCGCAATTACATGGGCTTGCGAACGTTTTCAAGATTTCCTGCTTGGAAAGCGTTTCCGAATTGAGACCGACCATAAGCCTCTCATTCCTCTATTTTCGACGAAAGAATTGAGTTCGCTGACCCCAAGACTGCAACGTTTCCGAATGCGTATGATGAGGTTTGGATTCGAAATAGTGCATATCCCTGGAAAGGAGCTGCTCGACGCCGATGCATTATCCAGACAACCACTTCTTACAACCGAGGGAGGTGAAGACGAACGGCCAACCTCAGCGCATATAAATGCAGTTCTCTCGAGTATAACTGACAAAGACGAGATGTTGACGAAGATTTTTGAAGCTCAACAAGAAGATACGACCCTGAAAGCAGTAGTCAACTACCTTGAGCAAGGCTGGCCAGATAAGAAGAAGATGTCACAGGCTCTGCTCTCTTATTGGCATGTCAAGGATGAACTCGGCGTTCAAAATGGACTACTGATGCGTAGCTGTCGTCTTGTTATTCCAGCAAGTATGAAACTGGAGATCCTAGATAAGTTGCACGCTGGGCACTTCGGGATTACAAAAACAAGACTTCGCGCACGTGAGACGGTATGGTGGCCTGGAATTTCGGAAGAGATCGCGGAAACGGTCAGAAAGTGCAGTGTCTGTATCCAGGAAGCCGTCTCAAAACATGAACCTTTGATACCAACCAACTTTCCTACACGACCGTGGCAAAATATTGGAATGGATTTGTTCAAGTTCGAGAATAAGTGGTATCTAGTCGTCATTGACTATTATTCTCGCTTTCCTGAAATGGTTCAGCTGGATCGGCTCACAGCCAGTGTGGTGGTGCGTAGTTGCAAATCCATATTTGCCCGACATGGAATACCAGAAACTGTTGTAAGCGATAATGGGACGCAATTTGGAGCTGCTCGTGAATTTGCAAATTTCGCAAGGCAGTACGGATTCCAACATGTCACTTCAAGTCCTCGATTCCCACAGAGCAATGGGATGGCAGAAGCAGGTGTGAAAATTGCTAAGTTGATCCTCAAGAAAAATCAAGACCCATCGCTTGGACTCCTGGAGTATCGATCGACCCCTTTGGAGAACGGTTACAGCCCTGCTGAGCTTCTCATGGGACGTAAACTCCGAACGACCTTGCCAATTGCACCAGAGAATCTTAATCCAAGGTTGGTGGACTCTCAGACCCTGAAAAGAAAGGAGGGGAGAAGGAGAAAGGATATGAAATCCAGATATGATCGACGCTGCGGAGCTACGGACATGGAGGAGCTATCCGAAGGTGACACGGTTTGGATTACAGATATGCGAACCTGGGGGATTGTAAAGAAGAAAGCATCGAAACCAAGGTCGTATATGGTTGATACTCCAGTTGGGACTTTACGTCGAAACAGGTTCCATCTACGAAAAGGATATGCAGTGCAATATCCAGCCGACCCATCGACGCCGACCTTTTCGGGGGAGGAACTAGTTGAAAATGAAAAGACCCCAGTTGTGGATTATCCCTCTAACGACTCAGAAGACGGCCAGATAAGAACCCGGAGTGAACGAATTGTTAAACCTGTGGATCGCCTTCATTATTAATTATATTATGCATTTAAAGTTTGTAATGTATATATATATTTCAAGTCTTAAAAAGGGGGATGTGCTGAGAACATGTAAGAAAACATCTACCTATGTTTTCCCACGTGACGCAGCGGAGCGTGACCTTGGCTGCACGGGTGAGTCAGTTTTTATTTTGTACTCTGGATAGATGGACATTAAAACAATACTGATAAATATATCTCGGGTTATAATACAAGATTAGATACAATTCTAATGTAAGTTGGTACGGAAGTTGACAACGCCAACATTTGTTTCAAAAGCAGGTAAAACCCCTTTTTGATACTTGCATGTGTACAATATTGCTGGTCAAATTATCAATCTTACTATTTATTGTGGACAAAGTTTTTTTTTATGCGTATATTCTAAATCGGATCAATAAAGCGCTAGTATTTAGTATAAACGCTAAAATAATGCTAAAAATTTGTTATCAGAAAATGTTAGTAGACAGAACATACTACTCTGATCAAAAAGTTTTGACACTTTGCTCATAAAATCCTGACTACTCAATATATTTTCTCCCGGTTTGTGGCAAACGCAAGTGTCGCCCTTGGCTTGGAGACCTGCCAATTTTCAAAAATCACGCGCCACAACAGCGCGAGCAGCGGCTGTTCGAAGTGAAGCCATTTTGCCCGCGTTTCGATTTCGTTAGTCACCGAAATGGAGGATCAACGAATTTGCATCAAGTTCTGTGTGAAAAATGGATTCATGGGTGCCGAAATTTTTTGGATGTTGCAAAAAGCCTACGGGGATGCCGTTATGAGCCGAAGACGAGTTTTCGAGTGGTACAAGCGCTTCAAGGAGAGTCGGGAAGAGACCGCCGACAACGAGCGTTCCGGGAGACCGTCCACATCAACCACGCCTGAAAAAGTGAACAAGATGTTGGAACTGGTGCGTGAAGACTGACGAATAACTGTCAGGGAGGTCGCCGAAGAGGCAGGGATATCATTTGGGTCGACTCAATCGATAATGAAGGACATTTTGGGAGTGAGAAGTCTCAACGCCGTTCTCGTTCCCAAAGATTTGACTTTTGATCAAAAAAAGCCCGGAAAATTCTCGAAGCGACAACCGACTACCCCGAATTTCTGAAGAGGGTCATTACTGGAGACGAAACATAGATTTACGGCTTTGATTCGGAAACTACTCAACAGGCATCGGAGTGGCGCTTCAAAAATGAGCCGAGACCAAAGAAAGCGAGGAAGGCTCCCAGCAAAGTCAAGGTCATGTTGACGGTGTTCTTCGACTACCAGGGCATAGTTCATCATGAATTTCAACAAGGCTCTACAATAACTGCTGAATCCTACCTAGGAGTTTTGAGGTGATTGAAGGAAGCGATCAGGCAGAAACGGCTGGAGCTGTGGAGGAGCAAGTCGTGGATCCTCCAATACGATAACGCGCCGGCGCACACAGCTCTCAAAATCTCGAAGTTCCTGCAGGACCACTCAACCTCTGTGTTCCCCTAACCCCCCTACAGTCCCGATTTGGCCCCCTGCGACTTCCTCCTTTTTGGAAAGCTCAAAAAAAGTTAAAGGGTCGGAAATTTCAGAGCATAGAAGAGATCAAAGTGGAATCGAAAAAGGTCATGAAGGCGATCCCGAAAACAGACTACCAGAGGTGTTTTGCCGACTGGAAAAAAAGGGGGCTGAAGTGCATTGCTGCCAACGGGGGACTTCTTTGAAGGGGACAATTTGAATTTGGTAGAATAATAAAGTTTTTTTTAAACTTATGAGCAAAGTGTCGAAACCTTTTGATCAGAGTAGTATATCCCCTTCTGTATGTTGAGAAGGGTATGATTCAATTCTAATTATTTTATTTTTATAGGACGATAGTAAAAACTAAAGATCGAATAGTTGAATACAAAATATCTTATTACAGTGAGGAAGTTGAAAATGATAAGTAAGTTAATATTTCTAATCATATTAATAAAAGGAACGAAAAATCATATGAATAGTTTTATTTTTAAAAACCAGATAGTAAAATATCGTAGCCAAAATTAAATCTTTAAAAGCAGACAATAGAAGCTGAATGAACAAAGCTTAAGTTGTAGGAATTTGTTATAATGATTTAGTGGAATCCCTGGGAGGGCCCTAGAGTGATAACTCAAGTGTTCATAAATCTTTTTCACTTCAGTTCACAGTCAATGTATAAATTTGTTTTATATTATTATAAGAAATAGCGCTGGATAATATCATTCTCAGAACGATATATGTTATTATTTATTTATCTTTAATAAAGAGAGAGAGAGAGCGAAAATATATTATTATCAAAATATATCATTTTTCTCTATTAGTAAAATAGTATTTCATTTGTTAAACTATTTTAGAAAATATATTCAGAATCATCTAAGTTTCTCGTATTTCATTTTACGAGACGTTATTCTAACCGACAAATATTTCTATCAAGCAAAGAAAAAAACTTTTATCTGCAGAGGTGGGGATATAAAACTTGTAATATTCTTGCTATATTTCGTCGAAACACTCGTACATTCTGTTAGGTGGTGTAGCACCAAATAATCACAAGCATTTATATATATTTTTGAGTTCTTATATAACAAAAAGTAAAAATTGATTAAATAGTGAAATAAAGCCTTTCTAACTAAAACATTACTTATTGCACATGTCAACTGAAGCTCAGGATGTCTCAAACCGACTACTGTACACTCCATTCAAAACTTAAACACAAATATTAGGATTTTATACATCTTTTTTAAAACGTGTAAAATCCCAGGGGCATGGTTAATTGTTTAAGCAATGGTGAAAATGGGGTTTTATTCAGCATGCGTAATCTACCATTGACCGTTGCTTTGGTCTTCAAATGATAATATGAAGCAGAAGGACACAAATAGTAAAATCAAATATAATTTTTATATCGAATACGGTATTCAATATTATCATGGTCAGTTTTGTTCTGCTCAGTTTATTGATGACTATAACTTGGATATTGATATAACTTATTTTCCAAAGAGCAAGGACTGCACATAACAATTGAAAGGAATAGTAAAGTGAGAGGTCTATATCTATTAAAGGTGTAGATTATATATATTTTTATATACTCAATGAATATCTTTATTTGTATAATAGGAAAAATAAATGTATATGACAGAGAAAACCCGTGTGCTCCAGGTGTGCCTCTCGGGTCCGTGGTGGTATGGAGCTGCTGTATGGCCCAGGAAAGCCAGACAGACTGCTGGGAAGGCTACGGAGACTCCAACTTTATCTGGATTATCACAGGCCCTATGTTGGGCGCCCTAACAGTAAACATAATTAATATGTAATTTTATAGGTGGATAATTTTCATGTACAAGTAGGTAATTGGTATATTTATTCTTTTATAACAATATAAAAAATCAAATATCACTACAATTTATAAAAAACGCAACGAGTCATTTATTGCAAACTCGTAAGCTTTGGATCAAATTATCACTGACGATCTTACATCCTGAATAAGATATTGGTAACCAGAACATTTGAGTGTCATCACCTACATGGGCTATTTTCCTAACGAATAAAAAAAAAAGAAAATAGCATAGGAATATTATCATTCCGATTAATGTGGATCTGATCAACTATAAGATCTATAGGCCATTATGTTAAACTTAACTTTTCTACAATATAAATAAACCAATTTCTACAGCCCTTATACTGCAATGATTAAAATTCGAGAGAGGTATGGCTTGGTTCATTAGTGCTAAACTTTTTCATCGGTTTCGCCATTAATCTCCATACCATTTCAATATTGTGTTAGACAAAATTTCTTATATACCCTTAAAATTTATCTTGATTACAGTAAAGTATAGTTTTGAAGGAACTATGGACATTTTCTTCTACAACTGATACGAGACTCTAATCGAAGCACAATTAACTACGGTCAAGCAGCATACTTTCTAATCATAAGTAAGAAAATTAACAAATAATAAAACTCTTTATAGTATAATATTCTAAAATACTGCTTTCAAGCTTTTAGCATAACATCCTCAAACACACACATATTCTGCCCAAATACATAAACTCACAGATTACATTGAATTCAATTAAATGGAATTTAATATAAAGGCTGATATATACATCATGTATATGAAATAAATAAATTTCTTACTATATAATACAAAAACTACATGAATACTATGAAGAATTCAGCAATAATTTGAAAGTGCTTTATAGCCTTTGAAACACCAAGTTTTTTTAAACAACATTTTAATATGTTCAATTCACATATGGATATGATGACTTCAAATCATATCTTTCCTTTATCAGGAAAATTGATTTGCCTCAATGTCTATGTGAAAGATTAGTTAATAATAAAGAAAAACAAAAATATATTAGGTTCTACAAACTCTTTGATGGTGATAGACAGCTTCAAGAAGTCAGAGGCATAACCGTGCAGAAGTACTTGAATTAAACCAAGTTGAATAATTAATATTTTTTACCCAACAATATAACTCATTGCAAATATCCTCAATTATAAAATCAATATTCTCCCTCCACGATATTAATCATTGTAGATAACTCATTGCGCACACAGCATAATGTACATATCTATAATAATGGATTCAGCTTTCTGCTTGTGGTAATGAGTTATTTTTGACATATGCTTATTTAATACAAATGAAAACACTAAAACGCGCGAATGTTTCTTTTCAAAAATAAATCAAACTTCTATTGCCCATACTTCGATGAAAAAATATATTGGGAAGGCTTGACTCATCAGAGTGGTGACCTTCCCAGCGGTCTGGTAGATTAAGTTGGCGAAACCGCTGGGAGGGTTCACCACTGATGAGACAAGCCCTCCCAATATATTTTTCTTCGCAGTAAGGACAGTAGAAGTTTTATTTGAAAAAAAAAAGAAACATTCGCGTTTTGGTGTTTTTATTTGTTATATATGTTTATTTGGTATTTTATTTTGAAATAGAAAAGATAAAAATAAATTAAAATAAAATTTTATATATTGTGACGGTGTTTTGACCCACCGCCAATTTTGAACGGCCTGTCAACCACCTCTGCCGGCGGTGACGCCAAGTCGGCGCGCATGCGCGGTGGCGGTGGTGAAGCCAAGGCGGCGCGCATGCGCGGCGGCGGTGGGGACATTCGAAATCGACGGCCATCAGAGGCAGACATTCATTCTCATCCATCCTTTTAAATCAAACATTTTTTGACTTCTTTTTACTAGATATTTAATTTATAACATTTTATTAATATTTATATTCATCCTAAATAAATTAAAATACCACAAATGAATAATTGAATCATTTTTTAAAAATCAAAAGAACCACCACAGTTTTAGCGCAGCCGGCAAGGATATTCAATTATTCAAGCATCAAAAATATTTTATTCATTTAATATTATATTTATTTCAGTCAATTGTGAACATAATTTGGATTTTAATAATTTTTAAGCAAAAAATTGAATACTGAAAAAAATTTTTTTTTTTCAGAATAATATCTAATATCATTATGTCCAAAGAAAATATTTTAAAATTGCAAAAATACAGCGGGAATCAGAAGGATATTCGTGCCCAGAGCTGGGTAAAACTTTTTGAATTACATGTTGCAGATGAAGATAAAGGAAAGTTGTTCTTTTACTATCTAGAAGGAAGAGCCTTAGAATGGTATGCTGATGAAATTGCAGGAACAAATATTAAGCAATGGGAAACCTTCAAACAAAAATTTATTACAAGATTTGGATCAACAACAGCAACACCATTAATTGATGCACAACGAAGGTATCTACGCCGCGATGAATCCGTCAATGACTACTTTCAGTCCAAATTCCGGCTTCTAAAACAAACTTCCTTATCCAAAGTTGAACAGATCCAGATGTTGACGGAAGGATTACCAGCACAATGGAAGATAAGCTTAGCCCCAATACATTTCGAAGATATAGAGACTTGGGTAAGTGCAACCTTAAAATTAGAGGCTGCATTTGGCTCCATACAGAAGAACTCCAAACTAGCCTTTAACGATAATAAATTTAAAGATCATACCTCTTACGTCGCTTCACCTCCGAAGCCACCATACCCATGCAGATTTTGCAAAATGCGAAATTTAAATAATTTTCATTGGCATAATGAATGCCCATATAGACCCAAAACATTCCCTAAAGAAAGTGCAGCAAACGAACAACCCTCAAATTTGTATGCTACTTCCGACCCTTCATCTTCAAACTCAACTGATTTACCAACAGTTAATTTATTTAAACTAATAGAGCGGCCAATTTTCAAGTTCATCAACATCAACACATTAGTCAACTCCACCGCCATACAAGCATTCATTGATACAGGTTCAACCATCAGTATAATGTCCTATTCCCAATTCAAAAATCTGAACCTACAAATGGAACCATCATCATCCATTTACATCAATCAAGCTAATTCCAGAACAAGAAGCTTTGGTCGCGTTAAAGTCAACCTTACCATCAGTCATATCACCCATCAGATAGATTTTCACATCCTCAGAAACTTCATGTACCCCCTCCTACTAGGTCTTGACGTGGGAACTCTGTTCAATCTTCATGTCGACATCAAGAATGGTGTTGTGACTACTAAAGGACCATCTTTGTATAATTGTAAATTTCAGGCGAATCATTTGAGACTAGAAACTGGATCATATCAAGAAAAGAAGAAATATCAACCAGCATCTGAGGAATTTTCAAATCTGGAGAATGTTGAGGCTACTTCTCTATTCAATGAAGATTCTTTGCCATCTACAAGCAACTCAACACATGTTGACGCACTTTCCAGGAATCTAGTGTGCATATTCATAACCGAAGATGAAGATTGCTCAACAACAGGCAGACTTACGATTTGTAAAGAACCCTCAAATTAAAAGTGGCATTGTCACTATACGAATTCGAGGCCATTCCAAAGCAGTTGTACCTGATTCTCTACGGGCAAAATGTCTTCACCACTTTCATGATGACTTTGGACATCCTGGAAAAAACAAAACATTGAAGCTGATTTCCACATATTACTGGTGACCACAAATGCTCAGGACCATAAAAGAGTATGTTTCCTCATGTAAAGTTTGTCAGCTCAGCAAACAGTCAAACCAACCGACAATCGGCCATTACCAAATACCGGACAGCGACCTCCAACCATTTGACCTCATTGGACTCGATACAATTGTTTTGGGAAATGAAGCCAAGAACACCAGAGATAAGTATCTCCAGGTCATCATAGATCACCATAGTCGTTACATTTGGACATCCAAGACACCGAAGGACGAGTGTACCGGGCTCATGCTTCTCAACTTCGATCTTTCAAGGACAGGGAGTCCTTGGGAGCCGGGGGGTGTGACGGTGTTTTGACCCACCGCCAATTTTGAACGGCCTGTCAACCACCTCTGCCGGCGGTGACGCCAAGTCGGCGCGCATGCGCGGTGGCGGCGGTGAAGCCAAGGCGGCGCGCATGCGCGGCGGTGGCGGGGACATTCGAAATCGACGGCCATCAGAGGCAGACATTCATTCTCATCCATCCATTTAAATCAAACATTTTTTAACATCTTTTTACTAGATATTTAATTTATAACATTTTATTAATATTTATATTTTATCCTAAATAAATTAAAATACCACAAATGAATAATTGAATATTTTTTTCAAAATCAAAAGAACCACCACAATATAAGAATAATAATAAAAAAAAAACGAACAGAAATTTTAAATGACAAAATGCTTCGGGAATCCGGGTTACCTCAAGAAAGAGAGGAAAAGAATAAATTATTCTCTTTTCTATAAAAATTCTTATATTAATTCAGTGTATTAAGTAGTATGCAAAATATTCCAAATAGGACATAGCATTTCTTATGTGAGCACATAAAGTAATAAGATAATTAATTTTATAAATAATTAGAAAAAAATACATTTATAATATCGACATATCAATATCTCATTTTATACAAACTCAGCCTGCTAACAAGATCTAAGTTTAGGAGGTTTTTGGTGAATATTTTAAAACAAAATTTAATTCTACTGTCTTTAGGGAAGCATTAAATGTGTCTGCGATAAATTTCACTCCACTGAAGCGACATTTATTGAATTAATAAATTTAGAAACCACAACTGTTGACTTGCTTCGAATTTTAAATAGCTTTTTTTTTAAATAAAAGTCAAAATATTTTAAGCATTCAATAAATTAAAGGTCTAAAATTAATTTTTTCTCTTCTAAATCGCATATTATAAATTGCTTGTTGTATATTTAATAATCAGTTTATTATGGTATTTATGTATTTTATGATTACTATATATTGATATACGAGGTGTGTTCAAAAGGTATCGCGACTTTTGAATTTTCGCGGGTTACTTATATTCGAATTTCGATCTTTTTGTGGCTTTATGTTGGTACTCATGTCTCTCACTTATGCCGACAAGCTCGGCCATTTTGAATGTTCACTTAATTGTTGACAGCTGCTTTGCTTGCAGGGGTTTTTGGATCGTCTTCGATTTTTACCTATTAAAAAAAAAATGGATCAAAGAACCTGTGTATCAAATTTTGTGTGAAAAAAGAAATTAAGTGCGCGGATGCAATCATCACAACTCAATTTTTTTCTAAAACATACGCCATTATTTTCATGTAAAAATACATTTTAACAATTAAAATAAATAAATTACTTCCAAACATTATACCACCACTTCTAATTTGAAATTTTCGAAAATTGAATAAATATTAAAATTTTAGTGAAAATATATTTTATCAACACAGATTAAATTTAATGAAAATTAATTTTTCAAGCATCATTCATCATTCCATCGACTTTATGAAAATAATATTTTAACACATTAATAATTTCACTTCCAGACTTGGCTTCCAAAAGATGATCCTGCCAAAACGACCCAAATATTTTCTGTTATATATGTGGCGAATATAATATAAAAGCGCAAAGAAATGCAATAACAGACTTTGTAAAGCGGGCGTATTTCGCATATTTTTTTATAAAGGAGGAGACATGGGCTTCACATAAGGTATGCAAAACGTGTGTCGAAACACTGCGCAAAGGGTGAAAGGCAACTGACATTTGGGATCCCTATGGTTTGGCGAGAGCCAAATAATCATGACAATGATTGTTGCTTTTGCGTACAAGACTTAAAACACTTTAACAGGAATGGTAAGAAAAAGCATATATACAAAGACCTATATTCAGCTAGACTTACAATACTACACAGCCCAAATAGTCCCCTCCCAGTTTTTTCATCCAGTGCTAATAATCCTCTTTATGATGGATCAGAAGACACCACACAAAAAGATATCGAACTGGATGATTCTGATAGTGAAAACTATGGAGAACAAGAATGTCCAAAACGTTTTTCACAACCAAAAATGAATGATTTGTCACGTGACCTGAAACTTTAAAAGCAAGATGCGGAACTGCTTCCATCAAAATTTAAAAAAAAAAGAGCCAACTCGAAGACGATATCAATGTAACATTTTATCGGACAAGAGAAAGTTTGTTCCTCCTTTCTATCAGCAGGATGCAAATCTGGTTTACTGCACTAATTAAAAAAAGCTTACTACACCTTTTAAAACTAGACGAATACCGTCCTGAAGATTGGCGTCTATTTAGCGATGGTTCCATGCATAGTCTCAAATGTGTTTTACTTAATAATGTAAATATACAACAAAAATGAAGGGGAATGTTGAAAATATGAAAACTATCTTGAATAAAATCAAATAAAATGAAAATAATTTTTAATTTTTCCACTGCAGTAAGGACAGTAGAAATTGTTTTATTTTAAAAATAATATTACGCCTCTAAAATAGTTTTGTAATTTGATAACAGATGGCGCGCTAGTGCATCGTAATATAATAGTTTATTTGCGTTGATTTAAAAATGGTTAACTTTTTACTGGGATTTCAAAGCGGATACAGCAAGTATCCTTTTTTATACATGTGGAATAGCAGGGCACGGCAAATACATTGGAAAACAAACAAATGACCTCTTCGAAATGAACTTTCATTAGGAGAAGCTAATATGATTAGCAAACCTTTGGTGTCTCGGGAAAAATCACTCTACCATCATTACATATAAAACTAGGTTTAAGTAAGCAGTTTTTATAGATTCTAAATAAAGATGTGAATGTTTCAAATATATATTTATTTTATTTTCATATATTAGCCTAGAAAAGATATAAACAGGAGTTTTTGAGGAACCTCAAATCAAGAGGCTCCTGAATTGCATAAATGTCTAATAACCATGAATGGAATCGAAGAAGCAGCATGGTCAGGCTTTAAGGCTGTAGTACAGGGATTTTCAGGTAATAGAAGAAACGATGATTACAAAGAGCTTGTCCAATATATGCTCAAAGGCTATGAAGCTTTAAGTGTAAATATGAGTATTAAAGTTCACTACTTGCATAGTCACCCGGACAAATTCCCTGATAATCTCGGTGCATATAGTGATGGACAAGGCGAGCGATTCCATCAAGACATGAAAGTGGTGGAAGAGAGATATCAAGGTGTCTGGGACTGCCACATGATGGCAGATTACTGCTAGAATCTGTCCCGCGTCCTACCAGAATACACGTATAAGAGAAATCAAAAATGTTGAAATTCAGGAAGGATTGACTGTAGCATTTTAAATATTTTGTATAGTTTCGGTTTTCTTATACTACAGTAAATAAAGTATCTTTTGGTATGACATTCTCAATTTTTATTTGCGTTCAATGTGTTTTTCGTTCCGCTTAGATGGACTGATGTACCACATTGTGGCCTAAATATGTATATGTTTTATCTTTAAAAATTGATGTGATACATAAAAACTAAAGATATATTCGTGATCAGCACCTCAAATAAGTCAGAAACTGATGCATTATCAAAAACATCTTTTTCCGTGTAGACCAGCGTAATATATTACATATATATGACTCTATGAAATATTTTCATACAATTATATCAACCGTTACTTTAAGAGTCTCTCATATCTTATGAATATAATAGCATAAACAGGAAGATAGATTTACCATCACAATACTGTGAAATCTTGGAAGAAATCAATAGATCAAATTTATAGGTTCTTGTTTCCCTAAAAACGTAAGTAGACATATTCCATAACACTATTAATTTACATTTCAATTTTTTAAAATTATCAGTTGTAAATATCCACGCTGAGCGCATATGTATTTGTAACTATTTGTGGTAAAATTTAGTCGATATTTTTCATTAAGCCCGTTGAAGAGCGATATTCTTTGAAAGCTAGAATTTAAAAAAAGGAAACTCATAATGAGAAATTATTCTAATGATTTTAAACGTTTCTCACAATTTTATAATGAAAAAAAAATATATATATATATATATATTGCCACGTGAAAAATTAGGGAAGACAAACTTCGGGATGGGACAACAATTTATTTCAGGAAAGAACAACTTAGCATGGTAAAAAAACAAAATATAAGCCACGAGGGATATTTACAGAGTAGCAAAATATAAACATTAAAATGACCACTCTGTTAATAAAAATACTAAAATTATTAAATACTTTGTTAGAATATATATATAGAATTTGAAATAAAGGCATATTTTGATCAATAAATTTATTAAAATTCAATATTTTTCGACGAGGCTGTGAGAATCGTCAGCAAATTTATTGAACCAAAATATGCTTTTATTTTAAATATCATAAATGGATTGTTCTATATTTAACATATATAGAATTTATCTACTAATATACACAGTATAAATATTGAAGAAAGAGAATATGATATTGATGTTAACTGCTGAATAGAGGCATTGTCGTACATCACAATAGAACAATTACTTTTAATTTAAATCTTGTAGAGATTAACGCTGTCAATCGTGTAAACAAGAATACGTGTTCACATTAAAAGACTGGAGAAAGAGGCAATCTATCCAAACTACTTTTACGGTTTAACCGCCACTTCAGCCAAATAGCTTTTACGTGTCAAACACCTCCATCTACTCACATCGCTTATCTGAAAATATTTGACACAGATAGAAGCTTGTCATATCATTCTATACCGCCTTTAATATTTCTGACAGAATATTTGTTGAAATTGGTAAACAAATCAATTTAAAATAATCTGTGATGTCAAATATGTTCCTTTTTGGCTAAGTTTGTTTTGTTTATGTTGTAGTAATAGCTTGGAATATATTGAAGCTCAATTTTTTATTTTTTTCATTCGTTAAGTTAATTAGTTTGTTTAACCTCTCCTTGTATTTGAATAAAAATTTGGTAAATTAAAAATTAAAAAATGCAACAATTGGTAGCAGAGCGTGGTTAATTGTTATTGTGTCAGAAAAAACAGCCGATTTTTTTAAAGAAAGGTTGAGTACGATTATATGAGACGTTACAAAAACAATTTTCAATTGTACATAATTTCCTTTAAAATGTTATTTTAATTTTTCATGTGTTTATTTTCATTTTTATTTTCCATTCATTAAAAGTCAATGATGTACATACTAAATTAGTAAAAACTCAATAAAAACGATATGTAAATATACACATAAACAAATGGCTTGTAAAAGAAAGCAGCAATAAAATGAGTTTAGGTAAAATATCTATTTCATTAACAAACATTTCACTTTTAAAATAATAAACTTTAAAATTAAAGTTTTACAAAACAGAAAATTAGCGTTTTAAAATAAAAAACGTGGCATTTGGCGCAGTCGAAAAGGATACGGAAAAAAAATGGCGGAAAATCCAAACAACCGGTTGCAAAAATTCAACGGCTCGAAGTCGGCAATTAGGCCTGAGTCATGGATCAAATTATATGATTTTGAAAATAATTCTTTAAAGGAAGATGAAAAAATCAAAAATCTTATGTACTACCTGACAGATTCAGCACTTGAATGGTATGCAGACGAGATTATTTCAAATCCTGCAATAAAAAGATGGGAAGTTGTTGAGGAAAAGTTGATTCAAAGATTTGGTTCATACAACGCAAATCCAATTGTCTCAGCATCACATCGAAGATTAAAACGAGAAGAATCAATAGAAAATTATTTTCAAGATAAAATTCGCCTGTTAAATCAAACCCATCTAACGAAGGAGGAAAAAATTCATTTTTTAACAGACGGACTTCCAAATGATTGGAAAGATTTAATTGTGGCTGCACAGCCAACTGACACCACGAAATGGTTCCATATCGCAGCTTCAATTGAACAAAATAGGGCTTCAATTCAGTTTAAGCCTAAAAACAAAATACATCTCGCGACAAAAAATAATGATAATAGAAAAAATGTTTGCCCATTCTGGTGTCCAATATGTTCGAAAAAGGGAATAAAAATTAAACATTGGGTCACAGATTGTGAGGATTATGATCCTAATTATAAAAAGGAAAGGCCTAATCAAAACACTTCAGTGAAACAAGTATGCGGAGCCCCGGAATTGTTGAATGTAAGTACTTTGACAAATACCCCTACACAAGGAGCTTTCAAGCTTATCAACATAAGTGTTGAAGTAAATGGAATTCCTGCGCAAGCATTTGTGGACACTGGAGCAACAGTATCAATAATCAATTGGCGATTGTTCAAGCGAACCCGTCTTCAACTTCAACCAAATTCAGACATTCACATCAGCCAAGCGGATGGTGTTACCAGGACATGTGGAAGCCTTCAGACCAAGGTAAGAATAGATAAACTAATTAAACCTGTAACTCTCCATGTAATGAAGAACTTTAAATATCCACTCTTGATCGGATTAGATGTTGCATCTCTTTTTAATCTTTTAATAGATGTCAGAGACAAAACAATTTACACCAAATTTGATGGATTACAAAATCCAATTCTTGTAAATCATCTAGAAGAGATAAGAGAACATGAATTAAAAAAATTACTTGAACACAATAGGAATGTATTTTCTCAGCATGCTATTGATTTGGGAAAAGTAGCTATACAACATAAGATCATCACGAAAAGTGAACAACCAATTTCTCTTAGACCCTATCGTCGTCCTCTAAAAGAGTATGAAGAGATAGCTGAACAAGTTAAAGAACTTCTCGAACACAAGTTAATAAGAACTTCAGATTCTCCTTGGGCATTTCCTGTTGTTATGGTTCCCAAGAAGGATGGAAATAAAAGGATGTGCATTGATTACATACGTCTTAATGAGATCACACTGGATGACAGGCAACCCCTACCTCACATACAGGACATGTTTGATCGATTGCATGGATCCAGATTCTTCTCTACCCTTGATGTTGCATGGGGTTATTGGCAGATCGAAATGGACCCGCAATCTATTCAAAAAACTGCATTCGTCACAAACGATGGTCATTATGAGTTTTTAGTGATGCCCTTTGGTTTAAAAAATGCTGCTTCAACGTTTCAAAGGATAATCCAACATATTCTAGGTGAATTATTATGGAAAGGAACTTGCTCTTTCCAAGATGACATATTGGTGTACACGAAAACATGGCAAGAGCACATAGAGCTTCTTAGTAAAGTTTTTGACAAATTAAAACAGTACAACATGAAATTAAAATTGTCGAAATGTATTTTTGGAAGAACTGAAGTAAAATACCTCGGACATATCATCAGTCACAATCAATTAAAACCTGATCCAGGAAAAGTAAAATCTATTCAAGACTTTCCAAGACCTGATACTGTAAAGAAAGTTCGTCAGTTCATGGGATTGGCAAATTATTACAGAAAATTTGTGAAGGACTTTTCTAAAATTTCATTCCCCTTGGTTCGACTCACTCGGAAGAATCAGCCCTTCATCTGGAATGAGGAAGTAGAGGAGTCGTTCGCTAAACTTAAAATGGCACTATCTACAAAACCTGTCCTTGCTATTTACAACCCGGACTACCCCTCTAAAGTTTATACAGATGCCTCCAAATATGGAATTGGAGCAATCCTAACACAAATTGGTCCAGACAATGAGGAACATGTAATTGCTTATTACTCCAAAACACTGCAACCACACCAAGAGAATTATTCTGCTTATGAGATGGAATGCCTAGCCGTGATACAAGCAACTGATCACTTTCATGTATACATAGAAAACCAACCATTTGAAATCATCACTGATCATGCGGCGCTCCAATGGCTTTTCACCATGAAGAAACCGAAACCTACGTATTTTAGATGGATTCTTAGTTTTACCTCGAAATCATGTAACATCGTTCATCGTTCTGGAAAGCAACAAACTCATGTTGACGCCTTATCAAGACTCCCAGTTGTTAACATTGCAACTCAAGAACTTCAAGAACACCAACAAAATTCAGATTTGAGTTTCTTGAAAAATTCCCACACTCACGACGGTGTGGTAATGATCAAACAAAAAGGAGTTTTTAAAGCAGTTGTCCCAAACTCGCTTACCAAAAAAATATTGGAAGAATATCACGATTCATTGAGTCACCCATCAATAACCAAAACATGCAAACTTATAACTCAATGTTATTGGTGGAAAGGAATAACAACTGATATCAAGAATTATGTTCGATCTTGTAAATCTTGTCAACTAGTGAAGGTCAGACATGAACCAACTTTAGGAGAAACGATCACTCCAACGTCAAATATCCAACCATTACAAATGATCGGTTGTGACACTATTGTACTGGGAACAGCAGCAGCTAACACAAAGCATAAATTCATTCAAGTTTTTGTTGATCACGCAACTCGTTATCTATGGGCATATCCCACAATAATAAACACTGCTCAAGGTGTCACTCAATGTCTTGATAAGATAATCAAATCTGTTAATTCGATCAATACTATCTTAACAGATAATGGCAAAAATTTTATATCAAAAGAGTTCAACAAATTTCTTTCTTTACAAGGAATTAAACACACATATACTTCGCCTTATCATCCTCAGTGCAATGGCATTTGTGAGAAATTAAATAATACGATAATGACAAAACTGAGAATAGCTGTTCTAGAGAAACCTAGATGTAAATGGAGCACATTGTTACCGCAAGTTGTCAAAAATTATAATTCCACACCACATGACGTGACTGGTTTTTCACCGCTTTTCTTAATGTATGGAATCGGTAATGTACCCGAATTTGCCGACAAACTCCAATTACAATTGAAGAAGCCAGGAACAAAGCTAGCCTGCGGACAGAACAAATTAGAAGTAAGTGGAAGATTAAACACGATAGCCATCACCCCAAGTATGTCTTTAAAGAAGGAGACTTAGTCATAAGAAAAATTGCCTTCAACGACCCTCGTCTCATCAAGACATCACCAAAATATGAAGGACCATTTGTCATTCAAAAAAAGATATCTGATGTAACCTACGATATCTCTCTGAAAGACCAAAAGCAAGCAAGACGCGCTCACATATCTCAACTTCGACCATTTATTACCCGAGAATAAATGCTTCAAGAAGGGGAATATGAGACGTTACAAAAACAATTTTCAATTGTACATAATTTCCTTTAAAATGTTATTTTAATTTTTCATGTGTTTATTTTCATTTTTATTTTCCATTCATTAAAAGTCAATGATGTACATACTAAATTAGTAAAAACTCAATAAAAACGATATGTAAATATACACATAAACAAATGGCTTGTAAAAGAAAGCAGCAATAAAATGAGTTTAGGTAAAATATCTATTTCATTAACAAACATTTCACTTTTAAAATAATAAACTTTAAAATTAAAGTTTTACAAAACAGAAAATTAGCGTTTTAAAATAAAAACGTGGCAATATAAATTTTTAAAATGGCAGAATATTTTTCGATGAATAGAATAGAGCCACTGATATCTTCAAATTACCACATATGGGCGCTTAAAATATCAGCAATTTTGAGAAGCAAAAAAATGTTCAAAAAGGTGATCGAATAGCCTAAGCCTAACCGTGGAATGGCAGATTCAAAGGAAGAAGAATTTTTCAAAGAATGGGAGGATAAAAATGATGAGGCGTTTGGAATAATGTTAGAGATGATCATCTTTTCACTAAATATAGGATACTATGTTATTTGTAAATTTAATTGTTTAAATAATTTGTATTTTTAAATTTAATTATAGAGAAGAAAAAAAAAATGTAAATTTATATATGTAAATTCTTGTCCAAAATTAATGTATAATAGAGGATTTGCATATTTTCTAATTTGTTAAAAAGAAAAGTCTAGTTTTGTTGTGAGCAGAGAGGCTGGATGCTCTCAGGGCTTCAGGTATTGAAAAAAAAAACAATGGTTGCCTGTAAAGTCGGTTTTACGGGCGAAGATTTTACGTGACAACGGTAGAATATTTATTGATATGAATATAATTAAATTGCACAATAGAAACAAGGAATTGAATGAAAATAAGAATTGCACAAATTTTAACTATAGAAATATATTTTGTTTACTAAAACATTGTACATGTAAACTTAAACTTAACTAATTCCTATTTGAGTGATTTTGTTGAGGATAGGACGATGATAGGACTTGCATAAATGGAAGGCGCGGTGAGACCAAACGTTCACTGATAGGATCCAGAGGCGGTAGACCTGGAGGTATGTCAGGATATGAGAAGCCGTTGACCTTTGCGAGAGTAGGAAGCTTACGCTTATTCAGTGATTGTCTACAGGTGTTGCAAGACTTTGTGTAATCCTCCTTGCGTAGCTGCCGATTTTCCTTAACGTACCAATCCGAGATTACCTTCAGTTGTAGTGCAGTGATGGTTTTAAGGTCATTCTTGAACCACAATCTGTCACAAACCGAGCAAGCATGGCCAAAATCGTTGTCCAGGAAAGTAGATTGAAATCTCCGTATTGACGATGACCATTTGGTATACCAGGTGGATTGTTCCAGTTGTATTGCTGTTTGGCTTGAAGAAGTAGTCGGTTGTACATCAGTCCGAGAAGATGCTGCTCTACGTTGTCGGAATGCACGTTGCCGTTTGGCGTTAGTTAGGGGAACACTCGTTCTCTCCGCCACGACAGGAACGCTTGTTCTCTCCACCACAGAACAAGACGTTGAAGCAGGTGACTCTGACGTACCGCTGGTGAGGGCTATGTTAGCAGATTTACGTAGCTTGAACCTGCGTTGCCTCTCCGCAGCCGCTTTTGCAAAGGCTCTTACTTGTTCAGGAGTTCTGGTCAATGCTTTTCGTAGTCTGTACTCACGTTGTCGCTGAGCATTCGTTCTGGCGGTAGAGGTGGTGTGTGGAACAACGAAAGGTACTGCAGACGTTGACGGCACGATATCCTCCGTCTCCATTGAAGTACTGGAAGTTGAAGGCACCGTTTCCATTGTTTTGAGAGTGGTGATTCCTGTTGAACATTTGAAATTGAATGGATGAATTTTTAATTTTAAAGAATCAATTTGAAAATCAAAACACTTATTCAGATCGAAGGTTCAAATTTTTGCTAAATAAATTTGAAACTATTTAAAATTTGTAAAATAATAATTAATTAATTAATTAATTTTAAACTAATAATTTACTTAACACTATCAACATTTATCAATAGTATGACATAACCTATAAACTCAGTTTCTCAACTTTTGTGTCAATCTAACAATTAATCAATCAATCATAGTTTACGATAATGAAATATCAGTGTACAATTATTTACCTTTATTGTTGTAGTTGTTGTAAATGACGAATCTAAGCACTCCACATTTTCACTACAGACACAGCTGACGATACTTTAACCACACGTGTGAACTTGTATTATGACGCTTTCTTGTTTTTCCAACGCCAAGAACGTTCGAGAAAGACAAAGACAGAGACAAGCATGCGCCGATTCAATGCGCCTAATTCTCTAGCGCTGCGCGCGCAGCACTCTCGTTCGGTGACTCATCGTAACGTTACCGGGCGTTACACTTTTTCATAAGTGACTCCCAGCCGCAACCTAATTTAAGACGTTGTCACGTCAAAAAGAATATATTTCAAAAGGTGTGTGTGCCATCTGTCCTACCTTCCACCCAACAAAGGTTATGGGCCTGCTTGCAAGCTTTTACCTGAATAAAATATAGCTATTTAAGAAAAAAAATGGCTAAGCTTTTGGGGCCGCATTAAAATTTAAAAAGGAATGATTCAAATTTCACGTTTCCTAAGCTGAATGCTTTTAACTACAATATCTGGAAAGTGGATATGAAGGTCCTTCTAATCGATAGAGGAAGCTGGAATTTTATCATAGAAGATGAACTTGATCTTCCAGCTGAGGCAACAGCCAAAGATATAAGAAAATTCAAATGGAGGAAGGATAGGGCATTCACTACAATTTACCAAGGAGTATAAAGAAAATACCAAACCCTGATTGCCAATGCTGCTGATGGAAAAGAAGCTTGGAATATTTTAAAGCAGAATTTTGAGCCAAATTCAAGGGCCAGACTGGCTGGTTTGATTGACGAATTTTATGAACTGAAATTTACTCCTGATGAAGAAACTATTGGAATATTTATTAAAAATGTCCAAGAGAAAAAACAACTGATTGAAGAAGCTGGATTTGATCTACCTGAAGTACTTGTGTGTTTTCAGTTGATAAAGAAATTACCTCAAGATTATGATGGCATTGTCCAAGTTCTATACAGACTAGAAGAAAAACAATTCAATGTTGAAAACATTGAAACCCACTTGATAACTGAATCGGGAAGAGTTCAACAAAAGAAAAAAGATGATGGACTTGATATTGTGGCAAATGCTTATCAAACAAAAACTCCCAGGATGTACCAAGGAAATAAAAAGAAAAATTATTTTTCTGCAAAAGCACAGTATAGCAGTGGAAGCATGCTGGAGCAAACAGTGCATCCAAGAACAGCAAGAACCCATGTAATAAGAAATTGCTCCTTCTGTGGGAAAACTGGCCATCTTTTAAAAGACTGTTTTCTTAGAAACAAAAACTCTCAATGTCAACACTACAGAAAGGATCAGAATTAAAAGGGAAAATCTTCTGCATTTCACTCAGAAATTCTAAGCTTCCACCACATTAGTGAAAGAGCAAGTGATCCAACTAGTGAATTGGGAGAATGGCTGATAGACAGCGCAGCTACATCTCATTTTTGCAAAGAAAAGGATTGGTTTGTGAACTACCATTGTGAACATCCCCCCGATGGACGCTTTGATTGGAGATGTCGACTGCAAGTCAACAATCTTAGGTAGGGAGATATCAACTTTGTTTTAAGAGACATTAATAATACCTTTGTAGAGGTAACTCTACTTAATGTTTTATATGCACCAAACATGAGAAGGAATCTCATTAGTGGATCATGGATAGACATAGCAGGAAATAAGATTATATGGAAAAACGGTAAAATGAAAATCTTTAAAAATAATGGAGAATATTTCTTTACAGCAAGACGAGTAGATAAATTATATATTGTAAATGGATACCCTAATAGAGCCAAAGCTCAAAATTATTCAGTTTCTTATAACTCAAATCTTAATTTTCTCCATAAGAGATTTTGTCATATTAATTCAGAAATACTTAATTATATGAGTAAAAAGAATACTGTCAAAGGATTAGAAAAAGTTCAGGGTAATCAAATAACATGTGATATATGTAAAGTAGCTAAGATCACCAGATCATCATTTAAATTTAGCTATACAATTCTGACTAGAAAACCTTTAGAAAAAGTGCATATGGGTATCTGGGGTCCTGCACCAGTGAGATCACTTGGTGGCAGTAGATATTTTCTTTCTATCATAGATGACTACTCTAGAAAGGTTAATGTTTATTTCCTAAAAGAAAAGTCAGAAGTTTTTAACTATTTTAAGCAATACTTGCATGAGTCTGAGAGGGCACTAAATGCCAAATTAAAATGTATAAGAACAGATAATGGATTATAATTATGTAACAAAGAATTTGAAAAATTTCTAGTAAATTTGGGTATTAAAATAGAAAGAACATCAACTTATAGTCCTGAACAAAATGGAATTGCTGAAAGGTTCAATCGAACTGCTATTGAAGGTGTTCGAGCAATGCTTTTGGATAGTGGGTTACAACCCAGATTCTGGGCAGAAACCCTAAATACTTTTACATATACTAAAAACAGATCTGAACATGCTCTAACAAAAGGAGTAAGTCCAATGGAATTATGGTTAGGACATAAACCATCTGTAAGACATTTTAAAATTTTTGGCTCATTAGCTTATGTACATGTCCCTAAAATGAAAAGAAATAAGTTACAACCTAAGGCCAATTCAGGCATAATGGTAGGTTATGCAACCAAAACAAAAGGTTATAGAATCTGGTTACCAGCAGATAGAAAAGTAATAGAAACCATTCATGCATTTATTGATGAAACTAAGAAAGGTGTAGATACTTTATTTGGTACTGCTTCTAGAGTACAATATGTTTTTTATCCACAGGATGATAACTACCCTTATGAAAATAATGATAGTGATAACCATAATTTACATACACTTACCCCAATAGACATAACTAAATGAAAAAGACTAGAAGTACCTAGAAAGACAGGACCAAGAGTAGATGTATAATATTACCCCCCTTCTAGTGATCAAAAATTATGATCATTTAATGATGTACAAAAATATTGCGAAGCACAAAAGCTGGAATTTAATTCTGAAATGTTTTCATTTAGACCACAAAAACCAGATATAATTGAGGAAAATGAAGTTAAAATAGAAACAAATTGTTTAGAAGATGATTTGTACGAAAGTATTTTCCATGAGGAAATATATAATGTAGAACTTCCTAAAAACTTTAATGATGTACAACAATCACAGGGAAAAAAGGAATTGGATTAAAGCAATAGAAGATGAACTTAAGGTGATGAAAGATAGGAAAGTATGGAAATTAGTAGATCCCCCACCTCAAGGTGTGAAAATATTAGGTAATAAATGGGTATATAGCGTAAAAAGGGATGATAAAAATAATATAAAAAGATATAAAGCTAGGCATGTAGCACAAGGTTATAGACGGAAATATGGAAGAGATTACACTGACATTTTTTCACCAATTGTAAATTTTTCAATAATTAGATTCCTGTTTATAATATTAGTATCTTTGCTAAGATGGAAGCATGTCCAGTTAGATGTTAAATCAGCCTATCTTTATGGAAATTTAAAGGAAAAAATTACATGCAACAACCTGATGGATTCAAACTAAAAGGTGGTGAAGATAAAGTTTGTCTTTTAGAAAAGACTATTTATGGGTTAGATCAGAGTGGAAGAGAATGGAATAAAGAATTGGATTCAATTTTGAACTCAATAGGATTTGAGACCATTAAATGGTGCAACTGTGTATATAAAATGAATAATAGTGTTATCTTGATAGTATATGTTGATGATATCTTGTTATTTGGAATAGAAACATCTGTAATTGGAAAAACTTTTCAAATTATTAAAGAAAAGTTAGATATAGAGTAATTAGGAAAGGTCAAATATCTGTTAGGAGTTAACTTTGAAACTACAGACAAGGGCATATACTTACATCAAGAAACATATATAAACAGACTTATAACTAGTTTTACAGATCTACCTAAGACATTGGTAAATTTACCTTTTAAAACAGGGTGCTGGTTACCACCAAAAATTAAGGAAGATGAAATTATTGAGACTGAACTCATGAGAAAATACCCATATAGATCAATATTTCTTTTTCAGTAAACACAACATGCAAATTTGAAGAGAAATGTCATACAAGCGGAAAATTTGGGCACATGTCAAGAAACTGTTGGCATCGTCAAGATAAAACGAACTTCAATAAACCAAAATGCAAATATCCACAAATTAATATGCAAACTAAGTCTTCATCATCTTTGAAAAATAATTCAAGGGAACATGCTAATGTAGCGAATGGTTCTGATAACACCGAACATGCGTTTACTTCAGCGGAAATGATCTGCACTTCTTCACATCTACCTGAGAGAGAGGAGGATGCACACATTTGGAACCTTGATTCAGGATGCACTTCACACATGTCTCCTAGAGAAGATTGGCTTATCAACAAAATTCCTATTGACAATGAAATTAACCTTGCAGAAGAAGAAAGGTTCATAAAAGCTGAAGCACAAGGTGACGTGAAATTGTCAACATACACAAGTGAAGGTAAGCAAGATATTTGTGTTAAGAATGTTCTCTCGGTGCCTAGACTTGAATCTAATCTTCTTTCTGTCAGATGTCTGGTTAATAATGGAAACAAAGTATATTTTGAGAAAGGAATAGCTAAAATTTATAACTGCAAACGAGGTTTGCTAGCTGAGGCTAATGAAGAAGATAGAATGTTTATAATTAAAACTTTACCTAGAAATTTGTTAATCACTAAAGATAATTGTTTAAAAGCAGAAGATAAATGTTCATCTATGACAATGTGGCATAGAAGACTAGGACACTTGAACGAAGAATATTTGGATAAAATTATGAAGAATAATATGGTAAAAGGACTTAATCTCGAAAAATGTGAACCATGTATCCTTGGTAAACTAACCCAAAACCCTTTCAAAGCTATAGAGAATAATCATTCGGAAAGGCCATTAGAACTTATACACATGGATCTCTGTGGCCCTATGCCAACCAAATCACTGGGTGGTGCAAAATATCTGTACGTTATTGTGGATTCGTATAGTAGACGTATCTTTGTATACTTCTTGAAATCAAAGGAGGATGCATTTGATTTTTTTGTAGAATTTAAAAATCATCGAGAAAATGAAACTAATGTTAAAATAAAAAATGTTAAATCGGACAACGGAACTGAATTTGCAAATAAATATTCTCATGAGTTTTTCAGAAATGAAGGAATACACCATCAAAGAACAGTTCCATAATCACCACAAAGCAACGCAATTGCAGAACGATCCAATCGCACTCTTCTAGATTGGGCTAGAACTATGTTATTTGATGCTAAGTTACCAACTGAGTTTTGGGCGGAAGCCATTGCAACAGCCGCTTATTTGAAGAATTAAAAACCGGCCAAGAATGATATCATGAAAACTCCCATAGAGAAATGGACTGGACACAAACCATCAGTAGCACATTTAAAAAATCTTTGGAAGTGTTGCCTACTATTACATTCCTAAAAAATCAAAGAAATAAATTCGACTCTAGAGCAAGAAAATGAATATTCACCGGTTACTCCAGACAAAGAAAAGCTTATAGAATATATGATCCACAAGATGGAAAAATACACGAAGTTCAAATGGTCAAATTTGATGAAAATTCAAAAGGCTCTGATCTCTTAACTTCTAATGTTTTGACCACCATGGCCAAGATCATATTATCTATAGAAATGAACAACATGAATCAGATTTCTTTAAAATTACACATACCATGGGCTCTACTCCAGAAGAACTAAATACTCCAGACAACCCTGAACCAATACCTGAATCATCAGGATTACCCCGAAAACCCAAACGTATTGCAGGAAGAACTGATGAAGATATTCAGGCAAAGCATCTCATCAATCTACAAGAGCAGGAAGAGAGGCTGAGAGCAAGTGGTGTGAGACGATCTGAAAGAATAAAAGAAAAAAACGCAGCCAATGTAAAACCGAACTATTTTTTTACTTCCATGAATATACCTTAAACATATCGAGAAGCCATAAACACATCATTTTCAGATCAATGAGAAGAAGCAATGGAAGAGGAATTCCATTCCCTAACTTCATATAATGTATAGACCCCCTTGTACCCAAACCTAAAAATGAAAACCTGATAAAAGGAAAATGGATTTTTTTATTTAAAATGAATCCAAATGGAAGCATTGACAAAAGAAAGGCTAGATTTGTTGCAATGGGGCATAATAAAAAACCTGGCGTTAACTATGAAGAATCTTTTGCTCCTGTGATGAAGCTGGACTTTTTAAGAACATTGATTGCCATTGCATCACAACAAAACATGAAATTTGAACAATATGATGTTAAAACTGCTTATCTCAATGCGGAACTAAAAGACGATGTGTACCTGGAACAACCTGAAGGATTTGTTCAAGCAGGACAGGAAAATTAAGTGTGTAAACTAAACAGAAGTTTATATGTTAGAAAGAAGGAATCATATATCGCCGCAACTCTTTTTTATTAACGCGATAAAAGAAGCTTTCGGGCAAGCCCTTCTTCAGCTAATTATAGTGTACAAACAAGGAGAGATTATATATCGTTTTTAATATAAACAAAATAAAAGAAAAGAAAATTACCACGCCCCTATCGCCCTCGTTTCAATAGCACCGCGTGGCCACGTCATGTCTGATCCTAACTTCAAATATAATATAATACAAAGATAGCTTAAAAAAAAATTACGTAATTGAATAAATATAAAGAATCAACTATATACAGTTCAAAGGATTTAGTGGAGACTTTTGAAGATTTTTAGGATAGAAGGGGAACGTACTGTGATGGCAACTGTATACTTTTGTTTAATGGTTTAGGGTGCTTCATGGTTTCTATTGCTTCAAGAATGAGTCTTTGGGTTTTAGTTTTGGCATTTGTATGGATGATTCTGGTATTATTGAAGTCTGGAGTGTGTCCGGTTTCCCTGACGTGGTCAACTATTAAGGAGTTTGAGTTTAGTTTAGAGATGTTTCTTTGGTGTTCTTTGATTCTGATTGAAAGGTCTCTTGATGTCTCGCCGATGTAGACACTATTGCAGTTGAGGCAGGGAATTTGGTAAACTAAATCTTTTTTCTGTTTCTGGTCGGTGCTTTTGGTGATTGGGTTTCTTAGAATCGAGGCCATGGAAGGTGAACCTCTGAAGATGGTTTTTATGCCAAAACTTTTGAGTTTGCGGGCTATTGTAATTGTAGATTCTGTATATGATAAGTAACAGGTGGAGATGTACTGATTGGAGTTATTTCTGGGAGTCCCTGGTTTATATCAATTTCTTTTAATGAAAGGAAGCGGGTATCCAGATTTAAGAAGCTGGTTTTCGATAGATTAAGTTCTTTATTGTATTCTATTTTTGATGAGCAATGGGTGAAAGCTCTTTTCGTCAAGGTACGTACAACTGTTATTTTGTGGGAGATGGGAGAATTGGAGGCAAAGTGTAGGTACTGCGTTGGGGAGGTAGGTTTTCTATAAACTTTTGTTGTAAAACCGGTTCTATTTCTGGTAAATAAAATGTCAAGGAAGTTTATATGGTTTACCACAATCCGGAATATGCTGGAATGAAAAAAATTAACCAAATTTTTAATGATATTGGACTCAGACGTTTAGAAAGTGAACTATGTGCATACATCCTTCATAAGAAGAGGGCAAAACTCTAATAATTGGGATTTATGTAGATGATTTTCTCATTATTGAATCGGATAGTACCATAATTAACAGAATAGTTAAGCAATTGGATAAGCAAATTGTCATTGTTCGAAAAGAAAAGCCTATATTTTTCTTGGATTCAAAATTGAGGATAAAGAAAATTGTTTCGAACTTTCACAAGAAGCCTATGTAGAAAATATTTTGAAGAAATTTAACCTTGAAGAATGTAATCCAGTAAAAACCCCTGGTGATCCTAATCAAGATCTGGATAATCACCCAGGTTTTTCTCCTGTGGACCCTAAACTTTACCAAGAAATGATAGGTTCCTTGATGTACGGTATATATCAGTGGGAACAAGGCCCGATATTATATTTCATGTTAGTCAACTCTCTCACTGCTTTGTTCTTATGCATACCTCTGGTGAATCCTGTATAGGGTCAGTGACCTTAAATAAAGGCTTTTGTTGTTGTTGTTGTTAGTCAACTCTCCCAATACAGCGAGAATCCCAAAGTCATTCACCTTACTGCACTTAAAAGAATATATAGATACTTGAAGGGAACAAAAAACTACAAGTTATGCTTTAACAGAATAAGAAAGAAAATTGAAGTATTTACAGATACTAGTTACTTTACTCCAACTAAAGACTCAAAATCTTTTCAGGATATTTAACTGAATTAGATCTTCATTACTTAGTTGGAAATATCAAAAACAACCACTGGTAGCCCTGTCAACATGCGAAGCGGAATTAATGGCTATCTGTGAGGGCACTAAAATGGTTTATGAACTTTCTTTCTGAAATAGGTCATCAATCATGTGTTGAAATACCACTTGTTCTGAAGACAGACAGTAAATCAGCAATAGACTGGATTAAAGGAACACCTCATCATTGTAGAACCAAGCACATTAACAGAAAATATTTCTTCGTGAAAGATGAAGTCTCAAAGGGAAATTTGAGGATCTTCTTCGTGAACTCAGAAGCTCAAGAATCGGATCTTCTCACCAAGAGGCTGCTTGTAAATATGGGACTTCTTTTTGGATCTAATTTTGATTTGATCACCAAAGGGGGGAGTTGTTGTAATTGATAAACAAATCAATTTAAAATAATCTGTGATGCCAAACAAATGGATTAGAAGATATGAAATAGATAGGCCAAATTCAAATAGGTATAAAGTTCATTGCAATAATATAATTATTCCATATTTTAGAGATATAGATAACGAAATATCTAGAATTTTGTGAAATTTTAAATATAATATTTGGTATAGTACGTGGACAAAAAGGGAATTTTTAACTAGAAATAGCATAATGAAGGATAACATAGGCACATCAAAACCAAGTAATGTAATTTATGGAATTAAATGCACACAATGTGACAAAATTTATGTAGGAGAAACAGGCCGTAATTTAGAGACTAGGATTAAAGAACACCAACAGGATTTAATGGGGAGAAGGGCGTTAAGCAAAATTGGGGAACATGCATTATTTTCAGGACATAGGCCAGATTGGAATGATATTGAGATATTTCATAGGAATATAAAATTTAAAAAAGAAAGATTATTTTTAGAGGGGTGGGTATCACGGGAAATGGGGAAAAGAACTTTAAATGTATGTGAAGATATTCCGCTACAATACAATTTGTTTTTAAATTTAAAAAAGTAGTTATAAAGGGTAAGTATAAATTGTACATAATAGATATCGATTAATATATACTATTGTGAAATATTTTAAATGTTATTATTATTTTTATATTTATTTTTGTTTATAATTTCTTAATATATATATGTATATCATAATTTTATTTCAAAGATCATAGTCTTTTGTGAGTTAAATATTTATTTTTGACTCGTGCTTTAGATGTTGTACAAAATTTCGAATATCGCGTGAGAACGCCCTTAGAGCCTTAGAATATTTTTTAACGCCTTGCTATATGTTTTAATTTTTGTTTGCTCCTAACGAGGACAAAAGCTTTTGTCGAAACGCCGAGGTAATAAAATAAAAAATTTATACTGGCTGAAGTATATTTTTTCAAGAATTTAGTTTGTCCTTGGACTTTTTGTTTATGAATGGATACCATATTGGATAACCGTATGTAATTGTACTTCGATATAATGTCTTATACAGTATCATTCTTCGTCTAAAGTCTAGACCCCATGCTTTCTTTGTCAGGCCAAATAGGTATCCACTAGTTCTAGTTACTTTTATGATCGTTTCATTAACGTTTGGCGTAAAGTCCAGTTTGCTTCTGACTCGGTGAATTTTAATAGTCACTCCTAGGATCTTAAGTTCTTCAACCGGTTTAATTAACTTGCTACCTGAGACTATTATATCGCTATTGCATTTATATAAATATAATATTTTTGTTTTTTCATCTGACAATTTTAATTTACGACTTTCACACCACTCATTGATTTTTCTTAATACGTTATCTATTGTCTTTCTTAGTTATTCAGGAGTTTTATTCCAACATATTAACGTAATATCATCTGCATATCCTATTGTTTCACAGTTATCATCCAGATTATTATTCAGTATCTCATTAATAGGAATATTCCATAATGTGGGAGACAGTGGTCCTCCCTGTGGACATCCTTTACTTAGTTTCTTATTAATTTCAGTTGAGGAGTATCTAAATCTTATTCTTCTATTATCAAAGTATGATTGTAGAAGTTTTATCATTGAAGCCTGCACACCATCTTCATCTAGTCTTTTCATCAAGGCCGGCCACCATGCATTATCAAACGCTGCACTAATATCCACTGCAATTATTGCTGCAAATTTTCTTGTTTTATGTTCTAACGCAATTTTTATTATTTCAGTTAGTGCAGTAATAGTAGATTTCGATCTTCTAAAGCCATGTTGTCGATCACTTAGTAAATTAAAATTTTCATAATATTTTATTTTTCTATTATTAATTATTTTTTCAAATATTTTAGAAATGTTGGAATTAAGACATAAAGGTCTATAATTTTTGTAGTTATTAAAATCTGTTTTTCCAGGTTTCGGAATAATTATTGCCTTTGCTCTTTTCCATTCATCAGGATAGTATTGTAGGTCTAAACATTTTTGAAATAGTTTCACCAATATAGGAGCTATAAATTGTTTAGTGTGCCTTATCATGTTGTTAGAGATGTTGTCTATTCCGGGAGATTTTTTTGGATTTAATTTGTCAATTAAGTCGTTAACTTAGTAATCATAAACGCTATGCAAATATATTTTGAATTTATTTATAACATTGAATTTATAATATTAAAATAAATCTTTGCTTAGTGATGCATACAACGTGTGATCAATAATTTTCAGGAATGAGACTGGATCACGTAAAATTTTCAAAATAATTCAATTAAATAAGGACCATATAGATAAAACATTTATCAACACCTAGAGAGTCTGCATAGAGGTTTGTTTTAAATTAGGAAAAACAGCTTCTGGATCATTTCAAATGTTGAGGCAGGCTTTTAAAGGATATGCGCTATCACAATCGAGAACATTTGAATGGTTTTCACGATTTAAAGTTGGTCGAACAAGCATCGAGAATGATCTACATACTGATAGACCTTTATCGATAATAAACCCCGAAAACTAACTCTAAATCAAGTCATCGATCAAAGAAACCTAAGAGTAACTATCAATGAGTTATATCAAAAGACTTGGATATCTCTTTTGGAACATGCCAAACCATCATAAAGAATGATCTGCATCTTTAACAATCTCGGCTGAAATTGTCACACATCTCTTAACGAATGAGCAGAAAGAGTATCGCAAAGAAACGTGCAAAACATGGTCGAAATGTTTAATTCCGATCCCCATTGGCTCAAAATGTTATCACGGGAGATGAAACATGGGTGTACGGATATTATCCCGAGACTAAGATGCAATCAAGCAGGTGGCTAGAGCCTGGGGAACCTAGATTCAAGAAAGAATGAATGATAAAATCGAAGCTTAAGTGTCTTCTTATCTTTTCTTTGATGTAAAGGGATTTGTACACTGTGAATTCGTACCCGAGGGTCAGACCATTAATCAACATTACTATCTTGATGTATTGCGATGTTTGAGGGAGGCTGTGCTTCATAAACGACCCAAAAGATGGCATCAGAAAAATTGGCTCTTTCATCATTAAAACGCACGGCCACATACGGCCGTCACTGTGCAATTCTATTTGGCTAAACACGGAATTGCTTTACTACCCCAGTCACCCTATTCTGCTGACCTTGCTACCAACGACTTTTCCTTTACCCTTAAAAAAAAGTCTTAAAAGGACATCGATTTGACTCAATACCTGAAATTAAGGAGAATACGAATAATAATTTGAAAAGCCTGAAAGATGAGAATTTTCAGAGGAGTTTTGATATCTGGAAAAAAAGATGGAACAAGTGTATAAATAGTGACGGTGATTATTATAAGAAATTTCAAATAAAACTTTTGTATTACGATGCACTAGCGCGACATCTGTATTAAAATTACGAAACTATTTTAGACGCGTAATATTATTTTCAAAATAAAACAATTTCTACTGCCCTTACTGCAATGGAAAAATTAAAGGGAGGGCCTGGCTCATCAGTGGTGAACCCTCCCAGCGGTTTAGCCAGTTTAATCTACCGTACCGCTGTTATATTGCATTTTTGGAACTTCCTATTATAGTGATACTGAGATGCTTGACTCTTCGAATGGGTATTTTAGATGAACTATGGACATAGGTTTTTGGACAGCAGAATTACATATAATTATAAATATATAATATGCTTCGAGCAATCGCTCTTCCGCAAATATCGATTTGTGTCTTTTATTCGAACAATTATATTAAGATGCACTAGCGCGCTATCTGTTATCAAATTACGAAACTGTTTTAGACGCGTAATATTCTTTTTAAAATAAAACAATTTCTACTGCCCTAACTGTAATGGAAAAATTAAAGGAAGGGCCTGGCTCATCAATGGTTTCGTAATTTGATAACAGATGGCGCGCTAGTGCATCTAAATATAATTGTTCGAATGAAAGACACAAACCGATATTTGCGGAAGAACGATTGTTCGAAGCATATTATATATTTATAATTATATGTAATTCTGCTGTCCTAAAAGTTTATGTCCATATTTAATCTAAAATACCCATTCGAAGAGTCAAGCATCAGTATCACTATAAAAGGAAGTTCCAAAAATGCAATATAGCAGCGGTGTGGTAGATTAAACTAGCGAAACCGCTGGGAGGGTTCACCACTGATGAGCCAGGCCCTCGCTTTAATTTTCCATTGCAGTAAGGGCAGTAGAAATTGTTTTATTTTAAAAAGAATATTACGCTTCTAAAATTAATTCGTAATTTGATAATAAAACTTTATTATACCTTTGTATTTTTATAAATATTTAGCATTCCTGGACATTATTGTTCACACTATGTATATTCGAAATTGGTACTAGGTAGATTAGCATGGCGCCGGCGCAAGGATAACACGCTAAGTTCTTAAGTGTTCCATATATACTTCCTTTCTCTGTGTGTGTCTCTCTATTGTATATCCCATATTGTATATAACTTATAACAAGATTTTCATGTTGTATAATAGAAACACATCTGTAAATTATTATATGCATGATTGACATGTGTCATTACATCATCATATGTAATGTATTTGTACAAACTGAGGATAAATAAAGGAAACTATGTAATAGATTAAGAGCTGAAGCAAGAGATAGAAGCCAGAAACGTCTAAATTTGAGATAGATGGAAGTCACAAAACAACATCTAAATATAGATTGGAAACTGTTAGGACGGCGCCAGTTTAGAATTCTCGCCAGACGATCCACCCTCTTCACATCTGGTGAAATGCAATACCCCCTTTCTCAGAAAAGGTATAAAAAGCCTCCGTCCTAGCCAAAAATACAGTCACTTCACCATCTGCGTGAGCCCTCGTCGGTTGTACCCCAGGTCCACCTCATCGTCCATGTAGCCCAGTAAGAACTCTTCTATCTCCATCTTTCGCTCCTAGCTCAATTTTTATCTGTTCACGAAACTTTCTTAGTACAACTGTGTCTTCGTTTTTTGTGTGGACATTCCCAAGCTTTCCACTCTGCCTCGACCACGACTGCCTGTACTTTGTGAGAACTGTAAAAGGTCTTCCAAGGTGCAGAGAGGTACTGGAAAAATCCTTATCCTGACTGTTCCTCTCGGTCAACACCTCATCACATATATATTATAAATGTATGAATTGGAATAGGTAAACAACATAATAAATTGGCGTTCTGTGATTTCAGATCAACTTCCTCTTTCTCATCAACATTGTAAAGATTCTACTGACAAAGATCAACACCGCCACAACTGAATCAATGCAAATAAGGTAAATCTATTATTTTTTAAAATTTTCCGAGCAACAACATAAAATAACAGAATTCACACAACATTTAAAATGGAAGAGAATAATACTTCAAACGAGAAAAGTAGTAAGTTTTTTTATAAGGAACTTATGAAATAACCTTTTTTCTTTATTCCTAAACAGGATGGTGTATTTGTCAATTAGAATTTCGTTTTTTTTATTTCATAAAAGAAGGCGATGATTCTTTCGCCATAGAGAAGGTTTATAGAAAGTTTTATTCTTGTATCCATATAGAGTATGTAGGATGAAATAGTGCTGCTCTATACATGCCCATTAACTTTACTAAAACTTTTGTAAAAACAAAATAGCGGACTCTTAGTTGCAACATATTCATTAAAAAGGTGCGGGAAATTCTAGAAAAGGTACATTCTTTTTTAACCTACATAAAATTGTTTATACATTTTTTTGTTTTAGATAAAAAAAAACAAGGTAGAATATACACTGGTGTCCAAAAAAATGAGAAACTTAACCAATATTGAAATTACTCAAAAGCTAATTTATAAACAAATATAAAATTTAGTATACAAATAGTTTAAACTATGGAGAATTTGACTGGCTATATGAAAATTTGAAAAAATATTTGAAATTATGAAATAAGCAAATTATTACCAACATACCCAAAGCTAAGGTTCCAGACCTTAAAGAAATAAGATATCAATATGGAGTATGATCACCTCTAACAGCTATCAAGGTCTCACAGCGAGCCCTCATACTGTTTACCAGGCTTTGGAGGAGGTCAAGGGGTAGTAAACCCCTCTCCTCCAATAAAGCGGTTCTTAGCTCAACGAGGGTTCTGGGAGAGGGGTGACGAGCTCCAATACGCCTCCCTAGAGCATCCCACACATGCTCTATTGGATTCAGGTCCAGAGATCTGGCTGGCCAATCCATCTTCCGAATATTCTCACTTAGGAGATATTCATTGACTAGCCTAGCCCTATGCGAACGAGCATTATCGTCCATAAAAATTGAATCGTGACCAATTTGATCTCTATAAGGTCTTAGATAGGGCTCAAGGATCTCGTCCCTCTACCTTTGGGCAATTAAAGTGCCCCTAGAAAAAAATGTGGAGGGGTGTGCGTCTGCTAGAACTGATGCCAGCCCAGACTAAGAGACTGCCCCCTCTAAAACTGTCTATTTCCCTGATGTTACTGGGATGATAGCGGGTTCCAGGCTCCCTCCAGATGAAAACTCGTCGAGAATCTGTGTTTAAACTGAATCTTGACTCGTCACTGAAGAGAACATTGGCCCACTGATCATGAGTCCAGGCGTGATGTTCAAGCGGGCTCTCCTGTGAGCAGAGGTTAAAGGGATACAGACCATTGGTCGTCTTGCATAAAGAGCACCTTCGTGAAGCCTTCGGTAAACAGTGTGTCTTGAAATTCTCGTTCCAGTAGCACTTGAGAGTTCATTAGAGAGTTGAATAGCTGTCATCTCCCTATGGCGCTTGGCAGTTACGACCAGATAACGGTCTTCAGAGGTAGTTGTTTTTCTTTGTCTACCAGAACCTTCTTTTCTTTTAATGGTTCCTGTCTCAATGAACTTTTTCAATATTTTGCTGACCACAGATTTATTCACATTTAGCCATTTTGCTACTTCAACTTGTGATTGCCTTGCCTCCAATCTTCCAACAGCTCTCCATTTTAAATCATCTGCTAAAATTTTTCGTAAACTCATAATTAACTAAGGATTAAATGAAATTATAATTGGACAATTCTTAGATGGGGTAAATGACACACGCCAAATAGCACACTTATGAAGACAAGCAAAATTTTGCATATTTTCAATTTCACCGAATCGAATGGTTGCGATAAATAAATTCTACGACTTAAAATAACTAATTAAATTACATTTTAGCTTTTAGCGTTGTATATTTTAAAACATATTAAAAAACAAAAGTTTATTTTTTGGACACCAGTGTATATATACTAAAATGGCTAATAATTAGAAATGTGACGCAATGCGTATATTATTTAAATGCAAAAATACATAAAAAAAAAATTAAAATACACTGAGCACGAAAATATTTGCATCAACTATAAATAAATTAGTAATATTTTAAATGAAATTCGCATACTCAATAAGGACATTAAGGCATTTAAATAATCAAATTTCTTACCCCATAAATAGAATATAAGTATATAAAAATAGCCTTATTTATTCATAAAAGTACGTATATATACTTAAATAGCCTCTCCTAGTAAATCTTCAATTAAAGGTACCATTATATTTTGGACTTTTGAGGCATTCTTTAATATCAAATTAAAAAGAATGCAAACACAAACGCAAGGCAAAAACAAGGGATTTATACAATCATAATTCTTATTTAAATAGATAAATTCATAGGACTCAGAGATTCTAGAATTTCGAATAGAGAAAGGCTATAAAGGTAGGCTACAATCAGGGTTGTATAGATTTGGCATCGCTGGTCAGATGAAGAGAAAGTTAGAGAATTCCTGGCTTAGGCCCTAGAATAACAAGAGAGAGAGAGAGAGAGAGAGAGAGAGGATAGGAGGATTCGAAGGATGGTTGTAGATGGACAACAACCGTACCAATGATTCAAGCATATTTACATATGTATAATGAAACTGGACCATCTCTGAGCACCATAAATCTTATCAAAGCAGAACTCCATACTTGTCGGCCTTTAATAAAAATTTCACTCAATGCCAGACACAGAAACGACAGGCTCAGCTAGTTTGAAGAGAGACTTTTTTGGGCTGAATAATGACATTCTGTCATTTTTATCTGAATAAGTTTGGGGGTCATGACGACTGAATACATGTTAGACGTAGGCCCCTACAAAGATACTTTTTGGACTCTAATGTGGAAAGACATACAGCAAGAACCCCTGGTTTCATGGCGTGTGTTGGCATCAGCTATAAAAGTAGGACCCATCTAGCCTTTAATCAAGATACAATTACTTCTTACCTATACATTGCAGATGGCTTTTAATATGTTGTGTAATCTTTTTTTTGAATAGACCAAAATTTTCCTTTTCCAACAAGATAATGCCCGACCACATACAGCCAACATCTCACGAGCCTTCCTTTCGAGCCTCCTTGACATCCTGACCCGAATTTTCTCCAGATCAATACTCAATCGAGCATGTATGTGACATGATGGGTAAGTAAATTTGGAAATTTACACAACCAAGTTGTCTACAACAGTTTTGGTCAAAATATAAGATAGCTTGGTCTCGCTTTCCTCAAAAAAGACAAAAAAAAAAACTGTAAGACAGTATGCCTTACCGTGCAATGATTGCATACATGCCTAAGAAGGACACTTCAAGTATTGACAAAAGCTTTGTATCTTGATAAATTTATATCATTATTTTTTATAAAATAAAATATAAGACCTAATTCAAATAAATTAATAGTTTGTGATGTTTCGGCAACAGCGTTGTTACCATCATCAGAAAAAAATAATAAATACGAAAAATATCACATACTGGTATCAATTGTGTAACAGTACTATTCAAGAACATGCTGTGATATATACACTGCGTGACATTGAAAATGGAACACCAAGAAATAGTGGCCAGAAAGTGATGAAACTCGGCAGACAGAGAGAGACAGGGACGAACAATAAGTGATCTTTATTTCAAAATGATAGTCATAATACAGAGCGAGAACGGCGTCGGCTTAGTAGCAAGTAGGACCACCGCGGACGGCGATACACGCAGCAACACGTCTAGGTAGAGAGTCAATCAGAGTACGGATAGCGTCCTGAGGGATGGCTCTCCATTCGCTCTCAACCATTTGCCACAGTTCGTCTTCTGAACGCGGCTGTGGCAAGGCATGCAAACGGCGTCCAATGATGTCCCAGACGTGCGCGATTGGTGAGAGATCAGGAGAGTACGGTGGCCAGGGAAGCATCTGTACATCTTGCAGAGCTTGTTGGCTAATGCGAGCAGTGTGCGGTCGGGCGTTATCCTGCTGATAAAGGGCATTGGGTACCCCCTGAAGGTAGGGGAGTGTCACTGGTCGCAGCACATCATCAACGTATCGTTGGGCCGTCATAGTGCCCTGAATACGAGGTAAAGGTGACCTGGATTCATACGCGATTGCGCCCCAAACCATGATTCCACGTTGTCGCACGGTGAGGCGTTCCACAATGCTGCCGGATTGGACCTTTCTCCACGTCGACGCCACACGCGTACACGGCGACTATCACTGGACAAGCAGAAACGCGACTCATCTGAGAACACGACCCTGTGCCATTCCGTCATCCACGTCGATCGGTGGGGTCAATGGCAGTCTTCTTAGCGGACGGCATGAGCGCAAGCCATTAGCAACCAATCGACGGGAAATGGTTCTGGTCGAGATGGAATGATAGGGTGTCTTGCACATGTTGCAGGATGGCGTTACAAGTGGCTTGTGGGGCCGCCACTGCTTGTCGAAGGATACGCCGATCCACACGTGCTGACGTCACTCTGGTTGCACCGACATTCCTATAAATTGCCATATTTCCTTGTTCCAACCATCTTCTCCACAGTCAGTGCACCGTGGACGCACCAATGTGTGTATCAGCTGCGATTTGACGTATGGATCAACCTGCCCTTTTCAGTCCGATCACCATGCCCCTCGTAAAAGCGTCTGTCTGCTTGAACTGCCTCCGTTTACGATGACCTGGCATTCTCTGTTATTACACGTTTCTTTTGACACAAGAACAAAATTTCTGCAATGATTTTCCTTGAAGAAATAACGACCTGAATAACTGTCCTTTCTGCAAGTTCCTTCCCTTATATCTTACTCCATGTGCGCACGAGGGCTGCCCATTTTACATCATTTGCATAACTCGGTTAGGCGCGTCTACCCTGAAATTTGCATTATTTTTTGGCCACTATTTCTTGGTGTTCCATTTTCAATGTCACGCAGTGTATATCGTAAAATAATAGAAAGTTGTAGGCCAGATGTATGTTCCTGTTTTTTTTTTCGGATGGGTGGAGGTAATAAAGTATAAACAACTAATACTAAACATACAAGTAAAAATAAAAAAGGAATAAAAGCTTTAATAGAGAACATATATTGATTGTAGGGAAAAATATAAGGATTGGATAAGTAAATCGTGATCACTTCGTGATGGGCGTTAGAAAGGGTTGAGGGGTTCTTTGGTCTTGTTGGCATGAGTTGATCTAACTTATTGAATTTGTTTTATGTTTGACGCGACTCGTGGATCACATTGTTTCCAACTGTGAAACTCACTGAGTCCTAATGTTGTCGATTTTTTGTTCCCTGCGCCACGTTCAGGTGAAAACGTGATTCTTCCTAAAGCGGCATTTATATTGTGTGTGCAGGAAACACGACGATTTATTCTATCCAATCAAGGGTTTTTTTTTTTTTTTGAGATTCTGCGTAGATTATCGTCGATTAAGTAAGGTAACAAAAAAGGATGTTTACGCGCTGCCACGCATTGACCATGCCTTGGACAGTTTAGCCGGCACTAGTTACTTCTCCACGGTGGATCTTCGGTCCGGGTATTGGCAGATTGAAGTGGACGTAAAAGGCAGGGAGAAAACTGCCTTCATCCCTCCAGATGGGCTGTATGAATTCCGAGTAATGCCTTTCGGTCTATGCAACGCTCCAGCAACGTTTGAAAGGATGATAGATAGTGTTCTGGGCAGTCTTAAATGGAACATGTGCCTTTGCTACCTAGACGACATCGTCGTTTACGCACCTACCTTTGAGGAACATCTACGACGTCTACAACTTGTATTAAGGTGCATCCAGAAAGCTGGACTAAGCTTGAACCACAAAAAGTGTATTTTTGGATCAAGGAGGATAAAATTTTTAGGACACCTTGTTGACTCCAATGGAATTCATCCAGATCCAGATAAAGTTAAGGCCGTCTCTAAATTTCCGAGGCCAAGGAATATCTCTGAACTGAGGAGCTTTCTTGGATTATGTTTCTATTACCGAAGATTTATTGGAAACTTTGCCGACAAAGCTAGATTTTTGCATGACCTACTGAAAAACAATTATATAGGGATGCAGCTCAAGAGAAAGCGTTTGAAGTCCTTAAAACAGCTCTAATTTCAGAGGTTGTCTTGGGACACTCTGATGAATCCGCTGATACCCATTTGCACACGGATGCAAGCGGACATGGTATTGGAGCTGTTCTTCTACAAACACAAGGTGGAAAGGAGCGGCCTATAGCTTATGCAACTAGAAGCTTGACAAAGGCTGAAAATAACTATTCTACAACAGAAAAAGAATGCCTTGCTGTAGTCTGGTCTATTAGCAAATTCCATCCATATTTGTTTGGTCGACCATTCACTGTTGTCACTGACCATCATTCTCTTATGTTGGTTGGTAGGGCATAAAGATCCTTCTGGCCATTTGGCAAGATGGGCGCTGAAGTTGCAAGAATTTGACGTGACCGTTATCTAACAAGAGCGGACGCAAACATAAGGATGCAGATTGTCTGTCAAGGAGCCCGCTTGAGAATGATCAACCAAGTGCTGTGATGTCACTAAACCAACGTCGATATAGAGCAGACTAAAAACCCGGATTTACCTAAAATAATCGATAATTTAAACTCGGGCTACACCAGAAAGGAATTCAGCATTTTCGACGGCATCTTATACAAGAAAAACTATAGCACAACTGGAAGACCCTGGCTTATGATTATTCCTAAGCACTTAAGTTTGGAAGTTATGGCAAATTTACATGATGCTCCTACAGCTGGGCATCTGGGTTTTGCCCGAACGTATGACAAATTGAAGAAACGATTCTATTGGCCTGGCCTTTATAGAACTGTTCACCAATATGTAAGCCATTGTCGGGAGTGTCAACGAAGGAATAAATTACCCTCGACGTCCGGCTGGACAACTTGTATCCATGCCACCTGTAGAAAAGCCATTCTATAAGGTCGGTGTTGATCTCCTTTGAAGATTTCCAGTTTCTAAAGATGGAAACCGTTGGATAATTATGTGTAACGATTATATTACAAGGTATGCCATAACGAAAGCGATCCCAGACGGAGGAGCAATCGAAACAGCTAAGTTCCTGGTTGAAGATGTTATCTTGAAGCATGGAGCTCCTAGAGAAATGATAACAGATCGCGGAAGAAATTCCTCTGTGAGGAATTGTGCACAGATTTACAACGGCCTAACATCCCCAGACCAACGGCCTGACTGAAAGGTTCAACAAAACTCTGGGAGATATGTTCTCCATGTACACAGGTATTGGATAGAAGGACTGGGACCAAGTTTCACCCTACGTAACATTTGCTTACAATACTGCTAAACAGGAGGCGACCGGCTACACTCCGTTCTTTCTTGTCCACGCCCGAGTGGCCGAGACCTACATCGATGCCGTACTACCTTACCTACCAGTTGAGATCTCTGACGACTACGTTGGAAAACTTGTGAGCAGAGCTGAGGAAGCGCGTCAATTCTCCCGATCACGCCTTTCACAATCACAGGCGAAAGACCGTAGACTTTACGCCCAGAAACATACTCCAGTCATTTATCAGAAGGATGATCTTGTGTGGGTTTTTACTCCCATCCGAAAATTAGGACTCTCATAAAAGCTACTGAAGAGATACTTCGGTCCCTACAAGGTGACCAAGAAGATTTCAGACGTTACGTATTAAGTAGAGCCCGTGGACCCATCGCCCCGATCACGGAAATCCAAGGATATCGTCCATGTCATCCGGATAAAGCATTACCTGGACCCTGAAGAACAACATTCCATTCTGCTAGGGAACACCAGCCGTGATAGATGTCCTTCCAGAACAAGGGCTGAGACAAGCTAATCAGCGGGTCGCTGTTTTCTCAAAAGAGGGAGTAATGTCAAGTAGCTCTGCAACTCCGGTCACAAGCTCCATGGGACACCTGTCAATCATCCCTGGCGCAATTGGCGCTGTGTGGCAAGTTCTGACAAAATCCAAGATGAACTCTCTAAATGAGATTACTTGATTCGACGGTCTTGCCTCACATGCTATACGCCGCACCCTGCTGGGCACTCAACCAAGTAAAGGTAGTTGACCAGTTTCACAGGTGTGAGGGGTTCTTGGAATCTTATCGGCAAATAAAGAAAATGGGGACGCCTCGGTGGCTGATGACGCTCATTAGCATTACTATCTTTACCTTGGGATAAGTTGTTTTAATTGACTCTCTCTCCCTATAAATACCTCTTGTAAACAATTTTATTGGAGAACTAAAAGGTAAATACCCTTTATAATAAATTAATTATCCCCAAATTTGCCCTTGCTTTATTTATCTCCGTGACAATATATTCAGTGGGAACAGAAGAAATAAGATTAGGGTTGTTGTTCAAGCGGTGAGTAATATAAGCCCGCCTAGCAGTTCGGAGAGTGAGTCTTCCACGGCCTCTTCGAGGCATGACACAGAAGCCGCTGAAAAAAAAAAGGTAAAATAAGAACCAAGCAGAGCAAAACTATAAAACTGAATGCCAGATTATGTGTAAAAGAGAATCCCAATCATGTGGGGAAAAAAACATTTGCCAAAGACATAAGAGGGTGAAAATAAAAGACAAAAAAGGGAACTAAATTATTAATTTTATTTATTTAACAGTTGCAAAAACACGCCATATCCACAATTAGTATAGTTGTGTGTAAATCTGAAATTATATACAAATCAAATCATCGTGAAATTTACATAATTAAACAAGGAAAGCACGAAAAATACACATTCGATGTCAAATTTTTGCATAGAGTAATTAGAAATAGTAGCCTGAAATATGTATACAAAATTGCCATTTACAACAGTTAGAACAACTTGTAGTCTAAGTAAATTATTACATCCAATGATTACATCAGAGCGAGTCAGTGGCCAACAGTCAATACTTTCGCCTTAAAATATATATTCTGCAGAATCTATTAAACTTGATGTATTGGTCTTTATTGTGTGTGAACAATTTGTTTTGTATTTGTCAGGTAAAGTTGGTTATCTTCCCTTAGATCAGAAGTTAACGGACAGTTTATTAGAAAGTATTCAGGGTTTTTGACGTGACAACGTCTTAAATTAGGTTGCGGCTGGGAGTCACTTATGAAAAAGTGTAACGCCCGGTAACGTTACGATGAGTCATCGAACGAGAGTGCTGCGCGCGCAGCGCTAGAGAATTAGGCGCATTGAATCGGCGCATGCTTGTCTCTGTCTTTGTCTTTCTCGAACGTTCTTGGCGTTGGAAAAACAAGAAAGCGTCATAATACAAGTTCACACGTGTGGTTAAAGTATCGTCAGCTGTGTCTGTAGTGAAAATGTGGAGTGCTTAGACTCGTCATTTACAACAACTACAACAATAAAGGTAAATAATTGTACACTGATATTTCATTATCGTAAACTATGATTGATTGATTAATTGTTAGATTGACACAAAAGTTGAGAAACTGAGTTTATAGGTTATGTCATACTATTGATAAATGTTGATAGTGTTAAGTAAATTATTAGTTTAAAATTAATTAATTAATTAATTATTATTTTACAAATTTTAAATAGTTTCAAATTTATTTAGCAAAAATTTGAACCTTCGATCTGAATAAATGTTTTGATATTCGAATTGATTCTTTAAAATAACAAATATTAAGAAAAAGTGGCAGATATAAGAAAACTTTATTTAAACTGTGTTGAGCAAGAATTTTAACATCTAATTTAAGTAAATGTTTTAATTTTCAACTTCATCATTTACAATTACAAATTTTATTTAATTTCAAATTTATTTAGCAAAAATTTGAACCTTCGATCTGAATAAGTGTTTTGATTTTCAAATACCAACGCGGCTGGTGGAGTGGCGATCTATCGTAAATTATCATCGACATCTACGGCGGAAGTGTTCCAAGTTGCGATTACAGACGTAACTCGTGTCATTAAAACCAAGGGTGACATGTGCATGACTGAAGTTACTTGCTTCGCCGCTAATACTAGCTTCAAGTTTATACTCGGTGCTGTATATATTCATCCAGGAGCTAGTATGCAGGATATTGGAATATTACTATGGCAAGGACTCGGTCCGTACATTCACAACAGCCAGTACGTGCCACCTTTCGTGCAAGTTGATTCTAGTATACCGATTCTTCTGTGTGGTGATTTTAACAAAAACGTAAAGCCTGACAACTCGTTTCTTAAATTCATGAAAAATACGTATAATCTTGATTGCGTATCAAACGTTTCTAAGTCAACTACGTTAAAAGGAACAACTATCGACTTGACTTTCGCAAGACACATTACAGCAGAAACACTTCCTTTCATTTCATATTTCTCCTATCATCGTCCTATCCTCAACAAAATCACTCAAATAGGAATTAGTTAAGTTTTAGTTTACATGTACAATGTTTTAGTAAACAAAATATATTTCTATAGTTAAAATTTGTGCAATTCTTATTTTCATTCAATTCCTTGTTCCTATTGTGCAATTTAATTATATTCATATCAATAAATATTCTACCGTTGTCACGTAAAATCTTCGCCCGTAAAACCGACTTTACAGGCAACCATTGTTTTTTTATTTTTATTTCCAAAGTGTACGCAGGTAAAACAATTTTACCAATTCTAAACAAATATGTGTTGAAGTCACCATGTCCAGTAAAAAATTGGACGTTATAAAAGTTAGGTTGAACATAGGAATTCGTGAAGTCCCAAATAATCTCTTTAATTATCATTAGCGCCTCCATTATATTCCTCATATTTCTGGTTTATAAAATTAGATATATTTTTCTTTTAGATGGATCTGATTTTTTATGTCAATATTTTTTTTAGTATATTTGTTTCAATAAAATCCGTGAGCTTTGGTGTTCCAGCGACAATATGAGTACAGTTTGACAATGTTGAATTATAAACCTGTTATGTGAGCTTCAAAAATTTGTACTGCAGAGAGTTTCAATTATCTATGACTTTTTGGCTATAAAGTTGTACTAGATCGTGGAACTATAAGTTAGTGTGCTTCGAAAAAATGTCTTATAGAGTACTATTCTTCTTTTACTGTCCAGTCTCCATGCTTTCCCCGTTAATCCAATTTATGGGGCACAAAATCCAATTTATTTTTATTTCTGTGATTTTTAAAAGTTATTCCCATAATCTTCAGTTTTTCCACCCGATTGGCAGTGATAGTGTTCGGAATTTTTGCAGCTATTTTGCTATTGGACATGTATAAGAATTTCGTTTTCTCTACAGATTGATCTTTCCCGTGTATTCCAAAGTTCTGTCAAGTTGTTTCCCCAGCATATCACAGTTATATCATCCGCATAAGCAATGATTTCACTGTTTGATTTTGAATAGTTATCCAATAAATCGTGTAGAATAATATTTAATATTGTAGGGGATATAGGCCCACACTGTGGGGGCATCCCTTGCTTAATTTTTATAGGTTTCATTTGATGAATATCTAAATCTCACTCTTCTATTATTAACGAAAGACTAGTAGTAGTTTTATTGAAGCTTTAACGTTGTCCTCATCTAGTCTTTTTAGCACCATTGGCCACCATGCATTGTCAAGGGGGGGGGGGGATTATATCAGACACCTATATGGAGTTTGGTTTTACTGAAAACAAAATAGTATTCTGATGTAAAATTGGAACTAAACTATATTAACAATTAAAATAAAAGTAATTAACAATTGAACCATAAATGGGAAATATATTAGAAATTAATTAAAAGCAATAATACAAAAGAACATGTTTTAAAATAAAAAAATTGGTGATCATAAATAATATTTGAAGTAACATTTGAAAGTAAAAAAATCTACGCATTTAAAATCAAATATATTAAAAAATAAATGTATAAATTGATATTTGGAAGATAAAATAAAGATGACACATGAAGTAAATAAAATAACGAAAATGATGGTATTTATATAGCTATGTAAATTTAAATATATTTGAGGAGGAGAGATAGCTTAAAACTTTACAACTAAAAACTCTGTTAGACTATTATCTATATAAATATACAAAATATAAAAGGCAATTTGGAAATTTGTCCGTACCCGGCCACCCTGACCACCTAGAATCTGAAATTTTGTCAACTTTCATTGTCATCAGGTTCTAAAATGTGTAACAAATTTCAGATTTCTATGTCCTCTAGAAGTATATTAAAAATTGGTTACAATATTTATGGACAGAAAGACATGGAAGAGAGTTAAATAAGAGCTTTTAATAAAGATTGTTTCTGGTGAATTGATTTGCATAGTTGTTATGTATTAATATTCATAGATATTATTTATCATCATCATTTGCTTGTATAAATACTTTGTTTTAATTAAAATGTATGTATGCAAAAATGACTAGTGTTGCGTCGTGAATCTCTTAAACTAGAAGATACATAATAAATTGGCGACGAAGGTAAATCTTTTTTTTTAGTTAAAGCTGAAGAAAATCTTTAAATTTGTACTAAAGTTAAAGCTTAGGTAAGTGAATTTTATTTTTAAAATGACAAATTTTGGAAACATAGAAGCTTTTGATCCTAAAAATCCAGAGAAATGGATAACATACTTGGAAAGAATGCATTTTTTCTTCCTGGCTAATGATATTGTAAAACCTGAAAGACGAAAGGCTATTTTTCTTACGCTAATAGGCGCTGAAACTTATGCATTAGCAAGATCGTTGGCCTCGCCAAAAGAGTTATCTTTCGTAGAATATGATAACTTAATTAAATTGTTGACCGATCATTTTTCTCCTAAGCCAAACATAATAGTACAAAGATTCTTGTTCAATAAAAGAAATCAGGGTGATGAATCAGTTAGTGCTTATATTGCCGAGCTAAGAAGGTTAAGTGAAGATTGTGAATTTGTTGATCTAGATGATCGCTTAAGAGATAAACTAGTTTGTGGCTTGAGAAATGAATCTCTGGTTAAAAGACTATTGTCTGAAAAAGACTTGACCTTTGAAAAGGCTGTGAATTTGGCAATATGTGATGAATCGGCTAGTGCAGACGCCAGTATGTTGCAAGAAAAAATTACAGAAGTAAATATGATAAAAAAAACTAGCAAAACTGAACCACCTAATTTTAAATCGGGCAAAGTTCATTTTAGAGATTTCAAGAAAATGAATAATAAAAGAATTATTTGCATACGTTGTAAAGGAAATCATATGCCAAATGTTTGTAAATTCCGTAATGCAAAATGTTTTAAATGTGGCAAAATAGGTCATGTACAAAAGGCTTGCTTAACAAATGTTGGTAAATCAGAAAACCTATATAGGGCTAATAGTAATCCAACTTTATGTTGCCTGAGAAGGGAAGAGATAAGCAATCCTTATTATATAACAGCAAATTTAGATAACCACGATGTACACATGTTAATTGATTCGGGAAGTGAATACTCATTATTAAATAAAGAAACCTTTCTTGAATATTGGAAATTGACGCAACTTAAAAGATCTGAGATACTTCTAAATACTTGGTCATCCAGTCAAGTAAAAATTCTTGGGAAACTCTATGTTAAAGCAAGGCTATCCCATGGTAGTAGAAGTTTGCAAATTTTAGTGGCTGATGGTTTAGGTCCCAACATTCTGGGAAGGCAATGGTTTTCTGCTTTTCGCCTGAAGTTAAACTTTTTAAACTCATTGGAAACTAATCCTATTTCACCTGATTTCGAGGAATTGTTTAAGGAGGAAATTGATGCCTATAATGGACCTTTGATCCATATTGATATTCCTGATAATGCTGAGCCCAAATTTGTGAAGGCCAGAACCGTGCCGTTTGCTCTACGAAATTTAGTAGATGAAAAATTGAAAGCATTAGAGGAACAAGGAATTATTGAACCAATAAAATTTTCTAAATGGGCATCACCAATTGTTACAGTTCTAAAAAATGATGGAACAATATGGATTTGTCATGATTACAAGACAACAGTAAACTTATATACCAACCCAGATAAATATCCACTGCCCACAATTCCACAACTTTTGGACAGGTTAAGAGGTGGTAAGGTATTTACTAAATTAGATATGGCCCAAGCCTATCAACAATTAAAGGTGGATGATGAATCTTCTGAAACTCTTACCATTAATACGCCCAGAGGATTGTATAGAGTTAAACGGCTTCCTTTTGGATTGAATTCCGCAGTCGGAACCTTCCAAAGATTTGTGGACACTCTTCTAATGGGGATTGATGGAGTAGCAGTTTATTTGGACGATGTCCTTATATCAGGAATAAATTGCGGTGACCTTATGAAAAAAACGGAAAAGTTATTTTGCGTTTCAAGGAAGCAGGACTCCGTCTTAAAAGAAACAAATGTAAATTTTATGTTCCAGAAATTGAATTTTTAGGAATGAAAATTGACAATAAAGGAATTCATCCATCCGAAGAAAAGTTGAGAGCAATTAAAGATGCCAGACCACCATCTAATAAAAAAGAATTGATGTCTTTTTTAGGACTTTTAAATTATTATGAGAGGTTTTTAAGAATTAAAGCCACAGTAGTTGAACCTCTTCATAGACTTTTAGACAGTAATAATCCTTGGAAATGGAACAGAGAGCATCAAAGAGCCTTTAAAGAAGCTAAAAGCTTAATCAGTTCTGAGTCTGTTTTAGCTCATTTTGATGATAATCTGCCTATTCTGGTCAGCTGTGATGCTTCTGAGTATGGCATTGGAGCCATATTGTCCCAAGTAGATCATGAAGTTGAAAGACCAGTTGTATTCGCCTCTCGAACTTTAAATAAAACTGAGAGAAGATATGCAGTAATTGATAAAGAGGCATTAGCGGTTAATTTTGGTGTATCAAAATTTTCACAGTATCTTCTAGGGAGAAAATTTAAAATATTAACGGATCATAAGCCCCTAGTTGGAATGTTTAACCCCAAAAAGCCGATACCTCAAGTGCTATCGCCGCGCATGTTGAGATGGTGTTTGACTCTGGCTGCGTATACTTATACTATAGAGTATAAACCGGGAAAAGTAAATTGTAATGCCGATGCATTAAGTAGACTGCCTTTAAATGAATGTCCAAGTGTAGTTCCGAACCCTTCAGAGGTGTTCTTTGTAGAATCGGAACATGCTGCAATTAATTCTTCTGAAGTGGCAAAAATAACTAGTAAAGATCCAATCCTTTCTAAGGTTAAATTCTGGGCAATGAATGGGTGGCCTGAAAGGAAAGTTGATGATAAATTTAGGGATTTTGTCTCCAAATCTAGTGAAATATCAGTTCATAAGGACTGTTTATTGTGGGGGAGCAGGGTGATTATACCTGAAAGATTAAGAAAATATATTTTAAATCTTTTACATGATACTCACATTGGCATAGTTGGGAAAAAGCGCTAGCTCGAGGATTATACTGGTGGCCCAAGATGGATGGAGATATTGAGCGAATGATATCCAGTTGTGCGGTTTGTTTGTCGTGTAGTCACGATCCGCCAAAAACTGACGTATATCCTTGGATTTGGCCATCAAGACCTTGGTCGAGACTGCATATTGATCATGCGGGTCCCTTTCAAGGAAAAATCTTTCTGGTTGTAGTAGATGCCTATTCTAAGTGGATTGAGGCTAAAATCGTATCTACAACATCTACTGAAACTACCATCAATTGCTTAAGGGAAATATTCGCGACCCACGGGTTGCCGGATGTGATAGTTTCGGATAATGGTACGTCCTTCACATCGGAACTTTTCAGGACTTTCTTAAAAAGAAATGGCGTGAGGCACATCTTGTGTGCGCCTTATCATGCAGCGTCAAATGGGCAGGTGGAAAGAGCTATTCAGACGCTTAAAAATCTGCTAAGAAAGAACAGCTCGGGAAATTGGACGACTAGGTTATCTAGATCTTTGTTATCCATGAGAATAGCTATAAACAGCACGACGCAGAAATCCCCAGCACAGTTGTTGATGAACAGAAACCCGAAGAGTCTCATAAATAAATTTCATCCTGAAGGTGTGTCGGAGGGAAGGATGCGACAGGAGGACAGGTTCATAAGAAATTGGAAACCCCATAGAGTGGTAAATGAAGGACAGGCAGTTATAGCACGAGGGTACCATGGCCCCAGATGGCTACCAGGTGTAGTGCGGGAAAAAACTGGTCCTGTTTCTATTAAGGTGGAGACAGATGAAGGTGAAATTTTAAACAGGCATTTGGATCAAGTCCGAGATTGTGGAGAAAGAGAAGCAACTCCGTCTACATCAGCAACTCCACAAGAGTCAAATAATATTGAAGACCCCCAAGTTGGTCAGGAAATAGATCCTACTGGTGAAGCGTCGAGTCCTAATTTGAGAAGGTCCTCAAGATTAAGAAGGCCTTCGAAGTTTTTTGAAATATAATTTTTTGTTGTGGGGAGAAGTTGTTATGTATTAATATTCATAGATATTATTTATCATCATCATTTGCTTGTATAAATACTTTGTTTTAATTAAAATGTATGTATGCAAAAATGACTAGCGTTGCGTCGTAAATCTCTTAAACTAGAAGATACATAATAATAGTCTTTTAATATATATTTATCTAGAGTTTTCGTGACAAATAACATATGACAAATACCATATTGAAATTCAATCAAAAATATATTTAATAAATTTTTGAGTGAATCATTCATGACAGTGGAGTACCTACGGTTAAATTTCTCGCTTCCCAACAAAAGACTAGTTGCACAACATATAGTTTTATGGCAATTTTTCAGGGAAGAAAGAAAAGACTTCTAGAAAGAAAATGGCCGGAACTGTTTATTTTGTAAGGATCTCACGGATTATAATTTGGTTCACTATTTCTTCCAATGCCCTCTCTTAACAGAAAAACGTACTGAAATTTTACCAAACTCTGGTCAATTTAGATACCATCGCATATGTCAACTTCTCTCTTCAGCTCTAAATGATGAATTACTGATTGTTAGATACTTTAAGTTCTGCACAGAAGCTGGGCGCATGAGAAAGAATGCAGGGCAAAGGATACTGGAGGATGACCTATCTGTAAATAGGTAACTGAATGTGAGACAAACCTTATTTTGTTGTAAATATTTCCTCTTCCCTCTCCTCTTGTTGACGTGTAAATACGGCGAATCCTATATGGGGCGGAATGCCCTAAATAAAGGCTTTTGTTGTTGTTGTTGTTGTTTTATATATTTAATAAAATATAAAGGTTCATTTATAGACCTTATAATTTATATCAATTATATAAATATCGATCAATAGCAAATGTCATGGGCTGATATTAAAATTTTCTCGATATTTCAAGGGCGAATTAATTTATTATTGCAAAAACATATTTCTCATGTAGTTCTATTCATAACACAATAATTTTAAACATTATTGTAACGTCCTCGTATTGTTGGTTTACGTTAATCAGCAAGAAGTATTTTAGAAAGTTTAAAAGAAAAGTCTTTATTTCTTTAGGCTAACATCGGATATAATATATTAATCATTAGACATAAGTTTACACACATGTGATATATATTACAATCAGTCAAAAAGCAACTGCACAGAGTATCATCAGTGATAATAATGTGTTCACTGATAATTTACTATATAGGCATGCCAGCTGCCGTTACAATTATTGTATTTTATAATATTTTGTTTTAAAAGTATATATATATATATTTATAATTTAATAAGGTGTTCAGAGAGGCGCCTATAATTTCAAGCAATTTCATTGAAAGTGTTGAAAGTGTGTTCAACACTTAAACACTAGTGAAAAAAATGTACATTGGTAAAGCATTTTAAAATATAGTTTTCGAAAAGTAACATTTAAAGTATTTAAAGAAAATATCCACCTAGATAGAAATCAAATAGCAACAATCTAAGGTTAAAAATATTAAAATATCACGATTAAAATATTATATATAGTAATATAAAATGGACTTTTGGGAATATATCATAAATACCTACGTCAATTTGACTTCTCCAAGGAACAGCCAGCTCTCAGCTCCCCCCGCCCCACACATCAGCTGAAGAAGGACAATTGCTTCCACAGAGGCTTCAATGGTCTCCAATTCCCATCTCCCCAATTTATGGGTATAAGCATTTACATCAAATATGTGCCATCGATCATGAAAATATTCGTTTAACAATGAATCTCTTGTAACTAGTTCAACAAACCTTTTCCACATTATATATATATATATATTGTAGCGTAGATATCAATCTTGGGAATATCTTATGATATGAAAGTATTTATTATTGGAGTCACAGTACGACTAGTCGACAATTATCAACAAAACCATAAAAGCTATATACAGTTATAGAATATTGAACAAGCAAGCTAAGGATCGAGATGATGCTTTCACAAATAAATAGTAATAATCTATGATAAATGTTTTCATTGAATAATTAAATTAAATAATAAAATATAGATTATTATTTTGCCTCTATATATCAGAACAATATATTCTAAACGTTATATCTATTAAGGAGAGGAAAATATATTATGTAACCCAAAACTTGATCGAATATAATTGTTAATTCATTTTAAACTCTGGGATATAACTTAGTTTTGAACATAAAAGGAAATGTAAATAGAATCTTGTAATTGTTTACCATAAAATGAATCCTGACACGAAACTAACCTAACAATAAACTAAATCAATATAATCTAACTTAAAAAGAAAATATAAACAGTCGTAATACACTGCGTGACATTCAAAATGGAACACCAAGAAATAGTGGCCAGAAAGTGATGAAACTCGGCAGACAGAGAGAGACAGGAACGAACAATAAGTGATCTTTATTTCAAAATGATAGTCATAATACAGAGCGAGAACGGCGTCGGCTTAGTAGCAAGTAGGACCACCGCGGACGGCGATACACGCAGCAACACGTCTAAGTAGAGAGTCAATCAGAGTACGGACGGCGTCCTGAGGGATGGCTCTCCATTCCCTCTCAACCATTTGCCACAGTTCGTCTTCTGAACGCGGCTGTGGCAAGGCATGCAAACGGCGTCCAATGATATCCCAGACGTGCTCGATTGGTGAGAGATCAGGAGAGTACGGTGGCCAGGGAAGCATCTGTACATCTTGCAGAGCTTGTTGGCTAATGCGAGCAGTGTGCGGTCGGGCGTTATCCTGCTGATAAAGGGCATTGGGTACCCCCTGAAGGTAGGGGAGTGTCACCGGTCGCAGCACATCATCAACGTATCGTTGGGCCGTTATAGTGCCCTGAATACGAAGTAAAGGTGACCTGGAATCATACCCGATTGCGCCCCAAACCATGATTCCACGTTGTCGCACGGTGGGGCGTTCCACAATTGCTGCCGGATTGGACCTTTCTTCACGTCGACGCCACACGCGTACACCGCGACTATCACTGGACAAGCAGAAACGCGACTCATCTGAGAACACGACCCTGTGCCATTCCGTCATCCACGTCGATCTAGCCCGGCACCATTCCAAACGTTGGCGCCTATTCGGTGGGGTCAATGGCAGTCTTCTTAGCGGACGGCATGAGTGCAAGCCATTAGCAACCAATCGACGGAAAATGGTTCTGGTCGAGATGGAATGATAGGGTGTCTTGCACATGTTTCAGGATGGCGATACAAGTGGCTTGTGGGGCCGCCACTGCTTGTCGAAGGATACGCCGATCCACACGTGCTGACGTCACTGGTTGCACCGACATTCCTATAAATTGCCACATTTCCTTGTTCCAACCATCTTCTCCACAGTCGGTGCACCGTGGACGCACCAAGGTGTGTATCAGCTGCGATTTGACGTATGGACCAACCTGCCCTTTTCGGTCCGATCACCATGCCCCTCGTAAAAGCGTCTGTCTGCTTGAACTGCCTCCGTTTACGATGACCTGGCATTCTCTGTTATTACACGTGTCTTTTGACACAAGAACAAAATTTCTACAATGATTTTCCTTGAAGAAATAACGACACGAATACTGTCCTTTCTGCAAGTTCCTTCCCTTATATCTTACTCCATGTGCGCACGAGAGCTGCGCATTTTACATCATTTGCATAACTCGGTTAGGCGCGTCTACGCTGAAATTTGCATAATTTTCTGGCCACTATTTCTTGGTGTTCCATTTTCAATGTCACGCAGTGTATTTTTCCATTTATTCCTTTGTCTGCTGATGTTGTAACAGCGCTGTTGCCGAAACGTCACAAACTATTAATTTATTTGGATTTGGGCTTATTTTCTTGTATCTATAATCTATAATCCAAATTGTGCTTCTCTTTATTATATTTTATAATATAAATTAATTGAATTTCGCATTACCATTACATAGCTCACCTATTTTCAAAAAATAAACATAAGTTTTTATAGGTGATTCAATTTTTTATTCTTTCACTATTTCAATTTTGTTCATGTATTTTATGTTTTTATAGAGATTTACAAAATATTTTTAGAATATCAGTTATAAACATTCCGGTTATAGGGTCTATAGGATATATAACCACGATTGTCTCATACACACTGTGAAGTTAATGCATAAGTCATGTACGAAATTATTATTGACGCGTAGATTATATACGCAGTAAGGGCAGTAGACATTGTTTAATTTTTAAATGAATCATACGCGTCTATAATAGTTTCGAATTTTATAAAATGGCGATGGCGCGCTAATGCATCATACTATAAGTGATGTTGTATTTATTAAATTTGAATGCTTTTTTTAATGAAATGATTATGTATAAAACTTGTTCTGCAGTAACACAGGTCTACAAAAAAAACTTTTTTTTTGCACAAGAGAACCTGATGGTGTTTCTAGTGTAACTTTTCATGTTGAACTCAAAAATCTAACCAGAAATTTCCCATCACCCATGGTTTTTGCCTGATGGTCTTTTTTTAGTATTGGGATAAATACAGTAATAAATGCAACCAATGCTACGTAAGCATTTTTTAAGTTACATCATTAACTAAGCTAGCGCTTTATTTTTGACAAGAAGAGTTGGTATGTGGAGCCACAAGCTTCATTTTATTTGTTATTATTTAAATTTTGCTCTTTAAGAATCATAAATATTAATTTAAATAACAAATTATTGAAACTTTAATTGAATATATATAATTTATTATTATATATTAATATAATCTGTTTTGCTTTCAACTCAAAAATAACGACAAGCTCTGTAATGCCATTTGCTCATTAACAGTTTTAATATATATATTTAAATTGAACCTAACGATTTGTTTATTAGATTTGCAGCAGAAATGACAGGTAAATTTGAATATTTGTGGGGAATTAACTTTCAAAGTTCAAAGGCGAAACTTTACACCGCTCATCAAAAAGTGCTATGAACTTTATTTTGGCTTTAAGGTCGGTGACCAAGATAAGACTTGGGCTCCTCACCATTGTTGTGTAATTTGTGTTCGCCATCTTACAGGGTGGATTAAAGGTGAACGTCATATGCCTTTTGCGGTTCCAATGATATTGGAGGGAACCTAAAGACCATTCTTCAGACTGTTATTTTTGTTTGACAAAGACTACAGGTATTACATCCAAATCAAGACATACAGTTGAATATCCAGATTTGCCTTCTGCTATGAGACCGGTTCCTCATAGTGATATTTTACCTGTTTTACAGCCTCCTGAAAATGTAATATTTAGTGACGATGATTCAGATAGACGAGAGCAACAGTGGGATGACACAAATTTTGAAGCAGGTGCTTTATCTGAACCTCATTTATTAACCCAAGGAGATTTGAACGACCTCGTACGTGATTTAGATTTATCCAAAAAACAGAGTGAACTTTTAAGCTCCAGGTTTAAAGGCTGGAATCTGCTGCATAAAGGCACAAAGGTATGCTTTTTTCGCAAGCGTCAAGATGAATTTCAAGACTTCTTTTCACAAGAGAATGATTTAGTATATTGCAATGATGTTGTTAGTCTAATGGAAGCGCTTCGTGGTCATGACCATGATACAGAAGAGTGGCGTTTATTCATTGATTCTTCAAAAATTAGCATGAAAGCTGTTCTCCTTCAAAATGGAAATTCCACGCTTCCTCCTGGAGCGTGGAGGGGGGGCGTGCGTGTGACCTCCTTGGAGCGTTGGGAGGTCGCTAGGTCTAACGAGGGGGACTGGAGCCCGACCTCCCCGCCGTCGTCCGGGTGGAGCCTCTTTAGGGCGGGTGTGTGGCGCAGCCGAGAGCGCGCCGTCCCCGTCCGGCCCGGGCACTAAAAAAATGGGGGTCGGTGGAAGGCTGGGTAAACCGTTTGGTTTTCGACCACTAGGACCCGGGTTCGATCCCCGCATTGGGCACTTTTTTCTGTTAAAAAAAAAATGCTCCAATGGCCCCCGATTCTTGCAAAAGTCAAACCCCACCAGCGAGTGCAAGTAACCAAACGGGGCTCTGGCATTTGTAAGTGCAAAGTTGAACTGCTTTTCACATGTGTAGACATGTGGTGCGCTTACAGTAAAAGCAGTCGCTAACTACCCACCATGATTATCATGGCCTGTACCACGTGTACTAGGGATAAGCAAAAAAAAAAAAAAAAAAACAATGGAAATAAGTTCCCATCAGTGCCAATAGCACATGCATCCAACATGAAAGAGACTTAAGAAAACATGAAACTGCTTTTGAAAAAGATAGAATATGAAAGATACGGTTGGAAAATATGCAGCGATTTGAAAGTCGTTGCTCTCTTGCGTGGATTACAGCTTGGATATACAAAATTTTGTTGTTTTCTGTGTGAGTGGGATAGCAGAGATAGGGAAAGGCATTACATTAAAAAAATCTGGCCAAACCGTAAAATCTTTACTCCAGGATATAAAAATATTGCAAATCTACCCCTGATCGATTCAGAAAATATTTACTTACCACCATTACATATTAAACTGGGATTAATGAAGAACTTTGTCAAGGCAATGGATCGAAATGCCAGTGGATTTGCCTACCTAAAACAAAAATTTCTAGTATAAGTGAAGCGAAGATTAAAGAAGGCATTTTCGTTGGACCTTAGATTCGAGAATGGCAGCAGGATGGAAATTTTCAAATTAGTTTGAATGAAGTTGAAGCACCAGCATGGAATTCCTTTAGAAACGTTTGCAAAAACTTCTTAGGAAGTGTCAAGGTTGAAAATTACCGAGACATAGTTAATGATCTGTTGCTTTCCTACAAGGCACTGGGATGTAACATGTCCCTCAAGATCCATTTCCTGCATTCACATCTAGATTTCTTTTCAGACAATCTTGGCGCAGCATGGTGAGAGGTTTCATCAAGATATATCAAGCATGGAGAAGCGGTACCAAGGTAAATGGAGTCCCGCTATGCTTGCCGACTACTGCTGGACACTCAAGAGGGATCTACCACAAGCAAAGTATAGAAGAAAATCCACTGTCACTGCTTTTCAATAAATAAATATGTTTCGTTCATATATTCCTATATATTAACAATATTTCCAAATTTCAAGTAGGTATATCTCAGAAATATTGCGTAATAGAAAAAACTAATGGTATATTTGGATTCAGGACATGTAGATAAGATGCTATTTCTTTGTGGACAAAGAAAAATATTTTTGATAAACCAGTGTGATGTAATAAGGGTTATGCAAAACTGCTTAAGTAACATTGTTTGCATTTTTACCATATTTATCCCAATACTAAAAAAAGACCGTCACGCAAAAACCATAGGGGATGGGAAATTTCTGATTAGATTTTTGAGTTCAGCATGAAAAGGAACACTAGAAAGATAATCAGGTTCTCTTGTGCAAAAATCTTGTTGACCAGTGTAATCAACTTCACTTTCAAAATTAAATTCCATAGGTCCAGATAATGCAAAAGATAAATATATATATTTTTTAATTTAGATATGAATATAACAACTTATTGCATTTTTAGAGCTCTAAGGATCATTCGGAAGGGAATTTATTTATTTTTGAAAAATATTTCGACTTTAAACTTATTATTTTAATAGCTAATTCAGCTTTTGTTGTTCTGATTGTTTTACCACTAGTATTAAGGATGATTTGATGAAAAACTTACTCTAGACCATCTAACAGTCACCGTAATATTCATTTGGTGCAATTTGGGCTTTGTGAAGTGTTTCGATGCTGCGTCACGGTTCAAAAATTACTCTTTCGCATGTTGTCATAGAGGAACGATGTGTCGCAGGTGGCAATACGGACGAGAAAAGGCTCACTTTTGCTTTATCACTATTTAAGAAAATGTTTGTTAGGTAAATATGCATATATATTTTAATGGTATAATTTATTTTTAAATATTTATAATTATTTAATATTGTTGATTAAATTCAATTATTCCTCCAGGGAAAAGTGTCTTTTTGAAAACATTTTTATTGTTCTCTAGCTTTCGGGCACGTACGCCCTTCTACAGGAGAAAACATCGTATAATGATACGCCAATAGAACACGAGTTAAATATAATCGGATACTATTTTACATAATTTTATGAAGATATAAAAATTATTTTTTACATATTAACTTTTATATAAATTGAGACAAAATATTTTAAAATATATATATCTAATAAGAGGACAAACAAATGAATAAATATAGGCTACTAGAAAAACCAAGGAAGCAAGGAATACATAGTTAGGTTGTAGTTATCATTATTAGGAGATGTCTACTTGGTTCCCACCGCTGCTATTCTGAGACGATTTCTGTATTTGGATGATTTGGGGTGAGCTCAGGGAATAGTATATTATAAACTTCCGGAATGTCTATTCTTCTGTTAATACTATTGTGCTTTCTTGATATTATGGATTCTATGATGAGTCTCTGTTGTTTATTGGGGATGTTGGAATAATGGGTTCTTGTTCCGGATAGTGCGAAGGAATGGCCTGTTTCTCTTACATGATGATATACTAGAGATCGATTGTCTTGGGTTTCGATATTTCGTTGATGTTCTGATATTCTTATATTTAAATTTCTACTTGTTTCGCCTACGTATTTGGTTCTGCATTCGTTGCATTCTATAGTGTATATGGCATTCTTAATATTGGAAGGATAACACGGGTCTACAAAAAAAACTTTTTTTTTTTGCACAAGAGAACCTGAGGGTGTTTCTAGTGTAACTTTTCATGCTGAACTCAAAAATCTAATCAGAAATTTCCCATCACCCATGGTTTTTGCCTGATGGTCTTTTTTTTTGTATTGGGATAAATACAGTAATAAATGCAACCAATGTTACGTAAGCATTTTTAAAGTTACATCATTAACTAAGCTAGCGCTTTATTTTTGACAAGAAGAGTTGGTATGTGGAGCCAAAAGCTTTATTTGTTATTAATTAAAATTTGCTCTTTAAGAATCATTAATATTAATTTAAATAACAAATTATTGAAATTTTAATTGAATATATATATTTTAATTGAACCTAACGATTTGTTTAATAGATTTGCAGCAGAAGTGACAGGTAAATTTGAAGTGATTAGTTTATTCTTCTCTATTGATTTGCTTTTATAAATCGTGTGCTCTAGACTGTGTCAATATGCCGAGGCGTTGCATTAATTTTCCTGATATTTTCTGTTATATTTGTGGGGAATTAACTTTCAAAGTTCAAAGGCGAAACTTTACACCGCTCATCAAAAAGTGCTATGAACTTTATTTTGGCTTTAAAGTCGGTGACCAAGATAAGACTTGGGCTCCTCACCATTGTTGTGTAATTTGTGTTCGACATCTTACAGGGTGGATTAAATGTGAACTTAATATGCCTTTTGCGGTTTCAATGATATGGAGGGAACCGAAAGACCATTCTTCAGACTGTTATTTTTGTTTGACAAAGACTACAGGTATTACATCCAAATCAAGACATACAGTTGAATATCCAGATTTGCCTTCTGCTATGAGACCGGTTCCTCATAGTGATATTTTACCTGTTCCACAGCCTCCTGAAATGGAATATTTAGTGACGATGATTCAGATAGACGAGAGCAACAGTGGGATGACACAAATTTTGAAGAAGGTGCTTTATCTGAACCTCATTTATTAACCCAAGGAGATTTGAACGACCTCGTACGTGATTTAGATTTATCCAAAAATAGAGTGAACTTTTAGGCTCTAGGTTAAAAGGCTGGAATCTGCTGCATAAAGGCCCAAAAGTATGCTTTTTTCGCAAGCGTCAAGATGAATTTCAAGACTTCTTTTCACAAGAGAATGATTTAGTATATGGCAATGATGTTGTTAGTCTAATGGAAGCGCTTGGTCATGACCATGATACAGAAGAGTGGCGTTTATTTATTGATTCTTCAAAAATTAGTATGAAAGCTGTTCTCCTTCACAATGGAAATAAGTTCCCATCAGTGCCAATAGCACATGCATCCAACATGAAAGAGACTTACGAAAACATGAAACTGCTTTTGAAAAAGATAGAATATGAAAGATACGGTTGGAAAATATGCAGCGATTTGAAAGTCGTTGCTCTCTTGCGTGGATTACAGCTTGGATATACAAAATTTTGTTGTTTTCTGTGTGAGTGGGATAGCAGAGATAGGGAAAGGCATTACATTAAAAAAATCTGGCCAAACCGTAAAATCTTTACTCCAGGATATAAAAATATTGCAAATCTACCCCTGATCGATTCAGAAAATATTTACTTACCACCATTACATATTAAACTGGGATTAATGAAGAACTTTGTCAAGGCAATGGATCGAAATGCCAGTGGATTTGCCTACCTAAAACAAAAATTTCTAGTATAAGTGAAGCGAAGATTAAAGAAGGCATTTTCGTTGGACCTTAGATTCGAGAATTGCAGCAGGATGGAAATTTTCAAATTAGTTTGAATGAAGTTGAAGCACCAGCATGGAATTCCTTTAGAAACGTTTGCAAAAACTTCTTAGGAAGTGTCAAGGTTGAAAATTACTGAGACATAGTTAATGATCTGTTGCTTTCCTACAAGGCACTGGGATGTAACATGTCCCTCAAGATCCATTTCCTGCATTCACATCTAGATTTCTTTTCAGACAATCTTGGCGCAGCATGGTGAGAGGTTTCATCAAGATATATCAAGCATGGAGAAGCGGTACCAAGGTAAATGGAGTCCCGCTATGCTTGCCGACTACTGCTGGACACTCAAGAGGGATCTACCACAAGCAAAGTATAGAAGAAAATCCACTGTCACTGCTTTTCAATAAATAAATATTTTTCGTTCATATATGCCTATATATTAACAATATTTCCAAATTTCAAGTAGGTGTATCTCAGAAATATTGCGTAATAGAAAAAACTAATGGTATATTTGGATTCAGGACATGTAGATAAGATGCTATTTCTTTGTGGACAAAGAAAAATATTTTTTGATAAACCAGTGTAATGTAATAAGGGTTATGCAAAACTGCTTACGTAATATTGTTTGCATTTTTTACTGTATTTATTCCAATACTAAAAAAAGACCGTCACGCAAAAACCATATGTGATGGGAAATTTCTGATTACATTTTTGAGTTCAGCATGAAAAGTTACACTAGAAACCTAATCAGGTTCTCTTGTGCAAAATTCTTGTTGACCAGTGTAATTTAGGCTATTGCTTTTTGTTATAGGGTTTCTTAGAAGTGAACTTAAACTGGGCGAGTTGCAGAAGAAGGTTTTAACGCCGAATTTTTTCAGATGACGAGCAATTGATATGGATACAGGTGAGTAGGGAATACTACAAATAGATTTGTAAACTGGGGGATTTCGCATTTCAGACGGGCTATGAAAATGTCTTAAAATAAATGACAAAGGATATTGGCAGGTTTTTAGATTCCTTAAGATGATCTGGGTCTCTTCTGTTTTGAAGGTCTGAAGTGAGCAGTGGCTATGGACACGTTTGGTAAGGGTCTTCACGGTATTGATTTTATGGCTGAGAGGGCAGTAGGAGGAAAAACGGATATAGTCGGGGTTGAAAGATGGTTTATAGTGAATTATAGTGAATAAATTTATTCTCTATAGGCATGATTTTTACATCTAAAAAAGGCAGGCTATTGTTGTTTTCTTTTCACAGGTGAAACCCATGTCGGGATGGTAACTGTTCAGCTTTTCCAGAAATGTATTGGTTTGGGTTTCGGGGCAGATACAAAATATATCGTCGATATATCGGCGCCATAATATTATATCGGACGGAAATAGTGAATTTATCCACCTGTCAATGCGTCGCATGACAATTTCTGCCACTGAGGTTGAAAGAGAGCTACCCATGAGAGAACCTTTTGTCTGTTTGTAGGTTTTGTAATTGTATGTTATGATATTTGCCTCAAGGCATAAAGCTATAAGTTTCGATATTTTCCCTACAGTGATCGGATCGATAGGATTTTCTTTCAAGAATTCTTCAGTGCTGCTTAGTATCAGTTATTGCTTTATATTGATTTATGCCTAACTGGCCTTGTCTTTATGTTTGCTGAAGAGTATTGCTCGATGCAAACATTTGAATATAATGCTACTGTCCTATAAGCTTATGTCCATAGTTTACTTGAAAACCATTTCTAAGATTCCATCCTTCAGTGTAGCCTATAAAAGCAGAATGATCCAATAGAGTATTAGAGCTCTGAGAAGCGGTCTGGTGAATTAAATTGGCGTAACCGCTGGGAGGGTTAACCACTGATGAGCCAAGCCCTCCCAATATATTTTTCATCGCAGTAAGGACAGTAGAAGTTCGTATTGTGTATAAAAGAAACACTCGCGCTTTAAATCCTTTTATTTTATACAAATAAATGTTCACAAAAAGGTTCTGAAAACAAAAAGAAAAACGATATCACTATAAAAGCTAAAAAACCTTATACGAGATGTGTTCAAAAGGTATCGCGACTTTTGAATTTTCGCGGGTTAAGTATATTCGAATTTCGATCTTTTTGTGGCTTTATGTTGGTACTCATGTCTCTCACTTATGCCGACAAGCTCGACCAATTTGAATGTTCACTTAATTGTTCACAGCTGCTTTGCTTGCCGGTGTTTTGGATCGTCTCGATTTTTACCTATTAAAAAAAAATGGATCAAAGAACCTGTATCAAATTTTGTGTAAAAAACGAAATTAAGTGCGCGGATGCATTCCGAATGTTGACTGTGGCATACGGAGAAGCTACCTTGAACCGAAGCAACGTTTATCGGTGGTACAAAATGTTCTCAGAAGGCCGAGAAGATATGAACGACGAAGAGCGTGCCGGACGCCCGAGCACATCAACAACAGACGAAAAAATCAATGAAGTGGAGAAAATTATATTGGCCAATCGTCGAATCACCGTTAGAGAAGTTGCTGAGGACCTAAACATATCGATTGGCTCGTGCCATTCGATTTTTATCAATGATTTGGGCATGAGACGGGGAGCCGCGAAATTCGTACCAAAATTGCTCAATTGCGACCAAAAACAGCATCGCATAAACATTGCTAATGAGATGTTGGACTCTGTCTGCGACGACCCAAATTTGCTCCAGAGGGTCATAACTGGTGACGAAGCGTGGGTTTATGGTTATGACGTGGAAACCAAAGCTCAATTATCTCAATGGAAGCTACCGCACAAACAAAGACCGAAAAAAGCGCGCCAAGTTCGGTCGAATGTGAAAGTTAAGCTGACAGTTTTCTTCGATTGCAGGGGCGTGGTGCATCATGAGTTCTTGCCACAGGGAAGAACGGTCAATAAGGAATATTACCTGCAAGTTATGCGCAATTTGCGCGAAGCAATCCGCCAGAAACGCTCGGATTTGTGGAAGAACAAAAATTGGCTTTTGCACCACGATAACGCCCCTGCTCACACATCGTTGCCTGTGCGCGACCTTTTGGCCAAAAACAACACACTAATGATGCCGCAGCCACCGTATTCCCCAGATCTAGCCCCCTGTGACTTTTTCTTGTTCCCTTAACTGAAGAGGCCCATGAAAGGACGACGTTACGCTACGCTTGACGAAATAAAGGCGGCATCGAAAGAGGAGCTGAAAAAGATTTTTTTTTTAATTATTTTTTTGAAGTGCTTCGAAGAGTGGAAAAACCGTTGGCACAAGTGTATAATATCACATGGGGATTACTTTGAAGGGGACAAAATAGGTATTCATGAATAAATAAATAATTTTTGAAAAACACAAAAGTCGCGATACTTTTTGAACACACCTCGTTCATGTATTTCTAATTATGTAATTCCAAAAATAAAGATATCAAATCCTAAAATGAATAACATTGAAATAATGTGTTGGAATGTAAATGGTTTAAATAGAATTTGTTCCTCGTTTCCGGTTGTTAATTATCTAAAAAACTTCAAAATTATTGTTTTGTTGGAAACCTGGTGTGACCATCCGATTGACTTTCCACTGGGAACATTTTGTATTTATGAATCATTTGGCTTTGAGAACTGCAAACTGTGGAAGATGTTCGGGTGGATTTGTTGGTTTAGGAAACGAGGTTCAAGCTTTGACCCTAAAGGTGGAAGTTGAAAGATTTTGGATCCCAATATTCCTGAAACAGAATTCAATTCCAGAATTTACATCTGCTTGTTTTACCCACCAGACAATTCACAAATGGAAAATTTTAACAAACTATTCAGATATATAGAAACCCAAATACAGGATGGTTACGGGATACTCCTGGGTGGTGATCTGAACGTCTGTACCGGTAGCCTGGGAGGGTTCTAAACCTAATGGAAAATCTGACAGTACTTTCAACCGGGCGTCTGTCTAAAGACACGCTAATACACCCCCTTGCGGAGACTCTAACTAACTTTTTAGACAATAATCTATTAACCATAGTTAACGGCAGATCGAAAAGTGATAATTGCGGAAACTATACATTTATTTCTGATCGAGGATCCTCGGTTATTGATCTAGTGATAGTTTCGCCGGCCATGCTTGAATTCATTGTCGATTTTTACGTCGACGACATGACCATCTCCCAATTATAACGAAGATAGGCCTAATGACTAAAACTAAGAGAAGGAGATTGAATAGAATTAAAAAATATTACTGGTCCCCAGACAAAGCTATAACTTTTAGACGCAGTATGGGGAATGTTACCTTGCAAAAAAGACAATGAAGGAGAGTTTAAAAAGGTTTATAACAAAAGATGAAGCTGAAGACAGGGATTTTCATGTTAATAAAAGGAAAAAATATCAGGCATTAATCAATTTAAAAAGAAAATATTCTATCAAGATATATGCCAAGCCCTTCAGAATACAAAGATTCTGCCGGATTTTGGAAGGCAGTATCTCTCTTTAGAAAACGGAGCAGCATAACGGGAAAAATATCGATTGCAGAATGGCAAACTTTTTATGCTAAACTTCTCTCTACAACCTCAAATCCAGAGATAAATAACTCACTTCATATTAGATATTCTGATCCTCTACTAGACGGTGAAATCACTGATGCGGAAATAGAGACAGAAATCTTGAAGCTGAAAAACGGTAAAGCTCCTGGAATAGACGACATTCCCAATGAGGCGACCAAGGCCCTCCATAAAGATCAACTAAAAAGGCTAGTATGCATATTCAACCAAATTTTAGAAAACGGTTCTTTTCCATCGTTATGGTCCAAATCAATTATTCAGCCTATCTTTAAAAGCGGAGATATTGAAAACCCCTCAAATTACCGCGGTATTGCACTTGTTAGCAACCTCTCCAAGCTTTTTCACAATTCTTAAAAACAGAATGACTAAATGGATAGAAGACATGGGGATATTATTTGAAAAACAGGTTGGGTTTAGAAGGGGACACTCTTTTCTGGACCACATATTTGCTTTAACTTCTTTGATACAACTTACATTAAGAAAGAAGAGAAGGAAACTTTTTGCTTTCTTCGTTGACCTGAGGAAAGCGTTTGATACAGTCGCACATTCACTCTTATGGGGAAAATTGACCGAATTGGGCATAAGTAGCCGTTTTATTACTGTGATACGGAGTTTTTATGAAAAAATGTAAGCGGTTGTGAGATGGGAAGGCTCTTTTGCAGAACCAATTAGGATTCGATCTGGAGTGCTGCAGGGAGAGCCGTTGTCTTCATATCTTTTTATCTTATTTATTAACGATCTAATCAGCACGAATAACGGCTCTGATTTACCGGGTATTTGCCTTCCGGGTTTTGGAGAGGTCCACTTGCTTTTGTATGCTGATGACATCGTTCTCGTGGAGGACTCTAAAATAAACCTGAAACCAAGATTAATATACTAAAGAAATACATCGAAACGAACTATCTATTTCTTAATGATAATAAGTCTAAAATAATGGTTTTTCGCAATGAAGGTCGACTCGTAATATCTGACAAATGGTTCTGAGGCGAAAGACCACTGGCTATTTCATCAAAGTACAATTATCTTGGCTATCTTTTGTCAACAACGACTTCATATACACAAGTTGCTAAGCATTTCCAGTGGACAGTCATGACTAAGACTAAAGTTAACTCCCTTCAGGCACCTTAAAGGCTATTGGACTCAATGGTTGTAGCGATACTCTTATACGCAGCTCCGATCTGGGCTTGTGATCAAAAGGAGTTACTGGACAAGACTCAGGATATTTTCCTGCGTTGGCTTTTAAACCTGCCCAGGTATACCCCAGGATATATCCTTCGAATGGAGTGTGGACGAACTTCTCTTGCAGTCACCTCCATAAAACTTACAATAAAATACTGGATCAGAATCCTCAATATGGAAGCTAATCGATTACCATTTATATGCTTAACTGAACTAATGAATTTCTCCCGAAATTCAAATATCCACATAGGTCTTGTTAAAACCATTAATGACATTCTGAATTCCACTGGTTTTTCTTATCTGATGAATTGCACCAATAAGGACTTTTTTCAACATGAACTGCCACTGATTACTAGAACAGCAATAGACCAATCCATACAAGGTGACTGGGCGAGAATCAATAATACAAAACTATATCCTCACTATAGAAACCTGAAGAAAACATCCCATCCTGAAGGATATCTGTCGGACAATCTTCCATTCATTGTTAAACGACACATTGCCCAACTGCGAGTACTTTTTCACATTCTTCCGGGAAAATCACAAAAACATTTTCGGAGAAGCGGAACTGTTATGTAAGCTCGGTAAACAGAAAATGAACTCCGAAATATCTCACTATTTTTTTCACTGTACAAGTATTTCAGATGAAAGAAAAACATTTATTTTGAAACAGGATAATAGATTCCCGGACACAGTTGAGGATATCTTAACAAACTACATAACAGATAGAAAGTTTTCACTGGATCTATGTGGATTTTACAAGGCAGTGAATAAAAAGGCATCGTTACTGTTACTTTGATTTGAGTGAATATGTGTATATGTGTATATATATATATTATTTAAAAAAACAAAATTTTTTAGTTGTTGTTGTTCACTTCTTCATCTTTTTCTTACTTAGATTTTTGGATCCTGCAGTCGAGTCTTTTGAAAGACTTTGAGTCTTAATGGGGGCTTGTGTATGTGTATGTATATGTATGTGTATGTATATATCATACTTACATAATCTTTCTTTTTCTGTATATTCCCCACTTTTACAGGCCTATCTCTCTTGTCATCTCGGGGAGAATCCTCTATAAGACCAGTGTGTCTTAATAAAGGCTTGTGTGTGTGTAATAGTTAGAAACACGAAATATTTCTCTGCCCATAAAAGAGTAATTTCTAAACCATTTTTACTTGTTAAGGAATTTATGGATAATGTAAAAACTAAAACCTTGGAAATATATTAAATGAATTTTGCCATTAGAGAAGTTGAGAAGAGATCCAACCAAGCACTTTTAGCAACTCTAATATAATTTTCGTGTAATTTCATTTCAAATAGGTCAGACCTCTCACATATTTTGTATGATATATAAAATAAATAAATAAATATATTTATATTAAAAATATCAACACCTGACCCACTTATCTTTTTTTTTCTATTGTTTTTCGTGTGTTAAGCGTCTTTACGCAAATTTGGCCTTAAATACCCATTTCTTGATTTTTCGGGAAGCCATTGGGACCAAAAAGCATTTTGGTCGCAGTGGTTACAGTCTACTCCACGCTGACGAGCGCCAACAGCGCGAAACGCGTTCGTGGATGGCTTTTCTTGATTTATCAAGAAATTGGGTTAGCCAAATATCTCGGAGCAAGCTAAATAAACGTTTAGTTTATTTTTGCTCCACTAGATGGCGCTCTGCCATCTAAAACGCACATGTGCTTGTGGTCAGGAGATGCCTTCTTTATTTTTAATATCAACACCTGACCCACTTATCTTTTTTTTCTATTGTTTTTTCATATATATATATATATATATATATATATATATATATGAACCTTAATATTTCAAAATATTATTCAAATTTTATGTATTATATTTGAAATATTTATATATTTGAACTTACAGAATATTCTTTATATTTCTATATTCACTGATTGAAATAGTGATGAGAAGATTTTTTTAAGATTCAGATCATAATAATACACTATTAAAAATTCTGACAACTCCATTCAGAAGTCTAATATATAAATTAGTATTTTTAATATGGAATTATATACAAATGCAATAAAACCACTTTTCCCTTTTTATAATAACGCATTCAAAATCGAAGTATACAGGTTGTCATCTGTTCAAATACACCGAAATTATTTATTAGCTTATTCAAAGATCTGAATTTACGCATTCTGATCAGAAATAATAACATGCTTTGATTTGATATAACTCACTTGAATGTGTTTTAAAGTATTGATTAAATATAGTAGGAATATATATTTTTTTCTCAGATTAATATTATATTCCAACATTTATAAATATTCGGGATTTATATAAAGGCATAAATGATATCGTGAAATTGAACGTTGCTATATGATGTGTTGTTGGGCTTTCACAATCTATCAGATTATATATTAATCAAAACTATAACATATTTTTTATTTCACATAAAATATCAGAAGCAGCTTTACTTGCCCGAACTTGAGATTCTACGAAAATTATTTAATTACCCTAATTAAACTAAACTAAATAAATATTGAAAAGCATAAAATTCTTGAGATACCAAATGTTTATTTTTAAAACTTATTCAGGGTAATTGAACTATTTTTTGAGAATCTCTAGTTTGGGCAAGTAAATCTGCTTCTTATCTTTTATGGTAAATAAAAAAGAATGTCCCAATAGATTCCTGCCCATGTTGGAATAGGAGGTAATGAGATGGTAGATGAATTATCAAAGGAAGCCAGAGGGCTGAGCCAAAGGAAAGAATCAATGTCAGTATTTGATGCTGATCCTTCGGTAAAATACAAGATAATTCAACAAAATATATAAAAATAAAGATCAAATATGCGAAATAAACTCTGAAATATGAATTACAAAAACTATAACAAGAATCAGAACGAAACACTTTAAACGAATGATAGTACATCCAGATAGCACAAGAGCCTATAGGACATGCAAAAACTGTCCTGGTGTGGAACTAACACCTACCCACAATATTCTCATGCCCAGCAATGGCCGCAGCCTTGCAGAAAATTTATATGGACCCAAAGCTGCAGCTTTACACACCCAAGATAGTGTACATTGCGACTGCTGTGATAGAAATGCATGTAGACATTTGAGGCTCTTCATTGGACACGAACATCAACAATATAGAGATATTTCTGTAATAGGCATATTAATTGCCGTTAATCACATGCACTTATGAATATAGATTCGAATTATAAAGCATTTGTACTGTATTAAAGTAGATAATTTGTTTCCTTATATAAATTTCGTGTGCAACTTTTCTGATTGAACATTTATTAACGTAAGTGTTATCAGGGATACAGTAATTAGAGTTCATTCACCACCGTTGGAAAAAAAAACTATTTTTTAAAGAAAATTATATTATTTTTTACAGCCATGCAAAACTATAGCAAGTTAGAACATATTAGGTTTCATTCCTATTCAGAACATTTATACTCTGTTTTTTTATTAACAATTCATAGAGTAATTAAGTTTTATTATTTAATCAAAGGAAAATTATTTTTATATACAATAAGTAGATCATAATAACTACAGCAGTTATTTCCGCTGCTACACGTATATCTACAATAGCTTCGTTAAATATTTTATATAGATAGAAGTATTCATTATAAATAATTATATTTATTCGTATTTTTGTACACACATTTCATTATTTATTTACATTTCGAAGATTATTTAAAGATATTTAAAGATTTAAAGAGGGGGAGAGGCGTAAGTTAAAAAAAAAAAATATCTCATAATTATGTAAATAAAACATTTTATATATCGACATATTTTTTTTTATATTTTTTTGCTGAAGAATTTTAGGTTCTTATCAGCTGGAAAAAAAGAAACTTTTCAGTTTATATATTCCACAATTTTTTGAATTTTTATAATTTTTGAATTTTCAAAACGATATCAACCAGTTTTGGTTATGAGGAATATATATATAAGGAATTATATATAAATAATATTTTGATCCAATATATGCCATTTTAATTAAAGATTTATTTATGGATTGCTCTACAGAGGGTGTTCACACTTATAGGAAACAAGTTTTATTACAAAAATATTAAAAATTAACACCAGATTTGAAAATTTTCAAATGTTCTATTTGAAAGCCTTTTTGTTTATTTACAGAACGGCACCTGATTTTCCACGATAGCAGACACTTTCTGATCATGGTCATACTCAAAAGATCCCATTCTTCCTTTACCACTTTCCAGAGCTAATCATACCTATTTGGACATAATTAAAATATGCAAACAAGATTATATCAACATTTCTAAAAAAGGTATTTATAATATTATTCACGACAAAAATATCAAGTTTTTATTCGAAGCACTTACGGAGAAATGGACAAAAGATTATCACCCTATATCTGTGAGAACTCCTGCAAATGTCAAAAAAGTGAAAAAATATATATTACAAAAGAAAATCCTATGCCACAAAGAGGTATAACCAAATTAATAGGAACATCAGTGCCAAAAATAAATAAAATAATAAATAAATATTTAGGCCTAAAAGCTACAAAAAAACATGCGGTTCACAAATTGTTTCAGAGCCATATTCGTCAGCGACACACTATCAGCAGATATTTTTATGGAAATTTCTTGGCTGCTGATAGATGGAAATTTATTGTTACATATGACGAAGCATGGGTATATTTAACCGATTGCGACAGAAAAAGCGCTATATACTATCAAACAAGGGTGGAAAAATATAGGCCAATTTGGTTGAAGGAATGTGCCGAAAGTTACCCCAAAGGATTTATGGTGGCATGCGGTATATCATATGATGGAGAATTAAAATTAAGAAAAATTGAAAGAAATGCCAAAATAAACTCGGAGTACTATCAAAGCAAGATTTTAGAACCTATATTTTTAAATGATATTCCTTTTATCTATGGAAAACAGAGCAACAAAGTCTGGTTTCACCATGATAACGCCACAAGTCATACCTCATCTTAACCCAAGCTTATTTGGAAGATCAGGCAAAGAACAGGAATCAACACTATTCCAAAGAACAGAACCCCTGTAAAATCTCCTGATTTAGCCCCGATGGATTTTTGGATGCCTTAAAAGAGCACTTGGAAAGAGACACCCTAGGACAATTGAAGGTCTCTGGAAAGTGGTAAAGGAAGAATGGGATCTTTTGAGTATGACCATGATCAGAAAGTGTCTGCTATCGTGGAAAATCAGGTGCCGTTCTGTAAATAAACAAAAAGGCTTTCAAATAGAACATTTGGAAAATTTCAAATCTGGTGTTCATTTTTAATATTTTATAATAAAACTTGTTTCCTATAAGTGTGAACACCCTCTGTATTTTCAAAACGATATTCCATAACAAACATTGATTTAACACAAACTATATGTATTAATAAAAAAAATATATATATCGAAATAGTTCTGAAAATAGAACAATCCATAAATAGATCTTTAATTATAAGCATATTGCATAAAAAAATATTTTGTCTTAAAACCTATTCAGACATAGAATTGATTAATATATATTAATTGGAAACACACTTACTGCTATATATGTATACGTTTGATTGAATTATGAAGAATAAACATTATAATATTAAGAAATCTAGGTGAAAATACTAATATATGGTTCATATATGAAGTTTTCTAAATTATTAAATTGGATTGTATTTTATGTATATCGTTATGTTTGTTCCTCAAGGCGGGCAGCAAAGGCCACTGGGTTCTTGCTCCCACTCCTGGGAACCCCGTACCTGATGTTCTGTATCAATCCACACGGTCGACTTGAGGCCTTCTACATCCTGGTCAACTCTCTCCTCCAGTCCTTCCAGGTTGGGTTGGTTACTAATCTTCATATTGTCACATGTACTCAAGCTTTTATTTGTTTTCCATAACTCTGTGTGTGATATAATAAACCAACATGTATATTATGATGCATTGGCGCGCCATCTGTTATGAAAATTCGAAACTATTATAGACTCTTGGCTTCGGCGTATCTCCTGGAGCCACCCACTCTTTTCTTTGCTTCATATTCACGTATTGACACCATTTTTCATTTCCTGTAACGATTCAGCATAAAAATCGTGGTTTATGGCCCCGTGTTGATTGATGGCTTGCGAAATATTGAGCAGCGATTTGAAGGCGATTTTTTTTTGTTTCATTAATACCTATTGAATGAAAGATGGTTAGAGATGGTCACAGCACTACATCTCATTTTTTTTCGGCCAGAGATTGTTTGGTGACCATCTTCCTTCAACAGGGCCTTTAGATGTTCCTAATCGATTTCTGATGGTCGTCTGCTTCGAGACGTGTTTTCAAGGTCCAAGTCGCCGTTTTTGAACTTTGCAAATCATTTTTGTGCTGCTAGCTCCCTTATGACACCTTTTCCATACATGTTGCATATGTCCCGAGCTGCTTCGGCCGCTTTTCGACCTCGAAGAAAAGCGAAGAAAAGCAGATATCGAAAAATATTTATTTTTGCCTCCTGGATATTCCATTTTCAAGCCTAGAAAAAAAAAATAATAATACAGGTTTGTAGAGCAGAACATGTGCTATTTAAAGAATATAAACATTTTACCGTATAACAACAAACACCCTTATGAAACAAAGGGATACAAAAACCGAACGAACCTTCTCTACCACCCAATATTTTACTGCACATTTTTAATATTATATTCAATAAGATAATCCGAAAATCCATTCGATAAACTGCGACTGTTAATGTGATATATTGCTAGCATATATCTATATCAACAAATATTTAACATTTCAAATTCAAAATCTTAAAACTGCCTCCTGGTAAACTATACCAGAATTTCGAACTTCTCGTGAAGAAATTTGTAGACACTAAGAGGCGGTCATATAAATGTTTTTACTAAACTTCTTAAAAGTTGTAATATATTTCTCTCAATATAATAAGTATTTAAAATATGTAAATAATAATTTGCAAAGAAAATATTTATCATTAATTTGTTAATATTATACACCTGTTGAAGGACTGACAAGTCCGAAAGCTTGAAAATAAAAGGTTTGCACAAGAAAATCATATCCCTGGAAGAATTATTTATTTTATTATAAACACTCCTGAAGTGTCTGACGATCTACATTTCAGAGTCTCTAAAAAAATAATTAGAAGAGCCATTGAAACTCCAATTGAAACTCCATTATTAAACCTGCTGGTTAAATCGTTAGCCATTATTTTCAACATAAATAAATAATAATCCTAAGGAATTATAAGTATTTTAAAAATGAATTTTACCATAATAATTTTTCAACGTAAGTATTATTTATGATGGAAATTTTGTCAGGAGGATATTCACCTATAAAGAAAAAAGGTCACCTCTCCCGTCAAAATAGACGTCAAAACTAGACCCATCTATTAGTTCTCATTTATACTAGTTCTGCTTTGATGAAAAAATAAAAATAAAATTTTTACTCTCTATAGATACTTATGTTTTCCGTGTCTGTTAATTGACATCAGGTTCTATGTTGGCAAAGGTTAGCCATGTTTGTGAGTTGATGGAATATATATATATTTTATCTACTATTTTATTTTTCTGTTATGCGTTTCTCTGTCATCTCGTATATAAATATCATATTTTTCAAATAGGTAAAATACATAAATGTAAAGAGTTAACTTCATTGTTTTGTTTCCAGGGTGTGTTTGTTTCAATCCTTTATTGTTTCTTGAACACAGAGGTGAGTTAAGCATATTTTTCTTTTGTAACTGATATTTATTACACTATATATGTATACTTGTATTATAAACAATATAATTGTGTAATGCGATTATAACGATAATTTCCAAACGCACTTTTAGATATTTATATTTTGGTATAAAATGAACGTTCATTTAATGGCAACTTTCGGGTCACCTCTTACTTTAATCACAGTTTTCTTTTCAGCGTTTAATATCTTATTTATCTATATATAAATAAAATGTCTTTCTGCCCGTCTGTCTGTGCAATTTCAACTCGGAAACAGTTGGTAATCGAGGCGTTATTTTTGGAGCGATTGTTCGGGACCTCAAAGAATGAAAAAAAAAAATCTTAAATATCACGTTTCTATTTTGAAATAATTTCGAGGTATAAGCTCTAAATTGTTTTTTAAAATAATAGTTTATACTGATGCACCATAGGCGCTAGCACCCTTCACGCGGCATCCTCGCTTTAGCCTTTGTCAAAACGAACCTATTTATGATGGGAGTATTTTGATTTTCCCCAATTTCCCTAAGTTCAACTTGATATGGAGCGTAGAAATATTTTTAGAGTCAACGTTTGAACGTTACAACTTATAATATCTTGGATTTACAGGAGGCAAACTATCGAAGTTTAATTTAAATATTAATATATCCGTTATCACACAATATACAATTTTAATTTATTTTGAAGATGAATATTTGATGCGTATTTATTAACGTTGTATATATTTGAATTAGTATATAGCAGGAGTCAGCAACCTGCGCCTCTTTGGATGTGAAGCTGCGTTTAGTACTCGCATAATTAAAAACTTTATTTATGCAGGTACTATTTATTATTGGCAAGAAAATATTTTGTGGTTTTCAACAACTTTGATATTCTGAAAATTTTAATTTTTGGCCCTTCTGACTCAAACTCTTGCCGACCCCTAGTCTAGAGCTTTTTCTTTTGCTTCGGACTTTGGAACATCATAAAAACAATTAATAAACACACATTCAAAAAATAAAATTCAACTTTTAATATTTTTAATTGTTAAAGAATCCACTAAGTGTTGTATATTAAAAAAAAAAAACATTTTGTATTTGTGTAAAACAATATTTCAAAGAGAAAATAAAAATGAATATAATATAAAGTAAATTTACAATTTTGATTAAGGTATAGTTTTCTGCCTATTATGTTTTCTATCAGTTTATGTTCTAATGAATATGAATGAAAACCAAATCAAACAAATTGATGAATATTTTGTTTAAATGTTAAATTATAATATGTAAAATGGTTCAAGTTCAAAATTCTGATATTTACCGTTGAGTATGCGACGGGTAATACACTAGTTCAATAATAAATACACAAATGATATAAAAGCAATATTTTTACATTAACCATTGTAAATTATATATTATTCAAAATATTATAGTACCAAACGAAATAACAGATTATTCCTATATTTTTAGACACCTATAAACAAATACTTGATGTGGTGGAAGGCAAATAGGAGTGAAAAATAAAAGACAAAATGGTTATAGTACGTCATAAATTTGGGAAATTAAATTGTTGATACAGATCCACAGTCCAGTATATAATATTTCTAATCAGTTCTTCTTCATGTATTAATGGACCTTATTCGGAGGAATTTGAAAGATTTTAGTTGTTGAGGGAGCCTCTATACAAGATTTAGATCGACTGAAATTTGGAACGCCCATGCCGAGATAAATAGTGTCATCTTCGTCTTTTCCTTCAAATGAGGTGCTGAATCTGGCATAACCACTCTAGATACACTTCAACCAGAATTTATGGTTTGCATTAGTAATTCCTCTGTATTTCTTGATTTTCATCACATATGCATTTGAAAAACGAATATTCGTATTCAAATTTCCCATTTTTAAATAATTATTCATTTTATATTGTATGTTGTAATGTGATTCTACCGTCCTATAAGCTTATATCCATAATTTTCTTAAATACTATTTCTAAGTACACCCTTCAGTGTAGAATATATAAGAAGAATGATCCAATACAGTATTAGAGCTATAAAAAGCGGTCTGGTAGATTAAATTGGCGAAACCGCTGGGAGGGTTCACCACTGATGAGCCAGCCACTCCCAATGTTTTTTCATCGAAGTAAGGACAATAGAAGTTTGATTTATTTGTGAAAATGAACATTCGCGCCTTAATGTTTGCATTTATTTTATATTGTATCTACATAGGCATATCTTACCAAATATTTTACAATAAGCCGTGTTTATAAACGCCATTAAGAATACCAATAAATTTCTTTGCAAAAGACAATTTTTAAATTCGAACTGTCTAACACTCACGAGAGTGAGAGAGACAACTCTTAATATTGACTTGTTACACAATATAGATGAGAGGAATGAATAAATGGATCACAAATATTAATACTATTTTTGATTAGAATAATTCGGCAGCTTATTATACAACATATTGTGAATACAGATCACATATTACTTTCTTTGAGAAAATGAAACCGAAAGAACTTGGGACTTGATAACACTGATGACAGCTTACCATGATCGACTTGTGAACGTGTGTGTGAAAATGAAATATACACTGGTCCGCAAAATTAAAGGAACAACACATGTTTAAGAAAAATAAAAGTTATATTAAGGGATATATAACAAGTTTCGGTATATTCAAAAGCTTCCATGAATTAAGAGAGTATGTAAAACAGAAAATAAATAAAGTTGTTCCCAATATGCAAAATACCACCGTCTACGTTAACTCCGCCTCCAGCACGTGCATGAGTTTTTTTCAAAGCGTCCTAATTTTACGCTCTACTAGATTTTTATTGAAACTTTTTGTTTTTTAAAGTTTTCATGGCTTATAGGCAACATCCATCACAAGAAAAAAAAGGCAAGCTATTGGAAGGATGGAAGCAGGCCAATCACAGGCAGAAGTATCAAGATGGCTTGGAGTGACAAGAAACGTTGTCTCAAGGCTTTGAAAAAAATTTCAAACGACAGCCAATGTTGCCAGAACACCCGGACAAGGACGGCCAAGGGTCACAACGTTAAATCAAGACCGAAATTTGAGTCTCCTTGTGCGTCGCTTTAGAAGAATGACAGCATCGCAACTACGAAGTGACCTCAATGCAGCTACAGGAGTCTTAGTATCAACTGTTACAATACGCAGAAGGCTTCACAAGAAGGGCCTCTATGCTCGACGACCCATAATTTATGTGCCATTGACACCACCTCAGAAGAGAGCAAGGAAATTATGGTGCTGACAACATGTTGACTGGAATCCAGATGAATGGAGGCGCGTAATGTTCACTGATGAGTCCAGATTCTCTCTAAACAGCGATTCTCATCGTGTCTTTGTCTGGAGAGAGGTGGGAACCAGAAATAATCCCCGTAATATGGTTGAAAGGGATCCCTACAGAAGCCAAGGTTTTATGGTCTAGGCTGGAATCTTCTTGGGCGGTCGCACAGCACTCCATATTTTTCGGCAAGGAACCCTGACTGGACAGAGGTATCGGAACGAGATCTTGGCAGCATATGTGATGCCTCAAGCATTGGAAATGGGAGAAAACTTTCTTCTAATGGATGACAATGCCCGTCCACATAGGGCTGGTGTGGTCGACACTTTTCTCCAAAACCATGCAATTGCTCGGATGAATTGGCCAGCTCGATCCCCAGACCTAAATCCCATTGAGCATGTATGGGACAACCTAGGACGGCCGATCTCATCCCTCTAACCCCCTCCTAGAAACACTCATGAGCTAGAAACAGCCTTAACACAAGAGTGGCGTTGATTTCACAGGAGATGATAAACTCCCTAATTCTTAGTATGGGTTACTGATGTAGAGCCTGTATATCAGTTAAAGGCGATCACACCCCCATTTTAACAACAATATCCAAGATATTAATGCACTGACGGCAAGAAGATCATTGCTTGACCGGCTAAATTGCATAAAATACTTTTAGAATTCTTTGATTTCGGGTATTTTAATCAACAATGGAATAATAAATTTGTGTATAAAATTTCATTGATAAATGTTCAATAAAATTTGAGATAAATGAACAATATATGTTGTTCCTTTAATTTTGCGGACCAGTGTATATAAAACTTTATATCCAATTTTGAATATTAGAAATCTATGAATACTAGTGTACGGTTTGAAGGATATTTCATGTAATTCCTCCGTTTTCTTATTGGCAACGATTTTAGCGTCCTATATAGGAAGGTAGGGAGCGTGTTGTGGATATAAATTGATTTATATTTGAATGGAAGAAGAAACGGTTCTATAAACGAGCAACGCTGTTGAAGGTGGACGTGCGTCGCCTCGCTCTGCAATTATTGGTAAATATTGACTAAATTTCATTTAAACTATCTCTAAATTCATATCAGTTAAAATTTATTGAAATTTATATTGAGAAATAGTAGAATGCCGCCTTTGCGGTACCTGTTTAATTGATTTTGGTTTGAAATTTGCTTGAGTCTAGTTTAAATATGGACGATAAAATTGAAAAACGTTTTGAGGAATGTAAGATTCAGCATAAGATCATTTCGGAACAAATTTCTGAAACAATAAAATCAAAGTACTCATCTACAAATAAAAGCATAAATCAGAATGATCTTACAATTGTTCAGGGTTTGCTAAAGCAATTGAATATATTGATAGATACAATGGGAGACAACGCTATAATTAATGGCTCTATCTGTGATAGACTTGGAAATCTGGACGAATCAATAAAGAAAATATCTCCTTCTGGTTAATTTTATAATAGGTCATATGCTCAAGCTACGAGAATTACTAGTGAAGACGATAAAATAGTTATGCAAAATCTAAACGTAACGGATAAAACAATAATATTTAAATCCAAGTTAAATGCTTCCCCGGCTGATGTATTAAGCGAAGTAAATAATGGTATTAAAAAGATGAAAAATGAGAGATCTAAAGTCAAAATAAATGAAATAATAAAATCAAAATCTGGCGTAATACTTAAAGTTGATTCAGGTGAAAATTTGAATATATTGATTGAAGAGTTTTAAAAGATTGATGAAGTAAATCAAAAAGCATTAATTTATGCACCAAAACCACTAGATCCTACAATTGTTCTTAAGTCAATTACTAAATCTACAGATATCAAGGAATTGCCCTCGCTTTTATGCAATATGAACCCAGAGTTAGAAGGTCGAGAGGAGAAGATAAAGGTTCTGTTCGCTATGAGATCAAATGCTGACGTACAGGATGTTGTTCTCCGCATTTCCCCGGCAACATTCAAATTATGAAGAAATTACAACGTATATATACAGACATACAGGTTACATATACTGTCTTAAACATAAACTGTTTTAGTTATGGTCATAGTAAAAATTCATGTAACATCGTGTTAACATTTTAACTGTCAATCCTTACCGAAGTGCATAAATTGCTCTACACATCCTAAATATAGGAATAGCAATAATCATCTTTCTAATGACGAATTATATCCTGTGTTCCTTCAACAAATGAAATATGAGATACGATAAACATGTTATGCAGATTTAGATCATGATATTGTTACTTTGGATTAGAATAGATTTATTCTTGTTTTTTTTTTTTTGGTTAATGTTCAAATTAAAAATTCTACAACAAAACACGCGGAAAAGCAATTTGGTTAATAATGAAATAATGGAATTTATTTCTAAGGATAAATATGATTTGATTATAGTTCAAGAACCATATAGTATAAATTATGAAGTAATCTTTAATATGCGTTCAAAAATATATTATGCAAATATACCGGGAGTTCCAATATATACCGCAACAGTCGTTACAAACTCTTTCTTATCATGTAAGTAAATTAGAGAGTTTTCAAATTCATTTGCAACCACTATATCAGTACAAACTACTAAACGGCAAATTATTATATCAAATATTTGAATACACCCTAATAAAATGGATACCTGCCATATTCAATTCCTTGATGAATTAATAAAAAATTTTAACATAAATCCATTGATTTTAGCTGGAGATTTCAATGCTCGAAGTCAGATGTGGTTAATCAAAACGGTAGAATACTTCAACCTATAATTAATTTTCACAATACGCTTATACATAACAATCGAAACAAAACATGTCGAGGATTAAGTATAATAGATCTTGCTATTACTAATAGTCAATGAATAAAAAAACGTTAAATCCTTCGCTAATTACAGATAATCACGCAATATCATTCGGCATTAGTCTGGAAACAGAAAGTTTATTACAAGAAAATAATTCTACATGGTATTTTCAATAAAAAAGAGCCAATTGGAAAAAATATGAGCAGGCAATCAAGGTGTCTAGGATAAATGAGGCAACGATGAAATTAGGTAAAATAGTAAATATAAACGATATAAACTGTGTAGTTTCTCTCATAACTGACATAGTAATTGAAGCTGCATATGCATCTCTACGAGTAAAACCAAAATATTCAAATAAAAATCCATTTAATTGGTGGACGCATGAACTGGAACTTTTTAAAAATCATTTTAAATATGTTCGAAATCTATATTATCGAGGTAAACGGTCTAATATACAGCTAGTTGATGAAAAAATGTATGAAGAAATTCGAAATAAGTATATGAATATTATTGAAAAAACAAGAAATGTAAGCTGGAGGGTAATTCTGGAGGAAGTTGAAAATACATATTCTTTTGCTAATACTTATAAAACCTTTAAACACAAAATTATCCTAAAATGTATCTCAAGATGTGCTCGAATCAAAAATGAAAAATCTTTTATCTACTCTATTTCCGAATGACTGTCAATCTTTTGACACAAACTATCATATATTAATCAGAGACAAGAGTTATAATTTTTCTAATGATAAAAACATTTTTTTTTTGATAATATTCAAATCTGTTCAATAATTAAAAAACTCAAAAATGGCAAGGCTCCAGGAATAGATCATATAAGCAATCAGATGATCAAAACGGCAGTTCATCATATATCTCCTGTGTTAACAAAATTGTTCAATGCTTGTATTGGACTTAATTATTATCCGGAGGCCTGGAGAAAGTCAGCAGTAATGATTATAAAAAAAACTAATAAAGAAAATTATAAAGATCCGAAAGCCTACCACCCTTCTTCTAATTTAGGTAAAATTTTTGAAAGTCTAATACATACTGAACTTTTAAATCATATTAATAGTAATAATGTTATGCATCCTGCTCAACAAGGATTTACACAAGAAAAATCAACAATCTCTGCTTTACAAGAAATAACTAAATTAAGTCTTCAGAAAAGAGAAACAGAAAATACGGCAATAGTAACAAAGGACATCAGTGGAGCTTTCGACAACGCATGGCATCCGGCAATTCTCCAACAATAGGACAAGGCAAATTTTCCAGCGGTACTTAAAAAAATAATTAATTCTTACTTTGAAGACCGGAATATAGAGTTTAAATATACTAATGTAAAGTGTATAAGAAAGATAAATAAGGGATGTCCCCGAGGTGGTATTATTTCTCCTATTCTTTGGAATATATTACTTAATGATTTCAACTTATCTTTTAACGAAAGTTTTGCTAGAGTAATTGCTTTCGCCGTTGATGTGACATTTGTGGTATGGAGTTCAAACATCTATGATCTTCAGTAGAATATTACCAAATGTCTAATAAAAATCAAAGCCTGTTGTGAAAAGGAAAACCTCCACTAAGTCCTAACAAAACAGGTATACTCTAACTACATAACTATGAAAAATTGCACATTAATTTTGATGGAAAAATAATTCAACCATCAGAAACTGTAAATATTTTGGGAGTCATTTTTAAAAATCATAGACAAAGGAATAAGATTTATTTTGGAACACACGTTGATAATATAATTATGAAAGCTACGAAACTTGAGAATATATTATTCTCATTATGTGCACGTACTTGGGGCATTGATACTCGGCGTATATAAAGCTATGATACGCCCCATATCAAGCTATGCATCAATCATTTGGTTTCCGTTTATCAATGCAGCAAAAAGATCTAAGTTGAATTCTATACAATATCAAATTCTTATTAGATGCATTCATGCTTATAGGAGTTAATCTTCTTACATTAAACACATTCTAGCGAAAATTCCTTTATTGTCCGATTATCTTGAATTATTACAAACAAAGTATAATATGACAAATTCTCTCACAGATCAAACACTCAAAACACCCCTTCAAAAAGAATTAAATAAACTATATCTGGATCTAAAATTTAAGTTTTATCGTTCTCAATCTAATGAACTGTTCAAAAAATTATTTCCAATTGCTGTCTCAAATTTTATTTCTTCTGATAAATTCACTACTTTATTCTTAACAGGCAAGGGACACTTCTTAAGTTTTCAATTCAAACTGAATGTTATCAATGATCCAACATCGAATCAAGTCGAATCACCAGAGCATCTCCTTTTAACTTGCCCTCTTACTAATCAAATTGTATGCAAATACTTTGAAACATTACCAAATTGTCTTTGTGTATATACTCAATCTCATGAGAACTTTGTTAAATTTAGAACTATTTGTACAATAATATACAAAGCACTACTAATCCATCGTGTGAATAATTAATTATATATATGTAAATAATACTAGCACAGCACAATAGTCCTTTGCACTTCGTGCTTTTTGTAATAATAATAAAAAGAAAAACAGTAAACAAAGAGAGTGAATGTCGTCGTTAAATGTTTTTATATTCTTCTATACAATAACCTTTGTGATCATTTAGACCAAAGAGTGTTTTAGGATTATATTGTTGCGTTGTTGGTTGACAAAGAATAACTTCCCTGGGAACAAATTATCTTTAGGACATTATTTAAGCCTAATCGATAAAATAATTACAGAAGAGTACAAGAAGGAAAAAAAACATTTACAAACTCACCAACTACAGCATTAGTGAAGGAAATCAGGCGCAGAACATGAGACAGAAGTTTGTAGAACGTTTTAGAATATTCCAGGAAGTATACCGGCGTCGGCGGTAAGCAGCAGCCCGCCCTCTTGAGACAGCAGCGTTTGCTTGGAGTCCACCACGTAGCTTCATTCTTCTTCTCCTTGGCATGAGTTCTCTATATATCCCGGAGTAGATATTTCCAGAACGGCCATGGTTGGTCAGCCAATCAGAAAGCCGCCGGCACTAAGCCTTGCGCAATCGCTTTAGATGGCCAATCAGTTTTTCTCCGATTTTTGAATTTGAGAGTTCTCAACATAAAGAAGTTATATTTAGATACATAAGCATATTAAAGTATATTACATATTCCAAAAGTTACGAGATTTGGCCCTGAGATTAAATTTACTCTATTTTCAAGGCATTAATTTTATAAATGATGATAAATTCTGATCCAGAGTGTCTAAAATAGTGGAAAATTCGAACACTAACCCGTCTCCATATTTATCAAACACTATGAAGACTGGTGTCAGTATTTATTTTTATCGGTTCTAGACTACTAATAGAAGTTGGCTATCATTGGTGGGCGATAGGTGACATACCTTATCAGCAAATGATCATTTCTCGACGAATTGTAGCTTGGTCCCGAGCTCTGCTAATGTGCGTAGCCTTCCTGTCTAAAGGGTGGCTGTTGATATGCAGGGTCTTGCGATTCCAGCCTTGAATATTGATAGTGTTGAAGCAATAAGTTAGCTCTACATTTCTGGATAATTGCTAGATGTGAGATCCCCCTTCCCCTCTTCCAGTATCAAATCTTGTAGCATTTTCTATTCTGAAATGATTAATAACGTACAAACTTTTCATTTTGATTATTTTTGTTTTTCACGAGAATGTCAATCATAGAATAGATTGATTTATTTTTCCTATATTTCCAGTTGAACGGATCCTTTCTACTCTGAAGCAACCGTCTTAATGCAAGACTATCAGTCACCTGATAGAATTTCAATTAATTTAACAATTTTCAGATTTTCTAAATACAGATGACGAAGTGTGTTTGATTGTTATTTCCTTTTTCTCATCTGTCGGAATGTCTGGTTGAGTCCATTTTCGTTTACCCAAAAGAAAACCAATATTTCTGTATTTAGATATTCTAAGAAATATGTTTCGTCATAAATTGCAGTATACCAGGTCTATTAGTATGAAACGCGAAAATGGCTGCCAGAGGGCGCTGTGCAACTTTATTTGAGCCGACGGTGGCGCTGTTGAAGGCATTTTGTTTTTGCCTCACGTGGCATCAGCATGCGTGGAGTTTTAGAAAAATTCAAATCGTGGAAAATTTCTGGAGCCCGTGGAAAATGGTGATTTCCGAGCCAAAAAGTGCCCATTTGCGGGAAGTTTTGTTGTTCGCCTTCAACTGGAAGAAAAGTGCCACTGAAGCCCACCGAATGCTCGAGGAAATTCACGGCGACCACGCTCTGAGCAAATCACAGTGTTACAGGTGGTTTAAAAAATTCCAAAGTGGCGATTTCGAACTTGATAATGAACCACGTGGAAAACCGCACCAAAAGTTCGAGGACGCTGAACTGCAAGGTTTGTTGGATGACGACAGTACCAAACGCAGGAGAAACTCGCGAAACAGCTCCAGGTGTCTCAAGGTTCTGTTTCCCTAAGTTTTAACAGCCTCATAATGACCCGAAAGCTTTCCAGATAGGTCCCCCACGAGTTAAGCGAAAGGCAGCAAGAACGGCGTCTGGTAACCTGCGAAGGGCTGCTCGCCAGGCATGAAAAGAAGTCATTTTTGCACCGATTCGTAACTTCTGATGAGAAATCGATCCACTTCAGCAATCCTATGCGCCAAAAGTCGTGGGGCCTTCTCGGCCAATTTCCAAAACGGAAGCCTAGGCCCAATCGCTTAGGAAAAAAGGCAATGCTTTGCGTATGGTGGGACCAGACCGGCGTAGTATATTTCAAGCTCCTGAAACCTGGCGAAACGGTCAATACTAGTCGCTACGAACAACAAATGCACAGTTTGAGAGAGGGATTGAATGAAAAAAGACCGGAATTGCGTGAAAAGCACAACAAGCTGTTACTGCAGCATGACAACGCTCCAGCCCACAACGCTACAGTGGTCAAAAACACCATAAAAACACCAGACTTAGCGCCGTCGGACTACCACCTTTCCACATCTTTAGGACACGCCCTAAAAAACCAGGAATTTTCTGACTCAGTCATACTCCGAAAAAGCCTTGTTGACTAGTTCGACTCAAAAGGAATATAATCTTTCAGACAAGGAATTCGAAAATTACCTGAAAGGTGGTCCGAGTGTATAGCTAATCAGGGCAATTACTTCGAATAAAAAAATCTTTTGTTCTATGGAATTGGTGAACTTTTAAATTCACTGAAAATTTTCGCGTTTCATACTAATAGACCTGGTATATGACCTCAATTCCATAACATCTTACCAGAAAATTTATGCATTTGGCTAAATCTTCAAAAAAAAAAAGTTTTCATATTTTGAAATTTTGGAGCCAAAATTAAACCAGAATAATTTTCCAATTTTCCTCCCCTGATGTAATACGATATCGACGCCGCCTATTCAATGATAACCGCCATAGCACGAACTGTTTAATCCGTATTTTAAGATGTGTCAATTATCGTGGATAAGTTCTTCGCTTGAAATTACCATATATACGTAATATTAATGAAATAAAAAACACAAAAAAGTGAATATTTATGTTTGACTCTGAAACGTTGAAAATGTTAACCGTTTAAAGTATCCAAGTATTGAGTCTTTGACCGCTGTTTTGAAATTCAGGAATCTGAAGGGTATCGCATATTGATCAAACCTACCTCTTGTGGCGACTAACGGGGTGAAACCTGTTGTATCATCAAATTCGACCATAAGAAATAAGGATAACCAGCATGAATAAATCACAGGTCATATTCCCAACTTAGTAGGAACTCAAACGGTAATAAAATCAATATACGCAGAGACCATTTCCATATTTCTATTATGATCATTTTCATGGTCCACCATACTTGATATACCTTTTCTATTACAAGAGGAGAAATCGCCGAAAAATTTCTAAGAATAAATAAAAGTTAACGGCGACGAGATTCTTTATTAATGCGAATACCGGGCGTCATAGTTCGAAAGCTCGCCAGGATTATTTTGCCTAAATTAAAGAATCTCGTCGAAGTTACCTTTTATTCCTTCTCAGTGTACATTTTCTATATTTGTTCCAATTACCTCCAATTATTTAGAAATTTGAAAAACCTGGCTCTAATCTTTATATTTGCTGTTTATAGCTAGCGCTCTTCCTCTCTCTTCTTGAAAAAAATCTAGCCTAGACATTTATATTTAAATGGGAATAAAGAAATGTATTATATGAAGTTTTATAATTTGGGAATTGTATTATAACAGTAATAATTATTTAATATTCGTGTTTAGATATTCCATTTTGGATAAAGATATGCTATGATCGCTTAACATTGGAAGAAAACAGATTTTATTTTCAATATAACATATCATAACCATAATAACTCTCGATATAGCATGTTCCAATTTGATATATTATATTAAAATCAACTCTTTACACTGATCTTATAACATCATTGAACATCATTTATCTTTAGCCAAGTTAAACTGATGTAATTATCACGATACAAAGTAATTCTGACAAAGGTATATTTGTGCAGGTCCAAATTGTCTTAAGGAAAGTGTATCTACGCCACGAGGTGCGACGTAATCCCCAGACCTGGAGATCCAACACTCTCACCAGTACCATGTCCTACTCCGTTAAATCTCCTCTCAAATCTCTGCGTAGCCCCAACAATATCGAAATTACCAATGTCTAAATATCTTCAATATTATAAAATAAAATATATTCAAATTCTATTCACACACACACAAATGAGAAATAAACAAAATATTTCACTTTATATATTTTTAAGTTCTTTGTGTGATCTCTATACCTCATATATTTCAATTATTTTATCATCTTACAGATTATAATTTGAAGTGACACTATGTATTGAGGTTCATATGTCCCACTTTTGTGGCAATGATAATGAGACAGATGGTATATTTGATAAGGGTTGCTTTTATTCTGACTGCACCTATGGTGAAATGAGGTGAAAATCGACGTTTTCCCGTTTTTAGCATATTTATGTCTTTAATAATCAAATATATGATTATATTAAAATAAGACCATTAAGTCTCTAGTGAAAATATTCTTTTTAAAAATATTTTATTTAAAATATCTCAAGCTTTCGGGCAAGATTTTAAATAAAATATATTTTAAAAAGAAACTTTTTCCTGGGCGAGACAAGCTGATCTTCAAAAATTCCCTTCAAAATATTTTAAGTAAGCCAATTTATATTGCATTAATGCCTCGTTTAAGGTCATGCGGCGTTTCCTTTCTTAAATAAAAAAGGAAAAAGGACACATGAGATTGTATCGGATACAGAATGCAGCTAAAAAAATTAAAAGGTAAAAATCTTGAGATTTACACCATAGATATATTCAAGGATTGTAGGTAAACTGACGAAATTTTGAATGAAAATTGAAGACTTACCTGTGTGAAGTCGACCCTGAAAAATTGACCACCATATTCTAATTTGGTTTACTGCTAACTGACTGTACACTGCTGTGTGCCCACTGGCCACTGATGACTGCCCACATATAGACTGTACTCTGAATATTCTTATATCGGATGTTTCACATCATATTTTCACGCGAATCAGATCATGGCATGCCAAAGCGAAATAGGCTGACAATATGTAGATGAGGGAGAAGAATCTTAGATTGTTTGTGTACTTTGAATTTTACAGAGTTCATGAACCTAAATTTATTTTTGTCTTTTCCAGAGAGTTGTACTTTATTTAATTTCTTTCTTTTAATTGTTACAGATTGAAGGTAAGATTATTTACAATTCATCGAATGTATAAATGAGGGTTATTTACGATGTAGGGGAACATTTTATAACTCTGTACAACAGTAAAAGTTTGAAATAAGTTTTTCAGTTTAGCGCTAGGAAATTAATAGGGTAATGTTTATGAATTGTAACATACATACAAATGTGTAGTAATGATGCATAATACTTATTAATATATATATACCTGTGATGATTTAAGACCATGGAATTGTTGTAAATAGTCTAGATATCTCCTACCACATGTTCCACCCCATGACTGTATATAACTCCTTATGTACTGCACATAGAAAGCCTCAACTAACATCAATCTGTACCGCGTAAGAATCTAATAAAGTATTGCAACTGTACAGATAGAAGGAATGGAGAGAGACAGGAGAAAGTTAAGGTTAAAACAAATCAGGTTTAGGACAGAAGTCGAAGCAAGGCCTAGCAAAAGAGGCTTAAAACCAGCCCAACTATAAATAATTTACAAGTCAATACTTCCTGACAGGACAGGGCGTATCTGATATCGCGGAAACCATAAAAGCTAAGAGTAACGCCCCGAATTTCCGGAACAAGACCGGACGTATTCTTCCGTCAAAGAGATAAGCCAGGCCCAATCAGAAGACAATACCTAAGTAGGTCAACCAATAGCCCACTACCACGTGAAAAAGTCCCACCAATTAGGAAAGAATCACCTAAATAGGTCAGCCAATTAAAAAGCAGCAAGGTCGTGGTGTTAAATCGAGGCCCTAGAATTGTCAGTCTTCGCTTGGATTCCAACGGTAACACTTGCTCTTAAGATCTCTCTCTCTCTCCTCATCCCATTCCTTCTTGACGTCAAACGCTTCTTAGTGGAATCTCTGTTTGTTTATTTCACCTTTGGCCCAGCTGTGTCGCCTTCCACCACGACTGCACGGTAGAGTTGACATCGAGGTTCGTCTAGCATCAGGTAACACTGGTCCCAGAGGTCCCAAGATATCACAGACTCCCCCGTACCGAAGAGTCGACAGGATAGTGGACGCCAAGGTACAAGTAAGCAAATAGACCACTGTCTGTACAGAAAGATGGAACAGGGAAGAGAGGAGGATTCAAAGGAGCCCATGAAGACCGATCCCGACTACGAAAGTGGCGGAAGCCCCACTTTTCCGAAGAAAGAAAACACTCTCGATGTCCTAGGGAGGTTGACGACGACGCTACCTCAGCTCTCTGCCGTGACCGGACATCGCGAGAGGTGGAATCGCTACGATGGTTCGTACGAGGCGCAGAGCTTCCTCACCAACTACGACGCCCAAGCAGATCGGGCCCAACTACGATACTCTACAAGACTGAGAAAGCCAGCAAACCTCCTGCAAGCACCCCTCCGAGTTACCAACACGCGAGCGTATGTTACCTGCTCCCCCGACCATCTCTAAACCACGAGCCCAGCGCAAGCAGTGAACTCTTAACTGTCCCAATGAACCTCCAACCATGGCACAAGACCAGGACTGTTCCGACATACAAGACAGCACAACAGTAGGTTCCTCCTTCTAAAACTTTTGTTGAACAATTGCTCGTTCGAGCTGCACTGTCCAATAATGTAAACCTACTCTACTAATTGATACAGGAGCATCTATCGATATAATTAGGCAGAATACTGTTAAAATAATAGAAACCAATTTGCAAAAGAAAATACCTGTTCACCCATTTAACTTAACTATTAATGCCATAGCCAACAATATTTTCACCGTAGGTTATATCTTTTTAAACGTAAAAATAAGTAACAGAACGCAGAATCTAAAATTCCATATAATCGATACACCATTGCCTTTTGTCATTTTATTCCTTAATTCCATAAAACGATTTCTACTAATTATAAACTGTTCTCAGCTACTCCTGTATCAAGATAATGTACCCCTGCCAACTACCTTGTACCCATTGACCTCGTGCAAGCAACACGTGTCCCATGGACAGGTTAATACAACTGTTCCATTTACTAAATTTTCCCCTCCTATAACGGGTTGCTCACACGTGGTGAACTCCAACATTCTTATTTAATCTTATTGTAATGTTCCTAATCCCATTTTCAACGCCCCTATGTCCTTTTCTTTCATAGCTTTAGACAGAAATAACCTAAGTCACAGCCTTCCAAAACTATTCCAATTGTTAACTTCCCACATAACTACACTCCTTCCTTTTACATGCATATTTAACTATCGACAAATCGCTCTCAACAAAATAAACAACACCCTCTCACATCACTTTTTCTAATTGGCAACAAACTTTTAGCGCGCGACTTCACACCCAAATCTAATTTCGAGCCACACAAGCTTTATAACGTCGCCCTACTAAACACACACAATCTTTTTTTTTTCTCACATTAAACGTGTCATATCCACTAACAATATAAAAATTATCGATATGTTCGTACAACCAACAACCATGACTTTGGTAAATTTGTTATTCTTAGTGTAACAGGTTAGATTTTGTACAAAACAAAGACTTCACGTGATACCTTTTCATTTACAATTTTTTCGCTTCGTGTCACAGCACCACACCACTAAACTCTTTCAATTTTCAGGCCAAAGACGCCTTCACCACGCCTGTGACACATTTATTTAACCACACATTGTTCACGTCGATAGTCGCAATTTCATTCAATTCTAACCCGATATCATTGAATAACATTTTTACTAAGTCCGCCAAAAACCATTCGATTTAATAACAGATACAATATCCGAATTTTCGAAATACAAACACAAATCTAACAAATGCTTGAACACACGGAATAATTCAACCTCTGTATCGCCCTATGTCAATCCCATAACGCTTGTCACCAAACGTGACAAATCAAAACGCTTTTGTGTTTACAATTTTAGAAATAATATCTCCGAACGTAGTTCGAATTAACTTCCAATAAGTTGAAAGAAAGCAAGCAGCCTCGCAAAAGGCCTCCCTGACCTACATCCGGAATCGCATTAAAAATAGCTTCGCTCCCCCTCGCCCCCCCGAGCAAACAAACAGCCGACATTTTGTTACGGCCCGTCACCAGGTCTAGATTCTCTCGCCCTCAATTAACTTGTCAACTTAACATCGACACTTAGATCCAAGGACAACATTTTACTTACAAAAATCACACACACCCACATAAGTTTAAAAAAACGACAACATTAGGACTCGATGAGTTTCACAGTTAGAAACAATGTGATCCACGAGTCGCATCAAACTTAAAACAAATTCGATAAGTTAGAACAACTTAGGCCAACAAGACCAAAGATATCAATCGAGGACAATTTAAAGCTCTCTCTACCCATCCTAAAAAAAAAAAACAGGAACATTACGTTTGGCCTACAACTTTCCATTCTTTCACGATATATAATTTCTATATATAATCTTACTTGCTCTTCTTTCTCGATGAACATTTTTTAAAAATTTTTCATTTTAATATCCTTTATATAATCATTATATAGCTCTTATAATTGTTTTTTTACGTTAACCAATTAGTTTAGATTATTGTCTTTTTTTATTTTTCTTTACCAAAACTTATTTACTTTTGCTTTATGACTCTATTTTATAATCAACTTTATATTTTATCTTTCATATCATATCTAATAATCTCAAGTTTATATTTCATGTTTATATCACTAATTTGCATTTATCATTTTATATTTTCTCTCACTTTATAAATTAGATGTTATTTACATTGTTTCATCTTCCGCTACCATGTCAATGCTATCGAGTATATTACTGCTCATTTTTAATTTTCATTTAATATTTTCACTTTCTATTACCCCTTATATACTGCTGTAGTGTGTTAATCTTTGTATCATATCATCACTATTTTTACTTTTTTTTTTAAGATTACTTTGCATTTAACTTCGCAATTCTATTTTCGATTTTTCAAATCCTTTAACGCTATATGCAAAGCCTTAATTTCGCAATTTCATATCTCAATGATATATTCTTTTATAATCAAACTAAAAATCATGATCTAAAAACAGGGCAATCTTCAATAACCTCTTAAACAACCACTTTAAAGGTTACTTCGTAAGAATTACTAACATTCCTTTTCCGCAGGAACTTTTAACTCCTTCGCAGGCTAGACTTGACCTACTTTGATTTCGTAATTAACAATCTTGACACATCGTCCCCCAGATTTACCTTCTCCCAACTTCTGGCTTGGATACGTGCAAATTGTATTTTTTTTTCCAGGGCACTCTCATGCCACACGCTGGCACATTTTTTTTTTTATTTTACTCTTTTTCTCGCTAAGCCCCTGACGACTCTAATTAAAACTTTGATTTCTGGTCACTGATCTTCGCCTTCATTTATCCTGCATGCGTACGTCTTAACGACTAATTACTAAAACCCATAACAATCACCCTTATCTTACTTTTCGATTGTGGTACTGTAACTTTATTAGGTCCTTAAATTTACATGTGAAACATGGCCTAGGTTTTCCGCGCCGTGCACATTAAATGGTTTGGGACTTGAGTCAAAGTGACATTGCCGCAACCAAGTAATAACTAACCCCTCAACCCTTTCTAACGCCCATCACGAAGAGATCATGATTTACCCATCCAATCATTTATATTTTTACCTATAATCATTATATGTTCTCTATTAAATATTTTATTCATATTTTTATTTTTACTTGTATGTTTAATATTAGTTGTTTATGCTTTATTATCTCTTATGGATATACAGAAATCAACCCCATGTTATATACCAACTCATTTCAATTAATTTTTAAAAATTACTTCCTTAATCACAGTCTTCCTATTCCGCTCTCTTAAATCCCTCCATATGAACCCTCTCACATCCGGGGCCATCTGTGATGATTTAAGACCATGGAATTGTTGTAAATAGTCTAGATATCTCCTACCACATGTTCCACCCCATGACTGTATATAACACCTTATGTACTGCACATAGAAAGCCTCAACTAACATCAATCTGTACCGCGTAAGAATCTAATAAAGTATTGCAACTGTACAGATAGAAGGAATGGAGAGAGACAGGAGAAAGTTAAGGTTAAAACAAATCAGGTTTAGGACAGAAGTCGAAGCAAGGCCTAGCAAAAGAGGCTTAAAACCAGCCCAACTATAAATAATTTACAAGTCAATACTTCCTGACAGGACAGGGCGTATCTGATATCGCGGAAACCATAAAAGCTAAGAGTAACGCCCCGAATTTCCGGAACAAGACCGGACGTATTCTTCCGTCAAAGAGATAAGCCAGGCCCAATCAGAAGACAATACCTAAGTAGGTCAACCAATAGCCCACTACCACGTGAAAAAGTCCCACCAATTAGGAAAGAATCACCTAAATAGGTCAGCCAATTAAAAAGCAGCAAGGTCGTGGTGTTAAATCGAGGCCCTAGAATTGTCAGTCTTCGCTTGGATTCCAACGGTAACACTTGCTCTTAAGATCTCTCTCTCTCTCCTCATCCCATTCCTTCTTGACGTCAGACGCTTCTTAGTGGAATCTCTGTTTGTTTATTTCACCTTTGGCCCAGCTGTGTCGCCTTCCACCACGACTGCACGGTAGAGTTGACATCGAGGTTCGTCTAGCATCAGGTAACACTGGTCCCAGAGGTCCCAAGATATCACATACCTATATGTATATATATTGTGCTACTGCTTAAAATATATATAATATTCAACATGCCAGATGATGATGGTGTAATATAAATTAAGACATTAAATTATCTATAGAGTCTTTGCCAGGGATTATAGGAAACAATACGAGGTCTAGTTCCAAAGAATTAAACGTAGAAAATGTATCAAACGATAGAAAATTTGTAGATTGTCACCTGGAAATCTCTCTGATGATCTCTTTGAAAGGAGTACATAAGTCTTTGGTTTGAGATGATTGAACGACTGGCCGCTGGACGTCCCGCATTTCAACCCTCACACTCGGATCTCGCCTCTGTCGTCTGTCTTCTCTTAGATGAAGTCCAGCCTGCCTCGTCCTTTATGTATAAACTAAGAAACCATGAAAAACAATTAACGGCAACATTCAGTAGACAGGCTATACCGAGACATGGCAGAGGATAAAACCTGGAGAACAGTGCGACGTCAATTATATCCACCAAGACACCACAATGCGGACTAGTGGCACAACTCGTGCAATCAGAATCCTCACCGCCTCCAACCAGGGAGATAGGCCCACCTTTCAAAGACTATTTTAATATATTTTGGAACATATGCCAATAAAGCTTGAATATGATAAAATAGTGATTGATATTTCAAATGGAATGCAACGATTTTTTTTATTGTATATATGGTGTATTTACAAGCTATTTAAAAACATTGTGTTTAGAACTATACACAAAGATATCAATTTGGAGAAATCGCCATTAAAGCAATTTTAGCAAAAATTTCGTTCATAATAAAATGCTATGTTGAAGAACCCAATTTAGTCAGGTAGATATAAGCTGTCATGCTGGTTTGATGAGCGATCACCGGAAATCACCTTTGGCTACCTTAGGCTCAACTTTCCGGGCGCCACCTCAGTCGCTGTAACAATTCGCTTGTGGTTTCGGTTATTTTCAGAGTGTGTTCTCCCTCTCCAGCTCGTGACTGCAATTTTAATTGATGAGCCAGGTGCTGTTGTCTCATTCCACCATATATATTTGCCACCTTAATTCAATTATGACCTCATAAAAAATGACAATATATCTGTGTGTTAGGGCTTTAAATTATAAATTATTTATATAAATAGAAGTGTAGTTATATAAAATAACAGTATAACTATAGGTATTGACTTGTAAAGGTTAGTGTTTTAGAAAAGTGGACTTACTCATCAGGTTTGGGTGGGCGGTTGCAGCAATAGCAGCCAAGGCGAAGAAACTTCTTCAGGGCTCTTCTCACCCTGCCAGGCTTCCTGAAAAGTAATATTGAGGATTTAAATACAGTAGTCATTACTTAAGCCAAGGTTTAGGTGAACTTTGTTGTTAAGGGCTGGTTGCCAATTCACCACGGTTAAAGTAAAACAATTTACTATTAAACCATCGTTGAAGATACATCATTTTAGAATTAACTATATATGAAACAGATTATCTAAATATTTGCGAAATTAGCTAATTGCAAGATGAAATTTTCACCAAAATTCACTAGAAATCATGATACACTTTTGTTTAATTCGGATACAACAGGCTTTGTGTGTCGAGGTTTTCTCTTTGTCAGCTTCAAAACCTTTTTTACTTTGGCGAATATATTCTCTTATTGTTAACCCTGTGTAGTGAAACACTTCGGTGACCATTGGTTTAGAATTAATAGCGAAATAAAACGGCAAAGGGTTTGTTGATAAACTACCAGAGCACAATTCTAGAATCCCTAATATCCCTAGCAAAAGGACTCCCTGTACCAGACCATTGCATCGTCAAAATTGTACCGACGACCTCCTTGAGAAGGTGGTATGACTTAGTGACCAGGATAAGAGATGCGTAAACCCTGACAACAGTGCGACCCCAAATCAGAACTAACGCACTACCCACTACTCCAGGGTACCGTAGCGCCCTTACACGTCAAACATAGTCTCCTTGCAGATTCTGTGGTAATATTTCACTGACATAACGAATTACCGAAACATCTTACACATCGTGGCACCTCGGTAAAACAGTACCAAAGAAAAAAGAACAAATCGCGAATCAACGAGCGAGTGAACCCCAAGCCTAAAAAAAACTTCACCAGCAATATTGGAGACCAACCAACACCCCAACTCCGAATATTCCGCTCTTGTACCTAATTTAATATTTGAAATATGAATAGGTGAATTTATATTTCCGTTATAACTAGTAGACTTAGGCGTATTAATGATGAAAATACAAAGTTATTTTCTTTTTGACCCAATGACAGTCTTTGTATTATCCCATAATACTTTAAATAATTCACGCTAATAGTAAATTTCGTAATTTTACTACAATACATTCACCATTTATTCACTATATATAGAAAGTAAACTATGATAAATGCAATGAGGGAACCAATATTGTCCTAAATAATATCTCAACATTCCATCGCAGTCCATATATTTATATCAACCATTTCCATACTAATCTCAAAAAAGCCTATTTACCTCCAATTTTTGATATTTATAAAACTCAATTTGATTAATGTTCTATTTATAGCCCTAATATTCTTTTGTTCTTTCTTTATAACGTTACAGAACATTACCTAAACTCTCACTTTAACCTAAACCTTTGCAATAAATGATTTTTTCATCCTGCCATCTGGTTGAACAGAAATATAAAAAGGTTTATTTAACCGGTTTCCTCATATTTAGCCAACCCATTTTAGATGGCGCTCTTCCATTTAAAAAAACTCACGTGAACGGTCAAGACATGCCTATTTTTATTTTAATATAAACACCTGACCTCTTTTTAAAAAATGCTATTACCTCGCTTATATATGTATATGCGCTCTACCTACTATAAAAGCACATGTGCTCGTGGTCAGGATATGCTTTCTTTATTTTTAATATATATATGTATGTCACAATTCATAAACCTTATCCTATATTTTACACAAATAAATTTATTGCCAATGCGCTTCTTCTAAATATCATCGAATATTATCTCTACAGACCTTAATGGAATTATATGAGTTATTGAATGAGAGGGCTTGGCTCATCATTAGTGTATCCTCTCAGTGGTTTCGCCAAATTAATCTCTAGACCGCTCTACTATTGTATGGGATTGGTTTGGAATATACTCTGTATTTTATATGGAAGGCAGCTTAGGGGTGTTTAGTGAACTATGGATATAAGCTTATAGGTCTGTAGAGGAACATACATATAATTTCAAGGTATTGCATCGAGAGCAAAGCTCTTCCGCAAAATATGTTTTCATAACAAATATATATTAGTAAATTAAATTTAATTTACTTATCATATGAATCACCTAGCCTTCGTTTAAGAAAGATCACCTTTCTTGTCAATGATCCTGAACATGCAAACCTCCAAATTATTGTAGGTAACCAGATTTAAGATATGTCGTAAATTATATAGCGCATAGTGTATCTTATATTTAGCAAGAGAGGTGACCTAGCGTTCCCAGATAAATATCCTTCTTGAAAGAAATACAAGTATATAGTTACATGGGGCTGAAACTTTGTAGAGTCATCCACCTTGATTCCCTCCTTCTTTGTGTTGAATACGTTTCCCGAACGGGTTTCAATAATCAAGATAAATAATAAAAAAATACCTTTTAATGTTACTAAGTTTATTTGTTGACTTTCTCGTAGTTGGTGATTTTTAGTCTTCGCGTCCGTGGCTCCTCCCTCCAAAATGAATAATCAAGATCTACAATAACAATGTTACAAAAAGGAATGATACCTATAGTACATAATCTGTTTATTATAAATTTAAAATATTATATGAATATTTTGAACAATTAGAAGGGCGCATTGAGCATTGAAGTAACAAAATTTTAAGATTTAAAGCGTATTACCGTGGAGTTGGCACCAGTTCCATCGGCTCTTCCACCGGTGCTGCGGTGGCTGGTGGTAGGCCGGGCTTCTTTACGGCTGGTAGAGCCTCCTTCTGTGGCGGACAGATATGGGTAGCGTCCTTCGCTGGACGAAGGCAGGGTGCCACCGCAGTTGGTTGATGTGACGTGGCAGTTGGCCGCCGCCAACTATATTTCATCTCCCTTTGAACAAAATATCTCGGGATACATCATAGAACGTTTCAAATATTGCACGAATCAAAAAACAATAGCATATCAAAATAATCGTAGACGCATTTTTCTATAAATATTAACAATTTGGTATACATTAAAATACTGTACCTCAACGACCAAAAAAAAAAAAAAAGCCTAGATACTCGGAACAACCAATCCCACCATTGGCAGGGGAATTCACAAGCTAAGGATAGCCTTGCCCTCCCCATAGGCCCCCCTCGGTGAGGGCTCCGCCCAATGTACATAGTTTGCCCTTTTAACTCCTCGTGAGTAATTGCTGACCAGCGGTCAATAAAGTTATTTAATTGTCAAATTGTCTACATACGTACAATAAAATACTTACGTTACATACATACACTATATACATACATTGCATACTTACGTTACATACATACCTACATTAAAAACATGCATATTTAAATACATTGCATACTAGCAATAGATACATACATTTTACGTAGATGTTATGTAGTACATACATACATTATCTGCATACATTGTACACTTACATTATATACATATATTAAATATATATACACATATATTACGTACTTACATCACATACAATACATTATATGCATACTTACAATATGCACTTCCGGAAAAAAACATACAATTATATACATATATTACATTCTTACATTGCATACATACAATAAAATACTTATGTTACATACATACACTATATGTAAACATTACATACTTACGTTACATACCTACTTTATAAACATGCATATTTACATACATTGCATACTAAAAATAGATACATATCCTTATATCTATAAAAATGAAATCCAAAATCGATGTTTGTTATCGCGTTGCGCAAAATTTACAGAATAAATCATTATGAAAGTTCACATGTAGTTAGCTGAATTTCGATTAACATATAGGCTATTCAAAAAACTAGAAAGGTTAATGTGCTTTTTTAAAATATAAAACCAAAAAGCGTTAGTTCCAGCCTTTTACCGCTTGAGCGCAGCACTGGCGCGACGATAAATAAATTTGATTGGTTAATAATTCACACATGGTTTGTTTACACGATGAATTTTTTAAAAGGTAAGATTATCCAATCGCCGTGAAACTTTAGGAAGTTATTCACTATATTACTGGGAAGGTTTCTAGTTTGTATTTGATTTGAAATAAATATTCCTTGCAATTTTATTTGCAAATATTCTACTTTCACTCGCAAGCAGCGCCTCTCGCGGTTTCTGGTGAAATTACATTTATAAATTGTAAAAATGCTAAAATGTGTTCCAAGTATAATAAATTTAATATTTAATTTGAGGATTTAGTAATATAATATTCCAATGACGTAAGAAAACTTGGCATTTCAATATTAATATATGTATTTAAAAAATATTATAACGTTTTTGTGTTAAAAGTTAAAATGTAATGTTAAAATATATGTTTATTATCGTTTGTTTATATAAAAGAATTACATTGTATGTGATGATGATAACAAAAACGACTTTTTAAATTGATATATATTAAAAATAAAGAAGGCATCCCCTGACCACGAGCACATGTGCTTTTTAGATGGCAGAGCGCCATCTAGTGAAGCAAAAATAAACTAAACGTTTATTTAGCTTGCTCTGTGATATTTGGCCAACCCAATTTCTTGATAAATCAAGAAAAGTCATCCACGAACGCGTTTCGCGCTGTTGGCGCTCGTCAGCGTGGAGTAGACTGTAACCACTGCGACTAGGGCCTCCAATCCCGGGATCCCGTTTCCCGGGATCCCGGAGCCAAATAATGATCCCGAAATCCGGGATTCTGCTCGAAAAATCCCGGGATTACCGGTTTAAACCGTTACAGGAACAAATGGCCGAAGTAAGAAAATTCAGGCTGATAATTCGCAACTTCCTCGGAGTTTACAAGAACGCCATGAGCCATCACAATCGAATGACCATCTTACAATTGAGAGCCGATTGAAAGAAGCTATTGAGGCTGCCGCTTCAACTTCAATTGCAATACCTACACCAGACTCCGCATCCTACTCAACTATGATTAACCACGAACTTAATATTGCTGCTCAGTCAGGCAAACGAGAACCCCATTTATAGAGTTTGTATCAATACTTGCTGATAATTCCTCCATCGTCTGTGGAATCGGTAAGAGTCTTCTCCTCCTCTGGATACCTATGTAATAAGATAAGTTATAGTTTGCATGATGACACTCTTGACAAATTATCTTTCCTACGCTAAAATATTTCTCGAAATTGAATTTTTATCCTTAAAATAAAGTAATTCGTGGTTTTTAAAACGGTGCTGTCTTCTTTCTAAACATTAATACCTAGTTGGGCAAAATGCAATAATGATTACATTTTCTATAATCACAATTGCAAATAATCATGATTACATTTGCTATAATTACAATTACAAGTAATTTTAATCACAATTGCTATCATTATATATAGAATTACGAGTAATTATGTTTACATTCTAATGCAATTAATTTTTTTTTTGCAAAGTAATACATTGCAAAGTAATCGTAATTACAAGGTAATGTATTACTTTGAATGGATTTACTGCCCAACACTGCATTAAGAGATGTGGTCTAAGAGTGTCAAGAACAGTAATTTTTTCCAGATGTGTGTACAGTAATTGTCAGATAATTTCAAACTGTAACCCAAAAGCAATTATTTAATTCATAAGCAGGCGCAAAATATATGGCTTTCAGGTTGTTTTCATCGAAGTAAGTGCCACGTCATTGGCACTATATAAAATAAAAAATAAAAAATATAACGAACGAAACGATATACCACTTGGCGTAGAAAGACGAAAATGTTTTTCATAGAAAAAAATGAAAGATAAATGGGTCAGGTGTTGATATTAAAAATAAAGAAGGCATCTATAAATATATAATGTAATGAATATTATTATCATTATTATCATAATATTCTATTATCCGGAAAATTATTATCTATAATATTCGTTAGGCAAACTTTCATTCGGATAAAACCCGGGCTAAGCCGGGCACACATCCGGTAGTAATCTATATTTTCTCTCAATATATTTTCAGATACTTTTTGATAATGACAAAGAGAGATTATATACCTAATTTTATTAAAATATTCTGTAATAAGATCTCCAGATAATGTTTGATATTGTATAATATTTTCCTTTGGATAATAACCAATAAAATTATCATAATATGCTTCAAACTTATCAAAATAATCACGTATAAAAGCTTCAGAAAATGTTTGATATTGAGATATCAAAATCCCTCTAAGATAATATACATTTTCTCTCATAAATTCTTCCGTTAAATTTCTTTTTCTACAAATTATTTCCCAATTAACATCATCACGATTAGCTGTTAAAATATCAAAATCACAATTTTCAGAAATATAATCCCAATCTGAATAGCTTTTGTTAGAGCGATTCAGGTCGATGAGGTGATCCATTTATATTGTGGATTATTTTTATAAACTGTTAATAGTTGTATAAAAATAATACTGTAAATTATTCTTTTTTTTTTTAATAAATTCTCTAAACTGATCTACATTCATAATGAATTGATTACAGGAATCTTCAAAAATAACTTTTGTTTTCACACCAGAACAAATACACTTAATATTAAGATAATTTTGCACGTTGTTTATTATTTAAAGCTCCATTTATATAGAGTTAAAATCTATTGCTTCACATAATTCATTAAAATGATTAATAATTTCTTTATTATATGAATCTTTAATAGGTTTTCTACATTTTCTCCGTCAAAAAAAAAAAGTTTTTTTTTTAGATCTGTGTTATTTTTAACAGTCTATTGCTCAAAATATCACAATCTGCCTTATGTAAGTGATAAAGTATGACGTCTTCCCAGTCGTCTCAAGATGGCCCCAGTTTGCCACAGGACCACTGACCAATGAGAATCAATCCCCGGGGATCCGGGCGAGAAGAAGAGGGAAGGCAGGCCGGCTGTCGACAGTTAGAGTTCGGCTGGGATTTCTGACAGGAACGCTCAGTAATAGGTCCGTTATCATCTCACAGCGGCCCTCGTGGCCGCCGTTTTGGCTTCCCCCTGCACCCACGGCTTCAGGCTGAACGCCGAGCTTTCCTCTGGTAATCCTCAACTTTCACCCGGTCCTGGTGCCACTTGAGACGTCTTTGGAGAGCGCCTTTTGATCCTAAACTTTGTCCTTACTGTCCGTGCGGGCTTCCCACTCTGCACGCCTTGCTATTCAACCCCGACTGCTTCCAACTCACTTGTCTGCTTACCCTGGTTTACGACATATACAAGGTGTGTCCAATAAATAAAGAGACCGGTTAAAAACAAAGAAAAATTTAAATGATAATTTTTTCTAAAGTCTATTAAAAAAAATTGAGAGCTTCAGCTACACTGAGGTATATCACATCACGTGATTGCGGGCGCAGTAGATAAATTGTAAGCTTGTAAAAAGAACGCCTTGCATATCAACTTCTAATTTGTAATGGATAGAAAATTCGAAAAACGAATTTGTATTAAATTTTGCTACAAAATTGGGAAATCGGCTTCAGAAACTTTAGATTTGTTGAAATTGTCATTTAGAAATGAAAATAAGCCCACCACATTTAGATGGTTTTCACGATTTAAAAATGGAATGGAATCGGTGAAAGATGAGAAGCGTGTTGGACGTCCAATTCTGCACAGGAACCCTGCAAAGGTGAGCCAAATTTCAAATTTGATAAAATAAAATCCACGAATAGGCTTACGGGACATTGAGAAAGAAACAGGAATATCAAAATCATTAGTGGATCGATAATTAAAAAAGACTTGAAGTTAAAGAAGACACCTTCAAAATTTGTCCCTAAAATGCTCACAATCCAACAAAAGGAGAATCGCGTTGTAGTTGTCAAAAAAAAAAAAAAAATCTTGAAATGGAGGAAGAAAACCCTAATTGGAAGGAAAAAGAAATAACTGGAGACGAGACATGGGTTTACGGGTATGACGCGGAAACAAAACGCCAATCCATGAAGTGGTAAGGAAAAGATGAACCAAGAACTAAGAAATCCCGACTTTGCAATTCAAAAAACAAAGTCTAATTGGTCACGTTCTTTGACATAAAGGGAATTGTGCATTATTAATATCTAGAGGAAGGTCAAAAAATTAATAAGGAGTCTTATTTAAACATTATAAGACGTGTACGTGAATCAATTCGTCTGAAAAGAAGTGAAATGTGGAGTTCCAAAAATTGGATTATCCATCATGATAATGCACCACCACACAATGTTACATCTGTACTGACTTATTTGGCTGAACACGGCATCCAAATACTTCAACACAACCTCCCTATTCCCCAGACCTAGCTCCAAATGATTTTTATCTCTTTCCAAAACTTAAAAAGGCTCTAAAAGGAAGGAGATTTGACACTGGAGAGTCCATCATAGCGGATTCGAAAAATATCTTGAAGAACATCCCGAAAGATGCCTTTTCTAAATATTTTAAATCATGGAAGAAGAGATGGAAATTATATATAGATGCAGGAGGAGACTATTTTTTTTAAATACTAATAAAAATATTTTTAATCATTCTATTTTTTCTTTATTTATCGGACACACCTCTTATATCATATACTGCATTCCATGCAAATCTTGTACATCATCTTACATTTGAGTAACTGAAAAGACCTTAAAAGAGAGAATCAATCCAGCCTTCAAATTTAAAAGCCTATTATCACTCCTAGTAGACCATGCAATAAAACAAGGGCGCATACCAGATTTTGAAAATTCTAAGATATTATACAAAAACATACAGGGTAAACATGCAATATTTCTGTAGAGATGGGCATCTATAGAGAAAAAAATTGTAATAATAGAAAAATAGATATACCCCAATTATACCTACAGATGAAACAGAAACAGTAATTATAGAATACTGGCGGATGTGTACCCGGCTTCGCTCGGGTTTTATCCGAGTGAAAGTTTGCCTAAGGAATATTATTGTTAATAATATTCCGGAACACAAAGAATATTATGATAATAATGATAATAATATTTGTTACATTATATATTTATATAATATATAAAATATATTTTTCTAGCAAACATATCCATTCTCTCTACTGAATAGATTTTAAAAAATATATATATAAATAAAAATTATGTTACGATGCACTAGCGCGCCATCTGTTATCAAATTACAAAACTACTTTAGAGGCGTAATATTCTTTTTGAAATAAAACAATTTCTACTGTCCTTACTGCAATGGAAAAAAAGGGAGGGTTCACCACTGATGAGCCAGGCCCTCCCTTTAATTTAATTTTTCCATTGCAGTAAGGACAGTAGAAATTGTTTCATTTCAAAAATAATATTACGCCTCTAAAATAGTTTTGTAATTTGATAAATAAAAAATCTAGAGATATACTACATGATCTTAGCCAAAATGCCGAAAAACGATATTTTATATATAGAGGTGACCTGGCTTCGTGTGTCTTCTGCTCGAGTGAATGTTTCGCTGGTAGAAATTTGTTCTTGCCTACTAAAAATTATTATCTGGCTTCGCCCGTGGTCTGCTTTAGTGAATAGACCCCTAAATAATTTTGTTTATGTCAATCAATCATGATACAGCAATATTGTCATAATCATTTCTGACTAAAAATTAATTGTTGCTCAGTACTTGGTTAATTATAATTTTTCTTGGCTTAAGGTGCAACAAAATGCTCTTCCAGATTGAACTCTCTGTCCTGTTCAAATTTCAGCGAAATTATTTATATATTGAGGGCTTGCATAGCCGACAAACACACATATATATATTTTTTTAAAAAAGGCATCTCCTTATCGTGCAAATGAAAGTTGCTGATGGCTTGCGCCATCTATCGGAATAAATATAAACTATTCTCGTTGATTTCTAATTATTCCAGAATTGGCCAAGTACCCATTGGCCAATAGCCCGAAACGCGTCTGTGGTTAGATTTTCTTGATTAATCAAGAATGGGTACTTGGCCAATTCTGGAATAATTAGAAATAAACAAAAATAGTTATATTTATTCCGATAGATGGCGTACGCCATCAGCAACACAGTTGCAAGATAAGGAGATGCCTTTTTATTTTTTCATATATGCACCTTATCCTAGTACAATATCACATTTGTACTATTTTTCACATATATATATGTTCCTGGCTTCGCCCGGTTTTTACCCGAGTAAAAGTTTGCCTAACGAACATTTGTTAAAACGATTCTAGAAAACATCCAATCCACCTATATATGGATTTATAAACATAAAATATTGTTATATGCGTTCAAATATATTTTTGAAACACAATTCTTTTGAAGACATTTATTAAATTTTAAATAAGATATTTTCTTTAAATATATATTAATATTGAAATGTCAAGTTTTTTTTACAACGTCATTGGAATATTATATTACTAAATCCTCCAATTAAATATTGAATTAATTATACTTAGAACACATTTTAGAATTTTTACAATTTGTAAATGTAATTCCACCAGACCGCGAGAGGCGCTGCTTGCGAGATAAAATTTTCATTCAAAATCAAATTAAATTTGTACCTCAATAATTAAATATCAATTATAATCTAAACGGAGATAATGTGAGATATAGGTTAAAGGTATTTACAATTTCTTTACAGAAAAAAATATTCAAATATTTATACAATTATTTACAATATTTACAAGATGACGCCACCTCGTAGGCAACCTGTGCCACATACAAAATCAAAACGTTTACAAGAGCATGTTAAACAAAGGTAATCTAAAAAGAAATACCTATATTTAAAAATATATTATATGTTTTAACATAAACATTTTAGTTTACAATAAAATTATTACTAAAAACTCTAAAATGAGATATTGAACCCAAACATGGAAGTTTCTCTTGTCTTTCTCTGAATCTGGATGGGTCTGAAGTATTTTATCACTCCATCTATTGAAAATATATAATTTTCCCATCAATTCATAGTAGCGCATACAATCGGTCGCTCTTAAATTATTTCACTTTTTCCTATATTCATTCTTTCACTTTATTCCTTGAATAGTACTTTTTCTGCTCTATAAACTTGTTATTTGTCTTTTGAAAAATGTAATTATTTGTTCTTTTTACAGGCTTGAAAATGGAATATCCATGAGGCAAAAATCAATATTTTCCACATCTAATATTCTTCGCTTTTCATCGAGTCAAAAAGCAACCGAAGCAGCTCGAGACATATGCAACATGTATGGAAAAGGTGTCACAGGGGAGCGAAGCAGCACAAAAATGGTTTGCAAAGTTCAAAACGGCGATTTGGACCTTGAAGACACACTTCGAAGCGGACGACCATCAGAATTCGACGAGGAACATCTAAAGGCCCTGTTGAAGGAAAATGGTCGCCAAACAACCCGTGAGTTGGCCGAAAAAATGAAAGGTAGTGCTGTAACCATCTCCCACCATCTACAATCAATAGGTATTTCTAAAAAAACTCGGAACTTGGGTGCCTCACGAGCTAAATGAAACCAACAAAGAAAATCGCCTTCAAATCGCTGCTCAATATCTCGCACACCATTAATCAATATGTGACCATAAACAACGATTTTTATACTGAATTGTTACGGGGGGTGAAAATGTTATCAAGCAAAGAAAATAATAGGTAGCTCCAGGAGATACGCCGAAGCCAAAAATAAAGCAAGATATTCATCCACAAAAAGCTATGATCTGCTATGTTTCGCTGCCAACCACAGCCTTGCATGTCTTTATAAATCGTGCTGTTTAGAAAAATAAATTAATATTTGAAAAATGAGAAAAATACAAGTGATTTTTTCAACAGGCCGTCTGAAATACTGCTGTATCTCAAGCCTCTCATGCGTGTGGTGTTTTTTGGGGGCTGAATAAACTCGAATCACGTTTAAATTTTATTTTACACAAAGGTATTTGCTTAGTAAGGTGTACGCTCTATAGATGGGCCTGTCATGGTTTATTTTATCAAATAAAATATGTAAAACAGTGTGTATTTGTCAAATTTGTTTATACTTTTAAAGAAACTGATTCAAATAATATTAATTAAACATAATCTTTATTGATTTACAAGAGAAATAACAAAATAAATGAGAAAATTAAAGCATAGTAAACAAAGAGAAACTTATCTTCCTAAGGTTAGCGCCTATTTACCTGTGATCTTACACACATATACTCTGTGGGAACAATAAATTAATTTATTTATTTAACAGTTGGGAGAGACACGCCATATCCACAATTTGAATAATTGCAGATATATTTTAAATTATATACAATTAATACAATTGAACATTGGGAATCATGAAAATAAAAAGTTCGATGTCAAATTTAGCATATAGTAATTATAAATAGTAGCTTGAAATATGTACAGTCAATACTTTCGCCTCAAAATAAACATCCTGCAGAATCTATTAAATTTATGTATTGGTCTTTATTACAAGCAGCTTGTTTTGTATTAGTCAGGTAAAGTTGGTTTTCTTCCCTTAGATCAGAAGTTAATTGACAGTCTATCAGAAGATGTTCAGGGGTTTGTTATTCGTTTCCACAAGTGCATGCAGGTGAACCAATTTTGCCAATTCTAAACAAATATGTGTTAAAGTCACCATGTCCAGTAAAAAATTGAACGTTATAAAAGTTGAGTTGAACATAGTTAGGAATTCTTGAAGTATCAAAGAATCCCTTGAAATTATCATTGGCACCCCCATAGTATTCCTCAAATTTCTGGTTTATAAAATTAGATATAATTTTTCTTTTAGTTGGATCTGATTTTTTGTATCCAATATTTATTTTTAGTATATTTGTTTCAATAAAATCCGTGAGCTTTGGTGTTCTAGCAACAATATGAGTACAGTTTGAAGATGTTGAATTATAAACCTGTGTACTGTGCTTCAAAATTTTGTACGGCAGAGAGTTTAATTTATCTTTGACTTTTTTGGGTATAAAGTTGTACCAGATCGTGGAACCATAAGTTAGTGAACTTCGAAACAGTGCTTTATAGAGTTCTATTCTTCTTTTACTGTCCAGTCCCCGTGCTTTCCCGGTTAATCCAATCAGGTATCCACTAGCTCTATTTGTCTTAGTAATAATCTCATCAATATGGGGCACAAAATCCAATTTGTTTTTATTTCTATGATTTTTAAAAGTTATTCCCATAATCTTCAGTTTTTCTGCCCGATTGGCAGTGATAGTGTTCGGAATTTTGCAGCTATTTTGCTATTAAACAAGTATAAGATTTTCGTTTTCTCTTCAGATACGGTAAACATATTGTTCCCACACCAGTCTAATATTCTCCCCATGACTGTTGTATTCCGAAGTTCTGTCAAGTTGTTTCCCCAACATATCACAGTTATATTATCCGCATAAGCAATTATTTCACTGTTTGATTCTGAATAGTTATTCAATAAATCGTTAAGAAAATAATATTCCATATTGTAGGGGATATAGGCCCACCCTGTGGACATCCCTTGCTTAATTTTTTATGGGTTTCATTTGATGAGTATCTAAATCTCATTCTTCTATTATTAAAAAAAGACTGTAGTAGTTTTATTATTGAGGCTTGAACGTTGTCCTCATTTAGTCTTTTCAGCACCATCGGCCACCATGCATTGTCGAACGCTCCACTTATATCAACTGCGATTATAGCTGTATATTCTTTGTTTTTATGTTCTAGAGCTATTTTGACAATTTCATTTAATACAGATATGGTAGATATTGTTCTTCTAAATCCATGTTGACGATTGTTAAGCATATTCGAGTCTTCATAAAATTTTATTAGTTTGTTGTTAATTATTTTTTCTAATAGTTTGGAAATGTTTGAGTTGAGACAAATGGGTATGTAGCTTTTATAACTTTTCATGTCTGTTTTACCTGGTTTGGGAATAATTATTACCTCAGATTTTTTCCATTCATTCGGATAATAATTTAAATCTAAACATTTTTGAAAAAGTTTTACCAGTCTTAGAACTATTAGTTGTTCAGTATGTTTTATCATATTGTTAGAAATATTATCAATTCCAGGCGTTTTCTTTGAGTTTAGCGCATCAATTATTCCATTTACTTCATTGGGCGTTATTATTATATTTTCTTTATTATGATATCCTAGAGTATAGTTCCTTATGTTTTTGTGGAAGGTTGTGTCTTCATTATCTCTATCACCGGGGAAAAGGTTGTTCAAAGGTTCCGCTGTCTTCTGGAATCGTTCTTCATCTTTATTTACTTCTAAGATTTCCAAAAATCCCTTTCGGTTAGAACCGTTTTTAATATTTTTGTATACCCTGTATAAATTTCCATATGGGTTTTTTGATTTGATATCCTATAAGAAAAACCTCCAAGACATTATTTTAGCCTATTTATTTCCCTGACGTATTTGTTTCTTGCACTTTTATACTGTTGTTGAATATGGATAGAGGGATTTTTTGATCGACAATAGGAGTTACGGAGTTATTTACAATAGCTCTCAAGGCGTGTCAAGTCCGCGTTCCACCATCTGTTTATGTTGTTTTTTATTTGTTTGTTTTTTCTTAGTTTAAGTGTATTATACGCTGCTTCAATGAGCGTGTTCGAAACTTCTTTTACCGCGCTATCGACGTCTTTCCTTGTATTTGCTGTATCTAAAAGGTTTTCAATATTATTTTGATCTATTTTATTGAAATTCTGGCCAAAATTTGACCAGTTCGCCTTTTCTTCACTGAATTTCCATGTGGAATAATAAGTAGCTGTAGTGAAATTATCAGTTGTATGTACTTCATTGATTATTGCTACATGATCAGAGATCTGCGATATTTGTTCTGTGTGCCAGTTTCTGATAGCTGCTATTGCTTGTTTGTTAATCAGCGTAAGATCAATCACACTAGCATTTCGACATGTAGTAAATTTATTATTATGTATGATTAAGTTCGTTTCGTCAATGATGGGGATCAATCTATGCCCATTGTAATTTTTTGTAGAATCATACCATAATGGCGATCTGGAGTTAAAGTCACCACTTATAATTAGGGGCGTGTTTATATATGTTTCGTGCTCCTTTCTCATAGAATTGGGGTGAATATAAATGTTTGATATAGCAATTTTATTACTTTCTGTTTGTATAGTAATGGTTGTGGCGAAGGAGTTAGTGAATTCTTTTATTAGTTCAATTTGTAACGCATTGTTTCTAACAATTATTGCTGTATTTATATTTGGACTGTTCTCCTGATTGTTTCCTGAAAATATATATATATCTTCTTTTATTTTATAAGGCTCCTGAAACCGAATTAAGTCTGTGTTTATGAATATTTTGGATGAACATAGTTCACTTATGCAGGTATTCCTTTTCCTAGCATTTTGGTGAATAAATTCAATTCTATCAGTAGCTTTGCAGGACTTTTTACCAAGTGTTTAAGATTCGGCCATTTTCCATCACCCTGGAAAATCGGCCTTTTAGTCCTCATACCCAAACCGGACAGCACAGCAGAAAACCCACTGGAAAGATTCCGCCCAATTGCTCTCCTCAACATCCTAGCCAAGGTATTTGAGCGTTGCATTTTGGCTCGACTACAATGGCTAGCAGACCGGCACAATTGGTTTTCACCCCTCCAATTTGGAATTGTTCCTTGCCGTTCGGCCGAAAACGCCCTAGCTGCAATAAACCAATTCATAGACAGGGACATGGAAGAGGGGGGGAAAACACTAGTTATCAGCCTAGACATTAGAAGAGCCTTCGACACCGTACATAGGTATTCTATCATTGAAGCCCTACGAGAGGTTAGCTGCCCTGAAGAATTACTACAACTAATTACCAGCTATTTAATAAATAGAAAAATGGCCTATAGCGTATGGGGACACACTGCTCACATTCTATCACTCCGTGGAGTCCCACAAGGAGCGGCTTTAAGTCCCTTCTTCTTCAATATGATTGCAAGAAAAGCATTTACTTTGCAAAAACCTAGAAAGAGCGAATTAGTGGGCTTCGCAGATGATTTCACACTAATGGTGCAGGTGGCCCCAAAGCTTCCTAAATGTCAAATAAACAACTTTCTTGAAAATTTCTCACAATGGTGCAGAAGGCATGGAATGTTAGTAAATCCCCACAAGACTCAAGCATGCATGTTTTACAGAAACAAACCAAGATGGCCAAACAAGGACAGCATCCGATTTCTTGACCAGCCCATTGCAATCAACAAAACAATTAAAATTCTCGGTATTACCTTTGATTCAAAGAGACAATTTATTAAACATCTCAATAACAGTTTACTCAAATACCGATGGATACTCCCAAGGCTCACTAGCACCATAAAAGGGCAATTTGGTTCAACCTTCAGTTCCGGACACAAAATTTACAAGAGAGTCGTTCTCCCAGCGCTACTGTATGGCTCTGGTGTCTGGGGAAAACGTGCATTGACACAAATGGGGCTCGCAAGCTACGTAGTCGTGTCGAAATGTAACCAATGAGTTTGGTAGAAGAACTTCCTTTCTCAATATATATATATATATATATATATATATATATAGAGATATATATATATATATATAAAACGCAAAAAACGGTCTTTATTCAGTTGAAAAAAAGGAGGCAATTACAATCGGCAGTTTTTACAATGAGAAAGCATCAAGATGTCGTCAATCTGTTTGTCGTAGTCTCTCCGTCCATCTCCTTGTCCTTCCACAGCGGAGGGGTTGTCTTCGCTCCCGGGGGGGTTGACACCGTTTTTCTATCTTGTTTTTTGTTTTCTCGTTGTTTGACGTTGTCTTCCCGATACCACCCGATCGGTCTCTTAAACATCGCAGGTACTTCATTTTCGCTTGCAGAGTCTTCTCTAAGTATAGCTAGTATTAATCTCATTCTTCCCACTTTGTCATTTATGGCTTTTCTCTGGTCAAAGTCAAGGTCATCGAATGTTTTGAACTTGATGTCTTCCCATTTCTTGAGGTGGCGGGAGATCTTGGTTTCCAGGTCGGGATATATTTCGAGCTGTTGTAGGACTTTGGTCTGTCTGGAGAGATCAGCTCTCCTGTAAATTGTTGCTATGATCTTATCTACTTCGGGATTGTCACCTTTTTCACATTCTTTCAACTCATTCTGGAGCTGGGAGGAGTCCATCGACCATTCTTCGCACCTGAGAGATGTTTCTTCTCTAAGAGAAAATGTCCCTGTGGAGATATCCGACTCAGAACACGAGTGGGTGGCTTTTCCTCCGCCTGGGGGGGTTGGTCTTGATTTTCTGTCAGGGCTTGTCGCGGGATTTGTCTTTTTCGAGGAAGTCCTGATTTCTCTCGCAGTGGGGACATCTCTCTCCGTTGGAGGCCGTTTCGGGGTCTGTGGCTGTGAAGTCGGATATAGGGCGTCAGCGAAGGATCTTGTTACTTTTTCCCTGATCTCGGGGTCGAATGGGCATCGCGTTCTTATGTGACCGTGCCGTCTGCAACCGGAACAGGTCACGTCTTCTCCTATAAATATTTTAAATGTTTGGTCCATATAATTAATGGAGATGACGGCGGGCATCGATGCATTTTCCTTGGTTTTAAAGACAACCTCCCTCCTTAGTGAGGAAAGATGCTTGAGGAGTGGATTTTCAGTGGGGAAGGGAATAGGCCTGATGCTAATCATGTGTCCGTATGGTTCGAGGGCCTTTTCAATGTCCTTATCCTGTATGAAGGACAGGACGCCGGAGAGAATGTACTTCTTGGAGGTTCTGAAAAGTGGCGAGGGATAGATTACCTCGTTTCCGACCTTGAACCCTTTTGTTAGGAGCGATTCAGCCAGCTCTGTATTCGCGACGGAAACAATGGCTTGCCCATTTATTCTACCGATGGAGTGTATATTTTCGAAGCCTATTAGATCGGCAATTCCGATCAGGTGTTCTTCCGCCGTGGCGTCTTGAATCGCCTTAAATTGTATTGTAGCTTTAATAGAGTTGCTTCTTCCTTCATAGGTTTTCCTTCTATTTTCATCGAACTTTTTGAGTTCTTCAGAGGTGAATCGTTTTCTCTGATTTTGCACGTTTATGATTTTTTCGTCATTTGTTGATTGGTGAGGTAATGATTCGGTAATGATGTGCGATTTTGATGGAAAATTTGCATTCCGAGTGATAGATGCAGATGAAGATGAGGCAACGACCGGCTTGGCCGTTGCCATGGCGATGATGCAAAGTTACAATTTGTAACTTTGCTAAGTTATGAAAAATAGGGAAAATATAAAGATCGATGAAATTTTACAAGAGATGGCTTGAAATGATGCTTGATTAAAGGCGAATAAGATGATATAATTTAAATTTAAGTAAAGTTGATTTAAAGGGATGAAAGAAGCGAAAGATGCGGAGCTCGCGCGACGCGTGGCCGCACGGCTATATATATATATATATATATATATATATATATATAATAAGTCTTTAGAAGTTAAGACTAAAACATCTCTATCACCACTTATTTCTTCGTTTATCACACTGATTTACCTTAATGATTTAAGCGGGATGACAAAGTCGTCGGAAGCAAATATAATCTCTGATTTTCCTCCTCTCGGGATTCCAGAACGGAGGTTTCTTCGAGATGGAGTTCATTTCTGCCACAATCAGGCTGCATTCCACCATAATAACGAATTCAAATGATATATTCAGACCATCAACTTCTATGTTCAGGACACATTTTCCTAGGGTCTCTATTAAATTTTTGTTTGCGGCTTTAAGAATGGGACCTGGTTCTTCGAAGAGAGGTGTCTTTATTTCGCGTCTAATTTGTTCCAAATTACAGAAAAGTCTGCTCCTGAATCCACCAATGCTTTAATTTTGCGTCCATTTATTTCGACCATAACAAACTTTTCTTAGAATTCCGCGGCGATATACCCTGGAGGAATTTCCTAAATGGCGACCTCACCCCCGATAGAAGCCGCTCCACTTAGTTTTTCACATTCTGAGGCTTGAAAGAACGGCTGAAACGACGGGCTGGCGACTGGGATTGTCTTTGGGCTGGCGATCTTGCGTGGCTTGGATGTGGGGAAGAGCTCCGGTAGAAGTACGTCGAGGTTTGGGGCGTTACATAGTCTTCGTCTGCGTCATATCTCGGGGGTCGACTCGAAAATCCACCATTTATTCCTTCTCCGCCATTCCTTGACCTGGCTTCAGCGAAGACCTGCCGTCGTTCCCTACAATAACGAACGACATGTCCGGGTCGTCTGCAGTGGAAGCAGATAGGTTTGTCGTCTTAGGTTCTCCATTGTTCTCTCTTCCTGGGTTGAGTTGGTCGGTCGATAATATAGGGCGTGCGTGGTTGTTATTGCACCACGTTGATTTGTGGTCTAATAGGTTAGAGAGCACGGCTGACTTCTTCCCTCACAGTCTGTTCCAGGGCGTTCACTTCTCGGAGAGAATTGACCACTTCAGGTGCTGAGAAGACCTTTTCAATTTATTTTCTAAAGATGCGGCGAATTAAGCCGGCCAAGTCGTCTGAGTCGTCAACACGTGAAATGGGCATTACGTTTGACAACCTGGCGAATTTCGTACGCCTGATCCTGCGCTGCTTGACGGTTGCCAGGTGACGGCGAAACTTCAGGATCTCATATACCGTCTGTATGTCTTTCGCCACCAAAACCTGGTATGTGTCTTCCCAAATTCTCTTTATAATGTGAGCAACTATCTCACCTTCTTCCATGCGAGGGTTCACCTGGTGGCAGTGACTAAGAATCTCCTGGATGTATGACTCGCTGGATTCCTCGGCCTTCTGTGCTCTTGACTTCAGAACTTCCTCGGGGCGTCGAGCAGAATCCTCCTGCAGTCGGAACACACCGCGGAATGCGTCTTCAAATCTTCTCCACGAGTTGAGTGATTCTTCGTTATTATTAAACCACCTCCCAGCAGTTTCGTTCAAGTAAAAGACGACGTTGGCAAGCTTCATGGTCTCGTCCCATCTGTTGTACTTCGACACTCTCTAGTACTCTTTCAACCACTGTCCAGGGTTTATATTTCCATCTCCAGAAAAGGTGGATGGATCTCGTTGGCACTGACAAGGGAGGTAGGATCCGCTAACAGTAGGTCTGTGGTCGTCTTCCATTTTTATTTGTTGTGACAAAGGTTCAAGAACTGGTTCACGTCCCCGTAGACGTCGACTTCTTCGAAGTTCCGTCAGGTCACCCAGCGTCTCCGCCAAAATATGTCGCGGAGATAAATAAAGCGAGGACAAATTTGGGGATAATTAATTTATTATAAAGAGTATTTACCTTTTAGTTCTCCAAAAAAAATATTTACAAGAGGTATTTATAGCGAGAGAGAGAGAGAGTCAGATAAAACAACTTATCCCAAGGTAAAGATAATAATAATAATGAGCGTCGTCAGCCACCGAGGCGTTCCTGTTCTCCTTTTTTGCCGATAAGATTCCGAGAAACCCTCACACTTCTGGTCCCCCCCCCCTTCCCCGGGGCCAGGTATAATTGACAGGTGTCCCATGGAGCTTGTGACCGGAGTTACAGAGCTACTTGACAATATTAATGGAGGCTGGATATAGTGTGCCCTAACTGCTCAGCCCTTAATTTATTTGCTGCCACACAAAAGAATAGTTTCTGACCTACATTATCTTCCTTACCATATGAAATTCAAGAATTAATGACCTCAAACAGTGTGGAGGCTAAGTACTTCCAAACCAACATTCGGAGTGTAACGTCCTCGTATTTGTTGGTTGAGGTTAATCAGCAAGAAGTACTTGGAAGTTTAAAAAGAAAAGACTTTATTTCTTTTAGGCCAACATCAGACTTAACATATTAATTAACAGACATAAGTTTATATATGGTATATATTACAATATGTCAAAAGGCAACTGCACAGAGTATCATCAGTGATAAATATGTGCTCACTGATAATTTACTATATAGGCATGCCAGCTGCCGTTACATCTCCCCCTTTGAAGAAATTCATTCTTCAAATCGTTTGGGTGGCTTGATGATCCGCCCGGACCTTGTTGTAATGGGCAGGGTGCCGTTCTTGTGCTCCGCCCTCACAGGTGTGAGGGTTTCTCGGAATCTTATCGGCAAAAAAGGAGAACGGGAACGCCTCGGTGGCTGACGACGCTCATTATTATTATTATTATTTTTACCTTGGGATAAGTTGTTTTATCTGACTATCTCTCTCTCGCTATAAATACCTCTTGTAAATAATTTTATTGGAGAACTAAAAGGTAAATACTCTTTAGAATAAATTAATTATCCCCAAGTTCTGGTGATCACTCCTGGGTTCCTGGCCTGAGAATGGCTTTGTAGAGTTCCGGTAGTTGACTTGGGGATCTCCGTGATTCTCCTTCCCTGTTGCTTTGGACTCTCCAGATTCGTGTGTCGCATGAAGGAGCTGTTGCGGCGGTACTCACCAGTAGGTGTTTGCACTTTATATGATCTTGGAGCTACTTCTTGGGTAACTCTGGCAGGGATCCATTCACGGTGATGCTGTTTCAGCATTACCTTTTCACCTTCCTTGAAGCTTCGCGTTGTCTTTGCTGTCTTATCGTGGTGTGTTTTCTGCTTCTCCCGCTTATTTCTTAGGTTTTGTGTATGTCCCTTTTGGATTTCTGGTTCCAACTGATGAGTGCTAGTGGGAAGGATGGTTCTGGTCCTGCGACTGAACAGACACTGAGCCGGTGAAGGAAGACCATCTCTAGGAGTGTTGCAAAAGTTCAAAAGTGCTAGTTCCACTTCTTGTCCTGAATCCAAACACTTCCTGATGAGGTTCTTGGCCGTGTGTACCGCTCTCTCTGCTAATCCGTTTGATTTAGGATATAGAGGACTTGATGTCTGGTGGTCGAACAACCACTTCTTTTGAAAGTCTTTAAAGTCCCTGGACGTAAGGTTTGGCCCATTATCAGTTTCCAAGAGTCTGGGAATTCCATGTACGCTAAACCATTTTTTTAAAGAGATTCAATAGTTTCTGTATAGTTCATTGTCTTCATTTTTTTTAAATCAATGAATCCAGAGCAGTTATCTGTTATTAACAGGTAATTTTTTCCTTTTATTGAAAAAATGTCAGCTGCGACTCTCTCCCAAGGAAGACTCGGTATCTCTTTTATGATCATTGGTTCTTTTGTCTTGTTCCTCTGATTTGCTTTAACCATCTGACTGGAGATGGGGGTAGGGTAATATACTTTCTTTATAATCCCATTGTCTTCAATTTCCTCAAGTTCTTTCTTTACTCTTTCTTTAATAGATAGAGGAATAGGTCTGGGTGGTCTTACTTGCATGTTCATGTCAGAAGTCTGAAACTTTGCCTCGTATTCATATCCTTTCAAACATCCTATCCATTCGAATAATTCTTGGTATTCCTGTGTAATTTTTTGACAGGTGTTTACTCGCTTGACAAGACCTAAATTGGAACAGGTTTGTCTGCCTAGGATGGGACATGTGTTATCACTGGATATGATGAAACGTATGTAGGCAGTCATGTTTTTCACCATGCACATTGCTAGACTTTGTCCTTCGACAGGAATTCGATGTGACGAAAAGGAAATTAAACTTTTTACTGGAGACCTTTGGATTTCCAAATTTAATCTCCCTGCCAGGCTGAGTGACAACACGTTACACTGTGCACCTGTGTCTAGCTTCATGTTTACCTTTTTGCCTTTGATTTTTACTTCTTCATACCAGTCTTCTGTCAGGTTGGTGTTTTCAACTGACTGGATTACAAATTCTTGAATCATTTCAGGTTTTGGTGACCCAACAATTTGTCTGACTTTGTATGAATTTGTGTTCTGGGATCTGCAAAGATTAGCAAAATGGTTGAGTTTCTTGCATTTGTTGCATCTCTTTTGATATGCCGGACATTGGTTGATTTTGTGGGATCTACCACAATTTCTGCAGTTTTCTATTATTTTGTGACTTTGGTTAGTGATGTTTTCTTTCCTCGGCTTTTTTCTATCATCCCACTTCTTACTGTTCATCTTTGTCACAGCAACTTGTTTGTCTGAGTCGGATAGTACATGTTTCATTTGGTTTGTGGCATTTTCACATGCTATGCAAATTTGTGTGGCTTTTTCCAGGTTAAGGTCAGCCTCACTAAGAAGTCTTTCTCTTATTTCATTGTTAATAATTCCTACAACTATTCGATCTTTAAGTAGTTCATCAGACATGACAGCATATTTGCAGTTTGCTATCTGTAATTTGATCCTAGTCAGAAAATCATTAAATTATTCATCTTCTTTCTGTTTCATCTGATTGAATTTGATTCTTTCAATTGTAGTGTTCAGCTTTGGAGAAAAATAGTTGTTGAACTTGTCTTTTACAATGCTCAGATTATTTTTATCTGCATTATTTAAGTTGAAAGATTTAAAAATATTTTGAGCCTCTCGTCCCATTGCAGCCATAAAGATAGCAACCTGTTCCTCTGGTGCTTTACTACTTAATTGGGTAGCAATTTCATACCATTCAAAGCTTTCAAGCCAAGATTCCCAGCCCTCTTTGTTTAGTTCATTTAGGCCTATTTGTTTTGGAGGTCGAATAGCATTTTCCGCCATGTTGTCGTTATTGTAATTTTTTTTTTCTAAAAATACACTTATTTCTTCTTGCTTGTAAATTAGATTATTTTTTGTATATATTCTTATGCAATTTGAATTTTATTTTAACAAGCAATTAGAGATGTTCTGAAATACTTTAAGAAATTGGAAATTAATAAATTGTTCTTACCACGTGGTGTTGTTTACAAGCGCCACCGCCGCTGCCACCATGTAACGTCCTCGTATTTGTTGGTTGACGTTAATCAGCAAGAAGTACTTGGAAGTTCAAAAAGAAAAGACTTTATTTCTTTTAGGCCAACATCAGACTTAACATATTAATTAACAGACATAAGTTTACATGTGGTATATATTACAATATGTCAAAAGGCAACTGCACAGAATATCATCAGTGATAAATATGTGCTCAATGATAATTTACTATATAGGCATGCCAGCTACCGTTACACGGAGCTACAATAGCTCTCTGGCTTTTGCCTCCATGGGTGTGCAGGTTGATGTTTTTTCAGGACAAGGTTTTTTTTTTACCAAATCCATGGACAGATTTATCATTTACTGAGTCTCTTCATCTTCATGATAAAAGAGCCCCGTCTTATGACCAACTTTATATTTTGGATTCAGAGGCAGCGAATAATATTCGTATTCCTGCATCAGGGTCTTTAACTACTTTAACTACTCTACCGAATTTCTCAACGAAATTACTCCCATATGAATTACTCCACACCGGTTAAACCTCAAGATTGATGCTATTGTTATGCTTCTGAGAAATTTGAATCCGAAGCAGGGTCTTTGTAATGGCACACGTATGATGATCCAGCGCATGCGCTCTCATGTCCTTGAAGCACAAATACTGACAGGGACCAAAGTTGGACACACTGTATTGGTGCCACAATTTTCTTTTTTTTTTTTGTTTTGCTAAACTATAAATAAGGCTCAAGGCCAAACCTTTGCTAGAGTGGGTCTCTCGCTAAAAGAGCCTGTGTTTACGCATGGATAGTTCTATGTGACTTTTTAATGTATGCGAACTTTGGATAGCATACGTGTAAAGTTGAACCCACAAATATATAAAACTATAAATGTGTGTGTGTGTGTAGTTTTTGAGGAGTTCCTTTAAATGAATTTATTCCTTCAATATATATATATATATTATATGCCGTCTTATCTGCAATATAGTTACGTTGCTTACCATTTCCTTTTCTGATTTTTTTTTTTCATTTCAAATATATCTATTCAAATTTTTCATCAATGCCCATAGTTTCCCACATGAAACCTTTACTTAGAAAGTATTTTTCCTTACTCTTACTTGAAATACTGTTTCTAAGAAATCAGAATATACCCATTGCAATTTTTAAGCCACTCTCTATGCTCTAAATGTCTCTGCGGGTACTTCGAGTAAATTCTAGGCGTTGGCCAGGTCACTCGGTTAGTTTAATTTCACATTGAAATATATTCTTCCAGACCACATAGAAATATGAAATTTTGAACATTCGCTCAGTCTAATTAATAATGCAAGTTTTTAAATTTTCAGACTTTTTTGAGTGGCGGGAATTGTATTATATTCGTATATATATTGCCACGTGTAAAATTAGGGAAGACAAAAACTTCAGAAGGAGACAACGATTTATTTCAGGCAAGAACAAACTATAAATGGTAAACAAAAGATAAGCCACGAGGAAAATTTACAGAGTAGCAAAATATAAACATAAAAATGACCACTCTGTTAATGAAAATAATAAAATTAATAAATACTTTGTTACAATATTTTTAAATTTTATGTTTTGCACGAAGTCGGTCACTGTTAAAAGTTGCTTATTGATTTTTTTCCAGCGATTGTTCAAGACCTCAAACGAATTAGAATTTTAAATATTCATGTGTTCCTATCTTGAACCTTCTTGGAACTATAAGAAAAAACGGCCAAAAGTAAAAATATATATATATAAATTTATCAGTTATATTCCAGTATTCTCTCTGATTCCAATATCATCACACATATATTTGTATTTAGTATATTTATTTATTTGATAATATAAGACCACACATTTTATCATACCGTTCTAAATAGTCTTTCTTTCTCAATTAATTTTTTATCACTTTAAATAATTTATCAATTGATTAATCATAATATTCAATTTATATATGTATCAATTATCTCTCAACAATAATCCATTGTGTGTTTGTAATTTGCAATATAATTCATTAATTTAGGTTTCTTAAACCAAAAGCAAAGACCCACATTAATATTGAAGTGGTTTGTGCTTACGCTACCTTCTACATCGTACGAGAAACTTCGTACTTGAATTGCTTCCCTGGCCGGCTCGCTCTCCGAATCTTCCGCCTATAGAAAACCTGTGGTCCATGGTTGCTCAACGATTGACCCAGATTACATTCCCAGCTGCCACACCAGATCAACTTTGGCAACGTTTGGAAGCTGCTTGGTCTGCTGTTCCCCAAGAACACATCCAAAGTCTCTTAGAATCAATGCCGAGGCGTGTGGAAGCGGTGATCTCCAACAATGGCGGCTACTCTGGCTATGATTCTATCAGGAACCACACTTCGCAGAAGTGATCATTTGATACATGGTCAACATGTTATCTACAAAATAAATTTTGTTGTAATATCTCTTGTCTTTTTTGGTGTTGCAATTTGGGTAGCCAGCAGTGTATATAACAAAAGCGAACAAAATACAGCATCGTATTGGGTGAGTAAAAACGACTCCAAGTTTTTAAATTTTCAAATTTATTTCTCATGAACTAACTTTTAAAAATTACATTGTTCGCATCGACTTTTGCATCTAAAAAGCTCCAAATATTCATATTTGATATAAAGGTTTATGTCGATTTTCATTTTAGGTAATTTAGATTTTCAAAATTTTGACTAGAAATTTCATTTTTCGGGAATATTTTCCTTTCGTCTTCAACCTCAAGCGCAACAGAATCTCATCAAATGTTCTATATAGCACATATAGTAACAATGCTTCTTCATTAAGAACCTGTCAAACTTCTGAAAATCATTCATTTAGTATAGTTTTGACGTCAACGAAAATAAGCATACGCATCAAAAATGTTCGAGGATGAAAAACTGCAAGAATTATTAGATTAAGACGTTGTTAAATCACAAGAATAGTTAGCGGCTTCTCTAGACGTCACCTAACAGGCTCTTTCACTATGAGTAAGAAAAGGAAGGAAGAAATTGGTTGCCTCTCGAGTGAAAATAGTGGGAAAAAGAGAAAATCAAAGAACGATATATGAAATCCTGCTTAAAAGAGCGTCTTCATCGTATTGTTACTGGGCATGAAAAATGTGCGTATTTTTGAAATCCGAATTGCAAAAAATCATTGGTAATCCCAGGACAGCCGACAACTTCAACCGCCAAATCCAATATCCACGGCAAGAAGATACTTCTGTGCATTTGATTGAATCAACACGGCAACGAACATCGGCAACCAGGCAAAACAGCCATTGCTCATCGCTATCAACAATTAACGTACTTCGCCAAATATCTCGGTGAAACGATTATAATAAGTGCAACGACATGTAAGTTGATACTTCTTTATGACAATACAAGAAGGCCACAGTTCGCGCAATCGGCAAAAGACACACATAAATACTTCAAATGAAATTCTTTACCTACCTTCTCTACTCTCCAGACATCGCTCCATCGGATTATCATCTCTTCTGGTCGATGGCACATGATCTGGTAGACCAGAGCTTCTACTGCTTCTGATCTCTTTAACCCGATTGGAAACAAAAATGCTCCATTCATGCTTTGTACTAATCCAGCTCAAGGCTGTTGAGGAGTCACTCCAAAAGATAGTCTTGATTGGTCTGGCTATAGAGCTCTGACAATGGAAGTTGTTAGTCTAGCACTTAGGAGACAGGCTAGGAATTCTAGTCTAGGTATGGTAATAGACTTTAAAGGTGCAACTCTAGTTTTAGCAGCCAACAAGGAGACGTGAACGACTCCACCCTGTACACTTCTTAAAAAGGCAACTGTTGCCATAAGCTCTTCTGCTCGAATCTTTAAAGACATGGAGTTCTAGATTTTCAGAAGGGGTCACCTTCGCATATCTAGGAAATTCAAGTTTTTTTACATGGTCTAGTTCCTCACTCCATTTTTTGAATGGAGATGCGCAACCAAATCATCATAAAGTTGAGCTAAGTTTCTTTTTTCACACCTGATATTGGCGATGACTAACTTTAAAAGTTTGCGCAAATACAATTCAGTCAGCATATCTTTGTCTCCAAACCTATCTTTTAAATCTTCAATGACTTTGTTGTAATTTTTTTTCTGTAAGAGGGAAGCTAGTCACAAGTCTGTGAGCCTTTGATTCAACAACCATGGTTTGTATTGATTATTCAATTTTATCAACATCAGAAAGTGACTCGTCTAAATGACTCTACCATGATAGCCATTCTTCTAGCTCACCTGTATACTTTTTTAGTTCAAATTTAGGAAGTTTAATTTGTCATTTAACATCTGAAGTGCTAGATTGTGACATTTTATCATCACAGGGTGCTGCGAATTTAGACTCATATTCTTTTACCTTCTGTGCGACAATACCTACTTGTAAGGCTATAAGTCTCACATTGTTCGATCTCATCGTTGATTTGAGCTTCTGTGGACCTCGGATTATCCAATAAGATTTCTTTTATTTTATCATCAATCAATATCAGTCTATCATTAAGAATGGTTAACCTTTCAAATTTGGCCCTTATTAAAATTATATCCACTTCTTCTAGACTTAGACCTGATTTTATTTCGTTTGTGGTACGAGTGATGGTATTCCTCAAGGGTATTCTTTCTCTTTCAAGCTTATCCATCTCCACAAATTTTACAAACACCACAAAGTGAGATCACGTCCCGCTCACCAAAAAAAATGTTGAATAAAAAAAAAAAGTGGAAGAAGGTCAATCTTACCCAGATTGAAAATGGAGATTCACCCAGTAGTGTTTGTACAAGTTGTGAAAATTCAAATTAACAAAAAGGGCATCAATATATTTTATTTCGCCTATCAAAAATTACTGGTTATCAAAATAAAAAAAAAATGAGATGAAAAAGAGTAATAATCAAATATCAAATAATAATCAAATTGGCCAAGCATTTATAGTTATGTGGCCAAAACAGATGCAGGTACGCCCTTTTATATAATTTATAGTTATGTTTAAAATTAGAAAAAAAAACAAACAAGTGATACAAAAAATATACAGACAAACAAATAATGTAGAGAGCAAAAGTAACTAGGGTCGGAAAGGCAAATCTTTTACAAACAAATTTCACAAATACTTATCTAAGTTTCTCTTGAGTTTATAAAAATAAATATTTTTTTCAATTCTGTCGATCAATCAGATCATGAGTTCTTGTAGAATTCTTCACTTGAAATAATATCCGGATCAATTCTTTAGTTCCATAACAGGAAAACTATATCGCTACCCACTTAATTGTGGCGCCCAATTCTATAATGACGCTTCCTTCCTTTTATCTTCTTTGTTTCTTGATAACCTCGCCACTCATTCCTTCTGAGGCAGGGAACTCATATTTCCCCGAACCTATACACCAGTGCTACCGGTTGTTCCTTTTTCTATTTCCTCTCCGTCACCGCGCATAGGTGCTCGCGCATGGGATGGGGGGGGGGGGTGATGTCATTTTTGTCTTGTGTCGTCGAATTCAGCTTGCCTCTCACATTGGGACAGATGTGTTTGTTTGATTACAAATTTTGCTCATTCCATTATTTATTCCTTTCCACCCATTAAATAGGAGGTAAACAAAAATAAAATAATAAAAAATATATATGTGATAATTTGTATATGCAATAAAATCCTAAATAATTGCAATTAGATATTCAATGAATGAAAGGAAGAAAAAATTGCAACGAGTTTCTTTATTCTGAATGGAGGTGCTAAGCCAATCACCGTTAAGCATGACAAATCAACAACCAATCACCTTTAAGCATGACCAACTAATAGCGAATCAGAAGCAGGCACGTTGAATGATCTCCACCAATGAGAAGCCGAAAGAATTAATGACGAGGATCTCGGACAAGAAGTAAAGAGACAGCATGTGACCGGGCTAGAAGCAAGGTGTGCTCAACTTAGGCTCCAACCAAGGTAAAGTCCACTCGATCATGTGAAAGGCAAAGGTACCTCCTCCAGTCTCATCACTCTCTCCCTTTCGCAAAGTCCATGTTCTATCCCATCCAGGTGTGCTCGTTATTTCCCCTCTGGAAACCCACCATTCGACCAAGACTGCGCCATTAATCATCAATTCAACATAATCCGACATAGGATTCACCACAATTCACCAATTCACAGTAAGTCGACAGGAGTCAACAGGATCTTACATAGGTAAACAACAGTATCTGACAGAGAGTCGACAGGATATGATGGAAAACGAGCCACCCCAAGACGCGATGAGGGAGAAGAGAGCGAGCACCCCCGTGCCCGAAATAGAACTGACACGCACCCTGGCGGAGATTATCCTTCAGTTGACCGCCGTCCTGACGCAAGTGGGGTCGACCCAACGCGCGGAAGTGGACATTCCCCCCTTCGTTGGAACCTACTTCGCCCGCCAAATCTTCCAGGCATACGACCGGAAGATGGACGAAGCCCTCGTGACCACTCCCGAAAAGTTGCTCAGGTTGCCTAGCTACCTGACGCGCCAACCCCTGGAGATCTTCAGGAAACTCCGAATGGCCACCCAGAACTACTTCCAGGTGAGGCAAACCCTCCTGGATCTCTACCCAGAATCCAAAGAGGCGTCCTTCGCCAAGTACTTCGCCATGAAGCTTGCTAGGGAGGCAAGCCTGGAGGAGTACTACCGAGGGAAGACGGCGCTTGGCAGGCAACTGGGTCTCCCACAGGAGGTAATCCTCGAGACGCTGACGGAAAGATCGCCGATCTCCGACCAGCGCCTGGTCCGCTTGGTACCTCCTGAGAGCCTAGGAGAGTGGTTCCAACTGGTGCAACGGATCCATGGACCCAGCGCAACAACTTCGCGTCACCACGGGGAACAACCGCCCGACATGTCGGGCCCATACACCAGCACGCCAAGAAATATAGGTGCGTGGACTGTACCTGCACCGCCGTCGAACTGCAAATTCTGCGGCGCCCACCACTGGCATTCTGAATGCCAAAACAAATCAGCTCCACACGCAGGGCGCGGGCAGTGCAACCAGCCCAACATACACAACCAGCCCAACATCCACAACACGCCCAACAACCACCACAAGCCGGACAAGCCGCCCGAGACACCCCAGCCTTTCGCCAACCAGGTAGGAAGGCAGCTGACGATTAAACTGTCCATCACCCATGAACTCTCACCCCCTTTCCTCATTGAGCAATGCGCAAGTCTGAACATAGTGCCCCATAACCTCTATTAAAAGTTTTAATATAACCTCCCTCAACTAAAACTTAAAAAACAGCCCATAAACCTACAAGCCGTAAACGGCCCTGTACCGAACTTAGGTCAAATAACCCTTCTCCTGACAATAGGTAAAATAACCAAAAACGAGAATTTCCTTGGGGTGGAAGCACCTCTACCATTTGGAATTCTCAGTATAAATACCCTCCGCAACTTTAAAATTACAATAGACTTTAACCAAGGCACTATGTTCCAACTGGCTGCCCCATTGCCCCCTACCACCTACCATTTTGCTCATATACCAAATGAATGCGCCTATTGGGAATGCCAAGCGGTGTCACAAAGGGCTCACATGGCATACACAAGCCTTCCGCACACGGCACCCAATGCGCGCATCCATTGGTCAAAAACCATTTGCCACAATGCCAATCTAGATCACGTCACGCGCATGCACACAACCTTTTCACTAGGGCCTATTGCCCTTATTATATGCCCTCTATGCACAAGGCCACTTTGGCCCAATATAACAACAAAAATGTCCAAACATTACCAATCCAACAGGACAACTCTCACACTAAGTATACACGTGACCACACATCATCACACCACCGTCACACTCATAAACATCACAACAAGCGCGACACTCGCACAAAAAGGCAACAGAAACACCACTCAGACACATGCACAATCACTGCTGCTACCACCACAACACTAACACGAAACATGGAAACCATTCACGCGATTCAACCACCACACAATCGCAAAACATTGCGATCCTTCTTAAGCGCGGTGAACGCTTATAAAAAAATTATTCCAGATTACGCCCGCTTGCGGACGCCATTTAACAACCTTCTCAAAAAGGATGTCACGTGGGTTTGGGATGACAAATGCCAGAAAGCGTTCACTAGCCTGAAGGAAAGCCACACCACACAGCCCATTTTACACCTTTACCAGGAAGGTCTGCCATGCCGAGTGTACTGTGACGCATCAACACTCGGCATAACAGGTGTCCTTAAACAGGTCCACCCTGATGGGAAGACCTACCCAGTCCAATACTTCAACCGATCCCTACGTTCACGCGAACGGAATTATTCCATCTCTGAATTAGAATGTCTAGCAATCGTTGAGAGTATGGATGAATTCCGCGTCTTTTTGATGGACAGAAAATTTACCATATTTGCTGACCATCACGCATTGCAATGGCTGTAAACGATCAAATACCCATCAGGCAGATTATTCTGATGGAGATTACGACTGTCGAGCTACGAATATGAGGTTCGTTACATAAAAGTAACACAACAATATGAAGCGGATATCCTATCTCGTAACCCGTTCTGTTGGCTTCTTAGACGCCCCCCATATTAAAAGCCATCAGCCTTCCCCATCTGGAGATTCTAAACTGACCATTGATCAAAACGGACTCCATACCATTTCCCGCAAAGGTGTAACCAAAATAATAATCCCAAAAATACTCATCAACGAACTACTTCAATCAGTACACACCCAATACAACCACCCAGGGATCTCAAAGATGACGAGACTCATCTTCGCTCAATATTATTGGCAGGACATGTCACAAGATATCGCACACAAGGTCAAAACCTGTCCAACCTGCCAATTGACAAAGCGTATCGATAGTTCCAACCATCCTCTCCCAAGAAACATCGATACAGTCCACGTAAACAAACTAAACCTGTACACAAAAATATCCAATACATAACACCACCCATAGCAAAAATACACCATCTATGACATAGGAACGATTACACGTTTCCATTCAAACATCTTACACCCGACATTTTTCCAACGGAGCTACTGACAATCAAACCGACGAACAGCATTCCTTTCATTCATTTAGATCCCACCATTTTCACCAAAACCCGATTTATACCCTTCACCCATAACAGAAAACACGACATCGCCCATTCACAGATAGATCCAATCATAAATAATCCTCCACCCAATCCGCCACAACAAATTGAATTGCAGCACAACCCACAAAGAAATCCACTCATGGAGAAAATATTGGAAAACATGTGCAGATTCCCTATATTCCACTTAATACTTTTTATCTGTCTTCTGACTATGCCATATTCCCTCGCCTCATTTACCATAGTAATCTACCTTGGAAGGTATGCCCAACAACCCCAAAGGCTTTACCAATTAGGGAAGACATCTTCCAAATAGGTAGTGCCTTCCATACGTTTGTAACTCTCGTCCTGGACATCCTGGAAGAAAACTTCCAGCGGACATTTAGATCGCCCCAGATCAATCACGGGAGGGGGATTCAGAACTAATTAAGGAAATCCCCGCATGGGCCCCCCTCGCTTCCGGTCAGAATAACGACTCCAGTTCGATTGAGGTCACCTCTTGGCCTCCCGACTTACAAAACGTTCGTCATCTTGGCTGTCACCGAATGTCGTCCATACCATCCCCACAGCTTGGCAATCCCAAGTTTCACAATGAATTCACATCCCGATTCTTACAAAAAAAAAAAAAAAACACTCATAAATTCAAAATTTTATTCTCAAAACACTGCCTTCCATATGAATTAAAAAATATCGAATTTTTTCCCGACACTCCCAAACAACTTATTACATTTTACCCATATAAGACACGCATCCAACACTCACGACCAATACGAAAAACTCAGATCTAAAGGCCAAATTCGAACAAAAACACGCATATTACCATTTCAAAGATAGGATAAAAGAAAAAAATGAAGCCTTCGAACTTACGTTTCTTCCTCGAACCCTGTAATAAAAAAATTCGATTCTGGTCACGACCTCTCGATAACGAATTGGATATCAGGCGAGCATAACTTAAGTGCCCTAGGGGACCGCATAAAAACCCCTAGAACGCATTAAGGCTCGGGACAAATTAATACAAAACACTCGGCCTTGAGATCTTTAGAGACACTACACAACCCCAAAAACATTACAACAAATAAAAATACAACCCTAAGGTTAATTAGATTACCGTGTCTCCTGTACACATAATATAAACGCGATTTGGGGAAGGATCATGTTTCCTCCCACAAAATTTGCACAAGAGACAAAAAATCTAAAAGAGAATCAAACTTTGACAACCAAAGGACAGTTCTCAATCTACGACATACTCTCCCCGCGAGTGATATTTTTAGAGCGGAAGTGTCTCCGCCTGACCTAGATACACTGGCATGCAACTTTTACCATCACTAAGAGATATTTTGCGCATCTCTCTACATATATATTTTTCTTTTTTTTTTCTCACCCCATTTATTTACTTTTTTTTATTTTTGAAATCCAAATGCTTAATCAAATATTTACCATTTATTTAATAACTAACATACAATTTTTTCTTCTCTCTGACCCAACTTATTTACATTTTTTTTTATTTTTGAATTTATCAATGCTCAATCAAAATATTTACCATTTATATAACAACTTCCTTTTTATTTTTGCTATAAACCAATTTTATTTTTTCTACCACTCAACAATTTTTTTTCAAAGAAAACTCACTTTGATTTCTTTTAAATATTATATTTTTTTATTTTGATTTCCCAAAGCCCTAACAGAAAATTCCCTCGATGTAGTTTTCTATACCTCGAGTTGAATGATTGTATAAGCATCATTTTATTTTTTCCCTTACTCAACAATTCCACCAACGCGCATTCACTTTGATTTCTATTATTATTTTTTTAATTTCCTAAAGCCCTAACAGAAAATTCCCTCGATGTAGCTTTCCATACCTCGAGTTGAATAATTGTATATGCGTCATCATTTTATTATTTTTTTCTTTCTTCTACTCAACGATTAATTCACCAGCACAATTCGCTTTTACTCTTTTTATTTCACCTATGATACTTGTATATAGCCTCACAGTGCCCCTAATTAATTTTCCCCCACAAAATTACTTTTCTCTCACAGAATTCAATTCAGGCTACCCCTTTTTGAATTCTTCACATATAGGGGACGCATCTGTGATAATTTGTATATAGCAATATGTAACCCACCACAATCTATGCAATGTATCATCAAAAGATTTAATAAAAGTTAGGCTTTGCGGAAAAGGGAATAACAATTAACAGGATTGCATCATCCAGGAAGTAAAGGTCACTGCCCAGGACCCCCAGTTCAAAGACCTTCTTCTTCCTGGATGATTGCAATCATAGCAACAATGAAGGTACTAAGCCAATCACCGTTAAGCATGACAAATCAACAACCAATCACCTTTAAGCATGACCAACTAATAGCGAATCAGAAGCAGGCAAGTAGAATGATCTCCACCAATGAGAAGCCGAGAGAGTTAATGACGAGGATCTCGGACAAGAAGTAAAGAGAAGGTTGGTGACCGGGCTAGAAGCAAGGTGTGCTCAACTTAGGCTCCAACCAAAGTAAAGTCCTATCGATCATGTGAAAGGCAAAGGTACCTCCTCCAGTCTCATCACTTTCTCCCTTTCGCAAAGTCCATGTTCTATCCCATCCAGGTGTGCTCGTTATTTCCCCTGTGGAAACCCACCATTCGACCAAGACTACGCCATCAATCATCAATTTAACATAATCCGACATAGGATTCACCACAATTCACCAATCCCACAGTAAGTCGACAGGAGTCAACAGGATCTAACACAGGTAAACAACAGGATCCAACAGAGAGTCGACAGGATCTTACACAGGTAAACAACAGGATCCGACATATATAATAATAATAATAAGGGAAAATCTACAAAATATACAATTATACAATTATCTATTTTTAACAGCTTGATTCCTTTATCACCCTCCTTGTTTCTACATGAATCAATAGACATGGGAGTTCCAGATCTTGATAAGGTGGATTCAAAGATATTTCAAGCTAGATAACGGCATTGCCAAAGGCTGCGAGATACTCTCAGAAGTCGCTTTCGGAGTGTATATCTGGGCAAGCCTGTCCAGAAGGCCAATGAGAGGACTCCGAAACTGAGTGTGGGTGAAGTGTATATAATGAAGATGGAGACAAGAGGAGACTCCACTGGCCTATGACAAGAATAGTGGAACTGTTTCCAGGAAGAGGAAGAAGAGGAACATAGAAACATCAAGATATACATGTATAAATATATTTATATTTATTTATATAATAAATCTTCTAGTATAAAGAAATGGGCTACTCAAATACTAACCATATTTAAAATTTCTACATACATATACATATATATCTTGATGTTTATTTATATATATTTTAAAAAAAACAACAAATAAAAAAGGAAGGAAGAAAGACAATTGAAAATATGTAAACTATAAAATATTTATTTTGGCATCCAATGATGATTTTCCTACACACTTATAATATTCATATATATAAAAAAGGAAATGATGTTGGCCTAGGTATATTGTCTTAAAAACTAAACTAACTATAAAAAATGTTTAACCCTTAAATCCCCATTAAGGATTTAAGAAACAATAAGATGTCTACTTACATTTCAGATACCTCCCCTTGCGGGGAGGCCAAGGTTTCCACAGTTCCACTCTCCTTCGGAACCACTTTCAAACTGAATCCCCTATCCTCTCCCAGGGTGATCAAATCATGACAAAAAAATAAAAAATAAAATAAATCTTTTTCAGATCACCCTCTGTGATAGGTTTAAAAAGGCAAAAAATAATATAAAATGAAGGATTTAAAAGCACGAATGTTTCATTTTTACATAATACAAACTTCTACTGCCCTTAATGCGATGAAAAAATATATTGGGAGGGCTTGGCTCATCAGTGGTGAACCCTCCCAGCGGTTTCACCAATTTAATCCACCAGACCGCTTCTCAGAGCTCTAATACTGTATTGGACGATACTCCTTATATACGCAGCACTGAAGGATGGAATCTCAGAAATGGTTTTCAAGAAAACTATGGACATAAGCTTATAGGACAGTAGAATTACATTCAAATATTTGCATCGAGCAATGCTCTTCCGCAAACAATAAAGACAAGGCCAGTTAGGCATAAATTAACACAAAGCAATAAGGCGCCATCTTACATATAAAATGAGCCAAGCCCTCCCAATATATTTTTCATCGCAGTAAGGGTAGTAGAAGTTTGTATTATATTGTCGCGGAGATAAATAAAGCAAGGGCAAATTTGGGAATAAATAATTTATTACAAGGGGTATTTGTAGGGAGAGAGAGTTTTGTACAACTTACCCAAGTTAAAAGTTAATCCTAATGAACGGCGTTAGCCACCGTCCCGTTTTCCTTATTTACATATCAGCTTCCCCCCTCCCGGGGTCCAGGGATGATTGACAGTTGTCCCATCTGGATGGAGCTATTTGACCTTACTCCCTCTTTAGAAAAAACAGCGACCCGCTGATTAGCTTGTCTCAGCCCTTGTTCTGGAAGGAAATCTATCACGGCCTGTGTTCCCTAGCAGAATGGAATGTTGTTCTTCAGGGTCCAGGTAGGGCTTCATCCGAATGACATGAACGATATCCTTGGATTTCCGTGATCGGGGAGACGGGTCCACGGGCTCTACTTCATACGTAACTTCTGAAAGCTTCTTGGTCACCTTGTAGGGACCAAAGTATCTCTTCAGTAGCTTTTCTGAGAGCCCTACTTTTCGGATGGGAGTAAAAACCCACACAAGATCATCCTTCTGGTAATAGACTGGAGTATGTTTCTGGTCGTAAAGTCTACGGTCTTTCGCCTGTGATTGTAGAAGGCGTGATCGGGAGAGTTGACGCGCTTCCTCAGCTCTGGTCACAAGTTCCCCAACGTAGTCGTCAGAGATCTCATCTGGTAGGTAGGGTAGTACGGCATCGATGTAGGTCTCGGCCTCGCGGGCGTGGACAAGAAAGAACGGAGTGTAGCCGGTCGCCTCCTGTTTAGCAGTGTTGTAAGCAAAAGTCACGTAGGGTAAAACTTGGTCCCAGTCCTTCTGCTCGACACCTGTGTACATGGACAACATGTCTCCCAGAGTTTTGTTGAACCTTTCAGTCAGGCCGTTGGTCTATGGATGGTAGGCCGTTGTAAATCTGTGCACAATTCCGCACAGAGCATTGATCTCTTTTATTACTTGAGAAATGAAATTTCTTCCGCGATCTGTTATCATTTCTCTAGGAGCTCCATGCTTCAAGATAACATCTTCAATCAGGAACTTAGCTGTTTCGATTGCTCCTCCGTCTGGGATCGCTTTCGTTATGGCATACCTTGTCATATAATCGGTGCACACAATGATCCAACGGTTTCCATCTTTAGAAACTGGAAATCTTCCAAGGAGATCGACCCCGACCTTATAGAATGGCTTTTCTACGGGCGGTATGGATACAAGTTGTCCAGCCGGACGTCGAGGTAATTTCTTCCTTCGTTGACACTCCCGACAATGGCTTACATATTGGCGAACAGTTCTATAAAGGCCAGGCCAATAGAATCGTTTCTTGACTTTGTCATACGTTCGGGCGAAACCCAAATGCCCAGCTGTAGGAGCGTCATGTAAATCTGCCATAACTTCCGATCTTAGGTGTTTAGGGATCATCATAAGCCAGGGTCTTCCAGTTGTGCTATAGTTTTTCTTGTATAATATGCCGTCGATAATGCTGAATTCCTTTCTGGTGTAGCCCGAGTTTAAATTATCGATTATTTTAGCTAAATCCGGGTCTTTAGTCTGCTCTATATCGACGTTGGTTAGTGACATCACAGCACTTGGTGGATCGTTCTCAAGCGGGCTCCTTGACAGACAATCGGCATCCTTATGTTTGCGTCCGCTCTTGTAGATAACGGTCACGTCAAATTCTTGCAACTTCAGCGCCCATCTTGCCAAACGGCCAGAAGGATCTTTCTGCCCTACCAACCAACATAGAGAATGATGGTCAGTGACAACCGTGAATGGTCGACCAAACAAATATGGGCGGAATTTGCTAATAGACCAGACTACAGCAAGGCATTCTTTTTCCGTTGTAGAATAGTTATTTTCAGCCTTTGTCAAGCTTCTAGATGCATAAGCTATAGGCCGCTCCTTTCCACCTTGTATTTGTAGAAGAACAGCTCCAATACCATGTCCGCTTGCATCCGTGTGTAGATGGGTATCAGCGGATTCATCAAAGTGTCCTAAGACAGGCTCTGAAATTAGAGCTGTTTTAAGGACTTCAAACGCTTTCTCTTGAGCTGCATCCCAATAAAATTGTTTTTCAGTCTTCAGTAGGTCATGCAAAGATCTAGCTTTGTCGGCAAAGTTCTCAATAAATCTTCGGTAATAGGAACATAATCCAAGAAAGCTCCTCAGTTCAGAGATATTCCTTGGCCTCGGAAATTTAGAGACGGCTTCAACTTTATCTGGATCTGAATGAATTCCATTGGCGTCAACAAGGTGTCCCAAAATCTTTATCCTCCTTGATCCAAAAAGACACTTTTTGTGGTTCAAGCTTAGTCCAGCTTTCTGGATGCAGCTTAATACAAGTTGTAGACGACGTAGATGTTCCTCAAAGGTAGGTGCGTAAACTACGATGTCGTCCAGGTAGCAAAGGCACATGTTCCATTTAAGACTGCCCAGAACACTATCTATCATCCTTTCAAACGTTGCTGGAGCGTTACAAAGACCGAAAGGCATTACTTGGAATTCATACAACCCATCTGGAGTGATGAAAGCAGTTTTCTCCCTGTCTTTTTCGTCCACTTCAATCTGCCAATACCCGGACCGAAGATCCATCGTGGAGAAGTAACTAGAGCCGGCTAAACTATCCAAGGCATCGTCAATGCGTGGCAGCGGGTAAACATCTTTTTTTGTTATCTTATTTAATCGACGGTAATCTACGCAGAATCTCCAGGTCCCGTCTTTCTTTCGAACTAGAATAACACGAGATGACCAAGGACTTTCAGAGGGCTTCACGATGTGATTTTCAATCATCTTGTTCACTTCATCTTGAATTAGTCGTCGTTCACTTGGTGCTACTCTATAGGGCCTCTGTTTGATAGGAGAGTGGTCTCCTGTGTTTATCTTGTGCTTCACAGTACTGGTGGGCTTAATAGAAGTACTCCCAAAGTCAAATATGTCGATAAACTCGTCAAGGCATGAAAAAAGCTGTAACCTTTGAATTTCAGACAGCCCTGGATCTAGAGTAAGGTTTATCTTCTGTGACCATTCACGTGACTTTAGCTGCGTTTCTTGTAACTTATCGCTGGATTCAATAAGACTGCAGATATTCCCATTCTCATAACTTTCCATGGTGCACATATTCATTCCTGATGGAATCAGTTGCGGCCAAGACGCTCCATTCGCCACCCAAATGCTACCTCGGCCGTGTCGAAATGTAACCAATGAGTTTGGTATAAGAACTTCTTTTCTTAATAATAAATCCTTAGAAGTTGAGACTAAAACATCTCTAACACCGCATACTTCTTCGTTTATCACACTGATCCTCTTTATTGATTTAGGCGGGATGACAAAGTCGTCGGAAGCAAACAATCTCTGGTTTTCCTCCTCTCGAGATTCCAGGACGGAGGTTTCCCCGAGATGGAGTTCATTTCTGCCACAATCAATGACGGCTTCGGTGGCCTTGAAGAAGTCCCATCCGAATATGATGTCATGGCTGCATTCCACCATAACAACGAATTCAAAGGATATCTTCAGACCATTAACTTCTATGTTCAGGACACATTTTCCTAGGGTCTCTATTAAATTTTTATTTGCGGCTTTAAGAATGGGACCTGGTTCTTTGAAGAGAGGTGTCTTTAGTTCGCGTCGAAATTTGTCTGAAATAACAGAAAAGTCGGCTCCTGAATCCACCAATGCTTTAATTTTGCGTCCATTTATTTCGACCATAACAAAATTTTCTTTTAATTTAGCGGCGATATACCCTGGAGGATTTTCCTCAATGGCGACCTCACCCCCGTTAGAAGCCGCTCCACTTAGTTTTTCACATTCTGAGGCATGGGAGAACGGCTGAAACGACGGGCTGGCGACTGGGATTGTCTTCGGGCTGGCGACCTTGCGCGGCTTGGATTTGGGGAAGAGCTCCGGTAGAAGTACGTCGAGGTTTGGGGCGTTACATAGTCGTCGTCGGCGTCATATCTCGGGGGTCGACTCGAAAATCCAACATTTCTTCCTTCTCCGCCATTCCTTGACCTGGCTTCAGCGAAGACCTGTCGTCGTTCCCTACAATAACGGACGACATGTCCGGGTCGTCCGCAGTGGAAGCAGATAGGTTTGTCGTCGTAGGTTCTCCAATGTTCCGTTTTCCTGGGTTGGGTTGGTCGGTCGATATTATAATAGGGCGTTCGTGGTTGTTGTTGTACCACGTTGACTTGTGATCTGGTAGGTTGTAGAGCACGGCTGACCTCTTCCCTCACAGTCTGTTCCAGGGCGTTCACCTCTCGGAGAGGATTGATCACTTCAGGTGCTGAGAAAACCTTTTGTATCTCTTCTCTAACGATGCGGCGAATTAAGCCGGCCAAGTCGTCTGAGTCGTCAACACACGAAATGGGCATTACGTTTGACAACCTGGCGAATTTCGTACGGCCGATCCGGCGCTGCTTGACGGTTGTCAGATGACGGCAGAACTTCAGGATCTCATCTACCGTCTGTATGTCTTTCGCCACCAATACCTGGTATGTGTCTTCCGAAATTCCCTTTATAATGTGAGCAACTATCTCACCTTCTTCCATGCGAGGGTTCACCTGGTGGCAGAGACTAAGAATCTCCTGGATATATGACTCGCTGGATTCTTCGGCCTTCTGTGCTCTTGACTTCAGAACTTCCTCGGCGCGTCGAGCAGAATCCTCCTGCAGTCCGAACACACCGCGGAATGCGTCTTCAAAGCTTCTCCACGAGTTGAGTGATTCTTCGTTATTATCAAACCACCTTCCAGCAGTTCCGTTCAAGTAAAATACGACGTTGGCAAGCTTCATGGTCTCGTCCCATCTGTTGTACTTCGAAACTCTCTCTTTCTCTTTCAACCACTGTCCAGGGTTTATATTTCCATCTCCAGAAAAGGTAGAAGGATCTCGTTGGCGTTGACAAGGGAGGTAGGATCCGTTAACAGTAGGTCTGTGGTCGTCTTCCATTTCTATTCGTTGTGGCAAAGGTTGAAGAATTGGTTCACGTCCCTGTAGACGTCGACTTCTTCGAAGTTCCGTCACGCTACCCAGCGTCTCCACCAAAATATGTCGCGGAGATAAATAAAGCAAGGGCAAATTTGGGAATAAATAATTTATTACAAGGGGTATTTGTAGGGAGAGAGAGTTTTGTACAACTTACCCAAGTTAAAAGTTAATCCTAATGAACGGCGTTAGCCACCGTCCCGTTTTCCTTATTTACATATCAGCTTCCCCCCTCCCGGGGTCCAGGGATGATTGACAGTTCTCCCATCTGGATGGAGCTATTTGACAATATATAAAAGAAACATTCGTGCTCTTAAATCCTTTCATTTTATATGTATAGATGGCGCGTTATTGCTTTGTGTTAGAAAATAAAATACCTAGGTAAAATATATATAATATATTATTTATATATTATATCGTATATTTTAAACTGTATGACACTTTTAGTATATGTCACATATCTTCCAATTAGTTAGAGCCAATAGATCCTACCCTTCTTTTAAAATGTACACCGTTTCTATTTGCTACCACCCCCATATTTTGTATATATGCTAAAACTTTATTAAAAAATACCCGTAAACCTCTATTTGTATGTAAAACTAAAAATGTTGACGTCAAAATAAAGATCCAAAGAGTGTTTTGTCAGCTGGTGGCAGGGACAGAGGGGCGGAAAAGCCAACCCCAGCCCATTTGGGGCCCCCAGGGACTCTTTATAGACGACCCCTGAAAACAGGACAGATTTTGGCAGGGGGTCAGCAGCAGATGGTTCTAGGGGGTGTTTTTCGACAGTCCGCTTCAGCCAGTCTCTCTCACACAGTCTCTCCCTCCATGTCTCGGGGATAAGCATCCAAGTTTGTCATGGCCTCTACCTCTGTCCCGTGGGCTGTTCCCGATCACTCTCGGTGTTAACATCTAACCCTGCCTCTGCTTCTTGTTGTCCGCGTGTGGGAAGAAAATCAACACTCGCCATCAACACGCAACACGTACACGACTGCCAGCCGACATACATTGACATTTGAAACAATTTTACAGAAAGTCGACAGGATAACTGAGGACAGCGGCATGCAGAGGATGACAACAGCAGCGGTGGTCAACGGCGCATTCGTGTGGATGCTCCTTCTACTTGCCCTCCACCTTGACGATCCAGTGGACCCTCTCAAAGACGCCATGCGAGGACTAACCGTACCTCGCACTGAGGAGATCATCATCGCCCACATCGACAACTCCTGCGCCACGAGGACCTTCTTCCATCGACTCGAACAAGCAGACAAGATTCATCGAGAAATCCTGGCATTGCCTCGCCAACCAGCATCGACGATGTCCCATGGAAACCACCGTAAAAAGGATCACCAAGCCTCATCGCAGCCCACTCCACAAGACATCAATCCATTTGGTAGGAGAAATTTCTCTGAAGAACTATTTAATGTAACACTATTTCTGTTTTTTTTTTTTTGTTTTTTTTTCGCGCTGAATTAACTACTCATCGATACCCTATTTATAGCAATAACATTATTATTATTATTTCATCAAGTACATTATTTTACCTGCTCTATTACTATTTCAATTAATCAATTATATTATTCATTATTATTATTTTGCGTGCCATTAGCAATGCCGTCAGCCAACAACAACTAATTATACCTTTTTTTTTCTTCAATTGTTTTTTTCATTATCTCTATACTTATTACACACATATTATGACTTTAACTATCTTTCTCATCATTTTAAAACTTTTAATATATTGACAATGTTAATAATATTTTTATAGTTTAAGAAATTTCTGAATTTACATATTTTATCTATTTCGTTTTTCTAATTTTATCGCTGACGTCTCCAAACTCCCCTGCCCATACCTTCTCATGCATTGCCCCGAGGGCTTCCTGTTCGCCATTTTTTTTGTCATTGATTAATCCAACTGAGAAATCCTTCCTCGCTATATCATTTCCAATAGTGAGTTTAGGATTCCCAGCTAGATTATTTTTCTTATCACCCGGCTCATCATTACCAATCAATATTTTTTCTTTTTTTTTTACTACCATTCAAGTCGGGTGAAATAATCAGTGGCAACAGAACAACATTGCAACTACCTTCCCTTTCTTCATTCCCCAATATCATATATTCCCCTCAAGAGATTCTTGCCCGCCAGAATTATTTTTTGTTATTAATCCAACTGGAAACATCCTTCCTCGCTATATCGTTCCCAATAGTGATTTCGGGATACCCAACTAGGTTCTTGTTTTTTTTTTTCTTTATTTTTATTACCCGGTTCATCATTTTTAACATTTTATCATTTTAATCTTTTTTTTTCATCATACAAGCCGGGTGCCATCATCATTGGCAGCAGTACATCTCTTGCGTTCACCTCTCTCTTTCCACATTCCTCGACCTACTTATAGTAGGGAGCTACTAGTCTTAACTGATGATACAAAAGAAACATCTTGAACTTTCTGTTAATGAAAACAGTACCTCACTAACACAAGTTCGTACTGCATTGCAGAACTCATTAAGCTATTTCTTTGCAGGAACATACTTAGACATCCCATATACCCTCATCAACCCTCTGTGTCAACTTATAATCTTAGTTCAACTTAATAGCTTTTAAGCTTTTATTTTAGTTATTTTTCATTCAATAGGTTTTCTTTTTTTTCTATAACTAAATTACTTTTACGGCATTTCTAATTTATTTTGCATTTTTTCTCAATTTTATCATTTATTCTTATGTATTTTTCTTTCATCATATCCTATATCTTATTGAGACGTCATCATTATATTATTGTCCTATTTTATACTTCTATATTAATAATAATTTTAACTAATTTGTGTTGGTGTTTTTGGGGGTGAAAAAGGGAAAATGTTACTTAAATATATATTTTTTAATATTATCTTTATGCATAGAAACTACAAAAGTAAAATTTAAGAATTAAGAAGAAATACAAAAAAAAAACAAGAAAGGATCAAGAAGGCACTAACTACGTTGCCAAAATGTTAATTAACATATGCTAGCTAATATTATCATCATTAATTTATATTTATTCATATATCTATATAATTTATTTACATAGAGAAAATTCTTTGAATTAATATTCCTAACAAATCCCCCCTTTAATTCAATCTCAATTTTTCTTCAGAAATATAAACTATTTAAAAATCAAACATAGATGGCGTTACCTCCATATGCTTTTACTTATAAACAAGCTTTTGTTTTTATGCCACATTTTACATAAAGTGAAAACATATATCAAAAAACATATTTCAAAAAAATATAACAAGTGAATCCATATACACACATTTTCTAATAAATCTATATATATATCTTTCCTGATATTTCTTTTTATCAATTACCTTTGAATTATTAAAATTTTCCAAATCAGTATATACATCAAGGGGTGTATGAACAGTTTTACAATCTAACATATTAAGTAAAAGATTTGAAGCGTACGGGGATACTTTTCTTTTAATCTTTAATAAAGATTCGAGCTTTCGGGCGAAAACAGCCCTTCTACAGGAACATTAGAAAAATCTAACATATTATATTTTAATAAAGGTTTTTCAATATATTTTTGTTGTTTTAGAATTATTTTGTCATTATATTTTAATATTTCAATTCCTAAAACACTTAAAAGAGAGATTATAATTTTTATCTATTTTAAAACAAAGTGTTAACTTATTCAAAATATCATTTAAAATTTTAGAATCAGTATTACAAATAATGATATCATCAACATAAAGTCCCAAAAGAAGAATTGAGTCATTATTTTGGTATGAAAATAAGCATTTATCTGAATTAAAAATTTTAAATCCTATCTGAAGAAGATATTTTGTAAAGGTTTCATAAAAGACTCTGCCTGCTTGTTTAAGTCCATAAATGGCCTGATTAAGTTTACAAACAAATTTCTTACCTTCTTCTTGATATTCAAATCCTTTAGGCTGTGACACATGTATATAGTCTCTTCCAACTTAGTTGGTATAATTGGTAATGAATCAACCTTCATAACACTATCTGCTGGATGGTAGGTAGGGTCAGAAGAGGTGTCATCTTGTCATGTGTCTTCATCGGATAATGATGATTCAAAGTAAAATTCTTGTTCAGGGGTAGGTCTCAAGTTGTAGACATTTTTATCTTCATCTGGCTCATTACTTATGGATTCTGGAACATTTCCTTGGTGAATAGGAATTTGTTATTCTTCTTTATGACCATTTTTATGACAAAAATTTAGGTCAATTGATACATGATCTGGCAATTCAGCTTTTACTTCATTACTAAGTAGTTCAGCTCCCTTTTCTTTTTCAATAAAGATTACATCCCTTGTTTCAGTAATTGCATAATTTTTAGGGTCACAGATATTCTAAATGCTTTTCTTTTATTTGAGTATCCAACGAATATACCTGATTTTTTCAAATTTGTATCTTTTGAATTTAGGAATCCAGTATTCAGCTCTGCATCCAAAAACTTTTAAATGTTTTATAGTAGGTTTTTTTCTTGTAAATAGTTCTTCAGGGGTGGTTTTATCATTCCTTTTATGTGGAGTTCTATTTTTTATATAAGAATAAGTGTTCATGGCTTCTGCCCAGAATTTTGGTGGCAATTGTGATTCTATCAATAGTGCTCTTGTACCTTCAATCAAACTTCTATTTGCTCTCTCTTCTATTCCATTTTGAGAGGGTGAATGAAAGGTTGTAAATTGATGTTCTATTCCCTTTTCTATCAAATAAGAGCTTAATTGTCTATTTGTAATCAGAACGTATTCTTTTGATTTTTGTACCTTTTATGTTTTCTATAAGTTCAATAAATTCCTTTAGTTTGGCAAAGGTTTCTGATTTGCTTTTAAGGAACTTTGGGAATATTTTCCTTGAAAAGTCATCAACTATGTTCAGCACATATATTGCTCTGCCAATGGATTCATGCTGAAATGGACCTATTAAATCCCAATGAATGAGATCAGGGGGTTTGGTTGATTGCTTTGAATCAATCTCTTTAAATGGCAATCTAGTAAACTTTGATTGAATGCATGTGATACATGGTTCTAAGTTATTAATTGGTGAACAACTGAACCCATACACCATGGAGTCTTTTAGCATCATATATTCATATAATTTTAATTTATGTGTGCAAGACGTTTGTGCCAAATTTTCCAATTATTTTCTTGTGTTTTGAACACATTTTATTCTAGTTTAATGTTTGCACATGCATCAATTGCAGAAATGTTATCTTCCCTTTTTGCAGTTATAATGCTGGATCCATTGTTATCTATTATCCTTGCACCATTCTCATCAAATATAATCTGTTTTTCATCTTCAGTTATTTTACTTACTGATATTAAATTATTGTTGAGTTCAGGTACATATAGAACTTCTTTTAGTGTTAAAAGATGATTATCATCCTTATAAATTTCAACAGTGCCAATATCATTTGATTACTTACTGATATTAAATTATTGTTGAGTTCAGGTACATATAGAACTTCTTTTAGTGTTAAAAGATGATTATCATCCTTATAAATTTCAACAGTGCCAATATCATTTGATTTGATGAATCTATCATCAGGAAGAGTGATTTTTCTACTATCATCTTGAAGATCATCCATTAGATTAATGTCTGTAGACATATGGCTTGTTGCTCCACTGTCAAGTATCCACTTGCATTTATTGTTGAACTCTGGGGAACTTAAGTTCATGGCAGTTTCTTGATTATGATTTTTTCCTATCAAAGAAGCCCTAGAAATATATTGTTTATTTTTTGGAAATGTTTGTTTGGGGATTGTTTGTATAGAATTCCCTTGATTGTTTTCTTTTCTTTTGTTAACTGGGTTGAACCAGCATACTGCTGCTTTATGTCCGAACTTTTGACAAATGAAGCATTTGGGTTTTCTTTCTCTATTAGAATCACTTGAATTTTCCTTAAAGTTTTTGTTAAATTTATGGCCCATATTATATGCAGCATTATTATTCTAGTTGTTCTTGTTTCTTTCTTCATGGAGCTCAAAAATTCTTCTTATATCAGAAATAGTAGCATCTGGGTAATTGTCAAATTGCATTGAGACAAGATTGTATTTTGGGGGTAGCCCTCTAATAAAAGCTGTGATGAATTCTTCATCTTCTATTGCTCGACCCAAAATTCTTGCTTCTTGCAATAATTTCTCTGCTCTAAGCAAATATTGTTCCCAGGTTTCATCTTTTTTTATTGTTAATCTAGATACATTGTTTTTAGCCTCTATGCATTTTCTCTTTATGTTACCCTCATATCTAGAATGCAAAGCAGTCCAAATTTCTTTACTTGTTTTGCATGTTAAAATTAAACTTACTTGTGTGTCATCCATTGCACAAGTTATTATCCCTCTAGCTTGGGCATCTCTTCTTTTCCAATCGAAATTTATTTTTTAATCTTTTGGAGGATCTTCTTTTATAAAGCCATCTACAAATGATGCGAAATTTCCAACTTGTGGAATTATTTCCATCGAATTTTTGGATATTCATCGATGATTCAGCCATTTTGAATTTTTACTTAATATGTTCTTTTCGTACCTTAAAGATATTTTCTATCTTTCTTATTTCGAAATGGCGTTTGTTTACCTTTTTTGCGTAAACCGCGATCTGCTACCAATTGTTGGTGTTTTTGGGGGTAAAAAAGAGAAAATGATACTTAAATATATTTTTTAATATTATCTTTATGCATAGAAACTACAAAAGTAAAATTTAAGAATTAAGAAGAAATACAAAAAAAACAAAACAAGAAAGGATCAAGAAGGCACTAACTACGTTGCCAAAATGTTAATTAACATATGCTAGCTAATATTATCATCATTAATTTATATTTATTCATATATCTATATAATTCATTTACATAGAGAAAAATTCTTTGAATTAATATTCCTAACAATTTGTGCCCAAATTATAACTTTTGAATTTATAATAGGTTTGTTAGGTCATCATTCATGTTATTTCATTTCCCCCAAACAAACCTTTATCACCGGGAGCACATTCTATCGTATATTTTAAACTGTATGACACTTTTAGTATATGTCACATATCTTCCAATTAGTTAGAGCCGATAGATCCTACCCCCCCCCCCCTTCTTTAAAAATGTACACCGTTTCTATTTGCTACCACACCCATATTTTGTATATATGATATATCTTTTTATTAATGATACCTGTAAACCTCTATTTGTATGTAAAACTAAAAATGTTGACGTCAAAATAAAGATCCAAAGAGTGTTCTGTCAGCTGGTGGCAGGGACAGAGGGGAGGAAAACCAACGCCCAGCCCATGTGGGGCCCCCAGGGACTCTTTATAGATGACCCCTGAAAACAGGACAGGTTTTGGCAGGGGGTCAGCAGCAGATGTTCTAGAGGGTGGCCATCGACAGGCGGCTCCTGTTACTCACACAGTCTCTCTCTCCATGTCTCGGGGATAAGCATCCAAGTTTGTTATATGGCCTCTACCTCTGTCCCGAAGGCTGTTCCCGATCACTCTCGGTGTTAACATCTAGCCCTGCCTCTGCTTCTTGTTGTCCGCGTGTGGGAAGAACATCAACACTCGCCTCGACTCGCCACTACACGATTGCCAGCTTATCCATACGTCAGCATTTGCAACAATATTACATATATATTTTCTGTTTGAATTTAGATCATGTTGAGGATTATTGTAATGGTGGTGCAGTCGTGGCATAAATAATCCTGAAAGCAAAACAACAAAAATATTAAAGATTAAAAATTGCTCCAATTGAGCTTATAAGATATATAAGAACATAATTTGACAAAAGTACTGCCCGGCTTAAGGCGAGTAGAATAAAAAAAATGAAAAGCTTATTTACACAATGTACAAAAGTTTTGGGTCGGCCAACGGGGAAGAACAACAACGAGATTTTATACGGTCGATTTAAACAGAGTATTTGAATCGATGAAATACAATTTTAAATAAAATAATACTTCAATATAACATAATATCAAATAAAATATTTTAATATAACATATATATACTGAGAAAATAAATCTTTAAAATTATATTATCATTACAAATTAATTAGATAATTCATGAGAATTATTTAAATCAATATATTCTAATTTGGAAAAGAATAATCAATTTAACAATTCTCAGGAATTATAAAACCAATTTGTAAATTGATTTTGAAATTATTTATAAAATAATTCAAATGAAATATTTAAAAGCCACACTTACTATTGAAAAAAAATTGCCTAGGCCAACATAAAAATATTACAGAAAAAAAGGCATGCATAAGAAAGATTGGATGGTGCAACTGGATGTTCCTCCGGCCATTAAAGGTTCTTCCCAGGATGTAGGATGAATCATTCACTGGACACTTCTTCAGGCCACAGGATACATCAGTATGATGTGCCATGTGGTTTGCAGAATTCGGTCAAAGGGTATCCTGCACATCCAACATCTTGCCGAGATCCTTGTTTCCTTAAATTCACTCTTTCACAATTTTCATTGTTGGGTCTGAGTCCGAAAAATGGACCCAACATTATTAATTAACAAAATAAAAGCGGATATCTTATTGGAACATCTATTGATAAGCTACACATATTATTTAGAAAATGACTATTATAAACCTTTATAAAACCTAAAATGGTTGTTCGAATAAAAAATACCTTTTAAAAGACAATAGGCTGATTAAAAAAAAATCCTTCCATTAGCTTATTTTATTCGATTTAAAGTTTATTAAATTGAAATATAAATATGATTTAAAAGAGAAGAGAGAGGTCAGAGCCTACTATATTTTCATTGTATTCCAGTTACAATATATATATATATAATGTATTTGTGATTCGAATAAAAATTAAAATGTCACATCAACCCATTTCAACTTGCATATTGATGATTCAACGTTTAAGCGATTGGCTGTGTCCTCTTCATAAATATGGGAATAAATCTCCTTAACGTCGGGTCAACTCTAAATAAGTTATGTTGGTTGATATGGTCAAATATTCTTCTCGAGAATAATTAACACCCAGCAAAGGATTTTTTGAGAGTTATTTTATTTAAAACATTATATTATTCAATTTAACCAATTTGAATATGCGTTATAGGTGACCTCACAAACTCTGTCCATTGAAAGCAGGACTCAAAACATTGTATATATTTGAATAAACATATTATATTATAAGTTTATTTTGCATTGTTTTGGAAATATAATTTCTGGGATTAGGAGTCTCTTATGATATAAGATATTTTAAGGGTTGTATATATATATTAGGTTTGACGGTTGAATTGCCCTTGTTTTTTTCGGAGCGACAGAGAAGATTCTGAAGCCATTGGTGATATTATAGCTCTAGTATTATTGAGCGACGATAAAAGTGACTTCAAAAAGGCTATGAGAGAGATGAGAGAGAAATTATATAAATAATTTATCTAACGACCCCGACTACTCAGATTTCAAATCTAATTATATCATTCTGACATAGAATCGATTTGAAAAATTCGGGTTCATAATGTCACATTTCCATAGATTTCCAAATATTTTAATAGCTGCTGTGTAACTCAATTTGTGCAACACAAAATATATGATTCGAAACAACTACAATAATTTCAAAATTCAGATCACATTAATCCACTCTCCCCACATGACTAAATATATATATATTCCAGAAATTTATAAAGAATTCATATCTTAATTATTTATAAATAACTATGTATATACTTTTAATTTACTCATTTATTATGCTTTCAAATTTTTTAATTTAGAATTAATATATGTAAACACACATTTTTTTTACAATTACACTGTTGTATATAAATCTCTATATCTTTCATTGATAAAATAATAATCTATAATATTAAATATATTTATTTGCTGTATATAAACTGAATACAATAGTTAAATCAAAGATACAATTCTTTCATTGGCCTTGTAGAACGAGAGTGGTGTACGCGTGCGCGCATGTTCTAGTGAAAAACAAAAACATCCTCGATAAAGAGAGGCGAGTTGCCCCTCGAAATATTGGAACAATAAAATAATTAGAAATCCAATATATGCATATTTTTAAAATATATATATATATATAGTAATTTAAACCAACAACCCTATATTGTATAATACTTATAACAAGATTGTCATGTTGTATATAGAAACACATCTATAAATAATTATACGCATGATTGACATGTGTCATTGCATCACCATATGTAATGTACTTTGTGCAAACTGAGTATGAATAAATAAAACTATGTAATAGATTAAGAGCTGAGCTAAGAAAGAGATCGAGATACGAGAAGAAATCCAACAACCCTAAAGAGGTATTTGGCAAGTCGTTGCCATCAAGGTCAAAGGGTGCAGAATAGCGCAGACGCCCCACGCCCTTTGGAACCATTCAAAGTCCAAATTCTCGCATTTCTCCCCCCTCGGCAAATATATAAAACATCTGCCCTAGCCGAAATATCTTAGAGACTTCACCACCTTCGTGAGCCCTCGTCGGTTATACCCAGGTTCACCTCATCGCCATGTAGAACAGTAAGAAATCTTCTATCTCCGTCTTGCTCTTAGCTCGACTCCTATCTGTTCACGGAACTTACTACAACTGTGCCTCTTCGTTTTTTGTGTATGGACATTCCCAGGCTTTCTACTCTGCTTCGACCACGACTGCCTGTACTCTGTGAGAACTTTTAAAAGTCTTCCAAGGTGCAGAGAGGTACTGGAACACTCTCCACACCCTGACTGTTCCTCTCGGTTACTACTGGTTTGACCCTCGGTTATCACAGCTATATATTGTCACTGTATAAAATTTGCATAGTTTTAATTTTATAAAATCTATTTTCTAATTTTTCATGTAAATTTCTTATAATAATATGTATGTATTTTTTTGGCCCGTAAGGTCAATAAAGTTTATAGAGAAAACAGTACCTCACCTAATTGTTTTTGTTAGCGTTAATTCGAGTACCCGTTGACACAATGAATATCTGTGACATTTTGGTGGAGATGCCGGGATGCCGGTCAGTTGGCTCTGTTGAATATTTTACGATCTCAAGAAAGAGACAAATATCGATATGACTAAAGCCACAGACCAGTCCATTATCAGACGGGAAACTTGGTGTGGGTTTTCACGCCTGTCCGTAGACAAGGGTTGACGGAGAAGCTCCTAAAGAGATACTTCGGCCCTTATAGGGTGAACAGACAACTTCCCAGGTAACCTATGAGGTGGAATTTGGAAAAAAAAAAGACCACGGCAACAGAAAACCAAAGATATCGTCCATGTCCAGAGGATGAAGCCCAATCGGAAACCAGAAGAACAAATTCAGGACTAAAAGAAAATAATGAGAGGATCGGAAAAGAGGACGCAAGTGGGAAATTTTCTTCTTTTTTTCACCTATAGTTCCTTTCTGCTTCTTATGTGTGTATAGTTAGTTTGTTAATTTGTGTTTGTTGTACAAGCAGCGAGTCGCTGATTGGTTTTGAGAAGGGGGGTAATGTCATTGTATAAAATTTGCATAGTTTTAATTTTACAAAATATATTTTCCAATTTGTTATGTAAATTCTTGGCGTTTAAGGTCAATAAAGTTTATAGAGAAAACAGCACCTCGCCTAATGAATTTTGTTAGTGCTAATCCGAGTACCCGTTGACACTAAAAATATCTGTGACAATCAGCGTGGTGCAAGGTGTATCTCAACGACCAAAAAAGCGCCCTTTGAGGCATCCTGAAAATCATGAAACATGTATTTAGGCCGGAAGGGCGTAAAAACACCAAGATGGCATAAGCCATTCTAAACTTTCAGTTGCACGATCAGAAGATGATTTTTTTCAACAAATCAGTACAATTTCACTTTTGTAATATTTATCACGTATTTTTGTATTATTGCCCCCTTCCGGCTTGAATACCTGTTTCATAATTTTAGAATGCCCAAAAGACCACCTTTTTTGGTCGTTGAAGAGCAGCTTGCACCACGCTAATCAACTTAGTTTAGGTCAATTGAATTTGACCTCTCAAATAGGGACAACAGCTCGGAACGCGTACGTGGTTAGTTTTTATTGATTAATCAATTATTCGCATTTGGCAATTATGGAAAATTAAATATCAACAATTCGTGATATTTATGGCGAAAGACATCGGAAAATTTCAGTTGCACGGTCAGGATATGATTTTTTATTTATTTATTCACGTGATCGCAGTACAATTTCACGTTTTTATAACTTCAAAATGCCCTTCAGTAAAATCTACTCATAGAGATTAACACTACTTTATTTCAATGTCCATATAAGATTATATAAGGTTAATTACAGAATAAATATAAATATGAATAAATATGATTATATTTTAACAAAGTATTTATACTTCAAGTGTTGTTTTAAAGTATTTATTAATTTTATTATTTTTATTAACAGAGTGGTCATTTTTATGTTTATATCTTGCTACTCTGTAAATTTCCCTCGTGGCTCATCTTTTGTTTACCATTCATAGTTTGTCTTTGCCTGAAATAAATTTTGTTTCCTCCTGAAGTTTATGTCTTTTCTAATTTTCTACGTGGCATTTTGGTGGAGATGCTGGGTAAATTAGGGAAGAAAAACTGAGTCCGCCGAGAAGTCCTTGAAGCCATGGATGCTGTGATCTGCATTTTCGGAGGCTAGCTCCAGGATTCCACCGCCGTGCTAAAGCCAAGACTTCCCGCGAAGATGACGATGTCCCTATAGACGATACGACGACAAAGCCGCTCTTCACGCCGCAAGAAAAAGGACGCAAAGGTACTAGGGACAAAGTTACAAGACTTCGATGGAATCTTTGGCAGAAGCACGTCAGATCCATGTCAGTATCTACAATAATTGCTAGCTGTGGGTCACAGCTTGCTTAGTATTTTTGGCTATTTCTTTTTTTTCATTTGAAGAACTATTTTTACGCGGAGTAAATACGAGGCTTACGCGGAGCAAATACGAGGGAAAGTAACAACACGAGGCCAATTAAGCGACCAATGAGCGTTCTGCATTTCTTTTCAAGTTGCTTGCGTACTTTTTTTAAAATAACTTTTTATACGAGTGTCACTTTTTTTTAACAAAAGTATTGAGAGAGAAATTTATATTACTAAGTTAAGGTAAGTTCAAACAATGCGAAATTTCACACAATAAAAAAAAAAAAAACTACAAAATTAGCGTTACTGTATGTAAACAATGGCTTTCTTATTTTTTATTAATTTTTGTTCTGGCCTTTGTGTGTGTGTGTTTTTTTTTTACAGTCAATATGATAATTCTTAAAATTAAACAAACAATAGTCAGTATGCAAAAAATACAGTAGTGAAAATTTAATATGAATTACTGTCTCATTTAACAGCCAAAACATGTGTTTGTCTATAATCCATATACCCATTGGTTTTTATCAGCCCAAAATATTAACATGGCTATTTTGGCATTAGTTTTTTTTTTTTAGTATTATTTTTTTTTTCTGACATGTTGATAGGGCACTACATTTTACAAAGCTACGGTTAGTAAACAATGCAGATTTGACAATATTTACAAACTTTTATTATTGTATATAAACAATGGACTTATGTTTTTTAATTGTTGTAATGGCCTTTGTTTTGTTATTCTTTTAAAAAAATCATATGTTTCATTGATAGTTTAAAATTTAGTCTGTTGTTATCATTTATTTTATTCGCTTGCCATTTTTGTATATTTTGTTTGTGGTAGTTCTAGTATGCTGCTTTCTTTTTGTCTACGCAGATATTAGGCTAGGGGAAAAATAGTTGAGCATTCTAAAGATTGACCTGTTTGACATGTTTTGCCATTAGTTTTTTTAGCCTTATTTTTTTTCTGCTGAAATGTTGGGAGAGAAATTTGTTTTAGTTACCAAGTTATGGTTAGTGAACAATGTAGTTTTGATATTTACAAACTTAAAAATTTCTACTAGATAATCAGTTTTGTTCTGTAACTTATTCTGATACTTTGGATTTGTTTTGGGTCTGCACTGTTTTCCTTAAAAGCTTTTTTATATATATATATATATACAAAAATATTTTTGGTACTGATTGTGCTATTTCTGTTTTTTAGGACATATTTTCAAATTGAATCATCCCATTTGTTATGCCTCGCAAAAGATCTGCAATTGGAGTAAGAACTCCTGCAGCTCAACGCATGGCTGCCCGAGCTGCTAGAGGCCAAAGTAGCTGCATTGGAGAATCCCCAACAGTCTCAAGCCCGCCTCCAAGGTCAGTCCCTCAAAATTGCTGGCATTGACTTGGAGCAACCTGTTTCTCGCATGGGCAATTGTATGTTGCCTGCTCTAGAGTTGGCTCAGGAAGAAATCTTTATGTTATGGCTCCAGAAAATAAGACTTCAAATTTTGTGTATTCTTCTGTGTTGTCATGAATTTTTTTTTCAATGCTATTTTAGTCTTTTCTTGTTGTTGTTGTTCGAGTGGTATATTATTTTCATAATTCTTTCTATATACGTATATATTTGATGACAAAATATTCATGCACCCCGCCTTTGCAATGGTACCCGTCTCTGTGTTAAAAGATTGTGGCCTCATGTGGTAGAGGCAACTATTTTAACTGGTTGTTTTCAAAATGAAGAGGTTTTTATTCCCCGGATTCCTCTGATTCATGATGACAAACATTCTCCTTTGCATTTTAAAAGATTGCAGTTCCCCATTCGAGTTTCTTTTGCCATGTCGATTAACAAGGCTCAAGGTCAGTCCCTCAAAATTGCTGGCATTGACTTGGAGCAACCCTGTTTCTCGCATGGGCAATTGTATGTTGACTGTTCTAGAGTTGGCTCAGGAAGAAATCTTTATGTTTTGGCTCCAGAAAATAAAACTTCAAATTTTGTGTATTCTTCTGTGTTGTCATGAATAATTTTTTTAAATGCTATTTTAGTCTTTTTTGTTGTTGTTGTTTGAGTGGTATATTATTTTCATAATTCTTTCTATATACGTATATATTTGTATATATTTGAAAGGTAAAATCTCTAGAATTAGAATATTCAAGGACAGTTGCAGATTATTATGATTTATATTAATATTAGTTTTTTTAAAATTATTTTTCAGAAAAACATCTACGAATGTTTGACTGGGGTCTGAAAACATTAGATTACAGGCTGCTGGCTAGGCTTGGTCAATCACGGTCACTCTTCTCAAGCAATTTCAATCCTTATCCCTTTTTACCCAAAGAGTTTAATAGACCTACAGAGGATGCACCACTATATATAAGAGTTAACACGCTGGGGCGGGTACCTCGGAGGTTGGGTGGAAAATCTGCCAACTATTTGAACTATGTATTACTTCGGTGTTGCTATTCTATGGCTTTAATACTATTTATTAGTAATGTTCTTTCAGTATGAATGAAATTGCACTCGGGGGAATTCCCGGGCGAAGCCGAGTCATTCGTCTAGTAACCTATATATTTAAATTAATAAGATATATATGCAAATATATAATATTTCAGAGAAAGCATTTTGAAACTGAATCTGATTCAACTGAAACAAATATTTGGTGTCCAGGATAAATGGAATCGAAGACCTGTGGAAGCGAAGCGACGCTGCCCTGGAAATGGCAGCCTATGCAGCCCTCTGCAACTTGCTGGTCACCTTAGGGCACCGCCAACCTAACAGGGGCACCACCCTCCCAAGGGAATTATTGATGTATGAGAGGCCCTTGATGCCCCGCCCACATCTCCCACGGCTCCCTGCCCCGCCCCCCACGCCGATAGACGCAGTACCACAACTGCCTTCACCTGCACCAACATCCACTGGCTAGGAGGTGGGAGCATCTCCGCGGTAAGATTCTTATGATTTAATTTGCCACATATTGTGTGTTTTTTTGTTATTCATTCCTTCAATATAGCAAGATGGAATTTTAGAACGTATCAATTATTTAGTGATTGCTCTTGAACTTGAATTTTCCTTTATTCTCTCAAAGGTCCTTTTCGAAGTTTAGATGCAATCAAATATATATTTTGGACTAATCTTTTCAGTTTGGAACATGGCGCATTTTGGGAACTTGAGAGACTCGAAATTTACGTTCCTTAAGGGGAATCTTTTTGATGTTATTTTTTATTTGGGTTTAAGATATATGTTATATATTCATATTTTCATAGAGATTATTTATCATCATCATTTGCTGTATAAATACTTTGTTTTTAATTAAAATAGTGGTATGCAAAATTGGCTAGCGTTGCGTCATAATATTTTAAAGTAGATACATAATAATTGGCGACGAAGATGTCGATTCTTAATTGAATATGTAAGTAATTTTAAATATAAAATATTTAAAGTAGAAATATTTTTTAAATGGCAAGTTTTGGCAAGCTTGAAAATTTTGATTTATCTAAGCCTGAAGGGTGGATTTCATATCTCGAAATAATTAATTTTTATTTCCTGACGAATGGCATTGAAAAAATTGAACAAAAGAAGGCAATTTTATTGACTTTAATAGGTCCTGAAACATTTTCTTTGGCAAGATCATTGGCCGCACCTAAATCTTTAAATGATATTGATTTTAGCGAATTGATCAAGCTATTGACTGGCCATTTCTGCCCTAAACCAAACGTAATTGTACAAATATACCATTTCAATAAAAGAAATCAAGGCACAGAATCGGTAGCCGCCTATGTGGCTGAACTAAGAAAATTAAGCGAAAACTGTGTATTTATTGATTTAGATGATCGCTTAAGAGATAGACTGGTATGTGGCTTGAGAAATGAATCTCTGGTTAAAAGACTATTGTCTGAAAAAGACTTAACCTTTGAAAAGGCTGTGAATTTGGCACTGTGTGATGAATCGGCTGGTGCAGATGCAAGTATTCTACAGGAAAAAATGTCAGAATCAAATGTAATTAGTAAATTAAATAAATTTGAATCGCCCAAGTTTAAGCCAAATAAAATCAATTCTAATAGTTTTAGAAAAGTGTAAACAAACTGGTTTGCATTCGTTGCAAGGGCAAACACTTGCCAGAAGTATGTAAATTCCAAAATGCTAAATGTTTTAAGTGTGGCAAAATAGGTCATTTACAAAAGGCTTGTTTAAGAAAAGCGAATAATCTCACATACACTGCGTGACATTGAAAATGGAACACCAAGAAATAGTGGCCAGAAAGTGATGAAACTCGGCAGACAGAGAGAGACAGGGACGAACAATAAGTGATCTTTATTTCAAAATGATAGTCATAATACAGAGCGAGAACGGCGTCGGCTTAGTAGCAAGTAGGACCACCGCGGACGGCGATGCACGCAGCAACACGTCTAAGTAGAGAGTCAATCAGAGTACGGATGGCGTCCTGAGGGATGGCTCTCCATTCCCTCTCAACCATTTGCCACAGTTCGTCTTCTGAACGCGGCTGTGGCAAGGCATGCAAACGGCGTCCAATGATGTCCCAGACGTGCTCGATTGGTGAGAGATCAGGAGAGTACGGTGGCCAGGGAAGCATCTGTACATCTTGCAGAGCTTGTTGGCTAATGCGAGCAGTGTGCGGTCGGGTGTTATCCTGCTGATAAAGGGCATTGGGTACCCCCTGAAGGTAGGGGAGTGTCACCGGTTGCAGCACATCATCAACGTATCGTTGGGCCGTCATAGTGCCCTGAATACGAAGTAAAGGTGACCTGGAATCATACGCGATTGCGCCCCAAACCATGATTCCACGTTGTCGCACGGTGGGGCGTTCCACAATTGCTGCCGGATTGGACCTTTCTCCACGTCGACGCCACACGCGTACACGGCGACTATCACTGGACAAGCAGAAACGCGACTCATCTGAGAACACGACCCTGTGCCATTCCGTCATCCACGTCGATCTAGCCCGGCACCATTCCAAACGTTGGCGCCTATTCGGTGGGGTCAATGGCAGTCTTCTTAGCGGACGGCATGAGTGCAAGCCATTAGCAACCAATCGACGGGAAATGGTTCTGGTCGAGATGGAATGATCTAGGGTGTCTTGCACATGTTGCAGGATGGCGGTACAAGTGGCTTGTGGGGCCGCCACTGCTTGTCGAAGGATACGCCGATCCACACGTTTTGACGTCACTCTGGTTGCACCGACATTCCTATAAATTGCCACATTTCCTTGTTCCAACCATCTTCTCCACAGTCGGTGCACCGTGGACGCACCAAGGTGTGTATCAGCTGCGATTTGACGTATGGACCAACCTGCCCTTTTCAGTCCGATCACCATGCCCCTCGTAAAAGCGTCTGTCTGCTTGAACTGCCTCCGTTTACGATGACCTGGCATTCTCTGTTATTACACGTGTCTTTTGACACAAGAACAAAATTTCTACAATGATTCTCCTTGAAGAAATAACGACACGAATACTATCCTTTCTGCAAGTTCCTTCCCTTATATCTTACTCCATGTGCGCACGAGAGCTGCGCATTTTACATCATTTGCATAACTCATTTAGGCGCGTCTACCCTGAAATTTGCATAATTTTCTGGCCACTATTTCTTGGTTTTCAATGTCACGCAGTGTATTTACATAATAAAAATAATAGTTTTAGCTATCCATTTTTGAATAGTCTCAAAACATATGATGAAATTTGTCCATTCTACATTACAGCAAATTTAGATGGGAATGAAATAACAATGCTAATAGATTTAGAGGTAGTTTGCATTCAATACTGAATAAAGAAACCTATTTAAAGTACTGGAAAATGACGCAACATAGTAAATCTGATGTTTCTTTAAGAACATGGGCATCAGATAAAATAAAAATTATAGGAAAACTCACACAAAAAGCATGCCAATTTTGGTGGCTGATGGACTGGGTCCTAATATTCTAGGAAGACAATGGTTCGGAGCGTTGCATTTAAAAATAAATTTCTTGAATATAAATGGAAGTAATCCGATATCTCCTGAATTCGAGGAATTGTTCAAGGAAGAAATATATGCTTACAATGGCCCTTTAATTCACATTGATCTTCCTGAAAATGCTGTTCCAAAATTTGTAAAGGCCAGGGCAGTGCCTTTTGCTCTAAGAGAGTAAGTGGATAAAAAGCTGAAATCCCTGGAAGAGCAAGGAATTATTGAACCAATAAAATTTTCTAAATGGGCATCACCAATTGTTACGGTTCTAAAAAATGATGGAACAATAAGGATTTGTCATGATTACAAGACAACAGTTATCTTATATACCAACCCAGATAAATATCCACTGCCCACAATTCCACAACTTTTGGACAGGTTAAGAGGTGGTAAGGTATTTACTAAATTAGATATGGCCCAAGCCTATCAACAATTAAAGGTGGATGATGAATCTTCTGAAATTCTTACCATTAATACGCCCAGAGGATTGTATAGAGTTAAACGTCTTCCCTTTGGATTGAATTCCGCAGTCGGAACCTTCCAAAGATTTATGGACACTCTTCTAATAGGGATTGATGGAGTAGCAGTTTATTTGGACGATGTCCTTACATCCATAAATTGTGGTGACCTTATGAAAAAAACTGAAAAAGTTCTTTTGCGTTTCAAGGAAGCAGGACTCCGTCTTAAAAGAAACAAATGTAAATTTTATGTTCCAGAAATTGAATTTTTAGGAGTGAAAATTGACAATAAAGGAATTCATCCATCCGAAGAAAAGTTGAGAGCAATTAAAGATGCCAGACCACCATCTAATAAAAAAGAATTGATGTCTTTTTAGGACTTTTAAATTATTATGAGAGGTTTTTAAGAAATAAAGCCACAGTAGTTGAACCTCTTCATAGACTTTTAGACAGTAATAATCCTTGGAAATGGAACAGAGAGCATCAAAGAGCCTTTAAGGAAGCTAAAAGCTTAATCAGTTCTGAGTCTGTTTTAGCTCATTTTGATGATAATCTGCCTATTCTGGTTAGCTGTGATGCTTCTGAGTATGGCATTGGAGCCATTTTGTCCCAAGTAGATCATGGAGTTGAAAGACCAGTTGTATTCGCCTCCCGGACCTTGAATAAATCTGAAAGAAGATATGCTGTGATTGATAGAGAAGCATTGGCAGTAATAGTTGCTGTATCTAAATTTTATCAGTATCTTCTGAGGAGGAAATTCAAAATTTTGACACACAATAAACCTCTCATTGGCCTTTTCAACCCTAGTAAACCGATACCTCAAGTTTTATCACCTCGCATGTTAAGATGGTGCCTAACTCTGTCTGCATATTCATACTCTATAGAATATAAACCAGGAAGAACAAATGGGAATGTAGATGCACTCAGCAGACTTCCATTGAATGAATCACCAAGTGAAGTTCCAAACCCACCCGAAGTATTTTTTATTGAGTCAGAAAATGCTGCTGTTAGTTCTATTATCCTATTCTGTCTAGGATAAAATTTTGGGCAATGAATGGGTGGCCTGAGCAGAGGTATGAGGAGAAATTTAAAGATTTTTCCAACAGGTCTAGTGAGATTTCAGTTCACAAAGATTGCTTGCTGTGGGGGAGCAGAGTGATAATTCCTGAAAAGTTTAGAAGAGACATCTTAAATCTCTTGCATGACACTCATATTGGCATAGTGGGGACAAAGCGCTAGCTCGAGGATTATGCTGGTGGCCCGGGATGGATAAAGATATTGAACGGATGATATTCAGTTGTGCAGTTTGTTTGTCGAGTAGTCACGATCCGCCAAAAACTGACGTATATCCTTGGATTTGGCCATCAAGACCTTGGTCGAGACTACATATTGATCATGCGGGTCCTTTTCAAGGAAAACTTTTTCTGGTTGTAGTAGATGCCTATTCTAAGTGGATTGAGGCTAAAATCGTGTCTACAACATCTACTGAAACTACCTTCAATAGTCCAAGGGAAATATTCGCGACTAACGGGTTGCCGGATGTGATAGTTTCAGATAATGGTACATCCTTCACATCGGAACTTTTTCAGAACTTTCTTAAAAAGAAATGGCGTAAGGAACATCTTGTTTGCGCCTTATCATGCAGCGTCAAATGGGCAGGTGGAGAGAGCTATTCAGACGCTTAAAAATCTGCTAAGAAAGAACAGCTCGGGAAATTGGACGACTAGGTTATCTAGATCTTTGTTATCGATGAGAATAGCGATAAACAGCACGACGCAAAAATCCCCAGCACAGTTGTTGATGAACAGAAACCTGAAGAGTCTCTTAAATAAATTTCATCCTGAAAGTGTGTCGGAGGGAAGGATGCGACAGGAAGACAGGTTTATAAGAAATTGGAAACCCCATAGAGTAGTAAATGAAGGACAGGCAGTTATAGCACGAGTGTACCATGGCCCCAGATGGCTACCAGGTGTAGTGCAAGAAAAAACTGGTCCTGTTTCTATTAAGGTGGAGACAGATGACGGAGAAATTTTAAACCGGCATTTAGATCAAGTCAGAGGTTGTGGGGAAAGTGAAGCAACTCCGTCTACATCGTCAACCCCACAAGAGTCAACTAAAATTGAAGACCCTCAAGCTGGTCAGGAAATAGATCCTTCTGGTGAAGCATCGAGTCCTATTTTGAGAAGGTCCTCAAGATTAAGAAGGCCTTCGAAGTTTTTTGAAATGTAAATTTTTGTTGTGGGGAGAAGTTGTTATATATTCATATTTTCATAGAGAAGATTTATCATCATCATTTGCTGTATAAATAATTTGTTTTTTATTAAAATAGTGGTATGCAAAATTGGCTAGCGTTGCGTCATAATATTTTAAAGTAGATACATAATAATATACCAAGATAAAAATCGAGGAGTTGTTTCTCATCATAAATATTTCTGAAAATACATCTTTATCCTCTTAGGTCATTAAAGTCATTGTAGTTGATTCTTCTTTCACAATTGAAATGTTTTTCAAATAATAATTGCAGATCTTCACGAATATGGTATATTACACAGGATATCTGTATAAGCTGAATGGCACTCTCGGTCTATCTATAAGAATCAATATGATTTGTTTCCCACCTAATACTTTCCTCTGTCCGATTCCTGTGGCCTTTGGGGATCAGATCTTAAATATGAAAATTGGTTTGAGTCAGCGAGAGGATGGGCTTGTTCTATAATATTTACCCAACCCATTTTCTTGATAAATAAAATAAATCCAACCACGTACGAGGTTCGGGTTGTTGGCCCTCGTCAGTATGGTGCACACTCTATCTCAGCGATCATAATTTGACCATTTCTTTATTTCTCAGGAAGTATCTTTGACTAATTTTAGGCTATTGAGGTACCTCTACGCTGACGGCCTACATCACGCTGACAAGGGCAAACAGCTCGAATCGCGAAAGTGATTATTTTTTCTTTATTTATCAAGAAAATGCGCTGGCCAAATATTATGGAACAAACCTTAATCAACGTTTAGTTGATTTGTGTTCCACTAGATGACGCTCTGCCATCTCATGTGCTCATGTGAGCGTTCAGATATGTATTTTTTTTAAATATATATTTATATGCAAAGATACAATATGTATACAATTTAATTAATATAAATATAAAGAGAAGAGAGAGATAAATATATACAGGATACCTCATTATAAGATTTCGAAATACCACTCCAAATTTTCTTTAAATTGTGGGTTGATCATATATCGATCCTACCAACCTTAATATATGAGCTCTTAAATTTTTCTATATATTTAAAGTATCTATTATATATTTAAGAGATAGATATACACTGAGATTCTTTTAAACACCAAAGAATTACTGGACATCAAAAGACGCAAATATCAGGGTAAATATAGCTCACTAAGTTATGTAAATGAGTCGCAATTTTTTCAACTTAAAAAAAAATTAATAGCAGAGAAAGCCAGTCGTCCGCCATCTGAGTCCCCAAGAACGTATGGTGATTGGACCCAGAAGGGCCGATTGGGATATGCGTCAAATATCTTTGGACATACACCTCGGTGCGTCCACAGTTCACCGGCTATGGATAAGATGGTTGGAATAGGTGATATACGAGGGGTGTCCCATAAGTCCGTGGCCCGACCAGGAGTACGAAATATTAGAAACTAATACATTTTACCATATATACCTTAAAGCCTTGTATGAATATATGTAAATTTTTAAGTTTCTACAACTAACCGTTTTTTTGTTATAGGTTCTGAAAGAGGACAAGAAACAGGAATCATCTAAAATGGAGACAAACGAGATTCGTACTGTAATAAAATATCTTCGTAAGAAATGAATGTCGCCGAAGGAAATCTATGAAGATATGGTGGATACATTAAGGGAAGATGCCCCTTCCTATAGCACAGTAAAAAAATGGGCAGCTGCGTTTAAATTACGGAGGATCAGCACCGAAGACGAACATCGACCAGGAAAACCCATTGAGTCAGTTACTCAAGAAAACATCGACAAAATACATGATTTGGTTATGTTGGACAGAAGAATGACAGTTCGTCAGATAGAAGAGACCTTGGGCATTGCAAAAACAACAGTGGATCGAATTATGAGAGAACAAGGGCCTCAGGAAGCTTTCTGCCCGTTGGGTTCCCAAACTTTTGACACATGATCAAAAGGCTGTAAGGAGAAAGTTATCTTCGGACAATCTTGCGTTATTTGAAGCCAATCCAGAGGAATTTGTTAATACAGGGTGATCCAGAAGTCCCGCACTATTTTAAAAATTAATAACTCCGCGAATATTTGCGCTAGAGCAATGCGGTAAACACCATTGTGTTCAGGATGCAATGGGATTTTTTATGGCAAATAATGAAAAATTCGAAATTGATTTTAGTTACAATTTTATTCGCCAGATGGCGCTCTACCAGGATCAGAGATTCAGCGGCCAAATTGTTTGATAAATTGAAAAATATAACTGATCGGCATGTATTTTTCCTTTTTGAATACCAGGAAAGAACCCTAATAATATCAAATAACAAATTAATAAAACACCACTTCCCCAAAAGTATGAAGAATTGGTTAACGATTTTCAAATACAATCAGAGATATGTAAAATAGGTAAATGCAAATTAAAACATGTAGCAAAAAGAAAATTGATATTTCAGATACGGTTTGTTTCCGAAGATAATAAATTTCTAATATTTTTAATTCAACTCTCACTCAGTATCGATTATATTTATTTTAATTCATTTGAAAAATATGTATCTATCTCTGATAATTTATTTTACTCTGGAATGCCGTTGTTGTTGTCGTGTCCAATAAAGAGCCTCAGATGTATCCATGTATCTCCATCACAGCAGCAGCAATGTCCACTATCTTAGGTGTGTAAAGCTGCTGCTCAGGGTCTATGTCTAATTTTTGCAAGGCTGCGGCCATTGCTGGCTATAAGAATATGTGGGTAGGTGTAAGTTCCACACCAGGACAATTGTTGCATGCCCTATAGGTTCTTGTGCCATCTGGATGTATTGTCATTCCTTTATAGTGTTTTGTTCTAAGTCTTGTTATAGTTTTTGTCATTTTTCTCTCAGAGTTTATTTCGCATTTTGATCTTTTCTTATTTTTTTCGTTTAATTATCTTGTATTTTGACAAAGAATCAGCGTCAAATAATGACATTTGTTCTTTCCTTTGGCTCAACCTTCTGGCTTCCTTTGCCAATTCGAATGCCATTTCATTACCCCTGATCCCAGCATGGGCAGGGATTCATTGTAGAATGCAGTTATTCTCCAATGGTTCCAGTTGGGTAAGTAACGAGTGTATTTTCTGTGTGATTTTAGTATTGCCCTTCTGAATTTCTTCAAGAGCGGATATGGAGTCGCTGTATATTAAATTTCCTTCTGCTTGATGCAGGGATGGTTGGTTAAGGCATACATCAAGGGCTTTCCAGATAGCTGTCAGTTCACAAGTGAAATTTGACGAAATCTGTCCTGCTCCTTCTTTGATTTTGATGTTTGTTCCATCTTGCAGTATTATGTTAATTCCGGCCCCTCCATTACTCAGGGTAAGGTCTGAAGATCCATCTGTATATGCTGTTGAAGGGCGTGGCCTAGCAATTTTAATCAAGAATTTGTACTATGAGGACATAGCCGTTAATATTACAAACACATTAGACCTCGAAGCCCAAGGTATCAAAGTCTACCTCAATCAAAACAAAGCCATCCACATATACAATATGTATCACCCTCCAAACAATACATTTATTGACGATGGAACAATGGCTCAATTTCTTACAGACAACACTATTATTGTAGGTGACCTTAATGCCAAACATCAACTATGGGGATGTTCTACGCCAAACCCAAGAGGCAAAATACTATCAAACATATTTGACGACAATGCCTTCATGTGCTTAAATGATGGGAATCCTACCCATCATTCCTACAAGCTATAATACTGCAAAAGCCCTTGATATAAGTTTTTACTATCCTGACATTTTACACAAATGCAAATAGAAAATATTAAAAAGTTTTGGAAGTGATCATTTGCCTAATTTGATAGAAATCAGCACCAAGACCAAAACTAGCTCAATTAAGAAAATTTCTGGAACTTCAAAAAGGCTAATATGATATCTTTCGAAAACACCATTATTAAAGCAGCCAAAGTTTCAATACCAAGAGGTAATATTAAGAAATGGATTCCAAATTATACACACCAGGCAAAAATATTCAAAGACTTATAACTAAAAGAAATGAACTACAAAAAGGTGCACCCAAAACCAAAAATATTGTAGAACTAAACTGAACATTGTGATTGCAAAAATAAAAAAAGATTATGCGTAAATGTGAAAAGGGAAAAATGGAAACAAACTTGTGAAAACCTGAACCCAAGAAACCCAAATACAAAACTTTGGAATTGGGCAAAACAAATTGACAGAGTCAAGCCACAAACTGAAAACACAAATATGATTAAGAATACAGATGGTACACCAGCAACTAATGACAAAATTGCTGCCAATCCTTTAGGTAATTCATATCAAATAAGTAGTAAAATCAAGGTTGAAAAAAGGCCCGAAAGAATATTCATGACTGTAAAAAATGTCACCAGCACTCATAATATTTTCCATGAAAAAAATCAATATGAAAGAGCTAGCTTATGCATTAGAAAACACTGACCTAAACAAGACTCCTGGGCCAGATGGAATCCATGGCCGAATGATATCAAACTTGGGCAAAATTGGCAAAGAAAGACTTCTTAATATTTTCAATAACTCCTGGAAAACTGGAAAATTGCCTCAAGACTGTAAAAATGCAACAATAATTCCCATTAAAAAACTTGACAAATCTGCTGATGACCCAAAAAACTACCGACCTATCTCCCTAACAAATATTTGCTGCAAATTAATGGAAAAAATTATACTCAGACGACTCACCTACCACCCCGACACAATAAATCTCTTACCAGAAGAACAATATGGATTTAGGAAAGGACATGGGACAATAGACCAACTCTTATTTTTCACACAAAAGGTAAAAGATGCACAAAACGAAAAACCAACTAACCACACCATAGCTGCTTTTTAGACCTTACACAAGCTTTTGATAAGGTATGGAAAAACAAGTTAATTACAAAATTATACAAACATTTCAAAATTGATGGAAAGCTATCCCTTGGATAAATGATTCTCTTAAAAATATATAAATCAGGATCAAATATAATGGCACTCTATCTAAAACCTTCAAATTGTACCAAGGATTACCACAAGGATCAGTCCTTAGCCCAACTCTCTTCACCCTATTTATTGCAGGCATAGAAAAATAAATTTCACATAAAACCAATATTGGACTTTTCGCTGATGACATTATTCTATGGAGCAGCAGCACTAACTGGAAAAAAGCTGAAAGAGATTTAACAAGACTCTTCTCCACCTAGAAAAATTTGCTAATAAACATAAATTAGAATTTAACCCCCAAAAATCTGAAACCTGTCTTTTTACTTCCGATAATAAACTATACAAAATAAGACCAAATATTATTCTGAAAGAACAACAATTGCAATATAATAAACATCCTAAATATCTCGGCTACACCCTGGATCCAGAAATCAACTCCAGTAAGCATATTGAAGGAGTTGTTAGAAAAGGAAGAGACCAACTAAAAATCTTGAAATATATTTCAGGAAGAGTGGGGAGCTGAAGCAACAACAATGAAATTAACTTACACATCTCTAATGAGACCTATCCTGGAATATGGATATCACATCTATGGTACAGCATCTGAAACAAATCTAAAATCACTGGAAAGGATACAATTAAGTGCAGCTAGAATTATTACAAGTCTTCGAAAACCCTGCCCTAATGATACTGTACTTTACGAGGCATACATTATACCCTTAAAGAATAGAATAAGCTACAATCTGCCAAAATATATAAACAAAATCAAGAGTTATGAAAACAAACACAGAACTTTCAATTACATACTTAATTGGGAATCCAATCTAAGACTCAAAAAAGAAGGCCCTCTCCACCTGGCCAAAAGAAATGGATTTTTAAAATATAAAGTGGAAAAATATTATTTAGCTGAAAAAAAATATCTCCATGCGAACCACTAACAAAATGTTATTTTTAATGCCACTTTAAATGAAACCACCAACAGACAATACCAAAATCCAGAATCCTTAAAACAATTATCATTAGAAATAATTAATAAAATTCCTAAAAATGCAATAACTATCTATACCGATGGTAGCAGAGATGAGTTGGGACACACTGGAAGTGGCTCTCTCATTAAAACCACAAATGGCATTGAGAAAATAAACAGAAGAAACCCAGAATTTTGCTCAGTCTTCAGATCAGAACTTATAGTCATCTATGAGTCTTTAAATCCATCAGAAACATTAAACATCACGATATATGGATTCTTACTGATAGTAGAAGTGCCATACAACACTTGAGTCACACAGGGGAACTTAGAGACAAAGTAAGCAGGAACATAATTGGTTATCTCCAAAAACTCTCAATACCTCAAAAATTCACCTTCAATGGATACTCTTACATGTTAGCATTGAAGGCAATGAAGCTGCTGATGCGCTAGCGAAAAAGGCACAAAAGAACCCTTTCTACAGAAAAATAAACTTACTTTTAAAGAAATAGAAACAGTAGCCAAAATAAACAAGAACTGGAGGATCCCACCTAAGCACAGTTGGTATACCCTAGAAGCAGATGGCCACCCAGACCTTTCGGTCCACAAGCCGGCATGCGAAGCATGCTTTCGCTGCTATTCTGTTCAACTCATAAGCCAAGTAACGGTATCCAAGCTAGTGATTGGACATTGTACCTTGAAACACCACCTCCCAGACAACGTGTCTGGAAGGATTTCTATACCGGTGGCCTTTAATCACAGCAAAATAGGAAACTATCTACTGTGTCCAGCAGGGACCGCGGGGAGGCAGACCCCGGTCGACTCTGTTCACTCACAGCTGAGGAAAAGCTCAGCTGCCACGTCGTGGGCTTTCTCAAGAAGCTTGCTGTGATTTCTCAGCAGCTCACTCTCGATCGCGCCCCTCGCCCTCCTTCTCTCTTCCTGCACACCCACTACCCTTGGACAATCCAAGACGTAGTGGCGTGCATTCACATCCCTTTCTCCACAGACGCAATCAGGATTGCTCTTAATTTCAAATCTGTGGAGACTTGGGGAAGAGCCCATGTCCCGAACTACCCTAATGAGTTTGTGGGACATTACCTTACAGAGGTACTTGGGTGTTGTTACTCCATTGAATAACTCTCTCCCCTTCACAATGTCCCTCCATCTGTCCAAACATAAGTCCTGGACGTGCCCCCTGATCCTCCTATAAACTTCTTTCTTGGTCACTGTGGTCCTCAGTGATCTACCTTTTAAGCATCCTGCCTTAGAGATCTTGTCTGTGAACTCATTACCTTCGATGAGGCTGTGTCTCCTAAACCAAGGGAGCTCCGGAGCCCGCGTCATCATCTCCAGCGCGAGTTGCCCTTTCTCCAGACTGATGGCGACGAGGGCCGACATACAATCTGAATAGAGGCGGTCCGGGCTGAAGTTCTTCTCGGCACACACTCTGCGGGCTACCCTGATCGCAACCAGCTCGGCTGAAAAGACCAATTCGTCCATTCTGAGTGTTAAACTTTCTTGGAAGATCAGCTCTCCATTAGTGAAAATCACTACCCCAGTTCCAGTACTGGTTCCAGACTTACTCCCATCAGTGAAAACCTCCGTGCCATTCCCTGTCGGCCATCCAGGACTCCAATTCCACTTTGGCAACCACTGCGGAGGCTTTCTTGGGTCCCTCTTCCATTCCAGGGCCCCCGCTTCAAGTCCCAGGGCATCTTCCCTGTTCTCTTAGATCTTCTGTCTGATGGTCTCCTCCTCTAGTTTCAATCCCAGGGGAATAAGCCCAGCGAGGACCAAAAAGGTCTCACTGCTGGTAGTGCGTTATCCCCCTGTGATTCTGAGTACTGCTGTCCTCTGCACTCTCTCTAGAGTAGTCGCCACCTTCTGATCCCTGTTTCGGCGACACCAAGCCCTGGAAGCATATAGCAGGATTGGCTCGACACAGGAGAGGCAGAGGTTCCTAAAAATAGTACCCTCCTTCTCCCCCCTCCCTGTTGAGAGCCAACCAGGACAGGCCTGCACAACGCCTCCCTGCCTCTCGCCACCATCTCCTCCGCCTGGTATTGCCAACCCATCTTGTCATCAATGACCACCCCCAAGATGGTCATCCTATTGACCAACGCTACCCTCCGTCCTTCGATCCCGATAGCCGGCTTGTGTTACCATTTGATCCCTTTCCTTTTAGTTCTTATGTCCCTTGGATTAAAGCTGAGGGCTTTAGTATTGGAGACATTGAACTTAAGGCCAGAGTCATGGGCCCAGTTTGAGAGAATTTGGAGAGAAGTTTCAACACACTTCTCAGCCTTCGCTCTCGAAGCAGCCTCAATGATGAGGAACTGGTCGTCAGCATAGAGAACCAGCCTGGCTCCCTCAGGGAACTCCTCCTGGAAAACGGTGTTTACCAGGATATTCCACAGAATAGGTCCGCAGCAAGAGCCCTGGGGGCAACCCCTAGCACAGTTTCTTTCCAACTTCCGCCCACCAAAACTGAGGCTAATCCGTCTATCCCTCAGGAAGTCACGAACCAAGTTGCACAAATTATCAGGACAACCCATGTCCATCAAATTTCTCATCAGCTTGTTCCAGTTCATGGAGTTGAACGCGCCATCAATGTTCAGGGCCACGAAAAGAACCCAAGCACCCTTATTTAAGCCCATCTCAACCCCCTCTAACACCTCGTTCAGAGCTGTGGTTGTGGACTTCCCTTCCCTAAAACCATGTTGGAAAGAGGAAAGGAGCTCATTACTTTCTAGCCAGTGCTTCAGTCGCTGAGCTAGTAGGCTATCCAGGACCTTACCTAGACACGCTAGTAAAGAAAGCATACGATAATCATTAGGAGAATTACCCTTTCTACCAGACTTTTCGAGAAGCACTACTCGGGCAACCTTCCATTCCTCAGGAAAAGTACCAGTGTCCAGGCACCTATTGAATAACCTGGAAAGAAGCGATGGGTGCATCCTTACCAGGGCTTTCACGACCGTGTTATCGATCCCTTCGGGACCAGGAGAATTCCTTTTCCCGAACTTGAAAGCCGTCAGTTTCACCTCATTCTCAGAAAAGGGCGGATCTACCAAACCACAAGTGGTCAGAGAGATCTCGTCCTTTGGTTCCTCGTTTCCGAAGTGCCGATCCAAGTTGTTTTTATTTTGTCTTCTGCTTTCGAGCGAGTAGGTCTAGAACACATTCTCTCTGAATTTTCTCATTGTTGGTGGATGAAACAGCACCAGTGATTATTTTGGCCGCTTTTGCTTGAACACTGTCTAGTCTTACTTTTAGTGATGAGCTTGAGGGAGCCCAGACCGGTGTTGCATATTCCATTATCGGCCTTATTAAGGTGGTATATGTTGTTCTGAGAATTCTGGGTTTTGCTCCCCAATTTGTTCCACATAGCCTTCTCAGAATGTTTAGTTTTCTGATAGTTCTATTTGAGGTGCTAATTATGTGTTCTGAAAATTCCAATTCCTCATCAATAATAATTAAAATAATTTTGTTGACATCTTGTCAATACATGCACAGTCTGCATAATTAAAAAAATATAATATGCATTATATACACTTTGTACAATGAATATGGCGCCTCTTCCAGCGCTGCAGAGTTTGTGGAGAATCGCCAGTGGGTCTCCAGCGACACCACGCATTTTGCGATCTACGATGAATACGTAGATCGCGTACTTTGCCGCTTAGGAGATGGTGATGGCGTGGTCCTCGAGACCAACTTGAAAGATACAGGACTGCAGTATCACACCTAGGTATTATGGATTTCTAATTTTATCAATCATTTGTTTGTTTATGCTTTTTTTTGTTATATTTATGCCTTTTTCCCTGTGAGTGGAGAAGACGCATAGGTTTAGTTTTATTGGGTTTATGGTCATTTGGAGTTCCATTGCCCACTTCTTCAGACCTCTCATTGATGTGTTCAGTATTTTTTACGATTTTTCTATGCTGCCACTTGTGTGCCATATGGCTATATCATCTGCATAACAGACAACCTTTGTGTCTTCAGTGAGGTAAGGATATATGTCGTTAATATATAGCAGATAGAGTAGAGGACTGAGCACAGATCCCTGAGTTACACCAGCCCATGTTCTTCCTTCCTTGGAAAATTCTCCATTGACCCGAACCTTTAACCTTCTTCCCCTTAAGAAGTCTGCAATCCAGATTAAGGTTTTTCTCTTACTCCGATGTTGTGCAGCTTTTCACGTAATTTCTCCCTCCACACTCGATCAAAAGCTGTGGTCATATCAAGGAATATAGCCGTGGTCTTCTTTGGCGGTTTTTCCTGGAAAGAATCTATTATTGATTGACAGAAGTAAAACGGTTGATCAGTCGTACAGTGCTGGGATCTATAGGCAGTTTGGTAGAGGTTTATTTTATTATTGTTAGTGAGCCAGACTATGAGCCTAGAGTGGATAATTCGTTCTGGTATTTTACAAAGTTTACTGGTGAGAGCAATTGTCCGATAGTTCTTGTATTCCTTGGCATCTTTGTTTGGCTTCAGTATTGGCACTATAATTGATATCTTCCAATTCTTTGGTAGTTTACCAGTTTGCCATGAAATGTTCAGTATTCGTAGGAGTTGATTATTAGCTTTGTCTTCAAAGTGTTTGATCATTTAACCAAAGATTAGATTATCTCTTGGTGACCTCTTGGATTTTTTTATTGATAAGTTTAGCTCATTCAGTGTGAAGTCTCTCGAGAAAATATCTTGTTGATGGAAGTTTCTTGCTTGTGTTTAACTAACTGGTTTATATTATTTTTAGAGTCCTGTCTTCATTCGTATAGTTGAGTATGGAAGTGCTTGAAACATATTCAGCAATTATGTCAGCCATCTGTTTGTTCTCGTTCGCGCTGTTCTATTCATATCGGTTAGAGTATTGGAGGATTGGTGTTGGTGTTGATTGTTCTCTAACACTCTAATCATATTCCAGTGTTGGCTGTCCTTTCTTGGATCCATTTTTTCGCAGAATTCTGACATTTTTCTTGTTTGCATATCCAAATTTCTTGTTCTATTTTGTGACTAATTTCAATGAGTTCTTTCTGTTTTCTTCTGTTTTATTTTTTTAAGAAGTTCATTGATATTGTTTTTCTCTCTGAAATCACTGCCTCGATGTTGTGGTCCTTCCAGTAAGGTATCCACAGGTCTTTACGTCTACCTCTAGGTATCGATGCTTTTGCAGATTTTGAAATGTTCGAAGATAATTTTTCCAAGTTTTTGTCAAGCGTTCTGTAATTCAATTTTTCGTTGCACAGTTCTTCAAGCTTTTCTGTGAATTTTTTCAAGTCGGCTTTCCTAAAGTTCCATGTTCTTTTATTCTAATGGACGTTCTCAATTTTGAAGTTTAGGGTTGTTAAAATTGGTCTGTGGTCACTGATTGCACCTCTCATGATTTTCCATTGTGTTGTGGGTGCGATGTTGTAATTTATCGCTGTGATGTCTATTGCGGATTCTGTGCCTGTGGACTTAGGTGTTCTCTCCGTTATTTAACGGTGTAAGGTCGAGGTCTGTTAGCATGTCCTCAACCTGCTGACTTTTATTATCCAGGACAGGTGATCCCCAAATTGAACTTTTGGCGTTAAATTCGCCGAGTATGATTGTGATATCCGACGACGCTTCACTTAATGTCTCTATTGTGTGCACCCATACAAAATTCAAAGATTTCACGAGCTGAAAGTTGGCGATTTTGAGATGCGTCAAGAATTCGCTGCATGGGTTTTCCGGCGAATTGATATTGATGAAAACTGGCTGTCGAATGTTCTGTGGATAGATGATGCTCACTTTTCTCTAAACGGAGAATTTAACATTCAAAACAGCCGCATTTGGGCAACAGACAACCCTAGGATTTTTACAGAAATTCCACTTTACCAGCCTAGAGTTACAGTTTTGTGTGGGTTCACTTCTTTTATTATTGGGCCATTTTTCTTTGAAAAAATCAATGGAAGAACTTTTAAAACCGTTTTTGTAACTGATGAACGTTATGTCCAACTTTTGAGAGAAAAGGGTATTCCCATATTGCGAGGCAAAAGCACTAAGCGAAATAAAATTCATGAAAGATGGAGGACCTCCTCATATCTCCCGAGGTGCCAAACAATTGCTGAAGGATACGTTCTGTGAAAATCGTGTGATAAGTCGCCACTTTATATACCAGTGGCCTCCAAGATCACCAGACTTGACGACTTGTATTTTTGTTTATGGGGGTACCACCACATTAAATCGTGTGTTTATCGATGCTGGCCTACCACATTGGCCATGTTGAAGGCTTCTATCAGATGGCACGTTTTATCAATTTCAACAGATATGTTTTTAATGCTGTCCATTCTGTCATTTATCGTCTGCAGGCGGTGATTGAGAATGAAGGGTGCCACATTGAGCAAGGATTGTGACCTAATAGAAGAGAGAAGGCAGTTACCTCATGTGTTATATAAGCCGCCATGTATTATATTATCTACCAATATTTTGCAGCTCTTTGTGTTGGGATATGGGGATAATAAATGCTGTCCTCACATCTTGACTATCTTTTTTTATTTGTGAACAGTAATATTTTGTTTGTCATTTGCTCACATATTATGTCGTGCAAACCAGAGTGTTATAATTTCTCGAATAACACTGGTACACACACTTTTTCCCCTTATGTTTAGTTTTCGCTTTTCGCTCATTAGAAGAAATAGCATAAGGAATATTTTCTGTATACCAATAACTTTAGAAATTTTGTGAAAAAATAATACAAAATGATTTTACTACCACGTTTTTCAACGCAAAAGGTCAATTTAAAAATTATTTTTATTTGAGGGGAAATATTTTTCAAAATTGTGTACAGTATAATAAACAATGATAACATTTGACAAGCCCATAGGATATTTGGAATAAAGTACGACAAATATATTTTGTCACTCCCCTCTATATTTCATTTGTTGGATCATGACAAATATCCAGTTAAATAGTCAAGGGTCTCCAATTAGTCAAGAAACTACACATTTCTTATAGCAAGAAATCCTATTAGTAGTGCCATCATAATTTTTGGTACTATATTAACATATCAAAAATTCGTGTATTGATATCAGCAGTATTTTTCAAACATTCAATCTATTTCACAAAACCCCATATAAAATATAAATATTTTTGCTACATGTTTTAATTTGCATTTGCCTATTTTACATATCTCTGATTGTATTTAAAAATCGTTAACCAATTCTTCATACTTTTGGCGAAGTGGTGTTTTATTAATTTGATATTTGATATTATTAGGGTTCTTTCCTGGTATTCAAAAAGGAAAAATACGTGTCGTTTAATTATATTTTTCAATTTATCAAACAATTTGGCCGCTGAATATCTGAATCTGGTAGAGCGCCATCTGGTGAATAAAATTGTAACTAAAATCAATTTCGAATTTTTCATTATTTGCCATAAAAAATCCCATTGCATCCTGAACACAATGGTGTTTACCGCATTGCTCTAACACAAATATTCGCGGAGTTATTAATTTTTAAAGTTGTGCGGGACTTTTGGATCACCCTGTATATTAGTTACCATGGATGAGACTTGGGCCCATCACTTTGCACCAGAGTCCAAGCAACAATCCATGCAATGGACACACTCCGGTTCCCCTCCCCCAAAAAAGCCAAGACAGTTCCATCAGCAGTGAAGGTTATGGTGTCTGTCCTTTGAGATTCCGAGGGTGCACTTCTTCTAGACTTTCAGAATAAGGGTCAAACCATCACTGACAATTATTATTCAAATCTTGTGAAGCAACTACGAGAACCTATTAAAGAAAAGAGAAGAGGAAAGTTGTCCAGGAAGATTGTTTACCATCAAGACAATGCTCCGAGTCATCGGTCGCAGCAAGCCATGGCGGCTATTTATGATTCTGGCTTTGAACTTTTACCACATGCGCCCTATTCACCAGATCTAGCTCTGTCTGACTTCCACCTATTTCCTCATATAAAACAAACACTTTCTGGCATTCATTTTAGGTCAGATGAAGAGGTCATTGATGCTGTAACCTCATTTTTTGAGTCACTTGAAACATCGTTCTTTTTGGAGGGCATAAAAGTATTAGAACATCGCTGGAAAAAATCTATATACCTAAACCTGTTGAAAAATAAATAATAATAATTTTATTAGTCATTTTCTTTATATGTCGGGCCACGGACTTATGGGACACCCCTCGTAGCAGGATTTAGGGGTACTAGGCGGCCAGAGAGAGAGAGAGAGAGAGTGACGTCATCACAATGGTTCGACGCATCTGCCCGATATCGTTGGAGGCCCCACAATCCACTTCTGTCGTTATTTGATTGATGTGTAGAACACTCTTGATTCTCCCATATCGACCAGAACCATTGATTCGCAGATTGGTCGCCGACGGCTTATACTCATGGAGCTCGTTAAGAAGACGGCCCAACGGCACAGATACCTCCGTTTGCAATTTTGACGGGATAGCCCCACATGGAGATCCGAATGGCACAAAGTAATTTTTTCGAATTACTCTAATTTTTTTTTTAGCAATGACAGTTACCCAGTAAGAATTTGGTGCCGTCATGGTGAGAGGTCAAAATCGGCCGTATATGTGGACCGCCGCACCTCACAACAACTCGGCATTATGGTTTGGAAAGTGATCGCTTTTGATTATTATTATCGCTTATAGTAGATCACCTCTGATTCGTTTTGAGGGCACTATGACGGCCCAACAATAAGTAGATGATATTCTACGGCCGGTGATGCTACCCTTCCTTCATAGGATAACAAATGCCATTTACCAACAGGATTAAATGAAAAAATATTTATTAGAAGATTAAGGGGGGGGGGGGGGGGTAGGAGAGAAAGACGCCATCTTATCATTTTTTGCATCTTATCAAAAAAAGTGTTTGTTTATTTTTTCATGTTTTCTAAGATAACACAGAATAATTGTACATAATTATAGAATATATGAATGGAAGTACAAGAAAAGAGGAAGGCCAAGTTTAAGTCAAGAGCCTACAATATCATTAAAAAACTAGCTTCTTAGAAATAAATATTTAAGAAGACAGGAATATACCGTCTTTTTTTCTAAAATATGGTACCTACTATTTCAAAATACTAAAATATTGAATATGCGGAAATGATTAAATTCATTCTATTAATATTAATTCGAACATATTGATTAAGTTAAAATATTGAACATTCAAATGGTCGATTCTTAAAATTAGATACTTTGTCCAGGAAATATTTTTAATCGTCGAATTCATTCTATTTATATAAAATCAAACACAATAAAATATATAGCAAGTTATCTATTAAGATTTATTTATTTAACAGTTGGGAGAGACACGCCATATCCACAATTTGGATAATTGCGTGTATATTTTAAATTATATACAATTAATACAATTGAACATTGGAAATCATTAAAATTAAACGTTCGATGTCAAATTTTACATATAGCAATTATAAGTAGCAGCTTGAAATATGTACAGTCAACACTTTCGCCACCAAATATACATCCTGCAGAATCTATTAAACTTGATGTATTTGTCTTTATTGCAAGCAGCTTGTTTTGTAATTGTCAGGTAAAGTTGGTTATCTTCCCTTAGATCAGAAGTTAACGGACAGTTTATTAGATAGTATTCAGGGTTTTTATTTTTATTTCCAAAGTGTACGCAGGTAAATCAATTTTACCAATTCTAAACAAATATGTGTTGAAGTCACCATGTCCAGTAAAAAATTGGACGTTATAAAAGTTAGGTTGAACATAGGAATTCTTGAAGTCCCAAAGTATCCCTTTAATTATCATTAGCGCCTCCATATTATTCCTCAAATTTCTGGTTTATAAAATTAGATATATTTTTCTTTTAGATGGATCTGATTTTTTATGTCCAATATATTTTTTAATATATTTGTTTCAATAAAATCCGTGGCTTTGGTGTTCTAGCAACAATATGAGTACAGATCGTGGAACCATAAGTTAGTGAACTTCGAAACAGTGTCTTATAGAGTTCTATTCTTCTTTTACTGTCCAGTCCCCGTGCTTTCCCGGTTAATCCAATTAGGTATCCACTAGCTTTATTTGTCTTAGTAATAATCTCATCAATATGGGGCACAAAATCCAATTTGTTTTTATTTCTATGATTTTTAAAAGTTATTCCCATAATCTTCAGTTTTTCTACCCGATTGGCAGTGATAGTGTTAGGAATTTGTGCAGCTATTTTGCTATTAAACAAGTATAAGATTTTCGTTTTCTTATTTTTCCCACACCAGGCTAATATTCTCCCCATGACCTTTCCTATTGTATACCGAAGTTCTGCCAAGTTGTTTCCCCAACATATCACAGTTATATCATCCGCATAAGCAATGATTTCACTGTTTGATTCTGAATAGTTATTCAATAAATCGTTTAGAATAATATTCCATATTGTAGGGGATATAGGCCCACCCTGTGGACATCCCTTGCTTATTTTTTATGGGTTTCATTTGATGAGTATCTAAATCTCACTCTTCTATTATTAAGAAAAGACTGTAGTAGTTTTATTATTGAAGCTTGAACGTTGTCCTCATCTAGTCTTTTCAGCACCATCGGCCACCATGCATTGTCGAACGCTCCACTTATATCAACTGCGATTAAAGCTGTATATTCTTTGTTTTTATGTTCTAGAGCTATTTTGACAATTTTATTTAGTGCAGATATAGTAGATCTTGATCTTCTAAATCCATGTTGACGATTGTTAAGCAGATTCGAGTCTTCATAAAATTTTATTAGTTTGTTGTTAATTATTTTTTCAAATATTTTGGAAATGTTTGAGTTGAGACAAATGGGTCTGTAGCTTTTATAAATGTTCACGTCTGTTTTACCTGGTTTGGGAATAATTATTACCTCAGATTTTTTCCATTCATTCGGATAATAATTTAAATCTAAGCATATTTGAAAAAGTGTCACCAGTATTGGAACTATCAATTGTTTAGTATGTTTTATCATATTGATAGAAATATTATCAATTCCAGGCGTTTTCTTTGAGTTTAGTTCATCAATTATTCCATTTACTTCATTAGGCGTTATTATTATATTTTCTTTATTATGAAATCCTAGAGTATAGTTCCTTATGTTACAATGTACTAGAGCGCCATCTGTTATCAAATTATAAAACTATTTTAGAGGCGTAATATTCTTTTTTTTAAATAAAACAATTTCTACTGTCCTTACTGCGATGGAAAAATTAAAGGGAGGGCCTGGCTCATCAGTGGTGAACCCTCCCAGCGGTTTCGCCAGTTTAAGAATATTACGCCTCTAAAATAGTTTTATAGTTCCTTATGTTTTGTGGAAGGTTGTGTCTTCATTATTTCTATCATCGGGGAAAAGTTTGTTCAAAAGTTCTACTGTGTGTGTGTCTTCTGGAATCGTTCTTCATCTTTATTCATTTCTAAGATTTCCAAAATTCCCTTTCGGTTAGAACCGTTTTTAATATTTTTGTATACCCTGTATAAATTTCCATATGGGTTTTTTGATTTGATGTCCTCTAAGAAAAACCTCCAAGACATTCTTTTAGCCTTATTTATTTCCCTGACGTATTTGTTTATTGCACTTTTATACTGTTGTTGAATATGGATAGAGGGATTTTTTGCCCGATAATAGGAGTTACGGAGGTATTTACAAAAGCTCTCAAGGCGTGTCAAGTCCGCGTTCCACCATCTGTTTATGTTGTTTTTATTTGTTTGTTTTTTCTTAGTTTAAGAATATTATACGCTGCTTCAATGAGCGTGTTCGAAAGTTATTATACCGCGCTATCGACGTCTTTCCTTGTATTTGCTTTATCTAAAAAGTTTTCAATATTATTTTGATATATTTTATTGAAATTCTGGCCAAAATTTGACCAGTTCGCCTTTTCTTCACTGAATTTCCATATGGAATCATTAGTAGCTGTGGTGAAATTATCAGTTGTATGTACTTCATAGATTATTGCTACATGATCAGAGATCTGCGATATTTGTTCTGTGTGCCAGTCTGTGATAGCTGCTATTGCTTGTTTGTTAGTCAGCGTAAGATCAATCACACTAGCATTTCGACACGTAGTGGATTTATTATTATGTATGATTAAACTCGTTTCGTCAATGATGGGGATCAATCTATGCCCATTGTAATTTTTTGTAGAATCATACCATAATGGCGATCTGGAGTTAAAGTCACCACTTATAATTAGGGGCGTGTTTATAAATGTTTCAGTTAGTGATCTGAAGAATGTTTCGTGCTCCTTTCTCATAGAATTGGGGTGAATATAAATATTTGATATAGCAAATTTCTTACTTTCTGTTTGTAAAGATATGGTTGTGGCGAAGGAGTTAGTGAATTCTTTAATTAGTTTAATTTGTAACGCATTGTTTCTAACAATTATTGCTGTATTTATATTTGGACTGTTCTCCTGATGATATATTATATTGTTTCCTGGAAAAATTATATTTTCTTTTATTTTATAAGGCTCCTGAATCAGAATTAAGTCTGTGTTTGTGAAATATTTGGATGAACATAGTTCACTCATGCAGGTATTGCTTTTCCTAGCATTTTGTTGAATAATTTTAAATCTATCAGTAGCTGTGTTTCTTCCATTCATATGCATTCAAATGGTGTTTTAATTCTTGTTCTCCTCTTCTTGAATTGTTGAGTAGTCGGTACGCTGCATCGTGTTCTAAATCTCTCTTTCGTAGATCGGGCACGCTTGGGTATTTGGTTTATGATCTAAATTTCCGTTCTTAAAATATGGGTGCTTGCAGCAATTGCTGCATCTTATTATTTCGGAGCAGTGTTGCTGTCCTTCCATTCCACATTTTACACATTTCTTTATATTTGGGCAGTTACTGGTCCGATGTCCAGGGTGGAATAAGTAACAGTTTTGGCATTGACCAACAAGCACTTTATCCCTAATATCGCACCGTTGGATATCAGTAAATATTTTGCCAAGTTTTTTAATAATAGCATAGGCCCCCGGGGAGACCCTCAGAACTATATCTTGCTCAGCCTTTACAGATTTAATAGGAAATAAGACCTTGATCTCATTATTTAGCCCAGCAAGTTCTGGGTTCATCTCACAGATTATCGTTACCAAATTTGTTAGATCTATTATTTTGTTAATCGATTTAACCAGAATTGTAGGATCTCTTAGTTTTGGCTTATATATTTTGCTGATTTGGTTGATTTCGTCAAGCTTCTTGAAACTTTCAATCAGTTGGTCTATATTCTGATCATTAGGCAGTTTAAGGATCGTCCCTTTTCTTGTATTTATTATTCTATTGATTCTTGTTTTATTGTCCACTTGTCTAAGAAATTTGATACCCTCATTTACCTTTTGTTGTACCTGTGATATTGCTTGATTTTCATTAGCTGTTATAAAAATGGCTTGTTCCTTAGTATTTTGTCGTACTTTTTGTGTAAGTAAGTAATCTTTGTTTTTAGCCACTTCTGCATACGAATCTTTACTTAAACCCTTCCCAATTATCTTTGATAAATCGTTATTGATTAACGTAAAGTTATTTTGCATACATTCTTCGATTTTGTTTATTTTCTGATCAATTTTAAGTGATTCTGTTATATTATCTTTTATCTGTTCCCCTTGTTTATATTTAATTTTTTTTGATTGTTATCAAATTTATCCGTAAAATATTTGTATAGTTCATCTAATCGTTCTACAATAAGAGCATTCATTTTCAAATTTTTACATATTTAATAATTAACCTTCGAAAATTCGAACAGCAATTGCCGATCAAAGGTTAATATTATTTTTGATTTAAGCTATTTATATATAAAATTTTAGTTTTATAACAGGCAAGAAAGAAGTTTTATAAACAAAGCTTACCGGAGTTAGCAGAGCCAAGCGACGCACGTCCGCACGTCCGACAGTCGCTAATCTATATCTAATAAGATAAATCTATACTAAAATAGAAAAAAATATATATATTTTTATAATCCAACACTCAAAAGAGCACATTAGTCAAATAATAATTTGCTTATATTCTATTCTAAACTTAAATAGACCATCACCTCAAAAATATCTAGAAGTATTTAGCGATTACAATACAGAAAGCTATAATGTGTAGGTAATCTAGTTTGTGGAAATATTTTGATTCCTACATATTGCCCTTTTTAGATTCGAGCGATTATTGAAATGTATTATATTTTTCATTTATTATATATTCTTTATATTATTAAAAGACATAATGAGCCTGAACGCACATATCCCAATAATGTGAATTATACTCGAATATTAATTTATTGCTATGTATTTCCAGCAAAGAGGGTCGCATCAAGAATACCGTATGGCGAGTCCTGAGGTTTTTCTGCTGCTGCTGCAGCTGCCCACCTCAAGATAATGATCAGGTAATGTATTTAGAATCAAGGAAATCTCTCTATTATATACATCATTATTAAAATTAATTTTAGTTAATACGGCTTTTGAGGCTTTATTTAGAGCTTCCACATTTCTGAGCAACTACCTAGACATAGAATTATATATTATCTTGATCTAATCCATCCTTCAATGTAAGACAAAATCCAAGAATTTTTGGAAATTAAGAAATGTTTGAATGGCCTCTTTCAGATTTATTTAATAATATTAACTTATTTTTACTATCATACTAGCGGATGTACCCGGCTTCGCCCAGGTTTTTCTCGAGGGAATGTTTGTAGTCTAGTAATAAGAAAATATACTACACCTAAAAACTATCAGAGAAAAGAGAAACCACGGAAGGTGAACAGAAAAATGCTTACAATGGATGTTATGTTTACGATATCAAGTTAAATAAAAACAAAGATAAAATTTGCATATGTTGGTCACTATAAATTTGTATTTTTGTTTGGCGAAATTAGAAACATGATAAAACAATTGGGTATTTAAAAACAAATGTAGAAATAAAAGTTGAAGTATAATAAACAATGTTAAAGATTAGTTTTAATTATTAATCAAGATTGTGTGTGAATATGTGAGTAAGATGTAATATCGTTGTTGTTTTCTTGGCCGACTGCTTTACATATGGTGTTATCTTAAAATTGCTTGTTTTGAATATTTTTTAGATTGAGATTATTAGCTAGTATGTAAAAAAATTAACTCTGTTGAAATTTAATTTTGTATTTATATATAAATAAAATTAACTCTGTTGATTTTTTTTTTGTATTTAATCGATAACAGCGAAGTTACGCATGTTAATGTTAGTAAATATATTTTGATGTTAAGCAAAACCTGCTCCATCTCGTTTTACATGAATGTTGAAAATTTGGTTTAAATTGATGCATTGTAACGAAAGTTTTTAGTGATGTCCATTATGAAATTTCCAATTTATTAATATAGATTTTATACATATATATAATTGATATATTGGTTTGTGAATTATAATATTTGATAGCTTCACACACACACACACACACACACTTGAGCGTGCGGCCACGCTTTCGCGAGCTCCGCCGTTTTCGCCTCTGGCGTGTGTGTAGATGGCGAAAAATATGCCTAATTTGATACTGGCGGGAAGCCTAGAAGCAGTTGAACACGTGCCTTAAAGGCCCAGCTTTAAACTCCAAACCGGTGATGAAATATCACCAAAAATCGATCTCCAGAGCATAAATTCTGAAGATTTTCAAGGGAAAAAAAGCATGCAAATCCGCCGGCAGGCAAGACGCATGCTAATCCGGCCGCCGCCGCCGACTGCTGCTACGACCAGCGCTACAACAGCAAGCTCGACCTCGCTCAACTGGGCCGACAGCGAGATGGCGGAGGTGGACGCCAACGACGGCTACACAGTCGTGAAGGGCAAGAAGAGGCGCCGCGGCTCAACATCACCTGAGCACGCTGCAAGGCAGCCCAACAAGCCTGGAGAGCAGCGCAGCCCCCAGAAGCGGAAGCGGCCAACAGGGCCGAGAGCAGTGTCGCCTCAGAGATCAAGGCCACACATGCCAACATCGCCGACGCCAGGGCGAGGCAGGCCACTACCAACCACGAGAACTACGTCTTCGTGGAGCTGTGCCCAGACATCCCGGACTACTCCTACCTCAAGGCATTGAGCACGCTACTCGGGGGGCCAAAAAGCATCACGCAGTTCAATCGAATGAACGGCCACTACATCGTGGGTCTCGCGAACAAGGATCTTGCGAACCGTCTGGTCGCGGACGGCCTGTAAATCGAGGGTACGTCCCTCAAGGTCTTCCCTTTCCGCAAGAGGGCGGAACGTATAGTCGTGGCCAACCTGCCCGGCTTTATGGAGGATAGCACCATCGTGAACACCCTGGGTTAATTCGGGAAGGTCACTTCCATCGCCCCCATCCTGGTCAAAATGGGGGAGTTCACCTTCACCGACGGCCGCCGGGAGGCGTTCATCCTGCTCCGCGAGGGTGTAAGGCTGGAGACGCTGCCCACCCGACTGACCATCCAGTCCAAGGGAGACACCCTGTCGGCCTTCCTCTCCTTTGAAATCAAGTGCTCAAAAGGCTGGAAACAGGGCCACCGCCCAGCGCTCGCCATGCAAGGGAACGGCAGCCCCAGGCAAGCAGCGTCTCCCACCGACGCAAGGCCTCCCCCCCCCTCCTCCTCCTCAGCAGCCAAGGAAGCCGGCACCGGCGCCCGCAACACCGGCGTCCCCTGTCCAACCGGCGAAGACATCAACCGAGGCTCCGGCGATTTTCTCGGCGCCCCATCCTGCCGAACCGATGGATCTCGCCCAGCCCGCCCCTGCCGCCCTCCCTGCTCCCCTGGCTGCCCCGCGGCCCCTCGAGCCTGGCATCCCTTCGCTCGACCACAAGATGTCGGTGGAGAAGATGACCTCACCTCCCTCCACGCCTGCCCGGGGAATATCCGCACTCAAACAGCTGCTGAAGCACATCGAGGACACCCCCACCCTTTCCATCGACTGAGACAAGCTGCCCGGCCTAAACTGCAAGGAAGCACAGCAGCTCCTCACCTCTGAAACCACCATGAAGAGGCTAGCGCCCACGCTGACAGAGGCACAGGTCGCCACCCTCGACGAGTTGCACGAAACCTTCAAGGCCTCGTGCCCAGACTCCAACTCAACCATCCGCAAGAACTGGAGGGTGCTGCGTGACCTACAGCGCCAATGAACCACCGCGTCGCCACCATCAACGCGCGAGGGCTCGCTACTCGGGGGAGGAGCCTTGCCCTTTGCCATCTCCTCAGGCAACATCACGTGGACATCGCGTTTGTCCAGGAGACAAACGCATTTCATCTGGGCAGCGGCCAAGACCTCTGCCTCGGCTAACAACGCTGTTGTATTGGCCCATCCCGTAGCCATCTCGGGATCCGGACTCGCCTGCGTCTTCAGGCCAGGCGTAGCCGTGATACAACAGCGCGTCCTGTAGCCGGGCCACATCGCCTTGGCAACCATAGATGTCCACGGCGAGGAGATGACGGCCATCGCCGTTCATCTGGCGCATGAACCCCGGGAGAGAAACCGGCAACTGGAGCTCCCGGCGGCGACAGCGGCACAGGAGGAGGAGGGGGTTCTGCTGGGTCATCGGCGATTTTAACATCAGGGATCGGGGCCCCACATCATCATCATCGTCGGATGCCCTCGCCGCTCTTCTGGACCTGGCCGCGCTGGTCGACGTGGCCACCCAGTTCGACGCCGCCCACCTGCCCACCAGAGTCGCCAGGCACGGCGACCAAGTCGAATCCAGCCGCCTGGACCGGATCCTCGTCCCTGCTGGAGTCCTGGATCGCGTGTCCATCTACGCGACCAGCCACTACCACCTCTCGGACCACCGCCTCGTGCTGCTCCAGGTGGGCCCGCCCACCACCGCCGTCTCCTCCCCCACCCAGCCTCGCTTGGCCGCGATGCTCCGCTTGGGCCTTGCTCTCGAACATCTGGCTGGCTACATCCGGGAGTTGGAGGAAGACACAGCGCACGATGACGACGACGGGACCTTTTGGGATTGGTGGACCACCATCAAGGCGAGGCTGCTGGCGGAGGCCAGATCCCTGCACGACCCGCGCCACGCTGCCAGCGACAGTTACGTCTACAGGGCGAGACGTTACATCGCGGCGCAGCTCGAGGCCTCCTCCATCCGGGCAGACTACCCATCGCTGCCGGACCTGGCACACGCCATCCGCCTCCGTCGCCCGGTCAGCGTCATCAGGGACGAGGAGGACAACGTCATCGAGGGCCCAGAGCTTCGGCGGAGGGCGTTCGCGACCTTCCAGCCCCGCTTCGCCCGTCCTACCAGCGATCCAGCTGCGGGAGCCGCCTTCATCGCCAGCAGCGCGCCCACCACCACCACCCTCGAGCTGAGTGAGGAGGACCCGCTCCACTAGCCAGACATCAGCCCCAGCAAGATCGCCCACGCCATCGAGCACCTCCCTCGCGGAAAGGCCCCCGGCTGGGACGGCTTGCCGTGCGAGCTCCTCGTCGCCTTTAACGAGGACTTCTTCACGGAAGCTCTGGCACGGGTGTTCGCGGCTTCACGGCTCCGCGGTGCCCTGCCTCCGTCGACGCGGCGCAGCTCCATCTGCCTCGTGCCCAAAGCCCGTGGAGGTCGCGGCCTTGATGGCTACAGACCCGTCGCGCTGCCCTCTGCCGACTACAGGGTCCTGGCCGCCATCCTTCACCGGCGCCTCAAGCCCCACCTGCGGACCCTGGTGCCGGAATGCCAGACCTATGCCGTCCCCGGGAGGTCCCCGTCATGGAACATCGCCAAGGTGACGGACGCCGTCGAGGAGGCCACCGCCCTGGGCTCGCCGCTGGCCGTCATGGGCGTCGACCTAGAGTCCGCCTTTGATTCATTGGACCGCGGCTTCCTGGAGTCCCTGCTAACATCCCTCCGCCTCCCGCCGGCCTTCAGGGCCAGGATTAACATCCTGTACGCCGGGGCGGACGCCACCATCCGGGCCGGAGGCTTCTAAACCACCGCCTTCCCCCTCCTCAACGGCCTAAGACAGGGTTTCGCCGTGAGCGCCGCAATTTTTAGCATCGCCACGGGGCCGCTGCTACGTCGCCTGGAGTTGACCCTCGGCGTTGGCAATGTCATCGCCTACGCCGACGACATCGTCCTCCTATTCCATCGCGACGGAGACTTCGAACGGGTGGCGACCGTCTTCGAAGAATACAGGCAGGCCTCCGGAGTTGGCGTGAACCTCCGGAAGAGCGCTGGCCTCTGGTGCGGCGCCTGGCGCAACCGCGGCGACTCCCCTCTCGGCGCCTCCTGGTCGACCACCTCCATCAGGGTCCTCGGGCTCGACATCGCTCACAGGAGCACCGTCGCCCACCGGGAGCAGCATCTCCTGGCCCTCCTGGAGACTGCTTGCCGCAGATGGACGCCCTTCACCCGCGGCCCCTCCCTCGTCGGGCGAGCAAGAGCGGCGAACACGCTGGTGGGCTCTGTCATCCAGCACCACCTGCATGGCTATTTACCATCACCCCCGACCATCGCCAAACTGCAGGCCCGACTGGCGAGGTTCGTCTGGGGACAGGACCACACGGCGTGGCTTCCCGCCGTTGTCATGGCGAGGCCAGTTGCCATCGGAGGCCTCGGCCTTCTCGACCTCGCGACCCAGCTCCAGCTCACCTGCCTCAAGGGGGTGCAGGTCGCGCTCCGCGGGGGCAGAAATGCCTTCAGCTGGCTGGTCGGCGGCAACAGCGGGGAAGTCTGGATCCACCCTCCACCGGACGGCACCCGTCTCCGGCTGCTGAAGCTATGGGAGAAGGCCTCCAACATCCTGGGCCTCAACCACCGGGCGGTCCCCATAGCTCAGCTGCTGGACCTCCCCATCATCGGCGGCTGCCGGTTCCTCCGCCCTCCCGACCTCCTGGCCCCCGCCCGCTGGAGCGGAGCCCGAGTCCGGGACCTCATCGAGGAGGAACACCTCATCGCCCGCCCTACGCGCTCGGCCCTGGCTGACGCCGCGGCCCTGGGCGCCTTCTGTCGGAGGCTGACCTCCGAGAACGCCGTGGGCTTCGGGGCGGAGTCCACGCCTTCATCCAGTTCCTTTGCTGCAGCCGTTGTGCTGCGTGGGACGGCTACGCCGTTCCTCAACGGCCTCACGACCCGCTCGACCCGCTCGGCCCGACGGGCCCTGGATCGTCCGCGCCTCGCCGCCATGCCCATCTCCAGATTCCTGGCGAGATGGACGCCCACCATCAATCCACCATCCAGGATTATCTGGGCTTCGCTGCGGCGCTGCGCCTACTCGGGCCACGAGGCCGACGCGGCCCTCAAGTTGGCCCTCCACGCCCTGCCCCATCCGGCCCATCCTGCCTCGGTCGGCCCCTCCTGTCCTACCTGCGGGTCCATCGACCGCTCCCTCGGCCACCGTTACTGGTGCTGCCCCTCCATCAGGCCTCTCATTAGTGAGGCCTTCAACATCATAGGGCGGCCCCCTGACCTGCAGGCTTGGATCTTCGGCGGGTCCGGCCTTGAGGACGACGCCCTTTCCATCCTGGCGTCGGCAAAGTTGCGAATTTATCGCTACTTTGTCCAGGTTGGGCTCGGAGAAGCGGTGGAGGACCCGCTCATCGCCTGGTCCAGGACCCTCCAGCGCCGAGGTCTCCTTACATTGTCCCTCTTGTAAAATTGTTTCATTTATGTATATATTTTGTCGCATACCTCGAGATATTTGCATAGTATTGTTTTGTTTTATATATTTTTACATTTTGTTTCTTATGAAAGGTTGATATATTTGCATGTCCGCGAGAAGCGCGATGTATATATATAGGTAGGAAAAATAATAAACTTAGAGTTTCTTTTGCTATGAAGCTTCTCATGTCTCGTAAAACTCGTTCTTCTAAAATAGAACATCACAATATGGCGCAGCCGACAGGATTCTCAAATTCGACCATTGAAAGCCTCATCAGGACGATGGCGGACCAGCAGCGCTTGATGGCGGACCAGCAACGCTTGATGATGGACTTGCTTCTTGAAAAGAAGAATGAAATGGTAGATGAAGAGTTTTTCTATGAACAAAATGAAATGGTGGATGAAGAAGAAGATGAAGAAGAAGTTGAGGAAAATTCAGTTGTAGAAACGGAAGAAAGTGAAAAAGCCGAAGTTGAGAAAAAATCCGTCGAAGCAGATGAAAGTGAAAAGGTTGAAGTTGAAAAAAAGTCTGTTGAAGTTGAAGAAAGTGAAAAAGCTCGAGTTGATAAAAAGTCAGTTCTAGAAACTGAAAGTTCAGAGCCTCTTACGAAAGAGGTAGATGTTATTGCTGATAGTGGAATGGAGCCTAAAGATTCTACAGAACCTGATAATGGTGCGGAAGAAAAAGAACCTACTAAGGAGTCTGTTACTGGGGAACAAGGGCCTACTGAGGAGTCTGGTACTGGCGAAATAGAACCTACTAAGGAGTCTGGTACTGAGGAAAAGGAACCAAAGCCTGGTACCGGCGAAGAAGCACCTCCAAAGGAGTTGAGCCTCTCCACCCCCTGGAAAAACAGAATCACCATCACCGAGTGGCTGGAGGACAATTGCATCCCTTACACTATGGAGCCTCTTCTGAAACCTGATAAAGTGAATTCTAAAGACGGAGATAAAGAAGATGGTAAAATCCATATAATTGAAGAAATTATTATAAAAGATAATGAACTTCTTCCTGCATCTTATATTATTGATGGTCATGAATGTAGATGGGATGAAATCGAACGAAGCGATGCTTTTAAAAAGGAAATAAATATTTTTGATGCTTTAAGAACCTTACAAGGTAGTGCTCAAGCCAATCTTTGTTATCCTAAAGATTTTTGGAATGTTCGTGATTTGGGATCTAAATGTTTTTCAAATATTATTGAAGATAGTGAAAAGAATAATAATTTAGATTTGAATGATATGAATTTATCTTATTTTGTCGTCTTTCATCCTGAATATGGAGGGAAATCTCTAAAGAAAGTATTGGAAAATGGAAAACTTTTGCCAGAACAATTATTGAGCATTTTTTTCAGATTTGTATTTTGATGAGTCATGCTGAGCAAAACATCGGGTTGGTTCACAATGAAATAAGTCCCAGAAATATTCCGATACGACCGACTGCTCAAAGGGTTTTGAACTACGACATTGGAGGAGAGAATTATGAAATCCCAACCAAAACTGCATTGCCAAGTTGAAAGATTTTGAGATATCTCGACTTGTAGAGAATGATGGTCCTAATCCGAATGTTTTTTACGAGAATGTTTCTCAGCTAATTTGGACCCATAATGAAATGCGAGAATTTAACTCTGCTAGTGAAATACATACTGAATTTATTGAGGAGACATCCACGCAGGATAAAACCATCACCAAGTGGCCGGAGGACAATTTCATCATAGACCCCCAGGAGTCCCATCACAGGAGTGATGAGAGGTCATGGAGGGGGAGTCTGTCGCATACCTCGAGATATTTGCATAGTATTGTTTTGTTTTATATATTTTTACATTTTGTTTCTTATGAAAGGTTGATATATTTGCATGTCCGCGAGAAGCGCGATGTATATATATAGGTAGGAAAAATAATAAAGTTAGAGTTTCTTTTGCTATGAAGCTTCTCATGTCTCGTAAAACTCGTTCTTCTAAAATAGAACATCACATATTTAATTTTCTATGTATATATTTTCTTCTCTTCCACTCTCTCTCATGTGAGATGTAATATTGTCTAAGATGACAATAAATATTGCTTAATTGTCAATTGTCTCACACACACACACACTCGAGCGTGCGGCCACGCTTTTGCGAGCTCCGCCGTTTTCGCCTTTTGAGTGTGTGTAAAAGGCGCTTAGTCTGGCAAGTGAGGTATTGGCGGAAAGCCCAGGATGTGCTGAAAAAGTGCCTGAAAGGCCCAGCATCCTGCTACCAACAGGCGAGGAATTATCGCCAAAAGAAATAAATATGAAGAAAACTAAAGAAATTTCTTCTGAAATTCAAAAATATGCAAATTTGCCGGCAAGCGACATGCATGCAAATCTGGCCGCCGCGCGTGGTGACGTCACGGCGCCGCCGACTGCTGCCTCGACCAGCGACACATCACCCAACCCGACCTCGCTCAACTGGGCCGACAGCGAGATGGCGGTGGTCGACGCCAACGACGGCTACACCGTTGTCAAGAGCAAGAAAAGGCGCCGCACTTCATCGCCGGAGCACGCCGCAAAGCAGCCTGGCAGGCCTGCTGAGAAGCCCAGCTCACAGCAGCAGAAGCGGCAGAAGCGGCCAATTGGGCCGAGGTCAATGCCGCCCCAGGAAATCAAGGCGACGCGCGCCAACATCGCCGCAGCCAGGGCGAGGCAGGCCACCACCAACCACGAGAACTACATCTTCGTGGAGCTGTGCCCTGACATCCCGGACTACTCCTACCTCAAGGCAATTGGCAACCTGGTCGGAGGGCCCAAAAACATCACACAATTCAATAGGATGAACGGCCACTACATCGTGGGCCTCGCGAGCAAGAACCTTGCGAGCCGTCTGGTGGAGGAGGGCCTGAACATCGAGGGAACACTCCTCAAGGTCTTCCCCTTCCGCAAGAGGGCCGAGAGGATAATCGTGGCCAATCTCCCCGGCTTTGTAGAGGACGCCACCATCGTGCAGGCCCTGCGTAAATATGGAGACATCACCTCCATCGCCCCCATCATGATCAAAATGGGGGAGTACGCCTTCAGCGACGGCCGCCGGGAGGCGTTCATCCTGCTCCACGAGGGCGTAAGGCTGGAGACGCTGCCCACCCGAATGACCATCCAGTCCAAGGGAGACACCCTATCGGCCTTCCTCTCTTTTGGAATCAAGTGTTCCAAATGCGGTAAGCAGGGCCACCGCAGAGCCAACTGCCCAGCGCTCGCCAGGCAAGGGAACGGCAGCCCCAGGCAAGCAGCGTCTCCCACCGACGCAAGGACTCCCCCCTCCTCCTCCTCCTCCTTCTCAGCAGCCAAGGAAGCCGGCACCGGCGCCCGCAACACCGGCGTCTCCTGTCCAACCGGCGAAGACATCAACAGAGGCTCCGGCGATCCCCTCGGCGCCCCATCCTGCCGAACCGATAGATCTCGCCCAGCCCGCCCATGCCGCCCTCCCTGCTCCCCTGGCTGCCCAGCGGCCCCTCGAGCCTCTCATCTCTCCGCTTGACCACGAAATGTCGGTAGAGAAGCTGACCTCACCTCCCTCCACGCCTGCCCGGGGAGAATCCGCACTCAAACAGCTGCTGAAGCACATCGAGGAGACCCCTACCCTTTCCATCGACTGGGACAAGCTGCCCGGCCTTAACTGCAAGGACGCACAGCAGCTCCTCACCTCTAAAACAACCATGAAGAGGCTAGCGCCCACGCTGACAGAGGCACAGGTCGCCACCCTCGACAAGTTGCACGACACCTTCAAGGCCTCGTGCCCAGACTCCAACTCCACCATCCGCAAGACCCTCCAGAAGCTCAGGAAGGTCCTGCGTGGCCTACAGCGCCAATGAACCACCGCGTCGCCACCATCAACGCGCGAGGGCTCGCCACTCGGGGGAGGAGCCTTGCCCTTTGTCATCTCCTCAGGCAACATCACGTGGACATCTCGTTTGTCCAGGAGACAAACGCATTTCATCTGGGCAGCGGCCAAGACCTCTTCCTCGGCTACAGCGCTGTTGTATTGGCCCATCCCGTAGCCATCTCGGGATCTGGACTCGCCTGCGTCTTCGGACCAGGCGTAGCCATGCAACAACAGCGCATCCTGTGGCCGGGCCACATCGCCTTGGCAACCATAGATGTCCACGGCGAGGAGATGACGGCCATCGCCGTTCATCTGGCACATGAACCCCGGGGGAGAAACCGGCAACTGGAGCTCCTGGCGGCGACAGCGGCACAGGAGGAGGAGGGGGCCTGCTGGATCATCGGCGATTTTAATATCAGGGATCGGGGGCCCTCATCATCATCATCGTCGGATGCCCTCGCCGCTCTTCTGGACCTGGCCGCGCTGGTCGACGTGGCCACCCAGTTCGACGCCGCCCACCTGCCCACCAGAGTCGCCATGCACGGCGACTAAGTCGAATCCAACCGCCTGGACCGGATCCTCGTCCCTGCTGGAGTCCTGGATCGCGTGTCCATCTACGCGACCAGCCACTACCACCTCTCGGACCACCGCCTCGTGCTGCTCCAGGTGGGCCCGCCCACCACCACCGTCTCCTCCCCCACCCAGCCTCGCTTGGCCGCGATGCTCCGCTCGGGCCTCGTTCTCGAACATCTGGCTGGTTACATCCGGGAGTTGGAGGAAGACACAGCACACGATGACGACGACGGGACCTTCTGGGATAGGTGGACCTCCATCAAGGCGGGGCTGCTGGCGGAGGCTAGATCCCTGCACGACCCGCGCCACGCTGCCAGCGACAGCTACGTCTACAGGGCGAGACGTTACATCGCGGCGCAGCTCGAGGCCTCCTCCATCCGGGCAGACTACCCATCGCTGCCGGACCTGGCACGCGCCATCCGCCTCCGTCGCCCGGTCAGCGTCATCAGGGACGAGGAGGACAACGTCATCGAGGGCCCAGAGCTTCGGCGGAGGGCGTTCGCGACCTTCCAGCCCCGCTTCGCCCGTCCCACCAGCGATCCAGCTGCGGGAGCTGCCTTCATCGCCAGCAGCGCGCCCACCACCACCACCCGCGAGCTGAGTGAGGAGGACCCGCTCCACCGGCCAAACATCAGCCCCAGCGAGATAGCCCACGCCATCGAGCACCTCCCTCGCGGAAAGGCCCCCGGCTGGGACGGCTTGCCGTGCGAGCTCCTCGTCGCCTTCAACGAGGACTTCTTCGCGGAAGCTCTGGCCCGGGTGTTCCCGGCTTCACGGCTCCGCGGTGCCCTACCTCCGTCGACGCGGCGCAGCTCCATCTGCCTCGTGCCCAAGGCCCGCGGAGGTCGCGGCCTTGATGGCTACAGGCCTGTCGAGCTGCCCTCGGCCGACTACAGGGTCCTGGCCGCCATCCTTCACCGGCGCCTCAAGCCCCACCTGCGGACCCTTGTGCCGGAATGCCAGACCTACGCCGTCCCCGGGAGGTCCCCGTCATGGAACATCGCCATGGTGACGGACGCCGTCGAGGAGGCCACCGCCCTGGGCTCGCCGCTGGCCGTCGGGCGTAGACCTGGAGTCCGCCTTTGACTCACTAGACCGCGGCTTCTTGGAGTCCCTGCTAACGTCCCTCCGCCTCCCGCCAGCCTTCAGGGCCTGGATCAACATCCTCTACGCCGGGGCGGACGCCACCATCCGGGCCGGAGGCTTCTACACCACCGCCTTCCCCCTCCTCAACGGCCTAAGACAGGGTTGCGCCGTGAGTGCCGCACTCTTCAGCATCGCCACGGGGCCGCTGCTACGTCGCCTGGAGTTGACCCTCAGCGTGGGCAATGTCATCGCTTACGCCGACGACATCGTCCTCCTATTTCATCGCGACGGAGACTTCGAACGGGTGGCGACCGTCTTCGAAGAATACAAGCAGGCCTCCGGAGTTGGCGTGAACCTCCGGAAGAGCGCTGGCCTCTGGTGCGGCGCCTGGCGCAACCGCGGCGACTCCCCTCTCGGCGCCTCCTGGTCGACCACCTCCATCAGGATCCTCGGGCTCGACATCGCCCCCAGGAGCACCGTCGCCCACCGGGAGCAGCATCTCCTGGCCCTCCTAGAGACTGCCTGCCGCAGATGGACGCCCTTCACCCGCGGCCTCTCCCTCGTCGGGCGAGCAAGAGCGGCGAACACGCTGGTGGGCTCCGTCATCCAGCACCACCTGCATGGCTACCTACCATCACCCCCGACCATCGCCAAGCTGCAGGCCCGACTGGCGAGATTCGTCTGGGGACAGGACCACACGGCGTGGCTTCCCGCCGATGTCATGGCGAGGCCAATTGCCATCGGAGGCCTCGGCCTCCTCGACCTCGCGACCCAGCTCCAGCTCGCCTGCCTCAAGGGGGTGCAGGTCGCGCTCCGCGGGGGCAGAAATGCCTTCAGCTGGCTGGTCGGCGGCAACAGCGGGGAAGTCTGGATCCACCCTCCACCGGACGGCACCCGTCTCCGGTTGCTGAAGCTATGGGAGGAGGCCTCCAACATCCTGGGCCTCAACCACCGGGCGGTCCCCACGGCTCAGCTACTGGACCTCCCCATCATCGGCGGCTGCCGGTTCCTCCGCCCTCCCGACCTCCTGGCCCCCGCCCGCTGGAGCGGAGCCCGAGTCCGGGACCTCATCGAGGAAGAACACCTCATCGCCCGCCCTACGCGCTCGGCCATGGCTGACGCCGCGGCCCTGGGCGCCTTCTGTCGGAGGCTGACCTCCGAGAACGCCGTGGGCTTCGGGCGGAGTCCACGCCTTCATCCAGTTCCCTTGCTGTGGCCGTGGTGCTGCGTGGGACGGCTACGCCGTTCCTCAACGGCCTCACGACGCGCTCGGCCCGACGGGCCCTGGATCGTCCGCGCCTCGCCGCCACGCCCATCTCCAGATTCCTGGCGAGATGGACGCCCATCATCAATCCACCATCCAGGATCGACTGGGCCTCGCTGCGGCGCTGCGCCTATTCGGGTCACGAAGCCGACGCAGCTCTCAAGCTAGCCTTTCACGCCCTGCCCCATCCGCCCCATCCTGCCTCGGTCGGCCCCTCCTGTCCTGCCTGCGGGTCCATCGACCGCTCCCTCGGCCACCGTTACTGGTGCTGCCGCTCCATCAGGCCTCTCATCAGAGAGGCCTTCAACATCATAGGGCGGCCCCCTGACCTGCAAGCTTGGATCTTCGGCGAGTCCGGCCTTGAGGACGACGCCCTTTCCATCCTGGCGTCGACAAAGTTGCGAATTTATCGCTACTTTGTCCAGGGTGGGCTCGGAGAAGCGGTGGAGGACCCGATCATCGCCTGGTCCAGGACCCTCCAGCGACGAGGTCTTCTCTCCTCACCCCCCATCTTGTAAAATATATGTATATATCTTCTCTTATATTTATGTAATATATTTCTTCTCTCTCTGTTTTGAAATTGTGTAATATTGTCTAAGATGACAATAAATATTTTTTTAATTGTCAAAATTGTCACACACACACAAATATACGCAAAAGAACAATAAAACGATCACGAATAATCTATTTTTTTAAAACTGTACTATGTAATTAAGATATTTTGCATATCTGTCTTATATTTTCTACTTCATTGCATGTATATATATGTTATAATAAAATATTTTATTTAAAATTATATTTCATCGATTCAAATACTCTGTTAAATTGACCGCCAGTGGTCACGCTTACCCTATAAATACTCATTGTTGTTGTTCCCCGTTGGCCATTTAATCCTGCAAGAAGAAGAAGAAGAAGAAAGCCAACAAGCCCTTTCAACCTTCGGTTGACATCGCGGCTCTTGTTGAAGAAGACAACATGGTCATCTCCCGCCACTTCCAAATCCTACAATCCCTCGGCCAGCCCTCCCTAGCAGCTCTTCACCTGGACCTTGTTCGCTTCATTGAGCAGCGAACAGAAATAATAAAGTGCCTAGTTAGGGATGTGAAGAAGCTCACGGGCACCGTGAATGACTTCATGGAGCTGGATGAAATCATGGATGCCCAAGAAAATCTGCCAAACCATTCAAACTAGCCCTGCTCCCACCTGCAAGGATTCTAGCGCTCGACCGAGCTCATCAAGCCTGCCACCCCCGCTCCAGCTGCTGTATCTGTGGCAGCACCTGCTCCCAAAAAGCCAGATCCTGCTCTAACCAAGAGGAAGCAGCCAGAGGCGTCAAACGGCCCGCTAAGAGGAGCAAACCACTGGTTCCAGTCAAGCCTGCATCTTCCCGTGCCCGCAAGCCTGTCGTTGCCAAAGGCACCCTCAATGTGGAGAAATCTGCGGCCCACATCGTGGTTATTGCAGATAACGCGCAGGATGACCCACAGGACATCCTCAAAGCTGTCCGCGCTGCCCCACTCTGCCCCAAGGCGTCTGGGCGTCTCTGCGCACCAGGGGAAAACTGGTGCTGCACTCCAGAACTCCAGAGGTCATTCCTGCCGTCAGCTCTGCCCTGGACAACAATCTCCGAGGCCTGAAAGTCCGGGAACTGAGGCAATTCCTCCCAAGAATCTGCCTCTTCAACGTGGAGGCGGATACCGCGGATGAGGACATTGTCAAGGCCTTCCTCTCCGCCGATGCCCTCAGCCAGCTTCCTGGAGACAAGTCTGTCTGAGTGGCACACAGATCTCAGACCATAAATGGCACCTGCACGGCCTTCATTGAGCTGGACTTGGCTTCCTACAAGGCCATTGGAAGACGCGGCAGGATCATTGTAGACCAAGTGATCCTGAACTACGAGGAGTCTGTCCGCGTCTGCTACCGCTGCGGTGGCTACAGCCACAACGCCTATAGGTGCACCAAGGCTACGGTCACCTGCTTCCACTGCGCTTCTGGTGACCACCAAGACCGAAGCTGTCCAACTCTTGCCAACCCGCGCACGGCCAAGTGCGCCAACTGCTTAGCTAATGGCCTCTCTGCCGACCACGAGGCAAGATCAATGTCTTGCCCAACTGCCAGAGCTAGAGCTGCAAATTTTAGTCCTCCCGCCTTCTTCCTGCCTCTTGACCTCCGCGGACCCAATCCGGCCTAACCTGCCTCTTCCTTAACGGAGATCCTGTCCCTAGCCTCTCCAGCCTGGTCATAGTGGTTTTATATATTCCGCTTTACGCGGCCATTGGGGCTCAAAAATCATTTATTTTGGTTAGCAGCCCCGAAATAAAGATATTTTCTCATCCCCGTTGGCCAATAACTTCAAAAGAATACTATAACAACCACGAGGAGACAATATACAAGATGGTCTACACACGCCTGCAGACGCGGACCATGTCAGCTGACGACCCATTCCCACCTTTGGAGCCCTCCACAAGACCGTGGCCGAAGAGGTATCCGCTCCTATTAATAGGACTGCCCAAGGTAAGATCCCCCAGGCCCCTACTTCCATTCCTTCCTGTACCCATTCTGGATCCCCTGACTGCTGAGAAGAGATAGATTCTCTTTTCAACAAAAATTTTCACGAAGTAGCGGATATCGCTGCCTCTAACCTTCCTGCTACCAACTGCACTGGGTTATCTGACTCAGTGAAAGACGATGTAAGACGTATTTTTAACGCTTTGCAAACTGAAGTGTTAAGAATCTTCAAAAGAAATGTAAAAATAGTTGAAAATGAGGTCACCCAACTTAGGAAAAGGTTGGCCAAGCCTCCCTCTCCTCCTAACCCCGTTAAAATGATCCCCCAACTTGATACTTCTACCATCCAACTTAGATCCAACTAACCCACAACTGTACACCCTAGAGTGCCAGCGCGTTCAACCTACGCGCAGACGTTAAAGAACAGTGTAAACCATGTAAAAATTGTCTCAGACAACCTATTTTTCGAGGTCATCAGAGCCAAAATTGCCAAGACTCCACAGTTGAAGAGTTGTGATGTGACGGCGGTAACTGGGAAGGACAAAAAACTTGTCCTTCACTTCCCCAATTCTGCAGAATCAAAGCGGTTTGTGGACGGAATTAAGACCGCCAACATTGTGACGGTCTTAAAGTCCTACCAAATCCGACATTCAGACCCAGGTTGGCAATTTTCGGCATCCCTGTCGAAAAATCTGATTCTGATCTGGTGCCTGATCAGATGGAAACCCCTGTGATAGCCCCGCAGTTAAGTAATAACAGCGGCGGCTCTTGAAGCTGGTTAAATTGATTAGGAAGGAAGGTTCGCCTTCCACCGCTATCATAGAGGTCACTAAGGGTATCGAGGAAGCTCTCCTTGCACGCGGTCGCGTCACTGTTGACTTCCTGTCCCTCAGGCTCGCCCGGGCGAAACGCGTCTTCCCATGTGGTATCTGCGGTAGCCTCTCTCACAGGACGCACACTGATGGTAAAAAGTGCACCAAAGCGCCCAAGTGCGCCAATTGTGCAGGTGCACATTTTACCACTGCCTGTGAAAATAAAAGCGTGCTTAAGTGTCACAGGTGCGGTGACAAGCACAATGCCAACTCCATGATGTGCAAGCACATGCGAGATGCCCAGGATCAGTTCAATAAGTTAATGGTCAAATGAATGTTTTCAAGTGCCTACAAATCAATATAAGAAGCTCTCAGCCTTGTTTGTATTCAGTATTGAATGATTGTCGTGAGGAGAACATAGATTTACTACTTTTACAAGAGCTCCCAGCCGTGCGCAGCAATATCCAATCGCTGCCAATCCCATCTAACAGAGTTTGCTATTGCCCTATTACAAACTCTAGGTTGGGAGCTATGGTCATTGTAGTAAATCCTAGCCTTAAATTTGTCCATTTGTCTCATTTGTCCAGTGTTAATGCCGTGTTTGTCATGTGTGAATTAAGTGGTAAATGTATTCTTCTTTGTAATGTTTACCTTCCACCATCATGTGATTCCTCCCCTCTTCTAGATAAGATAAATTGTAGCCTTAATTCTCTGAACTATGACAAGGTCATTTTTTGCGGCGATCTAAATGTTGAATCTCTTAGGTGGTCGGATAAACCTCTGCTCCTCAGGCATCACTCAACTAAGAGAGATCTGGTTGAAAACTTTATAGATGCCAACTATTTGCATGTGCTCAACAATCAGGGCGCGGTGACGTGGGAAGAGGGCAACCGCTCTTCTTCCATCGACGTCACTTGCTGTAGTGCTGGCTTTGTAAATAGTGTTACCGATTGGCATCCTGAGTACCAGGAGTTGTCTGACCATAAACGCCTCGTCTTTAACCTAAATTTCGCTCCCTCTTCACAGGACAACACCAGATTTAAATTGAATAAATTTAGCGAAATATACTTCAGCTTTGGGGGGTCGCGCTGACTGGGATAGAGGTTTTGAACATTCCAGCCAAAAAATAGAAAATAATAATCTTTTTTTTTAAAACGTGCGTGACTCATCCTCCCTCGACGATGTAATTAATTTACTCGGCGAAGAGATTTTTCACACATGTCTAAACACCATTTCATCCCGTCCCAGAAGTGATAAATACCTCAAGTCCATCTCTTGGCGGAAATCTGATTTAAATCCGCTCAAAAGGGCCACTCAAAAGGCACAGCGGGCCTTTATAAAGGTACGCGGTGTCGTTAAGGGTGTGCTGGAAGTTTTTTACCAGAGACTGAAGGCAAGATATCGCCGTGCGAGGAGACTGGCTAAGAAAAAAGCATGGAGGGCAGCCTGCTCACGTTGCAAAATCAGCCCTTGGGGTGGAATCTACAGTTTCATCAAGTAAAATTTTGAGCGCAAACCCCTCTCAGCCAGTTGGTAGCGGCTTCACTGAAGGTCCGCGTGACACATTGAATCACGTATTAGAATACTATTTCGGCCGCGTCCCGCCCGATACCATGTTAGAACACAAAGATTTAAGCAAAGTCATCACATCGTTATCTGATAACGACCCTTTGTTTACAGATACCGAGTTTTTGTTGACAGCGGATAAGGTACACTTATCTCCTCCTGGTAGTGATGGCATGCCACCTCTTCTCATCGTAAAACTAGTTAAACATTTTCGGACGTATTTTCTAAGTATTTTCAACAAGTGTTTAACCACTGGCCACTTTCCATCTACATGTAAGCTGGGGGACGTCGTTCTCGTTCCCAAACGAAGTGGGGAGAACTTTCTCGCATCACACCGTCCAATCACGATGCTGCCTGGTTTGGGCAAGATCCTTGAGCGTCTAATTCTTGCTAAGGCTGTCGTGGATGGCCGATAGCATGTGTAAAGCGCCTCCAAACCAGTTCGGATTTAAGCCTTGTAGATCTACTACAGCCGCACTCTTGAATCTAAAATCTACTACCCGTACGATTAAAAATAGGAAATCTTGTCTTCTTCTTTCTTTTGATGTTAAGGGCGCTTTTGACAACGTGCTCCATTCTAGTATCTTGAGAGCGTTGCACTAAAGCGTTTGTCCCAGAAACATTTATCATCTGATAAACTCGTTTCTATGTAACCATGTTGGTAGACTGTCTATGAATGGTTGTACTGTGTCGAGACGAGTCTTCAAAGGATGTCCCCAGGGTTCAGTTCTCGGCCCTTTCCTTTGGAATATTGTTTTTGACGAACTCCTCACGCTGGGTTGCAGGAATAATGTCTTCCCGCAATCCTACGCGGATGATCTGGTCGTGGTGGTCTCGGGATGTCGACCTAGTCAACTTCCCGCGGCCCAACACACCATAGATATGATCGCTAGGTGGTGCAGTTTGCATAAACTGGAACTCAACGTGGGGAAGTGCCAGGCTATGTTTCTCCTCAGACCACACGGGAGACTGCCTGAACCGCTACGGGATCTGGTTATCCACGGACGGCCAATCCAATGGTGCGACTCAATTAAGGTGCTGGGAGTGAGATTTGATCAACGTCTATCTTTCCACCAGCACGTAGTTGAAGTCTGCGCCAAGGTCCGCGGCATGTTGCCGCGTTTGACCGCAGCCGCTAATCTCAACTTTGTTTCTGGTTACCGCGCTATGAGAACTCTGTATCTGCAAGTGGTTGTCCCAGCCATTGCCTATGCCTCGGCGGTATGGTTTGCTAATCTTTCTCAACGCTCCTTAAATGTTCTACTGAGTGCTCAAAGGCCTAATGAGAGCTTGTAGAGCTTTCAGATCAACCAGCAACGCTGCTCTTATCTCCCTCTCTAGGCTCCTTCCTCTCGTTCTGGAAATCTCGACTAAAACTGAGCTATACCTTAAAAAGTATGGATTGGTTGACGCTGAAATTCCACTCGAGCCTCCTCCCTTTCCACATCCTCTCCCTTACTCTCCTATTACTCCGCTCCCAGTAATATTCCTGATCTTTTCTTCCACGTGGCATACTATACAGATGGTTCAAAAACCAGAGATGGAGTTGGCGCCGGCGTTTACAGGTTCTCTTGTCTCGATTGTGCACCTGAAATACGTGAATCTCGTGTTCTGTCCCCTCATTGTTCTGTCTTTCAGGCGGAAGCCCTTGGATTGGTAAAGGCACTTGAAAACGCAACCACTTTACCAAATCACCTAACCTTAGGATTCTTCCTTGACAACCTCTCAGTCGTAAAGTCGTTACTGAACTCTAAGACTGGTAATTACCTTATCGACAGAGCTCTGCTACTGATTTCGCGATTGAATCGCAATGAAAACATTCAATGAATCAAGGGCCACTGTGGAAACGTGGGTAATGACATTACGGACACACTCGCAAAGCGGGGTGCTGAGTCTGCTGACCCAAGCTGTTACAAACTCGCTCCTTTGTCGTTTGTAAAATCGGCAATCTACGGCCGGGCGCGTGAAGCATGGGAAAGCAGATTCCTCTCTCTAGCTCCTTCTATCCACACCCGCTTTGGCCTTACTCCAATGAGTCTTTTAGACAAAAGGTATGCGTACATCGTACCTAGCGAGCACATTGTGGTTGTCCTGCTATCGGGACACACGTGGACGGACAGTTTCGCCCACAGGATAAGCGTCATTGACTATCCTTCCTGCCCTTACTGCGACGCTGACAGGGACGAAACTCTGTCTCACATCGTGCTTGAGTGCAGCAGCCTTGATGCCCTTAGATTCCCCCTTCTTTCTACCTGTGCAGAAGAATTGGGGTACACTCCGCGGTCACTCAAAGACTTTATTTTCAACAGGAGCACTTTACGAGCCTGCTTGGAGTTCCTAAAGGCCTCTGATAGACTTAAGCCACCCGTCCGCGCGGAGGATTCCGATCACCTGAGTGACTCGGACTCCTCTCCTCATGGTTAACACCGGTCATTGGCGGCCGCTTGTAGACGTAACTCTGGCATGTGCCGCTGTTTAAGATCGATTTCGCGACCTGCCCTGCGTATGTGATCGCCCCTGACGCTGTCTCTGTAACCCAAGGACAGAGGGCCAACGGTTTGGCGATTCGACGGCGCGGGCTGCTCGAGAAATTTACTTACACAGCGACCCATTTGAACGCGCTATGCAATCTATGGTGTACCTTTCTGGTTGGTTGTCTTAGTACTGGTACCCTCACCAGTAATCTTATCTTAAACTTATATATATACATTTTTACAAAAATATATATATATCTTATCACATCAGTTGCTGAATCATTCTCGCTTTATCTAATATTCTTATTTAAACAACAGCTGTCTTTCTTTTATTTTCCCTGGCCTGGGGAATCTAACCTTTTTGAACAGCCTTGGTTGCGTGCAGCACCTTGGCACTTTGATATTGTACATTGCGGCTTGTCTGCCTGCTACACCTTTTGGGCTTAAAAATCATATACTTTAATCTTTGCGGTTTGTCTGCTCTTCACGGTCACCCCTGGGCTCAACACCATTGAACCCGTCTCTGCCACCCCCCGAACTCCGCGGATCACCACCCTGCCCCCCCTGATCCTCCTCTACATCCTGGCTCTCCTGGCCTCACCTGGCGATGATCCTCTGGCCACCCATCTCCAGGCCCTTCCATCTGTGCTTTGTATATATTCCGCTCTATGCGTCCATCGGGGCTCAAAAATCATTCAATATGGTTAGCAGCCCCGTAAAATAAAGATATTTTCTCTCTCTTTCCCGTTGGCCGGCTCAAAACTTTTGTACATTATGTAAATAATCTTTTGTTTTCCTTATTCTACTCGCCTTAAGCCAGGCATTACTGTTTTCAAATTATGTCTTTTTATATATTCGTTTAGCTCAATTAAATTACTGATCAAAACTATTTTTTATTATCATACTTTCAAGATTTAACCACGACTGCATCACCATAGCATAATCATCAAGATGATCCAAAATTCAAGCAGAAAATCTCATTCATCTTCATTTATAACATATATATGGATTAGATTCAGAAAAGCCTCAGTAACGTAGTTTTACCTTTCGAAGGGTTGTTGAGTCCGAAAGCTTGTATTGTGCCGATATATATAAAAGAAACTCTTCTCTCAGCGAATTGTCTTTTATTTATTTTTAAAAAATATGTATACGCATATATACATATATATATATATATATTTCAAATATAAATACATTTAAAACCACGCTAAATTTTTAAAGTAAAAACTAGCATTAAAAATATTCATAAAATAGAAGCCCATCTCTAAAATAAAACAGGGAACTATGATATGAAGAACAATCTGGAAAGGTGAAGGGTACTAAGAAGACAGTTCAATATACGTATTGAATATTTTTAGGTCGTTTGAACTGAAATCTTTGAAGTTAATATTTTGTATTTGGTAGGTTATAAAATTGTGTAAATAACATATAGGATATCAGAGAGGTCGAAAGAGTAGCCGGTTTAAAAATTATGATGATAGATTATATTGGGTTGTAAAGAAAGTTCGTTCGGTTTTATTCGACAATTTTATTTAGACAAAAAACATTAATCATAACAATTAATCAATCATGTATTCTCCGTTATTATTTACCACCTCCTTCCAACGTTCGACTACTTTGTTGATGCCGTTCCGCCAAAAATCGCCCGGTCTGGTGTCGAAAATATTTTTGAGTCAGGTTTTGAGGTCCTCCTCATCATCGAAGGTAGTGCCTCTCATAAGGTTTTATATGGAGCGGAAAAGGTGATAATCGGTTGGTGCAAATTCCGGAGAGTACGGCGGGTTCTGTTGAACTTCGCATTCGAGCTATTGAAGGGCGGCTTTGGCTACTTGTGCAACATGCGGCCTAAGTTGTCGTGAAGGAGAACGATTTGACCTTGTCGATCAATTTTTTCTGTGCCTTTTGTGGGTGAAGATCTTGCTTTATTCTTGGCTTCGGCGTATCTCCTAGAGCCACCCACTCTTTTCTTTGCTTCATATTCACGTATAGACACCATTTTTCATCTCCTGTATCGATTCAGTATAAAATTAGTTTTTTTATGGCCCCGTGTTGTTTGATGGCGTGCAAGATGTTGAGCAGCGATTTGAAAGCGATTTTCTTGTTGGTTTCATTGAGCTCGTGAGGTACACAAGCTCCGAGTTTTTGAGAAAAACTTATTGATTGAAGATGGTTGGAGATGGTGTGTGTCACAGCACTACATTTCATTTTTTTGGCCAACTCACGGGTTGTTTGGCGACCATCTTCCTTCAACAGAGACTTTAGATGTTTCTCATCGAATTATGATGGTCGTCCGCTTCGAGGCGTGTCTTCAAAGTCCAAGTCGCCGTTTTTGAACTATGCAAACCATTTTTGTGCTGCTCGCTCCCCTATGACAACTTTTCCATACACGTTGCATATGTCCCGAGCTGCTTCGGCTGCTTTTTGATCTCGATGAAAAGCGAAGAAAAGCAGATGTCGAAAATGTTGATTTTTGCCTCCTGAATATACAATTTTCAAGCCTGGAAAAAGAACAAAAAAATTACGTTTTTCAAAATACAAATAATGCAGGTTTGTAGAGCAGAACATGTACTATTTAAAGAATATAAACACTTTACCTTATAACAACAAAAACAGTTATGAAACAAAGGGATACACAAAAACCGAAGGAACTTATTTTCAACCCAATATAAATAAAATATAAATTTTATAATTTAAAAATAAAATAAATATATAAATTATAATTCATTTTAAGTATTTTTTCTTGAATTTTCTGTTGCAAATAAAACGACCAGTTTTATCTACGTATGTAGCGTTACATTTCTGGATACTTAGAGCAAATACCTTGGAATTGTGGTTCAGGGCGTCTTTTGATGCTGATTAAAAATGAAAAGACGTTTAATACGCCATTCCTTTTTTTTATATATATTAAGGAGCTTTCGGAATATTTTTCTCTTCATCTCGAAGTCACATGGCTTATTGAGTAGTTGTTATATAAGAAATTTCTTATTCCATTTTTTGAGGGAATGGTTTTATTACTTTTGAAAAGAGTTAGGGAGAGACAACAAACGTTTTTCGACGTGCTATAAACATTGTTTTTAGAGGGGTTGAAGCCATGTTTGTTGAGAGTACTTTGTTTTTTGACATCAGGTATCGGAAAATGTTTTTCTTTTCAAATACTCTGAAATTCTAATAGTCCTAATGACCGTGATCTTGTGGCTTATAGGGCTATAAGAATAAAAATTTACGAACTCTATATATACCCACCAAACTTGAATAATAAGAACCTCAAATCAATGCTCCAACAATAAACCTCTCAAGCCGGTCGTTCTTCAAACTCTTTGACCTTATATGTCGATATTACAATAGCAAATCAAAATATCAAATATATTATGATCTTCTCTAAGACGACCTAAACAGTACCAAATCATCAAGAAAAAAAAAAAACAACCTTCCAGCTTCCATATAAAAGCATGTTGGGTGGATCGTAATAATTACTATCTATTAAAACACAAATCTTCTTTTTTGAAGGTACAAAAATAATGAATATTAATTTCTATAATATATCTATAAGCTCACATGCCTGAACCTCTCCACATACACTCTCTCACACACTCTCTCAAAGAATTATATGTATATATACACACTCAACACCACAGAATAAATTAAGTCACAGATTAATTCAATCATAGAATGAAAATTGATATTTTAAATAAATAACATCAACAAAGCAGGCATGTTGGAGGTATCAAAATTTAAAATAGTAATTATATTGAGTGCAATTAAAATTTATATTGAGAAAAACAAATAGTATATTAAAATATACAGTTATCAGAGTCATCAATCAACAATCAATCAACAATTCTGTCACCTTTGCTTTTGTGAATGGAATAAATACCCAAATATGGCCATTTTTTATAAGCATCGGTGGTTCAGTAGTAGAATGCTCGCCTGCCACGCGGGCGCCCCGGGTTCGATTCCCGGCCGATGCAATTTTTTTTTTTTTTACAATTTTTAAAACTCTCATTTATATTATTAAAATAAATATATCCAAGGATAAGGCACAATTTGGTTTATAGATTATAAACACAAGGTAATAAGACCAAATCAAAGGATAAGGCACAATTTGGAATATATAGATTATAAACACAAGGTAATAAGACCAAATCCAAGGATAAGGCCCTATTTGGATTATAGATTATAAACACAAGGTAATAAGACCAAATCCAAGGATAAGTCACAATTTGGATTATAGATTATAAACACAAGGTAATAAGACCAAATCCAAGGATAAGGCACAATTTGGATTATATAGATTATAAACACCAGGTAATGAGACCAAATCCAAGGATAAGGCCCTATTTGGATTATAGATTATAAACACAAGGTAATAAGACCAAATCCAAGGATAAGGCACAATTTGGATTATATCTATATATATAAAAATGAATGTTTGTATGTTTGTCTGTTGGTTGGTCTGTATGTCCGGTATACAAATTCGCAGTAGTTCACTAATACAAACCAAAATTTCCATACATAGGTAAAAACAACGAGGATGACGATAGGCTATTTTAAAAAATATATAAATCAATTATTAAAACTATATATTCAAATTATTCTAAATAGCTCACGAGCAGCGCCCTTTAGAACGCGGTGGATCTGATGGCGGGGCGCGCCCATTGGCCGCCTGCAAGCACGTGGCTTCCCTGTGCGCGCGCATGCGCCGGGAAGCCACTTGCTCGCCGGCAGCCGACGGGAGCAGTCACTTGCTCGCCGGGAGTCAACGGGCGCAGACATTTACTCGCTGCCAGCCAACGGGCACATGTTTAATGTGTTTGAATTATACATTTAATCATGTAAACCCGGGCGTTGCCCGGGTCATTCGTCTAGTAGATTATAAACACAAGGTAATAAGACCAAATCCAAGGATAAGGCCCTATTTGGATTATAGATTATAAACACAAGGTAATAAGACCAAATCCAAGGATAAGGCCCTATTTGGATTATAGATTATAAACACAAGGTAATAGGACCAAATCCAAGGATAAGTCACAATTTGGATTATATAGATTATAAACACAAGGTAATAAGACCAAATCTAAGAATAAGGTACAATTTGGATTATAGATTATAAACACAAGGTAATAAGACCAAACCCAAGGATAAGTCACAATTTGGATTATCAACATATATAGTCACGACCGTCTTTCCTCATCGCTGTCACGGAAGCGCGCGCATCATCATTATGATCATTATCATTATTTAATGATAATAATAATAATTATTATTATTATATTATTATTATTATTTTATTATCAACATATATAGTCACGACCGTCTTTCCTCATCGCTGTCACGGATGCGCGCGCATCATCATTATGATCATTATCATTATCTAATGATAATAATAATAATAATTATTATTATATTATTATTATTATTTTATTATCAACATATATAGTCACGACCGTCTTTCCTCATCGCTGTCACGGATGCGCGCGCATCATCATTATGATCATTATCATTATCTAATGATAATAATAATAATAATTATTATTATTATTATTATATAGTCACGACCGTCTTTCCTCAATTCCTCATCGGCCGCTGTCACGGATGCGCGCGCACAGGGAGGTCACGTGCTCGCCGGCAGCCAACGGGCGCGCGCCGCCGGCATTACGTCATAGATTATAAACACAAGGTAATAAGGCCAAATAAAAAAAATAGTGTGTGATAAGGCACAATTTGGATTATCTACTTATATAATTGCCTTATTCTGTCTGTGTGAATTTCACTGTGTGAAGTTCACGGATAGATTTTGGTCAGAATGGATAAAATAAAAAAAGTGTCAAGGGATGGGAATCGAACCCACGACCTTCCGCTTACCGGGCAGATGCCAAGACCACTAGGCTACCCTGGACATATTTTTCGTTCACATTTTCATTTTTATATTTTCAAGACACACACAGTTTGGGGCGGTACGTTTCACAAGAGAGACATCCACGGCGCCAATTTATAATTGTAACGAATAGTATTTTAATTAAAACATTTTTAAAATATATACGCACTCGGGTAAAACCCGGGCGTTGCCCGGGCCATTCGTCTAGTAGATTATAAACACAAGGTAATAAGGCCAAATCCAAGGATAAGTCACAATTTGGATTATTAAAATATACAAGTATCAGAGAGTCATCAACAATTCTGTCACCGTTCGCTTTTGGTTCAGTGGTAGAATGCTCGCCTGCCACGCGGGGCCCCGGGTTCGATTCCCGACCGATGCATTTTTTTTTACAATTTTTAAAACTCATTTATATTAATAAAATATATGTGCTCTTCCTGTCTCTGTACAGATTTATGGTCTAGGTACACAAGTATGTATTCAAGTTATTTGCAAATTGCGTTGCAAATTTGCCCTTTCGCTCGCTACAGCGCCTCTAGCAGTGAAGATGGGAGGTAATATCAGCTGACCTAATGGACATGTAAAACGTGTTTCAACATAACAAAGATATTTTTCGGATTTTTAGTCAAGAAAAATAAATTGACAGGTTCTGGGCAAAAATAGTTGTTTTTTTTAGTCAGAAAATGATTATGAAAATATTGCTGTATCATATTTGATTATAAGATACAAAATTATATCCGGTAAAATTCCAAAAAGCAGAGACCACGGGTGAAGCCAGTTCATTTTTAGTATGCAGGAACAAATTTCTAACAGAAAAACATTCATCCGAGCAGAACACTCAAAGCCAGATCATCTCTTTATAAAAATATCGCTTCTCAGACACAAAGTTTGGAGCGGGACGTTTTACAAAAATGACATCCACGGCGCCAATTTATAATTGTAACGAATAGTATTTGAATAAAGGCATTTAATCGGGTAAAACCCGGGTCATTCGGCTAGTTTTATTTATAATTTACTAGCGGATGTACCCGGCTTCGCCCGGGTTTTACCCGAGTAAAGGTTTGTCTAACGAATCTCTCGATAAAGTGAACATTTTTTTCCAGTCCCTTGAAAAATACTCGACGAGTTGAATAAAATCAATATTAATTGGTTCCCTCGGTAATTGGAAGTTAAAGGAATAGTATCTTGCCTTGGAATTGTATCATTATTCTTGTCTCAAATAAATTGCCGTGTCATCCTGAATTTTGTCTTTCCTTTTTTTCTACATTACAAAATCATCGTATCATCATTATAATATTTAGAGCAGATTGTTGAATTAAAACAGATAAATTAGAATATCTATCTTGATTATTTTTAGGCGAAAAGTAATTTCAGAAATTTTATTTGCTAGAAACCTTCCCAGTACTATACTAAATAACTTCCCAAAGTTTCATGGCGTTCCAATGAGTGGTTTGGTCAGGCAATAAATGACACACACACATACATTCATTTATATATATAGATAATGACTTTTTACAGAATATTGAATGTGTTACAGGTGGAAAACGAGGCCGCAGCAGTTTGTAAATATTGTAAATATTTGTAGATAGTTATGATGATTTTTTTTATTTGTGAATAAATCTTAAACATCTGATCATATCACTTGAATTGTTTGGAGAAATTGTGTGATTATTTATCACTAAGAAAACACACGTGTTCTAATTCTGTTAGAAAAATAGATATGTTATAACATCAAAAATATTTTTGGCTTAAATTTGAAAAATAATAAACAAAGAAAAATACCGACATATATATCGTATATTTTAAAACTGTATAATAATGACACTTTTAGTATATGTCACATAACTCCCAATTAGTTAGAGCCGATGCCTTAAAATATCCTACCTTCTATTAAAATGTACACTGTTTCTATTTGCTACTACCCTCATATTTTGTATATATGCCATATCTTTATTAATAATACCTGTAAACCCCTATTTGTATGTAAAACTAAAAATGTTGACGTCAAAAGATCCAAAGAGAGAGTGGTCAGCTGGTGGCAGGGACAGAGGGGAGGAAAAGCCAACGCCCAGCCCATGTGGGGCCCCCAGGGACTCTTTATAGACGACCGCTGAAAACAAGACAGGTTTTGGCAGGGGGTCGGCAGATGGTTCTAGAGGGTGGCCATCGACAGACGGCTGCTGTCTTTTACACACACGCTCTCTCTCCATGTCTCGGTGATAAGCTTCCTAGTTGGTGTCATGGCCTCTACCTCTGTCCCGTGGGCTATCCCCGATCACTCTCTGTGCTAACAGCTACCCCTGCCTCTGCTTCTTGTTGTCCGCGTGCGGGAAGACCATCAACACTCGCCTCACGTACACAATTGCCAGATTATCCATACGTCGGCACATTTGCAACAATATTACAGAAAGTCGACAGGATAACTGAGGACTGAGGACACCAGCATGCAGAGGATGACAGAGACACCGGTGGTCAGCGGCGCATTCGTGTGGATGCTCCTTCTACTTGCCCTCCACCTTGACGATCCAGTAGACCATCTCAAAGACGCCATGCGAGGACTACCCATACCTTGCACCGAGGAGATCATCATCACCCCCATCGACAGCTCCTGCGCCACGAACATCTTCCTCCATCGGCTTGAACAGACAGAGAAGATTCGTCGAGAAATCCTCGCATTGCCTTGCTTAGCAGCATCGACGATGTCCCATGGCAACCACCGCAAAAAGTAATCACCAAGCCTCATCGCAGCCCACGTCACAAGACCCATCCAAGACATCATCCATATGGTAGGAGAATTTTATCTACAGAACTCTTTTAATGCAACACTATCTCCATTTTTTTTTCTCCCACTAAATTAGCTACTCCATTAATACCCTATTTATGACAATAGCATTATTATTGTAAATGCAATAAGTTCTTCATTTCACCTGCCCCATTACTATTTAATTAATGAAACTTTATATCTGTTTAAAACATTTTAACATTAACCAATTATATTAATTTTTATTATTATTTTCTGTTTCATTTAACCATCAATAGCAATGCCGTCAGCCATTAACAAATAATTATATCTTTTTTTTTTCTTCAAATCGTATTTTTCATCATCTCTAGGCTTATTACACACATATTATAACTCCAACCATCTTTCTCATCATTTTAAAACTTTTAATATATTAACAACGTTAATAATATTTTTTAATAGTTTAAGATATTTTTGAATTTATTTATTTTATCTATTTCGTTTTTCTAATTTTATCGTTGACTTCTCCTAAACTCCCCCACCCATACCTTTTCATGCATTGCCCCAAGGGCTTCCTGTTCGCCAAACATTTTTTTCTAAATGATTAATCCAACTGAGAAATCCCTTCTCGCTATATCATTGCCAATAGTGAGTTCAGGATACCCAGCCAGATTATTTTTCTTATCACCCGGCTCATCATTCTCATCATTATCACTGATCATTTTTCTCTCTCTTTTTTTTTAATTTTCATCAATCAAGCCGGGTGAAATCATCATTGGCAACAGAACAACCCTTGCAACTACCTTCCCTTTCTTCATTCCCCAATTTCATATATTCCCCTCAAAAGATTCTTGCTCGCCAGAATTTTTTTTTTGTTAATCCAACTGGAAACATCCTTCCTCGCTATATCGTTACCAATAGTGAGCTCAGGATACCCAGCTAGATTCCTTTTTTTTTTCTTTCTTTTTATTACCCGGTTCATCATTTTTATCATTTTATTATTTTTTCATCATACAAGCCGGGTACCATCATCATTGGCAGCAGTACATCTCTTACGTTTACCTCTCTCTTTCCACATTCCTCGACCTACTTATATAGTAGGGAGCAAATGGAACATCTTTAACGTTCTGTTAATGAAAACAGTACCTCACTAACACAGGTTCGTACTGCATTGCAGAACTCATTAAGATGTTTCTTTGCAGGAACATACGCAGACATCCCATATACTCTCATCAACCCTCTGCGTCAACTTATAATCTTAGTTCAACTTAATAGCTTTATGCTTTTCTTTTAGTTATTTTTTCATTCAATAGGTTTTCAATTTTTTTTTTCTATAAGTAAATTATTTTTACGGCATTTCAAATTTTACTTTGCATATTTTCTCAATTTAATCATATATTCTTATGTATTTTTCTTTCATCATATTCTATATCTTATTGAGACGTCATCATTATTGTCCTATTTTATTATCCTATACTTATAATAATTTTAACTAATTTGTGCCCAAATTATTTCTTTTGATTTTATAATAGGTTTGTTAGGTCATCATTCATGTTTTTTTTTATTTTCCCCAAACAAACCTTCATCACCAGAGACCCATTCTATCGTATATTTTAAAACTGTATAATAATGACACTTTCTATTTACTACCACCCCATGTTTTGTATATAAACTATTTGTATTTTAACCCCCTATTTGTATTTAAACTAAAAATGTTGACGTCAAAATATAGATCCAAAGAGAGAGCGGTCAGCTGGTGGCAGGGACAGAGGGGAGGAAAAGCCAACGCCCAGCCCATGTGGGGCCCCCCAGGGACTCTATATAGACAACCCCTGAAAACAAGACAGGTTTTTGGCAGGGGGTCAGCAGATGGTTCTAGAGTGTGTCCTGCGGCAGGTCACTTCACAGTCTCTCTCTCTCCATGTTTCGGTGATAAGCATCCAAGTTTGTGTCATGGCCTCTACCTCTGTCCCGTGGGCTGATCCCGATCACTTTCGGTGCTAACATCCAGCCCTGCCTTTGCTTCTTGTTGTCCGCGTGTGGGAAGAACATCAACAGTCGCCTCACGTACACGACTGCCAGTTTATCCATACGTCGGCACATTTGCAACAATATTACATATATATACCGAATTTTTTGCTTATACATTTATTTCTTGAACAGGTCCCAAACCAACCAAGAGGCTTCCTTGTGATGTGAAAATCAAAGTCCGTAGTAGCAAGGTTTTCTAATATCAGTTATTTTCTTGTTCTAATATTTTTAAACATTCGTTCCATTCGAATTTATATTTTTTTGCTAAAAATATTTGAATATGTATAATATATCCAAACATATTGTCGTGTATAAGGCCTGAAAACACCTACAACCTCCGCCAATAGATGGCGCTTTTGCCTGTTTCCGATCTGAAACAGGGTGGGAATCGCTGACTGCGGTGGTCCTGTTTCCTAGGGCAAATGTTTGTAAATACACGTTTATATTGGCCCTAGGATATAACGTAATGTAAATACCCGTTGATTGCTATTCTAGTTATATGTAATGTGTATTAGAAGTTACAATAGAAGGAGGAGTGTTAGAAGTCTAGTTGCCGGTTGCTGTTATGACTCTCTCGCCAACACCACAGTCGCTGCTCTTCTGGGAAGTCTCTCGTGTCCCCCCACCAAGGCCGAGAAAACTGCCAGAGAAAAGGAGATCTACTCTATTGGTGGTTCTCGGAGGTCTTCAGGGTAGAGTTGCAGAGGAGAAGCAACAGGAGCCTGGGGTAGGTGATCCACTAAAGAGGAAGCAGCGTCGTCATGAGAACCGGAGGGTCAGAGCGTGACAATATCAAACTCTGATAGAATTCTCTCCGTGAAGTATTGGCTGCGGGTGTTGAATATGTGCAGTGACAGATTGCCGCGTATATGTTTTAATAGAACACGGGAACTGTCTAATGCTTCGGGCACACCCATCGGCTTCATTAAAAATCTCACCAATCTGCTTAACAATAATGGATCCCCTGCACTTGTTTCCTGTGATGATTCTGAAACGCTGAGGAGCGCGATTACAGGGCTCTTGAAAACAGCAGCAGACCAATCTATACAAAACGACCTTACAAGAATGGATAAATCTAAGCTATACTCTCACTGTTGTCTTGTCTCAAATTTGAAAAAAAAAAAAAGACAATACAAGGTCCCGATTGCTTAACCTGAACTAAAAGCTCCTAGCTTTACAGTAATGCTTGAAACTGACATGAAAATTATTAATTGATAAATCAATATCTTTGTTGCAGTGATCAGAATAATTGAGTCACAACGCTGGATGGCGAGGCCTAAAGTAGAAAACAGTGATGAATAATTTAATACTTATTTAAAAAAATATTTATTTAAAAATCACACAAATTAATATTAATACAAATATTATTCAAAACCAATTATTAAAATTCATGAGAGATAGTTCTTTTTCAGGCCTGTCAAAACCAAACGTTGGCGCCGAGACAGCTTTGTTTACCGGAGATGCGGGGTATTCTATTTTTGCTCGCGCATGCGCGGGGGGCAGCGGGTGCAGTGTTGCCAGCGCTCGGTTGGCCCAAAAGTACCTATGGCCGCGTCACTCTCCCACCTTGACCTTTTGAACTTTGCTATAAGATCAATATTAATAATAAAAAAAAAAAAAAAGAAGGAATTATCTCAAATCTAACAGAATGTTTTATGATTAAATTTTCTCTCAAACTTCACTTAAAGCTAATCGTTAACTTGACTTTTCTTCCAGAACGCGTGTAAACTTTCCTTACTTTTACTGGAAGAGTTTTCTCTTGCACTGACACGGACTCCACACCGGGTGTTTTCTCCCTGACGATCTCATCCTCCGCTGGCTTAAGCTCCCCGTCGCCTTGATCTACGTCCTCAGATGGTACTTCAAGTGGGAACAATCGTTGAACTGCACGCTGCATGAATCCAGACTTAGTCTTAACTTCCACAAGTCTTCGCACATTGTCAGTTCCAGGAAACACCTTCGTAATCTTTCCCATAGGCCAGTTTATTTGCTTCCTGTTTTCAACCTCCAAAAGGACGATATCTCCAACTTTTAACTGTCGTTGTTTCTTGCGATTGTCGTGATGCACCAACAATCCTAGGTACTCGCTTCTGAACCTCTTACGGAATTCCTTCAGGAGTCGTTTGCGTTTCTCATAGCTCTTCCCAAGGTTACACCTGAATTCATTTAGATCAATCTCTCCTTCAGTTCTTGGTTCTCGAAGGAACATCTCTGGGGTTAATGGCACAAGGTCATCATTGTCCTCAGCAATGTAGGTGAGTGGTCGCACGTTGATAACTCGTTCACAGTTTTCGAGGATCGTCACCATTTCTTCGTAGTTGACAACACGTTTTCCCAGCAATCTTCGAAGCAACTTTTTGGTGAGTCCAACAATTCTCTCGATCCAACCTCCCCACCACGGTGCTGCCGGAGGATTGAGCTTCCATTTCACTCCAAAATTAACTCGATAAAGCTCGTTCCGGAGTCCAACTAGATTCGTCCCATTATCTGAGTAGATGACCGCAGGGCAACCTCGTCTTGCTAAGAACCTCTCTACTGCTCCCACCAATTCTTCCGTCGATAAGGAAGTCACCAGTTCGAGGTGGACCGCACGGTATACGCCACAGGTGAAGATGACGAACCAAACCTTCTGTCCATCTTCCAGATATAAAGGTCCTCCGAGGTCAATTCCTGTCACCTCAAAAACCACAACATCTCGTACGCGATGTTGAGGCAACGATGCTTCTGGTACGTCGACTCGCTTGGTTTCAAATCGTCGACAGCGAGGACATTTATGAATTACATGACGAACTAGTTGTCGAGCTTTTGGAATCCAGAACTTGTCTCTTAGTACTAATCGCAGCGTCTGGGCTCCACAGTGGTACATTTTCTCGTGGACTGATTTCACAATTAGCTCTGTGACCGGATGATTCGTTGGGATCAAAATTGGCAATCGGAACAGTTCATCGTCATTTCGATTCACTATCCTCGTTTTCACTCTCCATAATCCTTCTTTATCTTGGAACGCGTGTAGCTGCTTCATCTTGGGATCTTCCTCACCGATCGATTTACTCTGTATTATCTTAACTAGGGACTTTTCAGCACTGTCTAGCTCCTCTTGTGAGATGATATCTCCTTTGTATTAAGAGGGCTTGAAACGTAGCATCCACGCGATTACTCTCAGTATTTGTGTTAGAGTCACTTCACGTTTTCCCTCGTATAGATTCAGATACCATGGATTCTCCTCGGGCTTTTTGGCTACAAATCCAGCCACCACAGTCTTCCTCCTCTCTTCTTTAATGGCTTCCAGATCATACTGTACTTTTGATACTGGCCAGTCTTCTTTCTTTTCCTGAAGCCATTTTGGTCCCTCCCACCATCCGGATTTTGTGAATTTCGATGGGGATTCACCACGGGATGGGAGATCTGCTGGATTGTGTTCCCCTGCGACATAGTTCCAATCTTCACTCTTCGTAAGTGTTGTGATCTCCTTGACACGGTTGGAAACGAACTGAGCCAAATTCTCTTGTTGTTGTATCCAGCATAGGGCAGGACTGGAGTCTGTCCAACATTGAATCTTCTCCGGACTTTCTTCTAAATTTTCCAGAACATGCACCAACAGTCGTGCTCCAATCAAACAGGCTAATAGTTCCAGTCGTGGAATCGTGATCCTCTTAATAGTTGCCAGTCGATTTCTTGCTTCAACGAATCGCAATACTATTACTGACGCATTCTCTATTCGCGTAAAGATCACCGTTGCGTACGCTATAGCTGAAGCGTCACAAAACACGTGCAATGTTGTTTTTCCTTTGATAGGTAAGATCCATCAAGGTATCTTGATCTGATCCAATTCTAAAGCTTGCTTCCTCCATTTTATGAACTCGACCCGTCTGTCTTCGTTCAGCTGTTCATCCCATGATTTATTCTCCTTCCAAGCATCTTGAACCATCTTCTTAATCTTGATTGTAGCTGGACAGGTAAATTGAATCGGATCAAAAATGCGATGGCAGGCTGACAAGATAATTCTCTTTGTGATTGATTTTTCTTCATCTATATTTTTCAATGACTGCACATTAATGGCAATAGTGTCAGTCTGAAGGTGCCATTTCATACCAAAAATAGAGGCTGGATCTTGTTCTGTGATTCCAGGTTCATTCCACATCCAGTCTCGTAACTCAAATTTGGCTTGCATCATGATGTCGGAGGATTCCTTGATAATTTTTTTTTTGACATCATGTGTAGATGACAAATTAAGAATGAAGTTGTCAACGTCAAAACTTCGGGCAAGAAGTTCTGCGCACCTATTATCTTGAAACTGCGGCAGGCTCAAATGATACTTAATGGTTTCAGCTAGCAGAAAAGGACTTGAGGTAAGGCCAAAGACTACTCGGCAATGCCTGTAAAATTTTAGTGTCTTCCGGTCCTTTTTCCACCAAAGGAACCGAAGGAATTTACGATCTTCTTCTCGAACCTGAATCTGGAGAAAAGCTTTTCGCATGTCTGCAATGATGCCATACTTTCCAAGTCTAAACCGCAAGAGCAAATCAGGAATGAGCTCAATCAGGTTGTCTCCTTTTTCCAGACATTGATTTAATGATGGGAGCCCCTTTTTCTTGCAACTCGCGTCGAATACTGGACGAATAGGAGTGGTGTGACTATCCTTGAGCACTGGGCGATGAGGAAGATAACTGCACTCCTCCCATTTATCCTCAACTTCCTCGATGAATCTCTCTTTTTCCCACTCCTCAAAAATAGTATCATATTTCTCATACAACATCTTGCCCTGGACATTCCTTGTTGTAGTCAGCAATCTATTTTCTGTAGTTCGGCGATTGACCGGAACTGGTGGATGTCCAGCTATCCATGGTTGTGACACGATGTACCTTCCGCTTTCGTCTCGTTCACAGTCTCCTTGAAATGAGTGTTGGAGGCTTCGATTAAATCTTTCCTAGATTTTGTTTCTGCTGCATCCATGAGGCCAAGCACATCTAATTTCCATAAATCCTGAACGTCGAAACTGTTAACGTGAAATGAAGTCACGATCAGGCATGAATCTTCCATGTCTTTCCCTATTGCTGGTCCCATTACTGTCCACCCCAACTTGGTTTCTGTTGCCACAACTCCATTTTGCAATATTTGCATTCTGCCTGTCAGAATGCTGCTAAGCAAGTCTGAACCAATCAACATGTGGATTGATATCTCTTCACCTTGGCATATGTCAGTCAAGTTGATCCCTCGAGCTTTTTACTCATTGAGTATAGTATGATCCTGTACTTGACTGATGTGTCCGCAAATTACTTCCTGATCCAAGAATTTGAGAACATCCATGTATTCGTTGTTGAGGCTGGAAACATTTACTTTGTACACATTGTGCTTGTTTTGACGAATTTCTCCGCCTCCAAACAGATTGTGGGTAAGTCTAACTTGTTGCACTCTCTTTAGGCCCAGTGCGTCCACCATTCTCTTTGAAATATAGGACCGCTTAGATCCACAGTCAAGCAACACTCGAACATTATGCTTCCCCTTTGGTCCGCTTATCTTGACTATCAGAGTTTGTAGATAGACTCCTCCCACGGTAGCGTTGTTTAAAGTTGTTGACGTGAATTGATTGGCGGTCTCTTGCTTTGTTGCAGGACTTTCCCTTGAAACCTTTAGTTCCGCTTTTTGGAGATGAGAAGTCTTCTGGGCTTCCAAAGTAGGACACATAATGGGGTAATGCTTCCCTCCGCAGACAGGGCAACGTGGCTTAATCCGGCATTTCTTGAATCCGTGGCCAGGAAGCAGGCACCAAAAACAAACATTCTTCCCTTTAGCCTTATCTTTCTTCTCTGGTAGATGCATCCGCTTTCCACTGTAGCATTCTTGACTCGGGTGACCATTCCCACAAAAGATGCAGTTGTTTCGCATCTGAGTGGTGTTGGCGAGGTCAGTAGCCGTCAGTATTTTACTTCCAGTATTCTTCTTAGAAAGAGATTTCCTGTTTGATCGATCATCCTTCGCATCTTGATTGTTGTCGATCTTGAACGCTGCTTTGGCCATATTCACTCGACTCTCGCCCTTCACTTCTGTCTTCAAAAACGTCATGAGTTGTGTCAACTTATCCTGTACTCCTCTTCCGCTCACCGTATATTGACTTCGTTCCCATACTCTAAGGTACATCCTCTGGTAGCGCTGATTCGACGAGTGGGTACAGCATAGCCGCAAACTTGTCACGAGCGACGCCCAATGTTTCTAATGCTGGCAGTTGTGTCTCCAGTCTATCGTAAAGCTTCACTACAGACATCTTACCTTCGGCTCTCACATTCTGAAGCAGGTCACGTACATAAATCTCAACAAGCATTCCATCCTCTCCAAAACGTGATTTGATATACTCGATGACTTTAGGGTAGTTGTCGGCACTCGGTGGAAAACTTTCGACTGCTTCTCTTGCCTCGGAGTTCTCGGCGGTGGCTTGAAAGAGATACTGAAACTTAGTTTCTGGAGGCATCTGTGGATCCCGGTCAATCGTGCTGAACTGACTCCATTCATGACTAATCCATTCTCTTGGTTCTTCCCCAAACTTCTTGAACTACAGCTTCGGTAGTCGATAGTTCATTGCTGCTGTGCCGCTGATTGTACTAACGTCATCCTTTTCCGCAAGAGCCTCGTAATCAATCATAATGTTACTGAAATTATCTTCGTACTCACAAACGGATTCGTACTCCGCGGTGGAAATGTCTTCAGACGCTGATTCTCGTAGCAGAGCTTCTTCCATCCTCATGTTTAATATTGAAAGCTTTTCATGGTGGGTCTGGAGTCGGCGGAGGATTTTCTCTACATCTGCTTTCTTGACTTCCTTCTTCTTGATCTCTGTTTCGAGCTCATTGAACGCCTTGGTGAACCTTGCACGCACTGGCGTCCTAAGCATTTTCAGTTCAGCACTACTAACTGGTTGGTCAGCCATCCTGAGAAGTAATCACTGGTTCACAGTTGCACCTTTGTGTAATCAGTAATTCTTCAATCTGTATCCTGCCGGCTGCGCCAAAATGTTGTCTTGTCTTAAATTTGAAAAAAAAAAGACAATACAAGATCCCGATGGCTTAACCTGAACTAAAAGCTCCTAGCTTTACAGTAATGCTGGAAACTGACTTGAAAATTATAAATTGATAAATCAATATCTTTGTTACAGTGATCAGAAGAATTGAGTCACAACGCTGGATGGCGAAGCCTAAAGTAGAAAACAGTGATGAATAATTTAATACTTATTGAAAGAAATATTTATTTAAAAATCACACAAATTAATATTAATACAAATATTATTCAAAACCAATTATTAAAATTTATGAAAGATAGTTCTTTTTCAGGCCTGTCAAAACCAAACGTTGGCGCCGAGACAGCTTTGTTTACTGGAGATGCGGGGTATTCTATTTTTGCTCGCTCATGCGCGGGGGGCAGCGGGTGCAGTGTTGCCAGCGCTCGGTTGGCCCAAAAGTACCTATGGTCGCGTCACTCACTACAAAGACATTCACATATCTTTCATGACGGAGCGATACCTTTTAGGGGATTTTCCTTTCCCGGTTGTAAGACTACTCGCACAAGTTGGAATACTTTCAAGTTTTTTTAGAGAAAACCGCACCAAGATGCTCTGCGGTGAGGACCCGATTTGTACCTTCTGTAATTCAAAACTAAAAAATGGAATCACTCACTATATTTTTTATTGCTCTGCTCTGAAAGAAGAAAGAAGAACCCTTATGCTCAAAACTGGGCAACTCTGTGCTTCACTTCCATCAATAATTGACAATATGACCCAGAATAAGTATATTGCTAAGGCGTTTTATGGTTTCCCCAAGTCCATATCTCAGAAGAAGGCCAAGTGACACTCACTCCTCACTTTCTTACTGCTACTCTTTTTGTGCTGTTTTTCTTGCTTCCCTCTTTCTCTTTCTTGTTTTTTTTTCTTTTTTTTCTTTTTCTTATGTCTATATCGTCGTTTCCTTTGTCTCACTGCTTTGTTCTTATGCATACCTCTGGTGAATCCTGTATAGGGTCAGTGACCCTAAATAAAGGCTTTTTGTTGTTGTTTGATAGAGTTCTCTATTCAACCTTATATGATAATTTTACAGGTTTATTTATTTTTTTGTCTATTCACTCGAGGATTACATAGCTCAGAGCTCATTTTCAGAAGTTTGATTCGATATTTTAATTTACTCTTTGCCTCTCTTACATCTTAGAACTATTAATATCAAACTGATACATACATTCATCATTGCAATTTCTTGCTAAAAATTGGATAAATTTCAAAACTTTAGGCTAACAACACGGGATATTTGTTGTCAGTCGACTAAGCCCAAATAGTGTAAATAATCAAACTCAAGCAAAGAAATAGACTATGTAGACATAATTTGTGTACATGGAATTAACCTTTGTTGGAGTAAACTATTTTCAATATAATAAAATATCTTCAAACTTTTAAAACGAAATATAATTGAAATTATCTCTTTGAAGACATCATTATCGTAGAGGCAAAGTTTGTTAGCATCCCGGCAACCAATAGATATCACCAGAAGAAAACCACTGAAAGATAGTCAGTGGGACAACAACAAGTATCAAACAAATGTCTCTCGATTTTGTTCTAACTTCCATAAAATTACAGTTATATCGTTCAAAACTATAAGCAACGAAATATTATTCACAAAAATATTCGAGTTTTCTAATGCGAAATATAAGTTCTCTTCTTTCATCGACACGTATTGTTTCAAATATTCAATACACCATAGTTTTTATACGTTCAGCACAAAATATTCTATCCATAATTTCAAATTAATGTTGAAATTTCACAATTTGGACCTCTTTAACATCATAAACTATTTATATATATACAGGTATATATAGGTACATACATATATTAAGAAAAAGGCATTTCCTTATCGTGCATCTGAAAGTTGCTGATGGCTTGCGCCATCTATCGGAAAATATATCAACTATTCTCGTTGATTTTAAATTATGATAAGCTTCTTATCATCCTCTCTTGTCCTTTATTTAAACCTCCCACATGTTTATTTCAATAGCCCTAATCATGCGCCGTCTCGTGGTTTCAGACTGCAGACTGCAGATTTAATATTTACTTTTCTCAAAAATCGGTCTTCTATTAAAATTAACATATATAAATAGTTTAAAATCTTTCTTTTTATATATAATTATTCCGTCCTACCATTTGTACCATAGTCCTAATAAGTCGCGCTATATTTCTCGCCTGTTGAAAGGTTTTTACACGAAAGCTTGCACCTATGCATGAATAAAAGAAACTCGTCTTCCTTCACCATGTTTTTTCGTTTAATTTCAAATCAGGAAGAATTCTTCATCTATATTTTAAAATATGTCCGAATTGGCCAAATACCCATTCTTGATTAATCAAGAAAAGCTAATCACGTGCGCGTTTCGGGCTGTTGGCCCATATCAGCGCTGGTTTAATTAAACATATATTAAACGAATCGAAGCCTTGGATACCTACCTTTACAGAAGAGCTCTCAAAATTCTTCGTACAGATATGATAACAAATAATCAAGTCTTCGATCGAATGGGTACAGAACGACAGCTGATAAAGTTCATTAAACAACTAAAACTGACGTTTGCTGGGCATGTGATGCGCGGATCAGCAGGAGAGACATACAGTGTTGGAGGGAAAGCTCCGAAGGAAAGGATCAAGGGGAAGGAAACGACGGGGATACACAGACTATCTAAAAGAATGGACTGGATGACACATCTACGAGGAGATGAAAAGGATGGCGGAGGAAGTATGGAGAGACCATGTGGCCTACCCTCAGTTGAGGAAGTCATTGAAGGAGGAGGAGGATATATTATATTACTTTTAAAAACATAATTATTCGAAATATTCTTAAACCTTTTACATAGATAATAATACTGTGTTTAATATTAAAGTGTATATTTAAATATTTTGTTTATATTCCATATATGTATTTTAACTTTTTATTCTAAATGTTTTAAATTTAGGAATTATTTGGCTATGATTAACTTCAAAATTTAGAATTCATGGCTAAAAAAATAAATAAATTATTTTTTTTTAAACATCACAATTTAAATGCTAAAAATGAAAAAATAAAACATCTTAGCTACTACTCTTGATTGAGCAATTAGATATATATGAGTAGAAATAAAATCAGCAGGTGACGATCATCTAGATTTTTGAACTTATTGTGATTTAATATGTGGTAATTTATTAGAGATTTTATATGTTTACCAAATTTTTTCCTCTTTTCTCAATATATGATCGACCCTGTTATTTTTATTTTTACTTATATAAACCTAATTGTCTAATGGCAGTAAACTATTTTTCATTTTTAGTGCATTTAAATAAAAGCTTTTCTAAAAAGGTATATATTTTTCTTTATTAATTATTTTTAATGTATTCATTTATTTCATTTCTCTCTCTCTCTCTCTAGGTAATTCAAATAGAACATTTTTAAAAGGTCTTTATTTATTAAATTTTCATTTTCACGTATTATTCCAAGGTAATTAAAACATTAGTCACCAACAGTTAAAATTCTATGCAATTCTATTTCCTTTTTTATTTTCGCGATATATATATGTCATAATATATGCTCTTCCAGGATTAATAAAACAAACCAACAGCCAACGAGAGAGAAATGGGCAGCTAAAGCGAGACACTTTAGACAACTAACTTACGACCATTCTTTGGCCACATTCCTGAGGGGGGCGTCACCACCTGGCGACTATCCTGGTTAGCCCCGGTTGTGTACACAGGGAAAACAGTCGTTCAGCTGATAACGTCTCACTCGCTCTCTCTCGGCTGGCTGCCTGGATGATTGCTCTAACAACTCGTCGTGTGATTATTTCTCTCCTCACCACATTTACCACTAAATTGTCACATTGAAAAGTCGACAGGATAAGATCTGGCCGGGAAGCGAATCCCTCATATACCGGAGTATGAAGAAACAAGAAGCCAAGCCACGATGATCGACCAAACCCAACTCAACTGTAACCACTCCTCTTCGAGCCCTCAACCCCTTCCTCGCCAACCTTTGAACCGTGATCCCGAAGAAGTATTCACCTACGACGGAGATGGAGCTGCCACGCACTTCTCCCAGCACTAGATCTACCCAAGAACGACCACCGTGCCAGAGCAGGACACCTTCCATCATCATGGACAAGATTCCGCCATATCCCTGCCGCTACTGTGATGTACAACACTGATACGCTCAGTGTCACAGACAGAACTCTCCCGAATCTCAATGAACTTACCTGCTCTCTAAACCAGCATAACCTGTAAGTGAAATTGTTTTACCCCTTCCATTCATTCTTTAAATAAGTCATTCCTTGTAAATTGTCCCAATATTTACATAATTAGCTCCATTTATTCTCTCCATGCCTATTAACAATGATTTTATGCTCCATACTATTTATCTAGATATTTGTAACTCATTTAATTAGTTACCTTACCAGTAGAATTTAACAATCGTTATTTTAATTAAATAATTTCCATTTTTAACGTAACTTAAAAAAAAAACTCTTAAAAAAAAAATTGGAATTCTACCTATTAATGCTTTACGATTTTTACTATTAACAATAGATTTTTCATAATCAAATTATTTATAAAAATATGCCTCCAGCACATAAACTTTTGTATGTCTATTTGTATAGACCTCTCCTACTTGTAAGCACGGCTCACGAAAAATAATTTCTTTCCCTAATCGATTCAAAATTCACCCTATAATTCAGGTGTCGAAGAATTCCAACCACCACGTGAGCCTTGCTTACAACCAACCCTTGGTGACTCTTATTTATCTTCCCCTTAATTCCCCTCTCATTCTTACAACTTTGTTAACTTTATGCCAGCTCAGGACCTTTTATAGAATTATTGATTAATCAATTATCGAACTTCTATATTGTCATTTTAAAATACTAACCTTCGCCCTTCATTTATGATAATATATTTCGTAGTTCATCTCTAGCATATCCACCGACCCACACCATCTAGCCAATGGTGTGTTCGTCACAGGGTGCAGATTGACTAACTGCTAGATATTTATCAACCCCTTTTTGTTCGCACTTGAACAATCTGCATCGAGCGACACAGTTCGCTTCTTCTTCTCGCGCCACACGTTCGCCACACGGACCCTGTCTTCAAATCTATGTTTGTCCATTGTCCAAACCAGCACGATATAGCCTATCTCCGATATTTCCCACGGAGGTACGTTAAACATCGTCGCTGATTTTGTCCGGTCCGTCATCATTTCGCGCAGACATGGGTCTTGCTTTCAACCCACCGCGAAATCATCGCCTTGCACAAGCTCCCACGACGGTTCAAACACCTCATGTCCGAGCAGCTTGTCACTTGTAACGGACAACGCAGTCCTCGTCCCAATTTTCGGCACTGTGCGCGCATACTTCCCGCAAATTAAATATAAGTCCATCCGACTTCCTCACCTACACACGGGACTTTTCCCCTCGGACTCGCTACACAAGTAACTACATAGATAAGTTAGATTGGCCCAGGGCAAGTCTCCCCTCGCTCTGTTCGCCGAGGTTCTAACATTGTATGTAGTTTTATATTTACCTCAGTCCTGAGCTCACACAATTGTCAACCTCAATCTCTCATTTCTCGTACTCTACACTTATAGCATAGAAAGCCCATGACAAGTTTCCCCTTGCCATGTCCGCCTGAAAAATATCTTAAAGTGTAGAGTTCCCCAGTCTTAATGATCTTCAGAATTTCACCATATGTATGTGACTCTTCTTCTCGTTGTTCACACTGCTCCATATCACTTCCCTTATAGTACATTAGATTTTGTTGTATATAGCCTTTTATAACCTTGATATTTTCAAAGATTTCCTTAAATGTCAAACTCCCCGGTGTTGTAAAACTGCTTGTAAATAATATTTACTTGTGTACTATACTATATTTTATTTACATAAAACTATGTCACCATTACCTTAACTAATTTTAACTGTAAAATTATTTTCTCTATTCCTGGCTTCACCAGCTTTAAATATACTTAAACTATGTTCAGCCTTCTTCAACGGGGGACATATGTCATAATATATGCTCTTCCAGGATTAATAAAACAAACCAACAGCCAACGAGAGAGAAATGGGCAGCTAAAGCGAGACACTTTAGACAACTAACTTACGACCATTCTTTGGCCACATTCCTGAGGGGGGCGTCACCATCTGGCGACTATCCTGGTTAGCCCCGGTTGTGTACACAGGGAAAACAGTCGTTCAGCTGATAACGTCTCACTCGCTCTCTCTCGGCTGGCTGCCTGGATGATTGCTCTAACAACTCGTCGTGTGATTATTTCTCTCCTCACCACATTTACCACTAAATTGTCACATATATATATTTTTTATTCTAGGACGAGGGTTTTAAATGGAGGTGGGGAAACTCAGCGATGTAATTTATGACACATGTTTGAAGAATTCTCTATTCTCCTTTGTTCCCGGAGTCACTGATAAACAGGGCACGGAGTCAAACCTCAAAGGGGGAAACATTAAAAAAGTATTCAATACTTCAAATTCTTCACGTCTCTAACCTCATTTTGAATGCAAGTAATCTTTGACATTTTGTAGAGCAATGATCTATCTGCTTCTATATATGTAAATGGCATATCTTGTGATGCAGTCGAGTTTAGCGTAAAGGTGAGCGGCTCAGAATGATGCGATGACCAAGTCGTGTTACATTATAACATCCTGAGCAAATCCTGGTCATTCGAAGAGCCGAGGTTAGGAGATTCTAGCGATATTGGCGGCTCAGGTAACGACGCATGGCTGCTTCAGTAAGAGTTGTCTTTAGGGTCAAGAATATATATACTTTAATTCTTAGTCCAGGCATGGAGAGGGTCATTGCCATGAGTGTGTCGGTACGCCCTTTCGCAGAGACTGTAAGACTTGTTGTTGCTAGGCCTTAGTGCTTCTCTCTTTATCTTTCCTCCTCACTTGAACTTCGCCTTATAGGTAGTAGGGGTAAATTATATTAGTTCAAACGATATTTGATATAGTCATATGATGCCTTACATTATAAATACCAAACCTTTAATAGCTATCTTTATAATGGCCGTATCAACATCATTTATTTTTAAAAACAAAAAGGAGACAGATTTTTCTTTCAATCTGTAACAATAAAAATCACCATTCTCTTCGTCCTTATAAACCAATCTCTGCAAACAAGAAAGATTTTCAGTAAGTTATATGCTAAGACCTAATTAAATTATGTTACTTTTCCAAAAAATCGTTTCTATCCTTTAATAATATTGAGAGATTTTGAATATTCACCTACTGTAAAAGGCAACTTCTCTCTAAAGAAAATTTTGGCTCTGAAATTAGGTGTTGTCCTTTTTAGAGAGAATTATGCTATATAAATAATATTTGCGATGTAAATGATAAAATTATATTATTTTTCACAGCGAGATTATTTTATAATATATAACCATGAGCCTTCGAGCTCGCGCTTTTCAACGGGCAATCTTGATATCACCTTCTTCCTGTTGAAGAGCGAAAGCTCGAATTTGCCAATAAAAAAAAAACTTGCTACGAAAATATTTTACTTTCAAACCCTTATAAATTCCATATTAACCCAAAGAGAGATAGAGAGAAAGACACTAAAGGGTATCTGCGTCTTGACAGCTAACACCAAAAAACGTAGAAAATGGAGCCTTTATTAGAACTAATTGTTCATATTTGGAAGAAGGAAAAACTGATTTCGAATAAAATTAAATTTTCTCTTTATAGGCTTAGACGGCAACTCACTTAAGAGGCTTACTTATATTATAAACTGTTCTAGAAGAGAATCCTTATACAGCATTAAGTTACATAATGGGAAGTTGCTGTCTCACTTGTGGGGAAATAGCGTTCCATGATGGCTGACCTCCGTATCGGAGATGGTGATATGTGAAGGTGATGTTTTGTTATAGATACAAATAAAATAATTAAAATTTAGGCAATGATCTGCCAGGTTTGTGAAGATTGAATTGTTTATTGAGGTGGATTATGTAGCACGCTGGACTAGATACAGTTGTCGTTTGAATCCTTGGCATGACTGAAATCACAACACCACATTCGTTAGACATTGTTCTTCAAATAAAATATCAACGCATATTTAAAAATGAAATATATGCATGACATCAAAACGATATTTTTTCGAAATAGGTCAAATATATTGTTTTAGCTGACCGTTATTGCTTACTGGTTTACTTAAAAAGATTGGCATCACCCAATGTAATGCAGGATTGTTTCATTGAATACTGGAGGACTTTAGGTATTTGAAATACACGTTATACGTGAATCAGTTTGGTCTAATAGCCATACATGTATTAATATAAAATAACTCAGATATTTTGATGAAATAAAAATTAGAATACAATTTTAAAGCTATATTAATGCACTATGGTAACTTTTGAAATATAAATATCTGTGAACAAAGAATGTCTTAAAAATATGCCCACTATGTAGGCACATAATAGAATACACAATAGGTTCAGTAGATCAAATTTACCTAGACGCTGTGTGTGGGTTCACGACCTTAGCCAAATTCTCCCAAAGTTTGTTTTTAAAACTAATAATTTCACAGTTCTACATTGAAAAAAATATATATATCAATCTTCCCTCCTGTCAAAATAATAATTTCATATATATCGACGGTCTCTCTGAACACTGGAAGACACGGTTCGCTGACAAAACCAAGAATGGGCAAATTTATAGCGCCCACCTGGAGACATTGGTCTCATGCTATGGCACTCGTCATTCTATAACGAGCTTTAATTTCATGAGATATGCAATAGATTCATGAAATCTTCCGAACCTTTCAACGAGGTGTGTAGCTTCAGAGTATTGGCCTTTCTTAACTTCCAATCATATACCCCAGATCTTATAGAAATATTTTCGATTCCCCCTCTATTTTTATATCACATCATTGAACTAACTTTGAAAGGAGGTAAGCACAAAAGGTTTCTAAAGTATTTTACCGTATGTGCTGATGCTCTACTCACCAGTGTCCTTCTGGATTGAAGAAGGACTTCCAGATCTTTCGGCAGACCTTGGTCTCGGGCAGAGGATAGACCTTGGCCCCATCAGAGTTGAGGTCTAGGACTTGGGGAGACTCGGGGGTGTAGCGGGGCCAGTAGTAGTGTCTGGGAGACTGGGGGTGGCTGGACACATAATCTTCCGTCAGAACTCCGATTATCTGAACTCCAATTACACGAAATTCCAATCATCCGAATAGGCAGAACTGCCTAGAGGGCGGGGCGGGCGTCCCGTGCGCTCGATCAAAGAAGGTGTCACTGGAAGGCCGCAAAGTGACAAATAATTATTGTGGTACCTCTCCCTACTCTACAACTCCCTACTACATTATTTTCTCAATGTTCAGTGAAATAATTAGAAGATAGTGGCAAGATTTTAAGGTGAAGGGAAAGAGAACACGAGTTGTCGCAATCTCGCCCCGAGTACATACAACTCTCCAGACATCCCAGCGTAACGATTGGTGACATCAATTATTTTTATTCTCGAATTGATTATCGACTTTTAGGTTAATGAATATTCACTGAGATAGTTTATTTAGAAAATGTTCACAAATTTATTAAGTGTATCATCAAAAATGTTTACTCTTATTATTTTAGAATAGCATATAATCAAACCAATTATTCGAATTCTTTATTATAGTTCAATGTTTTTCTGAATTTATTGAAGGAAGATGTCGGAATAAACTGTGTTATATAAAAATGTACAGGATTTTAAGAATCAATTCAATATAAGGGAATATATATTTATGTCTTGTATATATTTGTTATTAAACTTATTAAAATTATTAAAAGGAAGTTCCAAAAATGCAATATAACAGCGGTATGGTAGATTAAACTGGCGAAACCGCTGGGAGGGTTCACCACTGATGAGCCAGGCCCTCCCTTTAATTTTTCCATCGCAGTAAGGACAGTAGAAATTGTTTTATTTTAAAAAAGAATATTACGCCTCTAAAATAGTTTTATAATTTGATAACAGATGGCGCTCTAGTACATCGTAACATTATTGTTCTAATAAAAGACACAATTTGATATTTGCGGAAGAGCGATTGCTCGAAGCATATTATATATTTATAATTATATTTAATTCTGCTGTCCTAAAAGCTTATGTCCATAGTTCTTCTAAAATACCCATTCCAAGAGTCTTGCAACAGTCACCTATAAAAGGAAGTTCCAAAAATGCAATATAACAGCGGTATGGTAGATTAAACTGGCGAAACCGCTGGGAGGGTTCACCACTGATGAGCCAGGCCCTCCCTTTAATTTTTCCATCGCAGTAAGGACAGTAGAAATTGTTTTATTTTAAAAAAGAATATTACGCCTCTAAAATAGTTTTATAATTTAATATATTTGTTAAGTTTAACGAAAGTTTATAAGGTAATAATAAAATAATTAGCTCTTTTAAAGAATTTGGAATTGCCTTTTTTCACAATTTTCGTGAATGAAATCATTATATAGATAAAAATGACAAATGGTTTTGGGGTGAGCGGCTACTGTCTGTTACCATGAAATATTTATACTTGGGATATCCGCTTACAAGTGCAAATTCACTAAACAAGGTAGCGTCACACTACAAGGGCAAAGCCCTGGCAGCAATTGGCGCTGTGTGGCAAGTTCTGACAAAATCCAAGATGAACTCTCTAAGTGCGGCAATGAGATTACTTGATTCGACGGTCTTGCCTCACATGCTATACGCCGCACCCTGCTGGGCACTCAACCAAGTAAAGGTAGTTGACCAGGTTCAGAATATTTTCCTAAGACGCTACCTAAATTTACCAAAGTATACTCCGGGCTTTATGCTAAGAATGGAGTGTGGACGAGTATCACAGGAAGTTACCATAATTAAACAGGTCCTGAGATTTTGGGTGAGGATTATGAAAATGGAGGAGAGTAGGTTGCCCCGGGCATGCTTGTCACACCTCTGGACATTACACAGCAATCAAAAGGGCTGGTTTAACCTTTGTCGAAAACCTGTCAACCATTTTAGACTCAAACGGTTTTTCGTTCCTGAAGGGTTGTCCGGATTACACTGCAATACTGACTGAAATCCCTGCTATTATTCGAATAGTAACCGAACAAAGCATCCAAAGCGACATGGCGAAAATCCTAAATACTTCACATTACAGTCACTTCAAATACCTAAAAAATTCAATAACAGCAGAACGATATTTATTCACAACTATTCCTCTAGCAATTAAAAGATTTTTTGCACAACTGAGACTCCTATGGACGATCTTCCCAGAAAATCGTTCAAAGCGCTGGAAGATTGATTTGGCTCTAACTTGCGATCTGTGTAAAAACAGAATCCAAGACGAAATTATGCATATAATATTTGGATGCTCTTGCTTAGAGAAACAGAGGAAAGAAATTTTGGGTGACTTACCCTGGTCTCAACCTGTTGGGAGAATCTTAATAATCACTCTCTATTTATACTTAAAACTTCTTTATTAAAAGTATGAAAAACAATGAAGTTAAATTACTATGATAAATTTGAAGAAACTCTAAGAAAACTCATACGTCTCCACACAGATTCTCAACCACACTAACTCAAAGAAAATACCTATATATATATACACACAATCAACACCACAGAATAAATTAGTCCACAGATTAATATAAATCATAGAATGAAAAATGAACATTTTAAATTATAAATATCAACAAATCTCCCCTTCAAATTTTAAATTTTCATTCCTCAAAAAATAACTCCACCACTTAGGCAGTTCTTAATCTTGACAGCATCCACAGTTTTGGTAAGATGGTCCGCTTTCATTTCTTCTGAAGGGATATGCAAAACTTCAATTTCTTCATCTTCCATGGCTTTAATCCATTGTTTTCTATCATCAGAATTCAGTGCTTCTTGGTAATCCTTCGGACGTTTAATTTCAAAAGCTCTATCAGAAACATTTTCCTTATTTTTCATTAATCTTAATCTTTCAGATCTCCTCACTCCCCTTTTTATGAGTTCTTCTTCCTCGGTTTCTCTCAAACGAAGATCTCGTTCTTCTCTCATTTCTCTCGTCATTCCTGGTTCCGGTCCTCTTCTACGTGGAGTAATTATTTCATCAGGAGGTATTTCATCTATTTCACTCAAATCTATATCATTATCATCTTGAGTAATATGCTCATCATCGATGTTAAAGTTTTCTGCTCGGTCTTCTCTATTACCACCAGAGTCTTCATTCCTGTGAAAAATCAATTTTTTGTCTTCTCTATTAAAAAAGAAAAGTTCATTTTCATCAAGATTTCTACTTCTATTATTCATTAAATAATATCCTAACTTAGCTTCATTAAATTTAACATCTGATACTTCATGAATTTCATCCATTTCTGGTAAATATATTCTATAGCCTTTTCTTATCATACTATAGCCCATCATGATCCCTTTATGAGCTTTTGGTTCCATCTTCTTTCTCTTTTCTTTTCTAATATGAACATAAGCTTCGCTTCCGAACCTTTTTAAGTAAACAATGTTTGGTTTCCACCCCTTGTATATCTCGAAAGGAGTTGTATTCATTTCTTTGATTTTTATTCTATTATTTATATGAACAGCCACCTTAACACTTTCGCTCCAAAATTTTTAAAGGTAATTTAGAATCAATTAGCATGGTTCTAGCCGACCCACTATGGTTCTATTAAATCTTTCGGCTTTTCCATTACTTTCAGGAGTATAAGCTGTAGTGAATTCTTGTTTGATGCCCTTACTAGATAACCATCGCCTCAAATAATTTGAAATATACTCTCCTCCATTATCATTTCGAATTCTCTTTACTTTCCTGCCAGTCTGTCTTTCTTATTGGATAATCAAGTTTATTATGGAATCTGCTGTTTGAGATTTATTAGCAATTGGTATAACGAAAGTAAAATTACTATAGTCATCAACAATAGTGATAAAATACCTATATCCAAATGATTCATCCAAAGGTCCAACTATGTCGGTATGCCATAGATCCAAAATATCTTCAGATTGTTTATATTGTATACTTTTTTAAGATTTTCTATGAATTTTTCCTAATGTACAAGATTCGCAATTCGCTCTGTTATTATGTAAATTTTTCAATCCTAATACAGTTGAATTATCATACATTTCTTTCAATTTCTGAAAATTTACATGAGCAAGTCTTTGATGCCATAGCATATCATCTACTTCTGCTTTTCTAGCGATTTCCATATTTAGGATTCCTTCAACTTCAAATTTATCACCTACTCTTTTTGCTTCATATAAGACATCACCATTTTTTTCTATTACCTCTGCTTTATATTTACTAAATAATACATCAAAATCATGATCTATAATTTTTGTTACTGATAATAAATTTTCTCTTAAATTAGGTACATGCAAAACATTTTCAAATTTTATGAATCTTTCATTTACATTTGACTTCATTCTAATAGATCCAATTCCCGAAGATTTCATCACTTCACCTTTTTCAGCTGTTGCTATTATTCTTTCTTCTTCTTTATATTCTATAAAAAGTTATTTTTTACTAACCATATGGCTAGAGGCTCCAGAATCCATATTCCATTTTATTTTTCTTCCTTTTGATATTCCTCTTCGTAATTAACTTCACTTGTCTCCATCACATGACCTGTAGATTCACTATTATTTTGTCTGTTTATTCCTCTTTTAGGCCCATTAAAATTATACTTTGCATGACATTCATTTCTATACTTTTTACATATTGTCGATTCATGCCCAAATCCTCCACATTTAAAACATTTCATCTTATTTCTACACTCTCTAGAAATGTGTCCCATCTTTCCACAGTTATAACATTTGATAGCAAAATTTCGTCTTCCCGATCGGCCTTCTCTAGCTTTAGGTGCAATTTCAGTTTGCCGTTTTTCTTCTTTTCTAAGTTTTAATTTTTCTTCTGTTTCCTTCAGGATTTGTCTTATTGTGTTCATATTATTTTGCCTGTCTGATTTTATAATTTTTATGTCAAAATCAAATTCTACTCTCAAACCTTCCAAAACGAAGCAAATTAATTCTCTATCTCTTATTTCATCTCCTGCTTGAATGCTTCTGCTCTTTATAATCATAGCTCTATTTAAGTAATCATCAATCATTTCATCTTCCTTCATTTTTAATTTTGACAATTCTATTCTATTTTTCATCTGCAAGTCTTCATTTTTTGATGCGATTTCTTCTCCAATTATATTCCATAATCTCTTGGCACTTTTTTCGCTCGAGTATTTTAAAATTTGAGTGTCATTCATTGTTCTGTTCATCAAATTTCTTGCAATTGCATTGTCATCATCCCAGTCTTCCCAGATTTTCATTTTTTCTTCCAATTTTTTGTCGGTTTCTATTGGCTTTTCAACTTCTTCTCCATAATTTTAATCCCCGTAATTCACTTTCAATTCGATTTGCCCAGATCAAGTAGTTTTTGTCTGAAAGTTTTTCTATTGGAGATAAATTAAAATTTTGCATCTTTTCTTTTTTCTAAAAATTATTCAATCAATCTTGATTTGCATAAATTTAAATTCAACCGCTCTCTGCTACCAATTGTTGGGAGAATCTTAATAATCACTCTCTATTTTTACTTAAAACTTCTTTATTAAAAGTATGAAAAACAATGAAGTTAAATTACTATGATAAATTTGAAGAAACTCTAAGAAAACTCATACGTCTCCACATAGATTCTCAACCACACTAACTCAAAGAAAATACCTATATATATATATACACACACAATCAACACCACAGAATAAATTAGTCCACAGATTAATATAAATCATAGTCTGAAAAATGAACATTTTAAATTATAAATATCAACACAACCTGACTGCCAACAAATTTGTAGCTGGATGAACACACTGATGGTTGATCAGGGTCTCTCCCTCGGTTTATATAAATTCTACAAGGCCGCAGTCAATGTCCGTTGGAGAATAATGGATTCGCCGAATGTCGTGGTTTGCTTGGAGGAAGAAGGCGAAGATTGAACGCGGCTGATTCCACACTAGCCCTCTCAATGATATCTTAACCTTGACATATCCTAAACATTGGTACTTTAATTTAAATATTTAATCATGTATGGTTCCTTTTGCTCTGTATGTTTATTTTTTGTATATATGGTTATATTTTTTTTTTTTTCTTTCTTCTCTCTTTTCTTTTTCCTTATTACCTCTTGTATTCTAGTTTTTACTTTTGAAATATCTTCCTTCGCTAAATCCTGTAGAGGGGAATCATGTATAGGGCTGGATGCCCCAATAAAAAAAGCTTATGTGTGTGTGTGTGTGGGGGCTTTATATAGATAAAAACACCGCTGACATACCAGCCATCGCAACTATTGAATGATGACCTTTGCTCGTTGTTCAAACTCCTATTTAAAGAGATGCCTACCTTGCAACTACAACTATGCACCCTTACAACAGAGAAGTATGATTTAAATGTAATCCCTTTCATGATATTTATATTTTAAATATTTTAAAACAGAAAAGTTTTCATATTTTCCCTCACTTTACTACTCTTACTTTTTTCGATTATTATTCTTTCTATTTTCTCCTTGCATAACGACATATAGGCAATTGTATATATGACAATTTCTTCTTTACCAACCATTTATTCAAACTTTGATCTTAATTTCTACAAAAATAGATCTGAAAATAGTTTTTCTTAGTTCATCAGAACAACTCTGACCTATGTGCAACAAGCCTCCCATACGTGTTCTTTTTAGTGAGTCTCCTCTTCGATTCAATACACTCACGCAAACCGCGTCCCATTTGTTATATTTTTTCATGTCAACAAGGTCGAAGTAATTTAAAAGGGTCATGTTTTAATCAAACGTCTTTGTATCTTAGATATAGCAATGGCCATGGCCATGTTCGCTTGTACAGTATTTTTTAGACCCTGAAATCGACGCGCATCCTAAACAACTCGTTAATTCACTTTTATTATTTTTATTTCGAGTCCTTATTTTTAGGTTAACCATCATACTTTCATTCACCTCTTGCACTCTGTCTCTTCTATTTAAAACATAGAAATATTAATATACATAAAAATTATTTATTTTATATTGTGTGTGAGCCTCCTATTATGGTTTTCATATATTTTTGTAAATGAACAAAAAAAATTGCTATAAAGTATGAAATAAAATAAAAATAAACGGTAGCAATACGTTTCTTTATACGTGAAATTTCATGCAAGCTTTCGGATCTTTTCAATCCTTCCACAGGCCAAGCTGTAAGCTGAGAGAAAAAGAGTATATATAGAAGTACAATATTATTTACATACACCTAACGAAAATAAAAAATGAAATAAACATTTTCATAACATAATATATAAATTTACATATTCAAAATTTAGACGTAAGTAAAATTCTATCTATATGCAAACAAAACAGAAATGGCATATGGGGCTATGGTTGTGAAGGTCAAACTGGGGAAGATGAGGAAGGATCTGGTGGAAAGGAAGGGCTGGGCTGTTTTTTCCTGAATGAATGGTACTGAGATGGTAGTTCTATACGCCTGTTGATGCTGTTTAAATCATGAGAGACGAAGGATTCTATTAATAATCTTTGATGTTTGGATCTGATGTTATGGTAATGACAGATTGGGTCGGAAAGGTTAAAAGCATGTCCGGTTTTTAAGGTGTGCTGAAAGATCAAAGATTTGGGATCTTTGTTTATTAAATTTCTGTTATGCTCGGAAATTCTGTTATAAATGAAGCGGCCAATCTCACCAACATATGTTGCGTTGCAATCTTGTCAGCCTATGGAGTAAATGGCATATGGTTGCTGGTCGGGACGTTTCTTAATATTGGATCTGGTGATGGGGTCCCGGAGTATTTGGCCTATTGAGAGGTGGTTGGTGAAAAACGTTCTTAAACCAAATTTTTTAAGGGAGTTGGCTATTGATTGATTTTGAAAAGAATAAGGTATAATGCAGGTGTTACGGTATTTTGGGACAGAAACATCTCCGAATAGAAGTTTGGAAAAGGTACCTGGACGACATTTTTTGCATATGCCACAAGGATGACGCCCTATTGGTGTTAAAAACTCTAAATTCTTACCATACACGTCTCACTTTTACAATAGAACATGAGTCGCACCAAGTTCTGCCATATTTAAACATTCTTTTTATCAAAACTGATTAATCATACCACACAACAGTTTATTATAAAAAATCCATAAAACCATCCTATCTCCTTTTTGATTCATATAACCCAATAGGCCACAAACTCACAGTCGTCAGAACACTCACGAAAAGAATACATACGCACTGCTCCACCCAGCTTTCAAAAAAATAGAATAGAAAACCATCATCAGTAATCTAACATCAAGAGGCTATCCACTTCCCTTTATACTTAGACATAGTTTTAACCCTTCCAAATACACTCAGCCCGAAGTAAACCGTAACACCTGCATTATTCCTTATTCTTTTGAAAATCAATCAATAGCCCACTCCCTTAAAAAAATTGGTTTAAGAACCTTTTTCACCAACCACCTCTCAATAGGCCAAATACTCCGGAACCCCATCACCAGATCCATTATTAAGAAACGTCCCGACCAGCAACCATATGCCATTTACTCCATAGGCTGCCAAGATTGCAACGCAACATATGTGGGTGAGACTGGCCGCTTCATTTATAACAGAATTTCCGAGCATAACAGAAATTTAATAAACAAAGATCCCAAATCTTTGATCTTTCAGCACACCTCAAAAACCGGCCATGCTTTTAACCTTTCCGACCCAATCTGTCATTACCATAACATCAGATCCAAACATCCAAGATTATTAATAGAATACTTCGTCTCTCATGATTTAAACAGCATCAACAGGCGTATAGAACTACCCTCTCAGTACCATTCATTCAGGAAAAAACAGCCCAGCCCTTCCTTTCCACCAGATCCTTCCTCATCTTCCCCAGTTTGACCTTCACAACCATAGCCCCATATGCCATTTCTGTTTTGTTTGCATATAGATAGAATTTTACTTACGTCTAAATTTTCGAATATGTAAATTTATATATTATGTTATGAAAATGTTTATTTCATTTTTTATTTTCGTTAGGTGTATGTAAATAATATTGTACTTCTATATATACTCTTTCTCTCAGCTTACAGCTTGGCCTGTGGAAGGATTGAAAAGATCCGAAAGCTTGCATAAAATTTCACGTATAAAGAAACGTATTGCTACCGTTTATTTTCATTTTATTTCATATATTTTTGTGCAAAAAGGCATTTATTTCATCATCACATCTTAACAAATTAAAATTTAGAAAATTACTTTAATTCTCACAAATATTCTATATATCCATCTTGTATATTACGTCGAACATATGTAAGTTTCTTGAAAAAGGAGACTAGCACACTATAATTTGAAAATAAAATATCTTCTTCATTTGTAACTTTTATGGAACCAATAAATTCAAAGAATGGTTGACGAACCCCAGAAATAAAAGTGTCAGCATGGCCTCACATCATAGCGATGACATATAAATATTTTGACACTGGTAGGAACACACTGGTTATAAGTAGAGCTTATGGGCTTGTTAAAGACAGTCGGGGATAGACGAGTGCCAAACTTTGAACGAATATTTACATTTTTGGGCTGTGCCAGCACGTTTCTTCTGGGTCCGTAGCCTCCGTTGTCAATTCCAGCCTTTGGTGCGTTTATTATTCTCTATTTTACTACCGAATATATTTCCCATGATATAGATTTATCTTTATTTTTATGAATAATCTTATTTTATCTGAACTCTAAAAAACGACTCCGCGCGCGTCTACACTACCGTCACAATATTTTTCTAAATTGCGATTAACTTACCCGTATTTAGCGAAGGATGTCCACAGGGCGATGATGTCCCTCGAAAAGGCTCTCTCCATGTCAGTAAAAGGAATCTGTGGGGTCATAAGGGGAACGCCGAAGACGTAGTAGACTTCCTCGAAGTGAAAAGCGCCCTTCCAATTTTCCTTTCTCAGGGGGAATTTGATGCTGTTGTGGTGGGTGTAGCGATAGAAGTAGATGTCGCGGTCCTTGAACCGCTCGTTGTCTACGAAATGCTGAGACGGACAGGTAAACAACAAGTCTGTCATCACTTTGGTCGCGGCGATGTCCAGATCCGTGGAGTTACTCTCGTCTATCTCGTGTAGATAGTACTGAAGAACCTTGTCCTTCATCCTCTCGTTGCTGAAGTCCGTCATGAATCTCTTCGCGATCTCCTCAACCTTTTCCCGTTTCCATTTGAAATCCTTCACGTATATTTGGCTAGCGAAAAGTGGGAAAAGCGATCCAGCTTCATCTTTGGTTACTCCAATCATGATTTGAACCTTGTTAACCTTACTGGGATAGAATGGGTAGAGACTTTTATAATCGAGATATTTCTCGTCGTAGATTATACTGAGTTGTTCATAATCATCCGGCGCATCCAAAAGTTGAAATTCAGCATCAAGAATTTCCTTAGGCGACTTTGAGCGCAAGCAAGTCATGATTTGATCCGAATGAGAACGAAGAGATCCCCCGTCTTTTACGCATCCAGCGTTTTTAGCGATCTTTTCAGATTTGGCAATGACAGCTTCTTTGCTGCTTACAAGTTCAGGCATGAGAGTGGTGCCGCTTTGGACGATTGCTCTCTTGAACAGTCCTTTGCTGGACGGGGCCGTCACATGGGCGGCAATGGAGATGCCACCAGCGCTCTCCCCAAAGATGGTGATCCTCGAAGGGTCTCCACCAAAATGATGAATGTTGTCTTTAACCCATTTGAACGCTTGTTGTTGATCGTACAAAACCAGGTTCCCAGGTTCCTCTTCGGTACCTGCACTTAGTAGCCCGAAAGATCCCAATCTGTAGTTAAGCGTGACTACTATCACATCACCCAACCCTGCCAGGGCCAATCCACTGTAGAATGGAAATCCTGTAGAACCTATCAGAAATGACCCTCCATACACCCAGATCATGACAGCTTTGTTACCAGCAGAGGTATCTTTATCAACAGGTCTCCAGATGTTGAGATAGAGACAGTCTTCCTTCTTTTCTTCTGCTACTTTGTAAAAGAAGTTTTTCACGTATTTTTCAATGCCTATAGGTACCTGATGACAACTGGGAGGTTGATGAAAAGCTTCGACTCTTTTGGGAAATTCTTTCAAGGGCTGCGGTTTCTTGAACCTCAAATCTCCTACGGGAGGCTCAGCATAGGGGATCCCGGTAAACTGGTCGATTTCTCGGTCTTGGAACTTGAGCCTCTTTCCCAGAATCTCCCAATGGGGCGATGCAACCGAGACTGTCTCTTCCTCAGCCCAGGCGGTGAGAGAGAGGAGTATCAGCATCAAATACTTCATTCTCTAGAACACAATTCACAAAATGTTAAAGTGATATTTAGATATTTAAAATAGCAATTATACAAATTTGGCAAATATAATGAACAAAGTATTTCTTTATCCCTATATATATATATAAAAGTCAGTGTATGTATGTATGTCAGTATGTATGTTTGTCGGCTATACACGTCCACAATACGTAATCAATCTCTCTTAAATTTTAACAGTGTATAGAGTAGAATCTGAAAAATAATATGGTTTAAGAATCAGGTCTCTCTACCCCGAATATTCTTCGAGTTTTTTTTGCAAATTGCGTTGCAAATTTGCCCTTTCGCTCGCAAGCAGCGTCTCTAGCGGTGAAGATGGGAGGTAATATCAGTTGACTAAATGTACATGTAAAACGTGTTTTAACTGGACATAGAGAAAAATCTGGAAGAGATATTTATCGGATTTTTAGCCAAGAAAAATTGAAATTGAAAGGTTCTGGGCAAAAATTGTTGTTTTTTAGTCAGAAAATGATTATCACAATATTGCTGTATCATGTTTGATTATCATATGCTAAATTATATCGGGAAAAATCCAAAAATCAGACATCACGGTTGAAGCCAGTTCATTTTTAATATGCATGAACAAAATTCCAACAGAAAAACATTCATTCGACCAGAAGACACAAAGCCAGATCATCTCTCTATAAAAATATCGCTTCTCAGAAATAAAGTTTGGAGCGGGACGTTTCACCAGAATGACATCCAACGCCCCAATTTATAATTGTAACGAATAGTTTTTGATTTAAAACATTTTAACGGGTAAACCCGGGCGTTGCCCGGGTCATTCGGCTAGTATGTTTGTAAAATTAACTCTGCAGACACATGATTATGTCAAAATGAAACTTTTTACTTTTAATATCTTTTTTATAAAACAAATTATTATGATAAAAACATTAGTAGGGTGTAATATATATCGATGTGTTTTGACCACGAGCCACCTTTGTTAAAACAAAAAGGCGCCCTGGTCTGCATGCCAGTCGCCAGTACTAAATTTAGAATAGTATAGCAAGAATCTAGTTTAATTTCGATTGTAATAAAAGGCTGTTCCTCTTATTCGTACTCCGTTTTCCCTCGTCATTGTCCCAAGGTACATAAAAAGGGGTTGGCTCATCAATAATGAACGCTGTGGGTTGTTCACCTTTTCAATCAACAGACAGCGGTATAGATGTGATCATAAACTGAGCTGGAAAAATTGTGTTGATAGTTCACTATGGGTAGGTCAGGTTCTCCCAGAATTTCCTTTGCAGTAGATATGCTATAGAGTTACTAAGTATAATAATATACACAATTATACACAAGATAATAAACCTTAGATATAAAATAGCCAGAATGAAAAATACAATAGCTGAAGCTATCCAGGAGAATGAACTAGATAAACTTGGAAGATTTATCACCTGAGATAGATAATCCTTCCTTCTATTTTCATTTATAGTTTCACAATTGTATAAAATACGTCATTTTATTAAAATAGTGATTCTCGCAAAGTTAGAAAGTCAGTAAACGAACACATAGGGTCATCTCTATGATAAGAATGGAATTATTCAGTGCTTTTATTATTATATTGGAATAATATTTGTGCAATTAGTGACGATGGAAAATATTTGGGGGAAGGCCATCAGTAGTGAAGCAGCAGTGGTATCAAAAGAAAAAAGCGAAACAATGGCTGTATTGATCAATTCATTTTTTTTTAAATCTTATGTTATTTAATAGTAGAAATCAGTCCCATATGATATAAAATAAATGGCGTCGAATAATTCAAACCTCAACGTAGACGGCTAAAGTGTTGTGAAGTAGCGAGATGGTTGTACTTTAACGGGTAGTTATCTTAAGATGCTCTCCACCTCGAGTGGCCTTCTACTTAAGATCCCATTGTATTTTGCCGCGATATGATAAAAAATGTTTTTTTTTTTCTAAAAACTCTATCTTTTAACTCTATCAATTGGCAGGTAAGAGTCTATATATATATATCTCATGATATCTCAAAGGCGTTTCTTAACATTTTGATGATTGTGAAAACATCTTTGTTACTTATCACAAGTGGAATGTGTAAGACTTGACCTTGAATAACAATGTGAATTTGTCAATGTGAGACCATCCAAAAATAATTAACACTCCTGCTATAAACTAGAACTAATCATTCATCGAAGACTAAGCTGCATATGGGTATTTTTAAATAGAAACCGCTGAGAGGCCTCATCACCAAGCCATCCAGATATTTCTAATCACAAATAGAAAACAGTAAAATTGTTGCTCTTTTTGAAAAATAAAAATTATCGCTTAATAATATTATTTATTATACATACTCTTACACATACATACTGTATATTTTAACTTTTATTCGCCCGAGTTCTCCCTGAGTGGAGTATTGCCCAATACATAAATTGTTCTAACAAAATGTCATTTATCATTATTACATTTTTAAGATTCTAGAGTTAAATAAACTGAGAATAAAATCTCTTATGTGTTAAAGCGACACTCAAAATGACGATAATGATAGTAATAATTATATATTCTACGGAATCATCAAGACACTACTGATAAGTGGTTTAATGATATAATATCGTAACGTGTGTGAATAGCATTTGTTTAAACAATAGTCATCTAGAAAATATTCATTCTGGAAGAAGCTGGGACAAAGCTGGGTCGCACTCAGTTAGTATATAATAATTATAATTATTTTGTATAACTCTTGCAATGTGTGAAAATATTTTGTTAATTATTTATTTTGGTTAAAAGAGAAAACGAAAATATAACGTGGTGAGTTTCTTTTTATTGAAAATACAAGCTTTCAAGCAAAACGTTTTTCTTCAGGTAATCCAAGAAAATGTGCGGAGAGATATATACACCCAACTAAGTAAGATTTGAATATTGAAGCGGAATTGCCACGAACAAGCACGTATCAACACACCTAGAGAGCGAGCGAGAAATCCAGTGTAAAATAAGTTTGAAATAAATAAAATATATACATAAATCGGGAAAACACTTGAGGTTAAAATTCCTTGTGCGGGATCCATGCTATTACAAAAAGCTATGTACTGCGGGGGTAGTTCAATTTTTCTATTGAGGCTCCCGCAGTACATAGCTTTTTGTAATAGCATGGATCCCGCATAAGGAATTTTAACCTCAAGTGTTTTCCCGATTTATGTATATATTTTATTTATTTTAAACTGGATTTCTCGCTCGCTCTCTAGGTGTGTTGATACGTGCTTGTTCGTGGCAATTCCGCTTCAATATTCAAATCTTACTCAGTTGGGTGTATATACCTCTCCGCACATTTTCTTGGATTACCTGAAGAAAAGCGTTTTGCTTGAAAGCTTGTATTTTCAATAAAAAGAAACTCACTGCGTTATATTTTCGTTTTCTCTTTTAATTTTTAAAACGTGGCTAAAGTATGTCTGATATTTATTTTGGGGCTTTAAATGACTATTGTGTTATATATATGTGGGAATTGTAAATCTACCTGATTTATGAGTTCCATCTTTAGACTGTTGTTTTGGCAATACTATGCTCGATCTCTGCTTTAGCTCAACTCTTAAATCTATTACAGATTTTATTTATTTATCCACTTTGTACAAATTACATTACATAGGTGATGCAATGACACAGATTAATCATGCGCATAATTATTTATAGATGTGTCTCTATATACAACATGACAATCTTGTTATAAGTTATCTACACAATATGAGGTTGTTGTTTTAAATTACCATATATATATATATATGTTATATTAAGATATTATTTGTAATGTTATATTAAAAATTATTATTTGAAATGTTATATGGGGGTATTATTTTATTTAAAAAAAATATATTTCATAGATATAAATAATATGTATAAATCGACCGCCAGAGGACACGTTTTCTCTATAAATACTCATTGTTGTTGTTCCCCGTTGGCCTCCTCACGCTGGACTACAGGAATAATGTTTTCCCGCAAGCCTACGCGGATGATCTGGTCGTGGTGGTCTCGGGAAGCCGACCTAGTCAACTTTCCGCGGCCCAACACACCATAGATATGATCGCTAGGTGGTGCAGTTTGCATAAACTGGAACTCAGCGTGGGGAAGTGCCAGGCTATGGTTCTCCTCAGACCACACGGGAGACTGCCTGAACCGCGCCGGGATCTGGTTATCCACGGACGGCCAATCCAATGGTGCGACTCAATTAAGGTGCTGGGAGTGAGATTTGATCAACGTCTATCTTTCTACCAGCACGTAGTTGAAGTCTGCGCCAAGGTCCGCGGCATGTTGCCGCGTTTGACCGCAGCCGCTAATCTCAACTTTGGTTTTGGTTACCGCGCCTTGAGAACTCTGTATCTGCAAGTGGTTGTTCCGGCCATTGCCTATGCCTCGGCGGTATGGTTTCCTAATCTTTCTCAACGCTCCTTGAATGTTCTACTGAGTGCTCAAAGGCCTTTCCTAGTGAGAGCTTGTAGAGCTTTCAGATCAACCAGCAACGCTGCTCTAATCTCCCTCTCTAGAGTCCTTCCTCTCGATCTGGAAATCTTGGCTAAAACTGAGCTATACCTTAAAAAGTATGGATTGGTTGACGCTGAAATTCCACTCGAGCCTCCTCCCTTTCCACATCCTCTCCCCTACCCCCCCTATTACTCCGCTCCCAGTAATATTCCTGCTCTTTTCTTCCACGTGGCATACTACACAGATGGTTCCAAAACCAGAGATGGAGTTGGCGCCGGCGTGTACAGGTTCTCTCGTCTCGATTGTGCACCTGAAATACGTGAATCTCATGTTCTGTCCCCTCATTGTTCTGTCTTTCAGGCGGAAGCCCTTGGATTGGTTAAGGCTCTTGAAAACGCAACCACTTTACCAAATCATCTAACCTTAGGATTCTTCCTGGACAACCTCTCAGTCGTGAAGTCAGTTCTGAACTCTAAGACTGGTAATTACCTTATCGACAGAGCTCTGCTACTGATTTCGCGATTGAATCGCAATAGGAACAGATGCACCATACAATGGATCAAGGGCCACAGTGGGAACGTGGGTAATGACATTGCGGACACACTCGCAAAGCGGGGTGCTGAGTCTGCTAACCCAAGCTGTTACAAACTCGCTCCTTTGTCGTTTGTAAAATCGGCAATCTACGGCCGGGCGCGTGAAGCATGGGAAAGCAGATTCCTCTCTCTAGCTCCTTCTATCCACACCCGCTTTGGCCTTACTCCAATGAGTCTTTTAGACAAAAGGTATGCGTACATCGTCCCTAGCGAGCACATTGTGGTAGGCCTGCTATCGGGACACACGTGGACGGACAGTTTCGCCCACAGGATAGGCGTCATTGACGATCCTTCCTGCCCTTACTGCGACGCTGACAGGGAAGAAACTCTGTCTCACATCGTGCTTGAGTGCAGCAGCCTTGATGCCCTTAGATTCCCCCTTCTTTCCACCTGTGCAGAAGAATTAGGGTACACTCCGCGGTCACTCAAAGACTTTATTTTCAACAGGAGCACTTGGCGAGCCTGCCTGGAGTTCCTAAAGGCGTCTGATAGACTTAAGCCACGCGTCCGCGCGGAGGATTCCGATCACCTGAGTGACTCGGACTCCTCACCTCATGGTTAACACCGGTCATTGGCGGCTGCTCGTAGACGTAACTCTGGCCTGTGCCGCTGCTTAAGATCGGTTTCGCGACCTGCCCTGCGTATGTGATCGCCCCTGACACTGTCTCTGTAACCCAATGACAGAGGGCAAATGGTTTGGCGATTCGACGGCGCGGGCTGCTCGAGAAATCGACTTACGCAGCGACCCATTTGAACGCGCTATGCAATCCACGGTGTACTTTTCTGGTTGGTCGTCTTAGCACTGGTACCCTCACCAGTAACCTTACCTAAAACTTTAATATATTCACTTTTATAAAAAATAAAAAATAATAAAAAATAATAATAATAGTCTATCTTTTCCCATCAGTTGCTGAATCATTCTCGCTTTATCTAATATTCCTATTTAAACAACAGCTGTCCTTCTTTTATTTTCCCTGGCCTGGGGAATCTAACCTTTTTGAACAGCCTTGGTTGCGTGCAGCACCTTGATACTTTGACATTGTGCATTGCGGCTTGTCTGCCTGCTACACCTTTCGTTCTCATAAATCATACTTTAATCATTGCGGTCTGTCTGCTCTCCACGGTCACCCCTGGGCTCAACACCATTGAACCCGTCCACCCATCCCCAGGCCCCTCCAACTATGCTTTGTATATATTCCACTTTATGCGTCCACCGGGGCTCAAAAATCATTCATTTTGGTTAGCAGCCCCGTAAAATAAAGATATTTTCTCTCTCTTCCCCGTTGGCCGGCCCAAACCTTTTGTACATTATGTAAATAAGCTTTTCCTTTTTTATTCTTACGCCTTAAGCCAGGCGGTACTTACCCAAATTATGTTTTATATATTATTCTAAAGCTCAATTAAAGCAATCTATTATCAAAACTATTTTAATTCTTTCAATATTTATGCCACGACTGCTCCCCAAGATGATCATAAATTCAAGCAGAAAATATATATATTTTTAAATATAATATATATAATTTATATTTTCAACTATAAAAATAAAGGTCGACTCTATCTTCCAAATAGACGCTAGAACTAAGCACCAACTATTGACTGTCTACGCAAGCTAGCGGACTCAGGTCTTTGACATGGCTATACTTTTATATATACACTGGCCCTCAAAATTAAAGGAACACCATATTGTTTTCATATATTCTAATTTTATTGAAAATGTATCAATGAAATTTTATACACAAATGTATTATTCCGTTATTGAGTTAAATTAACTAAATCAAAGAAATCTAACAAGTATTTTATGGAAATTAGCCAGTCAAGCAATGATCTTCTTGCAGTCAGCGCATAAATATAATGGATATGGTTGTTAATATGGGCTGTGATCGTCTATAACTGATAGACAGGTTCTACATCGGCCTCCCATACTAAGAATTAAGGAGTTTATCAGCACCTGTTGAATCAACGCCCATTCTTGTTTTAAGGCGGTTTCTAGCTCATGATTGTTTCTAGGAGGGGGTTAGAGGGATGAGATCCGCCGTGCTAGGTTGTCCCATACATGTTCAATGGAATTTAGGTCTGTAGATCGAGCTAGCCAATTCATCCGAGCAATTGCATAGTTTTGGAGAAAAGTGTCGACCACACCATCTCTATGTGGACGGGCATTATAATCTATTAGAAGAAAGTTTTCTCCCATCTCGTCCTGATACCTCTATACAGTCAGGCTTCCTTCCCAAAAAATATGGAGTGCTGTGCGACCGCCCATGAATATTCCAGCCCACACCATAAAACCTTGGCTTCTGTAGGGATCCCTTTCAACCATATCCCTGGTTCCTACCTCTCCAGATAAAGACACAACGAGAATCGCTGTTTGGAGAGAATCTGTACTCATCAATGAATATTACACGTCTCCATTCACCTGGATTCCAGGCGACATGTTTTCTGCACTAAAGTTTCCTTTCTCTCTTTTGAGGATGTGTCAATGGTACACAAATTATGGGTCATCGAGCATATAGGTCCTTCATGTAAAGCCTTCTGCGTATTGTATTAGTTGAAATGGGATAAAACTTTCTTCTAATGAATGATAATGCCTGTACACATAGGGCTGGTGTGGTCGACACTTTTCTCCAAAACCATGCAATTGCTCGGATTATTTTAATATTTTTAAGGCAACATCTTAAAGTTTACTGAAATTATTTTGTACTACATGCTTTAAAATTTTACTATGGAATATTTTATAAGATTCTATATTTATGCTATGTTATAATTTTTTGTCGAATTATGAATTGTATTACTATATTTTAGAATGCTTGACATTAATTTTTATTTGTATTAAATATACCATTAGAGTGCTTTATTTCAAACATTATTCGTAGGGCAAACATTCACATTTAGGGCAGGAATCGACAACCTTTTGATTCGGAAGAGCGCCAATAATTATAATTTACAAAATTCAAGGTTTTTAAAGAGCCACAATTTTTTTTTTTTTTTTTTTGCCAAAAAATAAATAGTTCTCGCATAAAAAAAGTTTTTATTAAAAAAAACTAACAATTTATTCATTTAAAAATATATATTTATTCTATATAGTATCTTATTTGGAAAAATAATGTATAATGTGTATTTTAAAAATATAATACTTATTTGAAATGAAGGCGATAAAAACGTGGTGATTTCTTTTAATTGTAAAAAACAAGCTTTCAGGCAAGAATGCCCTTCTTCAGGTTACAACTTGGAAATATTTTGAAACTATGGACATGAAAGATAGCCAAATAAAGTAGGTAAATAGTTCAGCTGGGGGGATTGGCGAGGTAAAACACGGAGTATTGGGGTGGGAGGTCGATTTTTCGGTTGAAACTGGGCGTGCAGTGCGAGACCAAAGATTCAAGGACTAGGCGCTGATACTTGTTCCCGACGCCCTTGTAAACGCATACAGCGCTGTCCAAATTGAACGAGTGGCGAAATTCTGTGATGTGTTGGCATAAGAGAGACTTGCGGTCGTTGGTGCGTATGTTGCGGCTGTGTTCAGATAATCTGGTGCAAATAGATCGACCGGTTTCTCCGATGTAACACTGTTCGCAATCGAGCATTTATATGCTCGAATAATTGCATAAATACTTATTATGTTACCTAGCTTTTTACTTCGGTTTTTTATATTAATATTATATATATGAACATATATAACTTTGAGAAGATAATTCGCTTCTCACTTTTTTACTTGAAACAACAAACTATACGTCACATCCAAAGCACTGGTGAAGACGCCAAATTGTTTTGCGTCGAAAGCGAATTAAAACTTACATAGAAACATCCGACGACGGCGTCATTCGAGAGCTTCCGACGGACTGAAGACAGTGACGACCCGTGTCACGATGAGGAGTGCGGTGAAAAGCAAGTACAAGTGGTTGAGAGATAGAATCGGTGCCTAGTCCTCGTTAATCGTCCAGAACGATTTTTTTTAAATAAAATAAATAATATTTGCGTATGGAACTAAAGAGCCGCAGCTTCACATCCAAAGAGCCGCAGTTTGCCGACCCCTGACTTAGGGAGATCCCGGGTGAAGTCGGGTCATAATTTATAATTATAAAGAATAGTACTCAAATATAAAAAATTTATAAAAAATTCCTAAAAATACTTAATATGCCTCTTGATGTATTCGCCAATTTAATCTACCTGACCGCTTCTGTAGAACTCTAAAACTGTATTTATCATTCTGCTTATATATGCTACACTGAAGGTTGGAATCTCAAAAATAGTGTTTGAGCAAACTATGGACATAAGCTTTTAGGACAGAATGAATGCATATAATATTTGCATCGAGCAATGATCTTCCGCAAACAAGAAGGATAAGGCCAGTTGGGCATAAATTAATATAAATCAATAACGCGCCATATATATATAGCAAATTAAAACATTAAGACGCGAATCTTTCTTTTCAAACATGAAATTCACTAAACACACAAAAATTTATGATAATAATATAATTCTAATAATTAACTTTTTAAATCATATTCGTTGAGGAAACATTCACTCGAGGAGAACCTGGGCGAGGCTGGGTAATTCGCCTATAGCTTAGAATATACACTGGTGTCCAAAAATAAGAAACTTAACCAATATTGAAATTTCTCAAAAGCTAATTTATTAACAAATATAAAATTTAGTATACAAATAGTTTAAACTTTGGAGAATTTGACTAGCTATATGAAAATTTAAAAAATATTTGAAATTATGAAATATGTGCAAATTATTACCAACATACCCAAAGCTAAGGTTCCAGACCTTAAAGAAATAAGATATCTATAGGGAGTATGATCACCTCTAACAGCTATCAAGGTCTCACATGAGCCCTCATACTGTTTACCAAGGCTTTGGAGGAGGTCCAGGGGTAGTAAACCCCACTCCTCCAATAGAGCAATTCTTAGCTCAACGAGGGTTCTGGGAGAGGGGTGACGAGTTCCAATACGCCTCCCTAGAGCATCCCACACATGCTCTATTGGATTCAGGTCCGGAGATCTGGCTGGCCAATCCATCCTTCGAATATTCTCACTCTGGAGATATTCATTTACTAGCCTAGCCCTATGCGGACGAGCATTATCGTCCATAAAAATTAAATTGTGACCAATTTGATCTCTATAAGGTCTTAGATAGGGCTCAAGGATCTCGTCCCTGTACCTTTGGGCAGTTAAAGTGCCCCCAGAAAAAATGTGGAGGGGTGTGCGTCTGCTAGAACTGATGCCAGCCCAGACTAAGAGACTGCCTGCTTCTAAAACTGTCTATTTCCCTGATGTTACTGGGATGATAGCGGGTTCCAGGCTCCCTCCAGATGAAAACTCGTCGAGAATCTGTGTTTAAACTAAACTTGACTCGTCACTGAAGGCCCACTGATCATGAGTCCAGGCGTGATGTTCCGAACACCAATTCAAGCGGGCTCTCCTGTGAGCAGAGGTTAAAGGAATACAGACCATTGGTCGTCTTGCATAAAGAGCACCTTCGTGAAGCCTTTGGTAAACAGTTTGTCTTGAAATTCTCGTTCCAGTAGCACTTGAGAGTTCATTAGAGAGTTGAATAGCTGTCATCTCCCTATGGCGCTTGGCAGTTACGACCAGATAACGGTCTTCAGAGGTAGCTGTTTTTCTTTTTCTACCAGAACCTTCTTTTCTTTTGATGGTTCCTGTCTCAATGAACTGTTTCCATATTTTGCTGACCACAGATTTATTCACATTTAGCCATTTTGCTACTTCAACTTGTGATTGCCCTGCCTCCATTCTTCCAACAGCTCTCGATTTTAAATAATCTGCTAAAATTTTTCGTAAACTCATAATTAACTAAGGATTAAATAAAATTATAATTGGACAATTCTTAGATGGGGTAAACGACACGCCAAATAGCACACTTATAAAGACAAGCAAAATTTGCATATTTTCAATTTTACCGAATCGAATGGTTGCGATAAATAAATTATACGACTTAAAATACCTAATTAAATTGCTTTTTAGATTTTAGCGTTGTATATTTTAAAACATATCATTAAAAAACAAAGGTTTCTTATTTTTTGGACACCAGTGTATTTAGTCTGAATTATAAAACAGTCAAAATATTTGTCTCTTTTATTAAGAGTAGGCTGCAATAAAATACTGGATTTGAAATCCAATCGGAATAAAGACTGGAAATTTATGGTTTTAAAGCAAGAATCGACGGTAAATGGAAGTGAAACTGCTGTCCTGAAGTTCTGGCTCAGTTTTGATAGAACGTGTTTAGATTGTCGGTAAATTTTTAGCTCGAGACCAGTGTGAGATTATGTCACCAAATATCTATATATATCACAACATTAAATGAAATATAAAATACCTAATAGATCGTTGAGAGACTAGTTTTAAAAATGTTTATACTAACTTATTATTTAATGAAACTATTTATACAAGCCTTATACTGCTATGATAAAATTATTTCCCGTGAAGAATAATGTTGGTAAAAATAGTTTTTAAAATATAAAATATGCATTGATAAAATTTTCAGATCAGGATGTCAATCTTTTTTGCATAAATGGACGGACACACAAACTCGTGGAGACAAATTTTAAGGAAGTTGTACCTTTGAGCATGTATTTCGGGATATACACAATAACTCTGAAAGATATTTTATACACAGTGACCATTATTGAAGACACCCGAGATAACCAAGTGTGAATAAAATTGTGTCTGTCTACTTAAAAAAAAAAAAGATGACCGGCAAAAATTTGCCCCTTCCTTCAGTTTTACCCCCATTAGGATAGTTATTTATTTTCAAATTTATTGTTAAAATGTTTTAATGCTTCCAATATTTTGCGGAATATACGTCAAACTTTCTCGGAAAACAAAATTTGCCTTTAAAAAAGCTTTTTGGCGCTCGCTTATTAAATGGACGTCTCAAGTCGAACTTTTTCCCCAAGAAAAATTGGCATAAACCCACATGAAATATTGGTAGAATAAAAATATTTCGATACAATTTGAACCCTTTTTAAAATTACAAATCCAAAAACATAAAAAATATATTTTTTTTTTTAAATATACATCGATAAAAATGTACCTATAGAGGCATCTCTCCCTTTGATTAAGAATCAAAACGATGCATTATGTTCATTACCATAGTAATTATACTTCACTAGTGGTAATGATAAATGAGCCAAAACACAGTTTTGGCAAATTTAGACAAAAGCCAGCCTGTATACCATGATTTTGGGCTATTGCCCTCATCAGTACAAGGGCTGCTTCGATTTCATAACATCCTACGAGAGGTGTTATGAAATCGGTCGAATTTACCAAACAGGTGTTTAATCTGGTGAAGTGGCAGAAATTTCAAAAACTGGTGTTGTGGCTTAATCTGCATCACCATTTATAAAGTTTTACTGGGTTAATGAACATAATGCGTCGCTCTCTGATGCATAATTGAAGAGAGAGATACCTGTCTAGCTACATGAGTATAATCCTCCCGCAACTTCAAGATGTATTCTAGCCTGAAATTCATCCTTCGCCACTTCACCTCAACACCTGTTTGGTAAATTCGACCGATTTCATATTCCCCCTCGTAAGATTTATAAAATCGAAGTCATTCCTGTACTGATGAGAGCTATAGCCCGAAACCATGATATACAGGTTGGCCTTTTTCTGAATTTTCCCAAACTAGTGTTGTGGCTCATTCTTCTTGTTTTTTACTAGGGGGATGAACATAATGCATCGTTCTGATGAATAATTGAAAAAGAAGATATTTTTCTCTAGGTACATGAATATGTTGTATACTTTTAGTTGCATAGATATAAATAGGAAATTATTACATTTTATGTCTTTAAAGAATTATTTTTTACCATGTAAAAATTAGATAGGTGTATGCAATGATAAATTTCCTTACTATAAACATATTTTGAGTTGTTTATCGCATACAGGGTCTTGATGATCGGCTAGTTCAGGGGTGGCGAACCTTTTTATTTTAGAAGGCCAATTTTCATTTTACCATTTTTGAGAAGGCCGCATCCATATATATATATATATATATATGGATATATATAAGTAATATTGTTGCAAATGTTGATGTATGGATAAGCTGGCAGTCGTGTACGTGAGGCGAGTGTTGATGGTCTTCCCGCACGCGGACAACAAGAAGCAGAGGCAGGGGTAGCTGTTAGCAAAGAGAGTGATCGGAGATAGCCCACGGGACAAAGGTAGAGGCCATGACACAAACTTGGATGCTTATCACCGAGACATGGAGAGAGAGAGTGTGTGTCAAAGACAGCAGCCGTCTGTCGATGGCGACCCTCCAGAACATCTGCTGACCCCCGCCAAAACCTGTCTTGTTTTCAGGGGTCATCTATAAAGAGTCCCTGGGGCCCCACATCGGCTGAGCGTTAGCTTTTCCTCCCCTCTGTCCCTGCCACCAACTGACCGCTCTCTCTTTAGATCTTTATTTTGACGTCAACATTTTTAGTTTTACATACAAATAGGGGTTTACAGGTATTATTAATAAAGATATAGCATATATACAAAATATGAGGGTGGTAGCAAATAGAAACAGTGTACATTTTAATAGAAGGTAGGATATTTTAAGGCATCGGTTCTAACTAATTGGTAGATATGTGACATATACTAAAAGTGTCATTATTATACAGTTTTAAAATATACGATATATATGTGCGATTTAATTAAAGGATTTATATAAAAAATTAAAATACATATAATTTTCTTTGCAATTAAATAGTTTATTTTTCAAAATGACATACAATTAATGAATTCCAAAAAAATTTGATATTTAATTTTACAATCCAGAAAATTTAATGGGATTTCTGTGGTTGTTTATTGGATGACAAAAAATAAATATTTGGTTCAATTGACAAGGTACGTAATTTAAGTTGATCTTCCAAATGAACATCACTTATTTGACTTCTTAGGCGGGTTTTAATTTGAGTCATGTATGAAAATGTTGCCTCGCAGCAATATGTACTTCCAAAACATGAAAGAATTCTTCGTGCGTGTTGTCTTAGACGTGGATAAATAACTGCAGTCTTCTATATTTCAATAGGATCTTTTTTTGAATCGAATTGTGATTTAAAGATATTATATTCTCCTATCTCAAATAATTCCATTTGATATTCTTTGGACGCTACGTCGATATCAACAAGGTGTGTTTCGAAAGTTAATTTAAGTGTGAGAACATGTTTTCAAAATCTGAGAACCTTTTATTATATTCTTCAATTAATATATCCAGAACAGAAACATACTCATCCAAATTTTGAGGGGAATAATTTTGCTCCATCATAATTTCCGATAACTGTGGGAAATGTTTTTTAGAAATTTCTAATCGACCTAGTAAAGATTTAAAGAATAAAAGTTTTTTTTCGAAAAACTTGAATTTTTTGCCACATTTCGTATATATATTTAGTTTTTCCTTGCAAGTTTAAATTCAATTCATTTTTCTTCATTGTCATGTCACATAAAAAGGCAGCATTTCTACAAATTTCTTTATCTGATAAATCGCAATATCTCTTTTGTTCTTCAAAAGATTTAATTATTTGTTGACGCAGGGTGAATATATATTTTTAGCAAAACTTGTCCTCTTGATAATCAACGTATTTTGCTATGATATGGTAAGTCTCCATTGAATGTGTCATTATCTGACATTATTATATCTCGAAATTGACGATGACGAATTGAATTTGATCGAATAAAATTTACAATACCAATAATTTTTTCTAAAGTATCGTTCAAACTAGCCGACTTAGCACATAGGATTTTTTGGTGCAAAATACAATGAAAAGAGATCAAGTTTTCTAAATTAGCATATTCTTTTTCTAATAACTAAATGAAACCTTCTCGCTTTCATACCATGGCTGGTGCACAATCGGTACACACACTTACTAAATTATTTATATTTAATCCTGCTTCGCAAATTTTTATTTTGAAGTTCTCCAATATATCTTTTCCTCGTGTCCTGCCTGAAAGTGTTCCTAATGCAAGCAACTCTTCAAAACATCGAAAATCCTCAGTAATAGCTCGATTAAAAAATAGAACCTGTGCTGAATCGGTATTGTCTGTGGATTCATCCAATGCTATGGAGAAATATATATTTTCTTCTTTAATAATCCTTTACAGAACTGTTGTTTTATATTTGTAGCTAATTCGTGTTGTCGTTCGGTGATGGTTCCTCTTGAAAGAGGTAATTGTTTGTATTTATCTACTTTTTCTGGATGTAAGCATTTGACCACTTCCACAATACATCCTTTTATCATTTGAACGTCGCTAAATGGTTTCCCCGTTTTCCAATAATGTACGCTACTTTGTATGTTGCTTCGTGGCATTATTATTTTGTTGAAAGAACTTATTGAAAGTTTGTTGCCGGTGAAGCTTTTCATTTTTAAGTTGTTGAAATATAGTTTTACGTGCTTCTCCTTCAAGAATTGCATATTTATGATTCGAATGAGTCATGTAATGTTGATTAGCATTATATTTTTTAATTGTAGTAATAACTGTACTACATAACAAATAAACCATTTTATCTTTGGAACTAATTAAGAGGTATTGCAATTCCCATTCTTCATTAAATAATCGATTCTCGTCCTTTAGAGTCTTTTTTTGTTTTTTTAGACATGATTCTAAAATTAAAAGATATATGAAAATTTATACATAAAAAGACCATGCCGCACATAAAATTGTATTTTGAAAATACGGGAGAAATGAACTGAAATCAAAATCTACATTTTTTTAAAATAAGTTTACTTTCACAAAAATTAATTACATTAATAATTGTTCAGCTGATAAAAAAATTAAATTATGCAATGATTATTAAAATTTAAAATTAATTTACCCGTATTTTACTACACTACAATAGAAAATATTGTTCGATGTTTGTAATATGTATTACCTTACAACTTACCTTATTCAAAAAATAAACAACCATTTAGTAAAGTTGATACAGTTACACACCGGCAATTTAAATACTTACATTTACTATATTATATATATTATATAATATATGACATTCGTATTAGATATTTTCAATAAAATAATGAAAGTAATTGAAAACTGCGAAACAAAAATTATAATTTTGAATTTATGAAAAGGCCACAACTTGGGCAAGAAAAGGACGCACGTTCGCCAACCCTGGGCTAGATATTGTCTGTAATAAACTAAATAATAATAATGAAGATACATTAGAACCTTTCTGTAAAGAACACCTAATTGCGGAGCCAAAGTGTCCTTTAGGGAGAGGTGTCCTCATACCAGAGAGCGTCAAAATAATATAAATGGTAATTTTGCAAATGGAACTGTCCTTTGTAAAGAGGTATCTCTAGCGGGAGTCTCCTCTAAAGGAGGTTTTACTGTATTTAAAAAAATATCATGGCAGGTTGTATTTTTATATGAAGGGGCAATATATAAGCAACATAGGATTGTTTTTCCTTGACAAGGACGGGTCACTGAAACGTAGGAAATAAATAGAAGATTGTGAAGTAGCTATATTCAATCTTATATAAAGAAGAAAAAGTATCGTTATAGCGCTGATTTAAAATATCGCGATTTTAAATGGAACCAGCTATTCGTTTTAGCGAAACTTTTCTAAATAAATATAGAGAGCTCTCAAATACCTAACTCTTAGGAAATGTACACTTGTAGGACACAGGATTGTAGGTAACTTACGCCGGTTGAAGCTGGCCCAGCAGTGATTGGAGAGGCCGGGCAACTCTGATATTCCAAGGCTATCTCCACAGATTGATTGTCTTTTTATCAAACCATCTTCCTTCCTCCGGTACTCCAGGAACCAGAGCCATCTTTCCTATCCTTCTACACCGGCATATTACAGAGGTCAAAACTCTTTTGGCACATTTAGGTTCCGAATTTTATGTTAAATTCTATCGCCAGTTTACTTCTACCGTTTTTTATCACTTTTATTTTATCACACCTAATTAAAATTATATCTGGCCTAATTACCCGATTTTGTGGTTTATTCCTTATTTCACCAAAAGAAATAATCGTTCATTTATAATTTTAATTTGGTGATTTAATAATAATATCTATGTCTCCTTGGCAAAATCTAAATTTTTAGAATTTTTCTTGAATTTTGATTCCAGCCATCAAAACCACAACAAATGTTCAAGTCTTCAAGGTTCTGAACAGAGATCACTTTATTACATCCTTGAAGGCTATAGGAAAAAGTATAATTTATAACGTCTAGAAGTTTGTTTAACACCATCTAAACAAGGGATAAGAAGATAATGTCCAATGGCGGAGCAGAAAAGTCCGTAAGACTTACAGGTATCATTTATTTGAACCGTTTTTCTTTATTTTATATCGCCAGCGCAAAGAACACCTGAGTGTCAAATGAATTCACATCAGAATTCACTATAACTACAGGTTGAGACAGTATATAAAACTTAGAAGATCCCAATAATATCTATTTTTGAAAACGTTGCGCCAATTTTTTTAAAATAGTTCTTATCAATATATAATGCATTTTTAAAAATCGCACAATTTTTTTTATTTCAAATAGCCATGATTTCAGTGAATATTCGAACTTTTGTAGATCTATCGGAAACGTACGTTAGATATTTGAAATATTGTAGGTCTGTTTTAAACGTACGTGAAACATTTGAACTATTTCTGGGTTATATGGGAAATTGTTGATTTTTCTTAAACTTTTTTTAAAGATACTGATTCCAAGAAGATTGTAAAGATCAGAAGACAATAGCAATATTCACTTACTTATGATGTATGCTTCTGACCATATGAAACTAAATTTCTCATGATTTTCCAAAGGTCTTCCCTAGCGTGCGTCACCTCGGGTTGACTATACCAGATTTGAAACGGGCAAACCACCTAAATGTTTTTGATTGTGATAAGGCTGCCTCTCCCCGAACGCCAGTTTCAACCTTTGAAACGTTTCTGACGCCATTTTCCCTAATTTTTGACAGAGCTTTATGCATACCTTTTGGTCACTTTTAAGATCCATTGTAAAAAAAACGCCGCGCCTTTGTTTCTTCTCTTCAAAAATGCTTATAAAATTCGTATTATTTGAGATATCGAAAATATATAAATATTTACTAGTTGAACGAGGTCTCATGATTATGATTATAATATTTATTTTTCTAAAACTCTTTCAGAAAATATTTTTGACTAATTCCCCGTACTTTGTGATCATACCTTGTATATCAAACCACGGTCTGATACCAATTGTTGACTTTGTTTATACTTTTTTTAAATATACTGATTCCAAAATGATTGATCAAACATTATTTTTATCGATTTACAAGAAGAGAACAAAATAAAAGAAACTTAAAACATAGTAAACAAAAAACCTTATATTCTTTTTACAGTTAGCGCCTATTTTCTTATGATCTTAAACACATACTCTGTGGGAACAATTAATTAATTGAACTTAAATATAACACAGAGGAATACATAGATATTCAAACTATTTGTATCTGTTTTAAACTTACGTGAGTCATTCGAACTATTTCTAGGTTATATAGGAGATAAGTACATATTCGAACTATTGTTGATCTGTTTGAAAGGCACGTGAGACATTTGAACTTTATTTGGGTTATATAGGAGAAAATTAGATATTCAAACTATTGTTGATCTGTTTTAAACATGCGTAAGGCATTTGAACTATTTCTGGGTTATATAGTAGACATTCGAACTATTGTTGATCTGCTTCAATCATGCGTGAGACATTCGAACTATTTCTGGGTTATATGTGAGATATATAGATTTTCGAACTATTGTTAATCTGTTTTAAACATGCGTGAGACATTTGAACTATTTCTGGGTTATATAGGAGATAAGTAGATATTCAAACTATTGTCGATCTAGTTTAAACGTACGTGAGACATTTAAACTATTTATGGGTTATATAAGAGATACGTAGATATTCAAACTATTGTTGATCTGTTTTAAACATGTGTAAGGCATTTGAACTATTTCTGGGTTATATAGTAGATATTCGAACTATTGTTGATCTCCTTTAAACATGCGTGAAACATTTGAACTATTTCTGGGTTATATGTGAGATATGTAGATATTCGAACTATTGTTAATCTGTTTTAAACGTACGTGAGACTTTTGAACTATTTCAGGGTTATATGTGAGATAAGTAGATATTTGAACTATTGTTGATCTGTTTGAAGCGTACGTGAGACATTTGAACTATTTCTGGGTTATATGTGAGATATTTAGATATTCGAACTATTGTTGATCTGTTTGAAAAGACACGTGAGACATTTGAACTTTTTTTGGGTTATATAAGAGAGAAGTAGATATTCGAACTATTGTTGATCTGCTTTAAACATGCGCGAGACATTTGAACTATTTCAGGATTATATAAGAGATACATAGATATTCTAATTATTGGTCTATTCGAAACGTACGTGAGATATTCGAACTATTACTGGGTTATTTGGGAGATACGTAGATATTTAAACTATTGTTGGTCTGTTCGAAACCTCTTGAGAAAGCAAGCAGAAAACTGTCAAAATTCAAGAAATATATCATGGTTTTGTTATAATTCAGTAATTTGTTTTTTCAGAAAACATCATACAAATATATTTATATTTAATATCCATTTATATATATATATATGTGGAATAATATAAGTGCCACTTTATATATAAATATATAAGAAATGAATGCATTTGAGCACGAATGTTTCTTTTACACACAAAACAAAAACTTCTACTGTCTTTACTGCGATGCAAACTATTTGGAAGGCTTGGATCATCAGTAATGAACTCTCCCAATGGTTTTGCCAATTTAATCTTCCAGACCGCTTCTTAGAGCTCTAACACTGTATTTGACGATTTCGATTATATACGCTACATTGTAAGGTAAGAATCTCAGTAATGGCATTACATATAAATGCTGTGATAAAAGGTTATGGCCATATTTTTCTGAGATTTCATCCTTTAGGGAAGTGTTTATAAGTATAATCGTCCAATACAGTATTAGAGCTCTAAGAAGCGGTCTGTTAAATTATATTAGCGAAACCGCTGCGAGGATTCACCACCGATGAGCCAAGTCCTCCCAATATTTTTTCATTGAAGTAAGGAAAGTAGAAGTTTATTTTGCGTGTTAAAGAAACATTTATGCGCAAATATTTTCATTTCCTATTTATAGATGGCCCGTTATTACTTTATATTAAAATTAATAAATATATAAATTAAAAACTTCAAAAGTTATAAATGACCCGTTCTAGACCGTAATTTCTAGACCCGTTCATAGAATGGGATATGATCTAGTTCTTAATATACATCTACCACGTAGAAGGTTGGTATTTTATAGACTATTTCAATCCTTCTTACAATTCAAGTGTATAAATTTTCAGAGACTTCTAGGTGGCTATTTTAGTATGGAATAGATAAGAATAAAAGGATTTAAAAGCGCGAATGTTTCTTTTATACATGAAACGAACTTCTACTGTCCTTACTGCGATGAAAAAATATATTGGGAGGGCTTGGCTCATCAGTGATGAACCCTCCCAGCGGTTTCGCCAATTTAATTCACCAGACCGCTTCTCAGAGCTCTAATCTGAGTTCTGCTTTTATATGCTACACTGAAGGATGGAATCTTAGAAATGGTTTCCAAGTAAACTATGGACATAAGCTTATAGGACAGTAGAATTACATTCAAATTTTATGGTTAAATGTTTTACTGTTTTTCCTGTAAATGTTACATAAAAATGTACAGGATTTTAAGACTCATTCTAATATAGAGCAATAAATATCTTTACGTTTCTTATATTATTTTGAATTTTCACGAAAGTTTACAAGGTTGATATAAAATATCTTTTTTGCATTTAAAAAGAATTTTGAATTGCTTGTATTCACAAGTTTCGTGAAAGAAAGCATTGTCTAAAACTAACCCCATCTGTTTTGCCAACCATCACAACCATAGAATGATGACGTGTTCAAACTCCTACTTAATGGGATGCCTACATTGCAACTACAACTATGCACCCAACAACAAACACGAATGGTTTAAAAATGTTATCCCTTTTATGATATAATACCTTTTTAACAATATAATATTTTAAATATCTTAAAACAGAAAGGTTAGCATATTTTATCCCACTTTACTACACTTACTTTTTCGATGAATATTCCTTATATTTTCTCCTTGCATAGTAACATATAGGCAAGTTTATAATGTCGTGCGTGACCCCTCCGGTTCTTCGCGACGACGCCGCTTCTTCCTTCGTGGTTCACCTACCCAGGCTCTGGTGCTTCCCCTCTGCATCTCTACCCAGCAGACCACCCAAAGACGTCCGAGTACCACCGCTCAAGTAGATCTCCTTTCCTCTGGCAGTATCTCTCGGCCTTACCACTGGTGGGGGAATACGAGAGACTTACCAGAAGAGTAGCGACTATAGCGTTGGCGAGAGTAGCAACAGCAAACGGCAACAAGACTTCTAACACTCCTCCTTTATTATCACTTCTACTACACATTACAAATAACTAGAATAGCAATCAACGGGTATTTACATTACGTTACCTCCTAGGGCCAATATAAACGTGTATTTACAAACCATTTGCCCCAGGAAACAGGACTACATCAGTCGGCGATTCCCACACCAGTTTCAGATCGGAAACAGGCGAAAGCGCCATCTATTGGCGGAGGTTGTTGGTGTTTTCAGGTCTTATACGCGACACTGTCTCCCTCTTAAGGCGGATCGTTCCGATCCCATCGGTCCTGTCGCCTTGATGTCACGTTTCTTTCGCTGGTGCCGCTTCTCTGGCCGGAACCGCCTCTCTTGCTGGAACCGCCTATCTCGCCGGAGCCGCCTCTCTTGCTGGAACCGCCCTTCTCGCTGGAACCGCCCTTCTCGCTGTGACCGTCTTTCTCGCTGAAACAGTCTTTCTCGCTGGAACCGCCTCTCTCGCCGGAGTCGCCCCCTTCGCCGGTACCGCTTCTCACGCTGGAGGCGCTTCTCAGGACGGAGGCGCTTCTCATGCCGGTACCGCTTCTCTCGTCCATACCGCTTTTCGCATCGAAGCCGATTCTCTCGCCGGTACCACTTTTCTCGCCGGCACCGCTCCTCCTGCTGGGACTACTTCTCTCGTGGTATTGCTCGACGGTACCGCTTCTCTCGCCGGGACCACTCCTCTCGCCGGGACCACTCCACTCGCCGAGTCCTCTTTTCTAGGCAGGACCTCTTCTCTCGCCGGGACTTTTCTTCTCGCGGTATTGCTCGCCGGTACCGTTTCTCTCGCCGGCACCGCTTTTCGCGCCAAAGCCGCTTCTCTTGCCGGGAACGCTCCTTTTGCTGGCACCGCTTCTCTCGCCGGCACCGCTTCTTTCGCTGGGGTCGCTTCATTCGCGGCTCTGACTGAAGCAGATTCAGGGTCGGTCCTAGAGATGCCACAGTCAGGCCTTCTGCTCTATGGACTTCCTCCATGTGAGCCGGCTCGACCTCCAGCCTTCGGGACTCTGCCAGGTCCTCGCTGACATCAATCTCCAAGGTTGTCTGGGCCGTACTTGTCTCACTCTGTAAATAACATTCCATTTCAGACAGCAACTGCTGTATCTCTTTTCGTCTAAGACGCCCTCTTTCCTCGCTTTCTTTCTCAATAATAAGCCTTTCTTCCTCTCTACGGTGCCCTCTCTTTCTTGTCTTTCTTTTTCAAAAAGAAGCTATCCTTCTTCTCTACAGCGATTTGCCTCGTCCCTCTCCTCCTGATATCCCTGTAGCTTCTGGACGATCTTGGCCAGCGAGTCGTGCTCAGAGGCCATCCCTTGGACTCTCACGTCAATGGGCCTTTGTCAGCAACCAAAAACTTTGAAGAGCCCCCTGGTAACCTCCACGAGGAAGAATCCCACTTCTGACACCAGTGTCGCGCTTGGTCCCTCCGGTTCTTCGCGACTACGCCGCTTCCTCCTTCGTGGATCACCTACCACGGCTCTCGTTGCTTCTCCTTTGCAGCCCTACCCTGCAGAGCACCCAAGGACCTCCGAGAAACACCACTCAGGTGGATCTCCTCTCCTATGGCAGTATCTCTCGGCCTTACCACTGGTGGGGGGACACGAGAGACTTCCCAGAAGAGTAGCGATTGTGGTGTCGGCGAGAGAGTCATAACAGCAACCGGCATCAAGACTTCTAACACTACTCCTTTATTGTCACTTCTACTATACATTACATATAACTAGAATAGCAATCAACGGGTATTTACATTACGTTACTTCCTGGGGCCAATATAAACGTGTATTTACAAACATTTACCCCAGGAAACAGGACTACATCAGTCGGCGATTCCCACGCCAGTTTCAGATCGGAAACAGGCGAAAGCGCCATCTATTGACGGAGGTTGTAGGTGTTTTCAGGCCTTATACGCGACAATATATAACAATTTATTCTTTACCAACCAATTATTCAATCCATGATCTTGATTTCTTCAAAATAAGATCTGAAGATACTTATTTCTTAGTTCACATCAGAAGCACTCTGACCCATATGTGAACAACATCCCACAGGTACGGGTTTTAGTGAATCTCCTCTCCTATTCAACCCACTCACGCGAAACGCGTCCCACTTGTTATATTTTTTCATGTCAACAAGGTCGACGTGATTTCAAAGGGTCATGTTTTGATCTAACATCTTTGTATCTTAGATATAGCAATAGTCATGGACAAAATATCCCATGACCATGTTCGCTTGTAGGGTACCGTTTTAGACCCTGAATCGACGCGTATCCCAAACTTCTCGCCTATTCACTTTTATCATTTCTACTTCGAGTCCTTGCACTTCTATTTAATCCTATACAAGTATTATAATATACAATATACAATTATTATTGTACGCCTAATATTATTGTATATAAAAATTCTTAAATGTTTTTCTTGTGTGCGAGGCTCCTATAATGCTTTTCATTTATTTTGTGCAAAACGGCATTTATATCCTCATCATCACATTTAAAAAAATAATAATTTATAAAATTACTCACTAACTTTAATCCTCACAGAAATACTATATATCATCTTTGTATTATGCATCAAACATAAATAAGTTTCTCAAAAAAGGAGAAGAGCACATAATAATGAGAAAATAAAAATAGATTCTTTATTTACAACTTTTATGTAATCAATAAAGTCAAAGGATGGTTGACAAACCCCAGAAATAGGCGGGTCAGCATGGTCCCACATCACTTTACATAGCGATGACATACAGAAATCTTGACCTTGGTTGGAGCACACCAGTTATAAGTAGAACCTATGGGCTTGATAAAGACGGTCGTAGATAGACGAGTGCCAAACTATTGAAATTGGTAAACAAATCAGTTTAAAATAATCTGAATATGTTCCTTTTTGACTAAGTTTGTTTTGTTTATGTTGTAGTAAAAGCTTAGAATATTGAAGCTCAACTTTTTCTTCACACACACATTTGTTAAGTTAATTATTTTGTTTAACCTCTCCTTGTATTTGAATAATATATTTGTTTAAATTAATAAGCTGCGCAGTTATGTTAAATTAAAATTCAAAATACAACAACTGGTAGCAGAAGCCTGGTTAATTGTTATTGCGTCAGAAGAAAACAGCCGTTTTTTTAAAAGAAAGGTTGAGTACGATTATATATATATTTTTAAATGGCAGAATATTTTTCGATGAATAGAATAGAGCCACTGACATCTTCAAATTACCACATATGGGCGCTTAAAATATCAGCAATTTTGAGAAGCAAAAAATTGTTCAAAAAAGTGATCGAATCGCCTAAGTCTAACCGTGGAATGCCAGATTCAAAGGAAGAAGAATTTTTCAAAGAATAAGAGGATAAAAATGATGAGGCGTTTGGAATAATAATAGTAAATTTGTCACCTGAGCAGGCTGGCATATTTATAGGAGAGACAAATGCTAAAACTGTGTGGGATGAACTGAAGCGTATCCATACTGGAAATATTGAAGATAAAATAATCGACATTGGACTTGAATTGAAAAATATTCAAATGAGAAATAATGAAGGCATTGAAGCCTACAAAACAAGGGCCAGAAATATTGCATCCAGAAGTGCTAACTTGGGACAGCCTATTTCACCAAGGGAAATGGTGTATCATGTAGTGAGAGGTTTGTTGCCAAAGTTTGAAAATATAGCAGTGATTTTACGACCACAACGATCTGCGAGTCTCGAGGAAGTTTTCCAGGCACTTCAAGAGGAAGAAATAAGGCTAAACTCAATGGTATTTCCTAAAGAAGGTCAATATGAAAAAGCTTTTAAAGCTCGAAATGACCGAGGGATACAAAGAACATGCAAATTTGAAGGTAAATGTCATACATGCGGAAAATTTGGGCACATGTCAAGAAACTGTTGGCATCGTCAAGATAAAGCGAACTTCAATAAACCAAAAGGCAAATATCCACAAAATAATATGCAAACTAAGTCTTCATCATCTTGAAAAAATAACTCAAGGGAACATGCTTATGTAGCGAATGGTTCTGCTAACACTGAACATGAGTTTACTTCAGCGGAAATGATCTACTCTTCTTCATAACTACCTGAGGAGGATGCGCACATTTGGAACCTTGATTCAGGATGCCCTTCACACATGTCTCCTAGAGAAGATTGGCTTATCAACAAGATTCCTATTGACAGTGAAATTAACCTTGCAGAAGAAGAAAGGTTCATAAAAGCTGAAGCACAAGGTGACGTGAAATTGTCTACATACACAAGTGAAGGTAAGCAAGATATTTGTATTAAGGATGTACTCTATGTGCCTAGACTTAAATCTAATCTTCTTTCTGTCAGATGTCTGGTTAATAATGGAAATAAAGTATATTTTGAGAAAGGAATAGCTAAAATTTATAACTGCAAAGGAGATTTGATAGCTGAGGCTAATGAAGAAGATAGAATGTTTATAATTAAAACTTTACCTAGAAATTTGTTAAGCACTAAGGATAATTGTTTGAAAGCAGAAGATAAATGTTCAGCCAAGACAATGTGGCATAGAAGACTAGGACACTTGAACGAAGAATATTTGGATAAAATGATGAAGAATAATATGGTAAAAGGACTTAATTTCGATTATCAACATCTCGAAAAATGTGAACCATGTATCCTTGGTAAACTAACCCAAAACCCTTTCAAAGCTATAGAGAATAATCATTCTGAAAGGCCATTAGAACTTATACACATGGATCTCTGTGGTCCTATGCCAACCAAATCACTGGGTGGTGCAAACTATCTGTATGTTATTGTGGATTCGTATAGTAGACGTATCTTTGTATACTTCTTGAAATCAAAGGAGGATGCATTTGATTTTTTTGTAGAATTTAAAAATCATCAAAAAAAATGAAACTAATGTTAAAATCAAAAATGTTAGATCGGACAACGGAACCGAATTTGCAAATAAAAAATTTCATGAGTTTTTCAGAAATGAAGGAATACACCATCAAAGAACAGTTCCTTATTCACCACAAAGCAAAGGAATTGCAGAACGAACCAATCGCACCCTTCTAGATTGGGCTAGAACTATGTTATTTGATGCTAAGTTACCAACTGAGTTTTGGGCGGAAGCCATTGCAACAGTCGCTCATTTGAAGAATTGCACACCGACCAAGAATGATAACATGAAAACTCCCATAGAGAAATGGACTGGACACAAACCATCAGTAGCACATTTAAAAATCTTTGGAAGTCTTGCCTACTATTACATTCCTAAAAATCAAAGAAATAAATTTGACTCTAGAGCAAGAAAAGGAATATTCACCGGTTACTCCAGACAAAGAAAAGCTTATAGAATATATGATCCACAAGATGGAAAGATACACGAAGTTCAAACTGTCAAATTTGATGAAAATTCAAAAGGCTCTGATCTCTTGACTTCTAATGTTTTGACCAACATGTCCAAGATCATATTATCTATAGAAATGAACAACAAGAATCAGATTTCTTTCAAATTACACATACCATGGGCTCTACTCCAGAAGAACTAAATACTCCAGACAACCCTGAACCAATACCTGAATCATCAGGATTAACCCGAAAACCCGGAGGTATTGCAGGAAGAACTAATGAAGATATTCAGGCAAAGCATCTCATCGATCTACAAGAGCAGGAAGAGAGGCTGAGAGCAAGTGGTGTAAGACGATCTGTAAGAATAAAAGAAAGAAACGCAGCCAATGTAACCGAACTATCTTCCACTTCCATGAACATACCTACGTGGTGAGTAGAAAGTAAGGTCTCCTATTTTTTTTTTTCATAGAAAAACACACTTAATCACAACTTTTTATACATCATTGGAAAGGTTGGACACTTTGATATTTTTCAACATAGTCGCCTTGATGTTCAATCACTTTTTTCATCCTGTCAACCAACTTTGTAATTCCGGTGTTGTACCATTCTCCCGCCGCCTCTTTGAGCCACTTGTCGACCCACCTGGCGGACACCTTTCTGTAGCCGAGGGTCTCATACACAATCTTGTGCACGGAGAAGTAGCTGCAATCTTCATTCAGGCCATCCTCGATCTCTTCAAGGGTTATCCGCCGGTTTGCGCGCACCATTTCGTCGATTCGAGCCACGGTTGATTCCGCCAAACTCGGCCGCCCAGACCGCTGCTCATCGTGGACGTTTATCCGCCCCTCGTTAAACTCCCGGCACCATTTCCGCACATTTTTGATGTCCATGCACTTCTCACCATACACGTCCACTAACTGACGGTGAATTTCGACCGGAGAATTATTTTTCGCATTTAAAAAGCTGCTCAACAAGTGGCTCAAAGAGGCGGCGGGAGAGTGGTACAACACCGGAATTACAAAGTTGGTTGACAGGATGAAAAAAGTGATTGAGCATCAAGGCGACTATGTAGAAAAATAGCAAAGTGTCCAACCTTTCCAATGATGTATAAAAAGTTGTGATTAAATGTGTTTTTCTATGAAAAAAAAATAGTAGACCTTACTTTTCTACTCACCCTCGTAAAACATATCGAGAAGCCATGACCACCCCATTTTCAGACCAATGGAAAGAAGCAATGGAAGAGGAATTCCATTCCCTAACTTCACATAATGTTTGGACCCTTGTACCCAAACCAGAAAATTAAAACCTGATAAAAGGAAAATGGATTTTTAATATAAAAATGAATCCAGATGGAAGCATTGACAAAAGAAAGGCTAGATTTGTTGCAATGGGGCATAATCAAAAACCTGGCGTTGACTATGAAGAATCTTTTGCTCCTGTGATGAAGCTGGACTCTTTAAGAACATAGATTGCCATTGCATCACAGCAAAACATGAAAATTGAACAATATGATGTTAAAACTGCCTATCTCAATGCGGAACTAAAAGACGATGTGTACCTGGAACAACCTGAAGGATTTGTTCAAGCAGGACAGGAAAATAAAGTGTGTAAACTAAACAGAAAGTTTATATGGCTTACCACAATCCAGAAGATGCTGGAATGAAAAATATAACCAATTTTTAATGATATTGGACTCAGACGTTTAGAAAGTGAACCATGTGCATACATCCTTCAAGAGAAGAGAAGAAAACTCTAATAATTGGGATTTATGTAGATGATTTTCTCATTATTGGATCGGAGAGTACCATAATTAACAGAATAGTTAAGCAATTGGATAAGCAAATTGTCATTGTTCGAAAAGAAAAGCCTATATTTTTCTTGGAATCAAAATTGAGGAAAAAGAAAATTGTTTCGAACTTTCACAAGAAGCCTATGTAGAAAAGATTTAAAAGAAATTTAACCTTGAAGAATGTAATCCAGTAAAAACTCCTGGTGATCTTAATCAAGATCTGGATAATCACCCAGATTATTCTCCTGTGGACCCTAAACTTTACCAAGAAATGATAGGTTCCTTGATGTATTTATCAGTGGGAACAAGGCCCGATATAACATTTTATGTTAGTCAACTCTCCCAATACAGCAAGGATCCCAAAGTCATTCACCTTACTGCACTTAAAAGAATATATAGATACTTGAAGGAGACAAAAATCTACAAGTTATGCTTTGACAGAATAAGAGGGAAAATTGAAGTCTTTACAGATGTTAGTTGGTCCTCATCTAAAGACTCAAAATCTTTTTCAGGATATTTAACTAAATTAGAATCTTCACTACTTAGTTGGAAATCTCAAAAACAACCACTGGTAGCCCTGTCAACATGCGAAGCGGAATTAATGGCTATCTGTGAGGGCACTAAAGAGTTAAAATGGTTTATGAACTTTCTTTCTGAAATAGGTCATCAATCATGTGTTGAAATACCACTTGTTCTGAAGACAGACAGTGATTCAGCAATAGACTGGATTAAAGGAACATCTCATCATTGTAGAACCAAGCACATTAACAGAAAATATTTCTTCGTGAAAGATGAAGTCTCAAAGGGAAATTTGAGGATCTCCTTCGTGAACTCAGAAGCTCAAGAAGCGGATCTTCTAACCAAGAGGCTGCCAGGAGACAGAATTCAGAGACTGCTTGTAAATATGGGACTTCTTTTTGGACCTAATTTTGATTTGCTCACCAAAGGAGGGAGTTGCTGAAATTGGTTAAAAAAATCAATTTAAAATAATCTGTGATGTAAAATATGTTCCTTTTTGACTAAGTTTGTTTTGTTTATTTAAAAAAAAAAACATATATTTCCTTTTCATTCATTGACTGTTATATATTTTTTACCATAGATTCAAAACATACCACTTTAATTATTATTGTTGTAAATATATATAGTTAACCCTACCTTTTTTTTTTTAAATCACGAATATAGAATTCATTGTATGAATTCTTTATTGCAGTGATAAATAATTTTATGTGTATTTTTACTTCAAGTAATTCAAAATAAAATCTACTTGAAAGGTAAATAATTATCGTTACTTTTTACGACTATTAAACGATATTATACGATATTAAAATATTTTATTTAAAAAATTATATTTCATTGTTTCAAATACTCTGTTAGATCGACCGCTGGAGGTCAACTTCCCCTATAAAAACTCAATGTTATTATTTCCCTATGGACGTTGGTCGTATCGTATCTGATCGGCATACATGAATCCTGCCAAGAAGAAAAAGAAGGCCTACAAGCCCATCGTGAACGTCACCGACCTGGAGAGGGAAGATGAGATGGTGATCTCACGCAACTGCAGCATCCTGAGCTCCATTGGCCATCCTGCCCTGAAATCCCTGCATGAGGACCTGATCCGCTATATCGCCTCGCGGACTGAAATGATCAAGGCCCTCGCTACCGAAGTAGAGAACCTCACTGACACCCTCGAGTCCTTCGCAGAGTTGGACGAAATTGAGGAGGCCAACAAGCCCAAGACTGCTTGCCGCGGCACTCAAACCTGCCCTGCTCCTTCCTGCAAGGAAACCAGCTCCCAGACTGACCCAATCAAGCCCGCCACTCCTGCTCCTGTTGCTCTCCCGGCCAAGAAGCCTGCCTCCACCTTGCCTGCTCCTGCTCCAACCAAAAGGAAGCAGTCTGAGGCTCCCAACCCGCCTGCAAAGAGGACAAACCTGAATGGTCCTTAAAAACCTGCGCCTTCCCGCGTATCCAAGCCTGCGGCCGCCCAAGTGATCCTCCATGGAAAAAAATCGGCGGCCCACACAGTGGTCATCTCTGATGACCCACAGGCTGACCCAAGGGAGATGCTAAAAGCTATCCGCGCTGCCCACACTCTCCCCCAAGGCGTTTGGGCCTCCCTGCATACCAAGGGGAAGCTGGTCCTCCACTCCAGTAATCCTGACACCATCCCTGAGGTGACAACCTCCTTGGCCAGCAAGTTGAATGGAATGAAGGTCCGCCAGCAGAAGGAGATCCTGCCACGGATCTGCCTCTTCAAAGTGGATGAGGAGACATCCAACTCCACAATTGAGGAGACCTTCCTGGAAACCGCTGCTGTTAGAAAACTTCCTGGGGACAAGGTGGTGCGCGTGGCGCATCGTTCTGCACCCAGAAGCGGGACCTGCACCGCCTTCATCGAGGTGGACCTCAAGACCTTTAGAGCCCTGGGCGTTCGCGGGAGAATCGTGGTTGATGGAGTAATCCTCAACTTCGAAGAGTCCATCCGCGCCCGCGTCTGCTTCCGCTGTTGTGGCTTCGGCCACAACTCTGCCCAATGCTCCAGAGCTCCTAAGTGCTTCCACTGCGGTCAAGACGGCCATGAAGGCCGCGCCTGCCCATCCATTGCTAACCAGCGCACCTCCAAATGTGCCAACTGCTGCTCTAAGGGCCTTCCTGACAAGCACGAGGCGAGAGCCTCAAGCTGCCCGATCCTAAAGTCTAGGGCCCTCAAGTTCTAGGCTTCAAGGACCTTCTGCCTCCAATTCCATCTCCCACTTCTACTGGATTCCTGGCCAATTCAATGCTCCTGCCTCACTGCACCTTGGCGCTGTTCCCCTGCTTGCCCAACGTTTCCACTACCCCTGCGACACATCTCCTGCCGCCAGATCCTAGGGTCCCTTGCCACCTGACATCGCGCTTGGGCTCAAAAATCATAACTTTTGGTTAGCAGCCCGTAAAACCATATTTTCTCTTTCCCTATGGCCGGCTCAAATCTTTGTACAATATGTAATACAAATAATCTTTGTTTTCCTTGTTCTACTCGCCTTAAACCAGGCAGTACTTTTATCAAATTATGTTTTTAAAATATATATTCCTTAGCTCAAATAAAGAAATCTCTTTTCAAGACTATTATTATTGCCACGACTGCAGAAAAATATCGTAATATACTCATGTATACCAAAATTAAGCAACAGATAATAATTATATAACTCTTATATATGGTAATTTAAACCAACAACCCTATATTGTATAATACCTTCAACAAGATTGTCATGTTGTATATAGAAACAAACGCATGAATGACATTGTGCCATTGCATCACCATATGTAATGTACTTTGTACAAACCGAGAATGAATAAATAAAACTATGTAATAGATTAAGAGCTGAGATAAGAAAGAGATCGAGATAGAAATCCAATAACTCTAAAGAGGAATTTGGCAAGTCGTTGCCATCAGGTCCAAAGGGTGTAGAATACCGCAGACACCCCACGCCCTTTGCACCCGTTCAAAATCCAAATTCCCGCATGTCTCCCCCCTCGGCAAAGATATATAAAACCTCTGTTTAAGCCGAAATTATAGTCACTTCACCATCGGCGTGAGCCCTCGTCGGTTGTACCCAGGTTCACCTCATCGCCATGTAGAACAGTAAGAACTCTTCTATCTCCATCTTGCTCTTAGCTCGACTCCTATCTGTTCACGGAACTTTCCTACTACAACTGTGTCTCTTCATTTTTTGTGTGTGGACATTCCCAAGCTTTTCCACTCTGTCTCGACCACGACTGCCTGTACTCTGTGAGAACTGTTAAAGGTCCTCCAAGGTGCAGAGAGGTACTGGAAAACTCTCCACGCCCTGACTGTCCCTCTCGATTACTACAGGTTTGACCCTCGGTTATCACAGCTATAGCGAGAGTCGACTGGATACCTCAACACACATATATATTGATATAGAGTTATCTTTATTTTTATAAATAATCTTAATTTATCTGAACCTAAAAAATAACACTTTCGCGCGTCTTCACTACCGTCACAATATTTTTCTAAATTTCGATAAACTTACCCGTATTTAGCGAAGGATGCCCACAGGGCGATGATGTCCCTCGAAAAGGCTCTCTCCATGTCAGTAAAAGGAATCTGTGGGGTCATAAGGGGAACCCCGAAGACGTAGTAGACTTCCTCAAAATGGAAAGCGCCATTCCATTCTACTTTTCCCAGGGGAAATTTGATGCTGTTGTGGTGGATGTAGCGATAGCGGTCCCTGAACCGCTCGTTGTCTACGAAATGTTGAGACGGACAGGTAAACAACAAATCTGTCATCACTTTTGTCGCGGCGATGTCCAGATCCGTGGAATTACTCTCGTCTACCTCGTGCAGATAGTACTGCAGTACCTTGTCCTTCATCCTCTCGTTGCTGAAGTCCGTCATGAATCTCTTCGCGATCTCCTTCACCTTCTCCCGATTCCATTTGAAATCCTTCTCGTAAATATGACTAGCGATAAGTGAGAAAAGCTATCCAGCTTCATCTTTGGTTACTCCGATCATGATTTGAATCTTGTTAACCTCACTGGGATAGAATGGGTAGAGACTTTTATAATCAAGATATTTTTCGTCATAGATTACACTGAGCTGTTGATAATCATCCGGCTCATCCAAAAGTTGAAATTCAGCATCAAGAATTTCCTTAGGCGACTTTGAGCGCAAGCAAATTAGAATTTGATCTTAATGAGAACGAAGAGATTCCCCGTCTTTTACGCGTCCAGCGTTTTTAGCAATTTTTTCAGATTTAGCAATAACAGCTTCTTTGCTACTTACAAGTTCAGGCATGAGTATGGTGCCGCTTTGGACGATTGCTCTCTGGAACAGTCCTTTGCTGGACGGGGCCGTTACATGGGCAGCAATGGAGATGCCACCAGCGCTCTCCCCAAAGATGGTGATCCTCGAAGGGTCTCCACCAAAATGATGAATGTTGTCTTTAACCCATTTGAACGCTTGTTGTTGATCGTACAAAACCAGGTTCCCAGGTTCCTCTTCGGTACCTGCACTTAGTAGCCCGAAAGATCCCAATCTGTAGTTAAGCGTGACTACTATCATATCACCCAAACCTGCCAGGGCCAATCCACTGTAGAATGGAAATCCTGTAGACCCGATCAGAAATGAGCCCCCATACACCCAGATCATGACAGCTTTGTTACCAGCAGAGGTCTCTTTATCAACAGGTCTCCAGATGTTGAGATAGAGACAGTCTTCCTTCTTTTCTTCTGCTACTTTGTAAAAGAAGTTTTTCACGTATTTTTCAATACCTATAGGTACCTGATGACAACTGGGAGGTTGATGAAGTGCTTCGACTCTTTTGGGAAATTCTTTCAAGGGCTGCGGTTTCTTGAACACACTCCCCTACGGGAGGCTCAGCATAGGGGATACCGGTAAACTGGTCGATTTCTCGGTCTTGGAACTTGAGCCTCTTCCCCAGAATCTCCCAATGGGGCGATGTAACCGAGACTGTCTCTTCCTCGGCCCAAGCGCAGAGAGAGAGGAGTATCAGCACCAAATACTTCATTCTCTAGAACACAATTCACAAAATTATAAGATTAATACGTACTTAGATATTCAAAATACAATTATACAAATTAAGCAAATATAACGAATAAAGTATTTATATAGAAATAGTACGTATTTCTCTTTGAAATTAATAGTGATTTTTCACAAAAAAAAAAAAACTTATGCGGGGAGGCTTTAAGTATTGCTTTTTAATGTATTATAAGTATTTTTTCATATATTTATGAAATGAATTCTGCAGACACATGATTATGCCAAAATAAAACTTTACTTTTAAGATATCTTTTTTAAAACAAATTATTATGATGAAAAAATTACTAGGGTGTAATATATATCGAAAATATAAATCGATTTATTTTGACTACGAGCAATCGTTTCTAAAACAAAAAGGCATCCTGCCAGTTGCCAGTAGTAAGTTTAAGTTTGTAGAACAATAAACCAGTTTAATTTCAATTGGAATGAAAGGCCGTTCCTCTTATTCGTACTCCATTTTTTCTCGTCATTAACTCGTACATAAAAAGGAATCGGCTCATCAATGGTGAATACTGCGGGCGGTTTATCTTTTCAACCAAATGACAGCGGTATACATGTGATCATAAATTGAGAAGACAAAATTGTGTTGATAGTTACTACTGGTCGGTCAGGTTTTCCCAGAAGTTTTCATTGCAGTAGATATGCTATAGAGTGTACTAAGTATAATAATAAAAACACACAAGAGAATAAACCCTAGATATAATATAGCCAGAATTGCACAATACAATAGCTGAAGCTATTCAGGAGAATGAACTAGAGAAACTGCTTGGAAGATTTGCCCCCTGGGATAGATAATCCTTCCTTCTATATTCATTCCTAGTTTCACAATTGTATAAAAATACGTCACATTATTAAAATAATGATGCTCGCACATTTAGAAAGTCAGTAAACGAACACACAGCGTCATCTATATGTTGAGAATGGAATTATTCAGCGCTTTTTATTTTTGATCATATTGGACGAATATTTGTTCAATTAGTTTTTTTTTACTTATCCTTTTAGTCTAAATTAGGCTAGATCTGTGCATCTGTGCAATTAGTGAATATGAAAAACATTTGGGGGAAGGCCATCAGTGGTATAAAAAGAAAAGCTAAACAATAGCTGTATTGATTAGGTCTTTCTAATTTTTTTTTTTTATCTTTAGTTAAATAATTGTTGAAATCCATTCCATATTACATAAATAAAAGGCGTCGAATAATTCGAACCTCAATGTAAACAGCTGAAGTGTTGTGAAGCAGCGAGAAGGTTGTACTTTGACGGGACGTTATCTCCACCTCGAGAGGCCTTCTACTTAAGATCCCATTGTATTTTGCCGCGATATGATAAAAAAAAAATATATTTCTCCTAAATATTCTATCTCTGAACTCTATCAATTGGTATGTAAGAGGTTATATATATCTCATAATATCTCAAGAGCGTTTCTTATCATTTTAATGATTGTGAAAGCATATTTGTTACCTGTCACAAGTGTAAGACTAGGCCGTGTATAACAATGAGGATTTGTCAATGTGAGACCATCCAAAAATAATTAACACTCCTGCTATGACCTGGAACTAATCATTCATCGGAGACTAAGCTGTATATAGGTATTTTTAAATAGAAACCGCTGAGAGATCACACCACCAAGCTATCCCAATATTTCTAATCGCAGATAGAACACAGTAGAAAGTTTTCTCTTTTTGAAAAATAAAAATCTCCCTCAATGATCTTATTTCTGATACATACATACTGTATATTTTGACTTTTCTTCCCCTAAGTTCTCCCTGAGTGGGTGTTTGGCCAATACATAAAATGTTCTAACAAAATATTATTTTTATTAATATATTTTAAAGATTTTTTGTAAAGTAAAATAAACTACGAATAAAATCTCGTGTGTGTTAAAGTGACACTCAAAATGACGATAATGATAGTAATAATGATACATTCTGCGGAATCATCCAAACTACTGATAAGTGGTTTAATGATATAATATCGTTTTTTTTTTTGTTTTTTTTTTGCTTATCCCTAGTACACGTGGTACAGGCCATGATAATCATGGTGGGTAGTTAGCGACTGCTTTTACTGTAAGTGCACCACATGTCTACACATGTGAAAAGCAGTTCGACTTTGCACTTACTAATGCCAGAGCCCCGTTTGGTTACTTGCACTCGCTGGTGGGGTTGGACTTTTGCAAGATTCGGGGGCCATTGGAGCATTTTTTTTCTTTAAACAGAAAAAGTGTCCAATGCGGGAATCGAACCCGGGTCCTAGTGGTCGAAAATCAAACGGTTTAACCAGCCTTCCACCAACATCGTAACGTGTGTGAATAGCATTTGTTTGGACAATAGCCATCTGGAAAATATTCATTCTGGAAGATGTTGGGTCACACAGTTAGTATATAATTATTATAATATTTCATAACTCATAAAAAATATGAAAATAGTTTGTTATTTTTTCATTTTAGGCTTTGAATGACTGTTGTGTTAATTTATATATTTATAACTATGAAAATAAAGGTCGCCTCTTTCTTCAAAATGGACGCTAAAATTAATCCCCATCGTTGACTGTCTACGCAAACTAGCGGACTTTGACATAGCCATACTTTTACAGATATACTAGCCGAATGACCCGGGCAACGCCCGGGTTTTACCCGATTAAATTTTTTTTTTTTTCAAATACTATTCGTTACAATTATAAATTGGCGCCGTGGATGTCACTCTTGTGAAACGTCCCGCTCCAAACTTTGTGTCTGAGAAGCGATATTTTTATAGAAAGATGATCTAGCTTTTGTTTTCTGCTCGAATGAATGTTTTTCTGTTAGAATTTTGTTCCTGCGTACAAAATAATTAACTGGTTTCACCCGTGGTCTCTGCTTTTTAGAATTTTTCCCGATATAATTTTGTATCTGATAATCAAACATGATACAGCAATATCGTCATCATCATTTTCTGACTAAAAATATATAGTTTTAATAATTGATTTATATATTTTTTTAAATAGCCTATCGTCTTCCCCGTATTTTTTTACCTATGTTTGGAAATTTTGGTTTGAATTAGTGGACTACTGCGAATTTGTATACCAGACATACAAACAAACAGACCAACAGACAAACATACAGACATTCATTTTTATATATATAGATATTTTATATTATTTTATAGATCAATTTTGTCCCGGCAAAATATCCATCTTTATTAAACTATTTATATATATAATATTACAATGGTTTTCAGTAGTGTTATTTGTGAATATTGGAAATATCCATTTATTTTTAGAAGAATTGAATTGGTAATTTTAGTATTTATTTTGTAAAAGACTAAAATTCCAAGTTTATCGTGGATATAAAGATAATGATGATGATATAAATCTTATAACATCATCATATATTTAAAAAACATGTCCAGGTTCGGCTGGAGTGGATGTTTTCCCAAAAATAAAATGTCTAAAAAATGTCTCTTTTTTTTACAGGATTTATTTATTTGACATATCGGACGCGATATCCCAGCTCGGGATACTTGCGCCTAAATACATTTTAGTAGATTATATACAATTCATTTTATACAATTTAATAACCGGACTAAAATCATAATTGAAACTTAAACGATAGCACTCCAAAACAGAAGAGAAAATCTAAAATGGATTATTTTAGCAACCTATATACAATTCATTATATACAACTCAATAACCGACTAAAAACACAATTAAAACTGAAACGATGGTTCTCTCAAACAGAAGAGAAAATATAAAATAAATTATTTTAGCAACCTATATACAATTCATTATATACAACTCAATAACCGACTAAAAACACAATTAAAACTGAAACGATGGCCCTCTCAAACAGAAGAGAAAATCCAAAATTAATTTACAAAAATTATTGAATTTTACATAAGTGTCTTTGTTATATACAAATTCGCAAATTTCTTCGATGGGATAAAAATGATTACTTCTATAGCTGTGAAATATCGGACATTCTATTAATAAATGTATTGAGTCTTGGTTGTCTTTTCCACAGAAACAGCAAGGATCATCCGTTGCCCCGATTTTCGACAAAAATTCTCCAAAATTACCATGACCCGTTACGAACTGTGAGTTATAAAAATTCGGACGAAAATAAAAAGGAATTCCAAATGGGAAAAATTTTCGGAATGTTTCATTAGTGTTAGCTATTGTTTCAGCCATTCTTGATTCTATGAAGTTATGAATTATAGTTGGGGCATGCGGTTTGAATACATTAATTTCTTCTTTTGATAAATTGGCCAAATCGTATTTTATTATCAACGATTCTATGTGATCTGTGAGAATAGATATTTTTGCCAAACTATGAATACAATTTGATGAGGTCGTTTTATAGGCTCTCACTACCCAAAGAAGAATCTGATATTGCTGAGAGTTTAATCTTTGTTTACTTCTTTTATTAATAAATTTATACCATATTTCAGATCCATAGGTTAGTATTGGCCTGAAAAGAGTTTTATATAAAATTAATCTTTTTTTAGCATCCAATCCCCACATTTTCCCACAGAGTGAAAATAACAGATTTTTCATGCGGTTGATTTTACAAAGAATATCATTAATGTGGGGTGTGAAGTTAATTTTTGACTTAATTCTGTGATTAGAAAATTTTATACCTAAAATTTTTACTTCTTTTACTGGTGTTATTATGAAGTTTGGAGTTCCCATTGGAATATTTTGTTTGCCGTGCATATGTATTAAGCCGGTTTTCTCCGGGCTTAGTTTTAGCTTATTTCTTGTACACCATTGTATTACATAATTTAAAGTACTTTCTGTTTCATTTTTAACCCTTCTATGGTCTTGTGCCAGCAAACAATGGAAACATCATCCGCATAACAGATTATTTCAGAATTTGAGGATGCGAAGTTGATCAACAAATCATTCAGGACTATATTCCACAATAAAGGTGATAATGGTCCGCCTTGAGGACATCCCTTTGATAAATATTTTGAAATTGTTGTATTCGAGAAGGTGAGACTTGTTTTTCTTCTCCGATTTAAAAATGATTGGATGATTTTTATAAGAACTGCTGGGACGTGGTCTTCGTCCATTCTTTTTATTAAGGCAGGCCACCACGCATTATCAAACGCACCACTTATATCAATGGCAATCAATGCAACCAATTCGTTTTGTTTGTGTTTCAGTATGGTCTCGGTTATTTTGTCAAATGCCGTTATTGTAGATTTTCTTTTCATAAATTCATGCTGTCTATGGCTCAGTAAGTTATTATGATTATAATAATTGAGTATTTTATTTTTAATGATCGTTTCAAATATTTTTGAGAAATTTGATGTTAGTGAAATTGGGCGATAGCTATTAATTGCTTCGTAGTCAGCTTTTTGCGGTTTCGTAATAATTTTTAATACCGAATGTTTCCAGCTTTCAGGATAGTAACCCAGCACCAGACACTCATTAAAGAGTTTGACTAAACTGGGTAGGATTGATAATAATGAGTGTTTAATCATATAATTACTCACGTTATCTGGACCAGGAGCCTTTCTGATATTAAGATTCGAGCACAAATTCTTTAATTCCTTTTCAGTAATAAAAATGATTTCCCTGTTGGTAAAACTTGGGATGTGATTTCTAATTAAAGTGTGTTCTTCATTGTCCAACCGCACATCATCATCAGAAAAAAATGCTGTTAGCATTTCCTTCGTCTTTTGCTCTCTCATGCACTCTGCAGTTTTATTCAGTAATGGTATGCCCACTTGAATGTCGGTCGATCTTAACCGTTTAAAAATCCTGTATGCATTCCCGAAAGCATTCGTAGACTCATTTTCTTCAATAAATATTTTCCACGACGTCTTTTTTGCTTTATTAATGGCTCTTAAGTATTTATTTCTTGCCGCTCTGTAAATACTCGGATTCAGGTTACCCCCTCTATAATACAAATTCCTGAGATAATGTAAATGTTCTTTTAATTGTTAATATTGTAAATATTCTTAACTAGCTGGATAAAGGCAATTCCCGGTATTTACTCGAGTGCATTTACTCGAGTGTATATGTATAAAAGTAATTACATGTTTCTCGGATCAAATAAAGTTTTTACACTATGTATTATAACCTGGCTTCGCGCCCGTGTTCTTCTCGAGTAAATGTTGCTCATTGAATAATGCTTCAAAAAAAGTATTATTTATTATGATTGTATCTTACTATCCCTCCAAAATGAAATGATTTTAAAACTGAAATTTGATATTAAACACCAAATCTATATATATATATATATATATATAATTGAATGTCTGTGTGTGTGTACTCTATAGATTCAAAAACCATACATTCAATCGCCGTGAAATTTTGGGATATTATTAGGTACTAGACGAATGGCCCGTGCAATGCCCGGGTTTTACCCGAGTGCGAATATATTTTAAAAAGTTTTAATTCAAATACTATTCGTTACATTTATAAATTGGCGCCATGGATGTCACTCTTGTGAAACGTCCCGTTCCAAACTGTGTGTTTTTAAAATGTTTTAACTATATATAATATAACGGTATAATAACGGTATAAAGAAATAATGAGCCTATAGCCAAGTGGTCATGGCATCTGCCCGGTAAGCGGAAGGTCGTGGGTTCGATTCCCATCCCTTGACCTTGTATACATCTTGCTTCCTAGGGTTGTCTAGAGTAACGCTATTGACAGGGTGGTCTGTATAGACAGGTGGATGTATCACACAGCTGATAACAGGGTTGCCTAGAGTGGCCGCTATAGACAGGGTGGTCTGTATAGATAGGAGGATGTATCACACAGCTGATAACAGGGTTGTCTAGAGTGGTCGCTATAGACAGGGTGGTCTGTATAGACAGGTGTATGTATCACACTGCTGATAACAGGGTTGCCTAAAGTGACCGCTATAGACAGGGTGGTCTGTATAGACAGGTGGATGTAGCACACTGATAATAACAGGGTTGCCTAAAGTGACCGCTATAGACAGGGTGGTCTGTATAGACAGGTGGATGTATCACACAGCTGATAACAGGGTTGTCTAGAGTGGCCGCTATAGACAGGGTGGTCTGTATAGACAGGTGTATGTATCACACTGCTGATAACAGGCTTGCCTAAAGTGACCGCTATAGACAGGGTGGTCTGTATAGACAGGTGAATGTAACACGCTGATGATAACAGGGTTGCCTAAAGTGACCGCTATAGACAGGGTGGTCTGTATAGACAGGTGGATGTAGCACACTGCTGATAACAGGGGTGTCTAGAGTGGCCGCTATAGACAGGGTGGTCTGTATAGACAGGTGGATGTAACACACTGCTGATAACAGGGTTGTCTAGAATGGCCGCTATAGACAGGTGTATGTATCACACAGCTGATAACAGGGTTGTCTAGAGTGGACGCTGTATACAGGGTGGCCTGTATAGACAGGTGGATGTATCACACAGTTGAAAACAGGGTTGTCTAGAGTGGCCGCTATAGACAGGATGGTATGTATAGACAGGTGGATGTAAAACACTGCTGATAACAGGGGTGTCTAGAGTGGTCGCTATAGACAGGGTGGTCTGTATAGACAGGTGTATGTATCACACTGCTGATAACAGGGTTGCCTAAAGTGACCGCTATAGACAGGGTGGTCTGTATAGACAGGTGAATGTAACACACTGATGATAACAGGGTTGCCTAAAGTGACTGCTATAGACAGGGTGGTCTGTATAGACAGGTGGATGTATCATACAGCTGATAACAGGGTTGCCTAGAGTGGCCGCTATAGACAGGGTGGTCTGTATAGACAGGTGGATGTATCACACAGCTGATAACAGGGTTGCCTAGAGTGGCCGCTATACACAGGGTGGTCTGTATAGACAGGTGGATGTATCACACAGCTGATAACAGGGTTGTCTAGAGTGGTCGCTATAGACAGGGTGGTCTGTATAGACAGGTGTATGTATCACACTGCTGATAACAGGGTTGCCTAAAGTGACCGCTATAGACAGGGTGGTCTGTATAGACAGGTGAATGTAACACACTGATGATAACAGGGTTGTCTAGAGTGGCCGCTATAGACAGGTGTATGTATCACACAGCTGATAACAGGGTTATCTAGAATGGCCGCTATATACAGGATGGTCTGTATAGACAGGTGAATGTATCACACAGCTGATAACAGGGTTGTCTAGAGTGGTCGCTATAGACAGGGTGGTCTGTATAGACAGGTGTATGTATCACACTGCTGATAACAGGGTTGCCTAAAGTGACCGCTATAGACAGGGTTGTTTGTATAGACAGGTGGATGTAGCACACTGATGATAACAGGGTTGCCTAAAGTGACCGCTATAGACAGGGTGGTCTGTATAGACAGGTGGATGTATCACACAGCTGATAACAGGGTTGTCTAGAGTGGCCGCTATAGACAGGGTGGTCTGTATAGACAGGTGTATGTATCACACTGCTGATAACAGGCTTGCCTAAAGTGACCGCTATAGACAGAGTGGTCTGTATAGACAGGTGAATGTAACACGCTGATGATAACAGGGTTGCCTAAAGTGACCGCTATAGACAGGGTGGTCTGTATAGACAGGTGGATGTAGCACACTGCTGATAACAGGGGTGTCTAGAGTGGCCGCTATAGACAGGGTGGTCTGTATAGACAGGTGGATGTAACACACTGCTGATAACAGGGTTGTCTAGAATGGCCGCTATAGACAGATGTATGTATCACACAGCTGATAACAGGGTTGTCTAGAGTGGACGCTGTATACAGGGTGGCCTGTATAGACAGGTGGATGTATCACACAGCTGAAAACAGGGTTGTCTAGAGTGGCCGCTATAGACAGGATGGTATGTATAGACAGGTGGATGTAACACACTGCTGATAACAGGGTTGCCTAAAGTGACCGCTATAGACAGGGTGGTCTGTATAGACAGGTGAATGTAGCACACTGATGATAACAGGGTTGCCTAAAGTGACTGCTATAGACAGGGTGGTCTGTATAGACAGGTGGATGTATCATACAGCTGATAACAGGGTTGCCTAGAGTGGCCGCTATAGACAGGGTGGTCTGTATAGACAGGTGGATGTATCACACAGCTGATAACAGGGTTGCCTAGAGTGGCCGCTATACACAGGGTGGTCTGTATAGACAGGTGGATGTATCACAGCTGATAACAGGGTTGTCTAGAGTGGTCGCTATAGACAGGGTGGTCTGTATAGACAGGTGTATGTATCACACTGCTGATAACAGGGTTGCCTAAAGTGACCGCTATAGACAGGGTGGTCTGTATAGACAGGTGAATGTAACACACTGATGATAACAGGGTTGCCTAAAGTGACCGCTATAGACAGGGTGGTCTGTATAGACAGGATGTTTCACACAGCTGATAACAGGGTTGTCTATAGTGGCCGCTATAGACAGGTGTATGTATCACACAGCTGATAACAGGGTTATCTAGAATGGCCGCTATAGTGACCGCTATAGACAGGGTGGTCTGTATAGACAGGTGAATGTAACACGCTGATGATAACAGGGTTGCCTAAAGTGACCGCTATAGACAGGGTGGTCTCTATAGACAGGTGGATGTATCACACAGCTGATAACAGGGTTATCTAGAATGGCCGCTATATACAGGATGGTCTGTATAGACAGGTGGATGTATCACACAGCTGATAACAGGGTTGTCTAGAGTGGTCGCTATAGACAGGGTGGTCTGTATAGACAGGTGTATGTATCACACAGCTGATAACAGGGTTGTCTAGAGTGGCCGCTATAGACAGAGTGGTCTGTATAGACAGGTGGATGTAACACACTGCTGATAACAGGGTTGTCTAGAGTGGTCGCTATAGACAGGGTGGTCTGTATAGACAGGTGTATGTATCACACTGCTGATAACAGGGTTGCCTAAAGTGACCGCTAAAGACAGGGTGGTCTGTATAGACAGGTGGATGTAGCACACTGCTGATAACAGGGGTGTCTAGAGTGGCCGCTATAGACAGGGTGGTCTGTATAGACAGGTGGATGTAACACACTGCTGATAACAGGGTTGTCTAGAATGGCCGCTATAGACAGGTGTATGTATCACACAGCTATTAACAGGGTTATCTAGAATGGCCGCTATAGTGACCGCTATAGACAGGGTGGTCTGTATAGACAGGTGAATGTAACACACTGATGATAACAGGGTTGCCTAAAGTGACCGCTATAGACAGGGTGGTCTGTATAGACAGGTCGATGTATCACACAGCTGATAACAGGGTTGTCTAGAGTGGCCGCTATAGACAGGTGTATGTATCACACAGCTGATAACAGGGTTATCTAGAATGGCCGCTATAGACAGGGTGGTCTGTATAGACAGGTGTATGTATCACACAGCTGATAACAGGGTTGTCTAGAGTGGCCGCTATAGACAGAGTGGTCTGTATAGACAGGTGGATGTAACACACTGCTGATAACAGGGGTGTCTAGAGTGGCCGCTATAGACAAGGTGGTCTGCATAGACAGGTGGATGTAACACACTGCTGATAACAGGGTTGTCTAGAATGGCCGCTATAGACAGGTGTATGTATCACACAGCTGATAACAGGGTTGTCTAGAGTGGTCGCTATAGACAGGGTAGTCTGTATAGACAGGTGTATGCATCACACTGCTGATAACAGGGTTGCCTAAAGTGACCGCTATAGACAGGGTGGTCTGTATAGACAGGTGGATGTAGCACACTGCTGATAACAGGGGTGTCTAGAGTGGCCGCTATAGACAGGGTGGTCTGTATAGACAGGTGGATGTAACACACTGCTGATAACAGGGTTGTCTAGAATGGCCGCTATAGACAGGTGTATGTATCACACAGCTGATAACAGGGTTGTCTAGAGGGGGGCAGGGAGGTCACGTGTTTCGCCGGCAGCCAATGGGCGCGCATTCTATCCGTGAGCTTCAGACAGTGAGCTTCAGACCGACAGAATAAGGCAATTATATAAGTAGATATCCCCGGGAAGGTTTTTGAAAAATAATTTCTTGAATATCTTGAATATCCTTAGAGTTGTTTGCAGATTTGTAGATTCAACTCGCAAGCAGCGCCCCCATTGCGACGATGTAACAAGTTTTTTTATCTATAAGTTTTTTTTATCACTAAAGTTTATTATCTTAAAGATTACACTGGTCAACAAGATTTTTGCACAAGAGAACCTGATTATGTTTCTAGTGTAACTTTTCATGCTGAACTCAAAAATATAATCAGATATTTCCCATCACCTATGGTTTTTGCGTGACGGTCTTTTTCTAGTATTGGGATAAATACAGTTTTGCATAACCCTTATTACATTACACTGGTTTATCAAAAAATATTTTTCTTTGTCCACAAAGAAATAGCATCTTATCTACATGTCCTGAATCCAAATATACCATTAGTTTTTTTTCTATTACGCAATATTTCTGAGATACACCTACTTGAAATTTGGAAATATTGTTAATATATAGGCATATATGAACGAAACATATTTATTTATTGAAAAGCAGTGACAGTGGATTTTCTTCTATACTTTGCTTGTGGTAGATCCCTCTTGAGTGTCCAGCAGTAGTTGGCAAGCATAGCGGGACTCCATTTACCTTGGTACCGCTTCTCCATGGTTGATATATCTTGATGAAACCTCTCACCATGCTCATCGCTAACTGCGCCAAGATTGTCTGGAAAGAAATCTAGATGTGAATGCAGGAAATGGATCTTGAGGGACACGTTACATCCCAGTGCCTTGTAGGAAAGCAACAGATCATTAACTATGTCTCGGTAATTTTCAACCTTGACACTTCCTAAGAAGTTTTTGCAAACGTTTCTAAAGGAATTCCATGCTGCTGCTTCAATTTCATTCAAACTATTTTGAAAATTTCCATCCTGCTGCAATTTTCGAATCTGAGGTCCAACGAAAATGCCTTCTTTAATCTTCGCTTCACTTATATTAGAAAAATTTTGTTTTAGGTAGGCAAATCCACTGGCATTTCGATCCATTGCCTTGACAAAGTTCTTCATTAATCCCAGTTCAATATGTAATGGTGGTAAGTAAATATTTTCTGAATCGATCAGGGGTAGATTTGCATATTTTTATATCCTGGAGTAAAGATTTCACGCGGTTTGGCCAGTTTTTTTTATGTGATGCCTTTCCCTATCTCTGCTATCCCACTCACACAGAAAACAACCAAATTTTGTATATCCAAGCTGTAATCCACGCAAGAGAGCAACGACTTTCAAATCGCTGCATTATTTCCAACCGTATCTTTCATATTCTATCTTTTTCAAAAGCAGTTTCATGTTTTCGTAAGTCTCTTTCATGTTGGATGCATGTGCTATTGGCACTGATGGGAACTTATTTCCGTTGTGAAGGAGAACAGCTTTCAAACTAATTTTTGAAGAATCAACGAATAAACGCCACTCTTCTGTATCATGGTCATAACCAAGCGCTTCCATTAGACTAACAACGCATTTTTAAATGGGTTTGTTGGAGAAGAGTAATAAATATCAATTTGTCTTGACAATAATATATTCAGTTGCGAATGTATTTTAGCCCCGCGAATATTGTTTACCAAATCTCCGTTAGGCAAACTTCCACTCAGGTAAAACAAACCGGGCGAACCCGGGTATATAAAAATAAAAATGTCCTTGGGTAAAACACGGGTGTTGCCCTTGTCATTCAGCTAGTATTCATTTAAAAATCAAAATATAAAATTTAAATATCGTTGCGAAACTACATTTTTATTTTATATTTTTAAGAGGTAACAGCTCTTAAATTTTATAGAAATTATTTTATGCTACATGGTTTGAAATTTTACTATCATTTATATTTAATGTTTATGCTTTTTTTTCTAATTTGTTGTCGAATTTATAATAGTATTACTATATTTTATAATGCGTGAAATTAATTTTTTGTTTGTAGTATATACCATAAATGCTTTGTTTAAAGCAATATTCGTAGGGCAAACATTCACTTGGGGAGAACCCGGGATTTAATTTATAATTGTAACAAATGGTATTTATATAGAAAACAATATTATAAAATATCTAAAAAACACTTAATATATATCTGTCATTGTTATATATGTGATGTATACAAGTATTTATATCTTTAAATCTAGTGTATTCACATTGTTTTTTGTAAATATTTAATCATTTTCTTATATAAATTGTCGTCATCAAAATTAGGTTAAAATAACCTCTAATCTTTGAAGTATATAATGTAAATAAGTTAATGTAACTCATCTACTTGGCGCAACTATCCCTTGCGATACAAACCGTTTTTAATTTTAAGCAACATATATATTTATTCACTACACACAGAACTAATAATTATAAAATAATTCTAATAATTAACTTTTTAAATTCAATATTTATTGAGAAAATATTCACTCGAGGAGAATACGGGCGAAGCTGAGTAATTCGTCTATAGCATAGAATATATTTAGTCGGTATTATAACACTGAGGGGAAGTATTTGGGTCTTTGATTAAGAGTATGCTGTAATAAAATACTGGCTTTGACATCCAATCGGAATGTAAGTGAAGCTGTTGTCCTGAAGTTCTGGCTCAGTTTTGGCAGAACGTAATTAGGTTGTTGGTGAATTCTTAGCTCGAGACCAGTGTGAGATTCTGTCACCAAATTTCTATATCTATCACATAATAAAATGAAGTCTAAAATTCGTATTAGGTCTCGAATATTGCAATAATTTCAAAAATAAGCGCTCCACGCCTTGGTAGGAATTTCTTCCAAAAATTATCAATTCTTGAGTGACGACAAAATCTAATCAACAATTAAATGTGTCGGCTGGCAAAAATTGAACTACTGCGCTCTAGACTGATGATGATTTGTTGTCAGTAAATAATTTTATAAAAGGTCTTGACATAGCCTGGCATTGAGCTAGAAATAGTCATATAAATTTTCCAAGAGAATGATTCCAATTTTAAAAGTAACTTTAGCCCTGAGTCAGTAATCATGTAATATGTGGCTGAGAGAGGTGAAAAGTTCAGAAACATTGCTTTAGACTGAAATAGAGTAGTTGTGATAAAATAACTTTGCATAATGTTTTGGCCCAGGCCTGGGGGAATAGGAGAGAGAAATAAAAATCTAAATTCACTGAGTTACTTGTTCAACAATATTTAAAGATATTCTCACAAGCCCTGATAAATTTAACCATTCATAAGGAACATTTCCATATCATGGAAAGACAGACTAAGTAATGTAGATGCCCTCGAATAGATTTGGCCTACTGGAGACGATTTAGAGAACTAGCATGCTTCTTGTCCGACACTCAGAGTGGATGAAGGTATTGCTGGATGGAAGGAAGAATGTATTCATGGACAACAGACACCTTACGATACCATGAAAAGACTAGTCATAGAAAGGAAGATCTGAGAAGACCGAAATACTGCCAGGTATGGTTGATTGAGGAAGAAGAGATGGAGAATAGAGGTGAAGGAACATTATTGAGGAGACTAACTCAAACTTGTTACAATATCGTTGAAAACTAGTTTTAAAATGTGTATACCAATTTATTATTTATTAAAACCATTTCAACATAAAATTATTTACAGGAAGAATAATGTTGGTAAAAATAGTTTTTAAAATATAGGTTTTTCAACTTCAAATTAAAGTTTTTTAATTTCAAATTATATTTTTTAATTCAAATTAAATATTTTTTATTTCAAATTAAAGTTTATTAATGTATAGGTTTTTAACTTCAAATTGAAGTTTTTAATTTCAAATTAATTTTTTTAAATTCAAATTAAATATTTTTTATTTCAAATTAATTTTTATTAATGTATAGGTTTTTAACTTCAAATTAAAGATTTTTATTTCAAATTAAAGTTTATTAATGTAATATTGAATATTTACAGTAAAAAATGAATACAAACAAGAATAAGAATCAAAAAAAGTTAAATAAAGCAATTTGAACAAAGCATTTAATGCATAATTTTCCAAAACTGGTGTTGTGACTTCATCACTACTTGTAAAGTTTTTTCCTGGGGTGATTGATGAACATAATGCATCGTTCTCTGGTGCAAGAGAGAGATACCTATCTATGTATATGAATATAATCCCCCTGAAATTCCATGCTGTATTATAGCCTGAAAATCATCCCTTTCCACTTCACCAGCTTAAACACCTATTTAATAAATTCGATCGATTCCATAACCCCTCTCGTAGGATGTTATAAAATCGAAGTCGCTACTGCACTAATGAGGACCATAGCCCGAAACCATGGTATACAGGTTGGCCTTTGTCTGAATTTGCCAAAACTGGTGGTGTGGCTCATTCTTCTCGTCTTTTTACTATGGTGATGAACATAATGCATCGTTCTGATGAATAATTAAAGTGAGATATTTTTCTCTAGGTACATGATTATTATCCTCCCGCAACTTTATTTTGTATAGATATAGATAGTAAATTACCACATTTTATATCTTCAAATATTTCTTATTTTGCCATGTAAAAATTAGATAGGTGTATGCAATGATGTATTTCCTTACTATACATGTCTTTTGAGTTGTTTGTCGCATATAGGGCTTTGATGATGGGATAGATATTGTCTGTAATAAACTAAATAATAATAATAAAGATACAGTAGAACCTTCCTATAAAGGACACCTAATTGCAGAGCCAAAGTGTCCTTTAGGGAGAGGTGTTCTCTTACCGGAGAGTGTCAAAATAGTAAATATGGTAATTTTGCAAATTAAAATTGTCATTTGTAGAGAGGTGTCCTCTAGCGGGAGTGTCCTCTCATGTAAGTTTTACTGTATTTAAAAAACACATTATGGCAGGTTGTATTTTTGTATAAAGGGGAAAGAAAAAAGCCACATAGGATTGTTTTTCTTTGACAATGAGGGATAACTGAAACGTAATAAATAAATATAAGAATAGAAGGTTGTGTGAAGTGGCTTATTAATCTTATAAAGAAAAAGTATCGTTATAACGCGCTGATTTGAAATATCACGATTTTATATAGAACCAGCTTAGCGAAACTTTTCTAAATAAATATAGAGAGCTCTCAAACAGCTATCAGGAAATGTCAACTTGTAGGACACGGGGCTGTAGGTAACTTACGCCTGTTGAAGCTGCCCCAGCAGTGATTGGAGAGGCCAGGCGACTCTGATATTTCAAGGCTATCTCCACATATTGATTAAGTCTTCTTATCAAACCATCTTCCTTTCTCAGGTACTCTAGGAATCAGGGTTATCTTTCCCATCCTTCCTACACCGGCATGTTACAGAGGTCAAAACCCTTTTGACACATTTAGGTACCGAATTCTATGTTAAATTCTCCCTCCAGTTTAATGATACCGTTTTTGGTCATTTTTTAATCTTTATTAATAACTAGAGGGGTGACCCGGGCTTCGCCCCGGGATTGACCCGTGTGCATATCTACCCGAGTGATATATATTTAGATAATATTTTTTTATAATTGTTTGTTATTAGCATTATCTATTTGTTTGCATCAGCATAATTTAATCTAATCTTTGATAGAGGGCGCTGTTCGTGAGCTAGGTAGAAAAATTTGAATATATAGTTTTAATAATTGATTTATATATATTTTTTGAATAGCCTATCGTCTTCCCCGTTTTTTTACCTATGTATGGTGTAGTATTCTGTGTTTTTAATATAGAATAGATCATCATCATAAACAATAATAATACGATGTATAATGTAAAAATATAAATATAGAGTGTAATAAACAATTAGTAATAATAATTTCATCTGGTGAGTAATGTTTAATTAAATAATAACTATACAACATAAATTGGCGACGAGAATTTGAAAATATAACTGTAGCCCTAAAAAAAACAAGTATGGCAGCCAACATGACGCCACCGTTACCCATGAATATGAATGCTAGCAATTTATTTGTGGAATATAAGCAATGGATGGAATCCTATGCCATTTTTGAAATAGCATCTGGAATTTAAAAAAAAATCGGATGAAATTAAGAGAGCAACTCTATTGCATTGTTTAGGGCCAAATGTACAACGTATATTTTTCAACTTGCCAGATGAAAAGGAAAATTATGAACAAACTAAAATGGCTTTAGATAAATATTTCACACCTCATAAAAATGTGGTCACTGAAAGATTTAAATTTAGACAAAGAGTCCAGAAAGATGATGAATCGATCGACAACTACCTAATTTCTCTAAGAGAGCTTTCTAAATCTTGTGAATTTGGGAATTTAGAAGCTGATATGATAAGAGACCAAATAATTGAAAAATGTAACAACAAAAAACTTAAAGAAAAATTGTTGCAACAAGAAAATTTGACACTGTCAAAACCATTGATATTGCTAGAATGTTAGAAATTTCTAGAAAAGAAATTAGACTTCTTGAACCTCAAAATGATCAAACACTAAATAGATTTCAAAATAAACCTAAAAAACACTATAATGCTAATAATTTAAACAAAGGTAGATTCACTAATCAAGGTACCCCATCATTTTCAGGTGCCTCAAAGCCTAAATGTTATCGCTGTGGATTAGATACACATTCAGCACAAGAATGTGGTGCTAAAAAAATGACTTGTTCATATTGCAATAAATTAGGACATCTTTTTAGAGCTTGCAGGAACCGCCCAAATCAAAATAATAATAGAAACCACAAAAGTTTCAACCAAACTAAAGTTAAGACCATACAAGAAGAAAATAAGACTGAAGTAGGTGAAAGTTCAGATGAATATACCTACTATACAGGTGCTGAAAATAAAGAAAAAGTGCAAATAGATGGTAGTGAAATAAATATGATAATTGATACAGGGAGTGATAGAACTTTCATAAGCTATAATAAGATGCTTGAATTATATGGCCATAAAATTATGCCAAAATTACATGACACCACCCGAACCTTTTTTGCCTATGGTCAAGATAGACCTCTTCCATGTTATGGTTATTTCAATGCTGTGATTTCTTGGAAAGAAAATTCAATTTCAGAAGAAATTTATGTGATTGATAAAAAAGTTGAATCTTTGTTGGGAGGCAAGGCTAGTTTTGAACTAGGTATAATTAAAAGGGTAAATCATGTAAATGAATCAATGTCTACTAATAAAGAAACTCTTGTTCAAGAACATGAACATCTTTTCCATGGACTTGGAACTATAAAAGGCTATAGTCATAAAGTGACATTGAAAGACAACTATAGGCCCATTGCTTAGAGATGCCGTCGTATACCTTATGCAATGGTAGAAGCAGTAAATCAAGAGCTTGATAAGATGCTAGAGAATGGAATCATTGAAGAAGTGCATCAAGGTTCTGAATGGGTTTCTAACATAATAGTTGTTCCAAAAAGGGATAGTGAGGAAATTAGACTATGCATAGACCTTTCGGGAAGTGAATAAAGCAATATTGAGAGAAAGACATCCAATTCCTACAATTGACAATATGTTACATGCCCTTAAAGGTGCTAAAGTATTTGCAAAGCTGGATGCAAAAAAAGGGTTTTGGCAGGTTGACTTAGACCCTCAATCAAGACCCCTTACAACTTTCATCACGCACCGTGGTTGTTACAGATTTTGTAAAGTTCCTTTTGGTCTATCAAGTGCTCCAGAGGCATATCAGAAAGGAATGGATTCAATTTTGCTTGATTTGAAAGGTGTAATTTCTTACTTGGACGATGTCGTAGTTTACGCCAAAGATAGACAAGAACTAGAAGAAAGGCTTAGAAAAGTCTTACAAAGATTTGATAAAGTAGGCATTAGGCTCAACAGGAATAAGTGCAAATTTGCCATGGAAGAATTGGATATTTTAGGTCACATTGTTAGTAATGAAGGTATTAAACCTGATAATAGGAAAATAGAAGCAGTTTTAAATTTTCCAATACCAAAAAATATTGAGATGTTAAGGTCATTCTTAGGAACTTGTGGGTTTTTAAGAAAATTCATACCTAATTTTTCTAAATTGGCAGAACCTCTAAATAATTTGACTAGAAAAAATGTTAGGTGGAATTGGGATTTGAAAACAAATAAAGCATTTCAAGATCTTAAAGAGTCACTAACAAAAGAACCATGCTTGGCATATTACAACTTGAACTCACCAACTGAATTAATCACAGATGCAAGCCCTATTGGTCTTGGAGCAGTATTAATACAAACACAACAAAATGGCATTAAAAGACCCATTGCATATGCCAGCAGATCCTTAACTGATACTGAAAAAAGATATTCACAAATAGAAAAAGAGACATTGGGATGTGTATGGGCAATTGAACATTTTAACACCTATATTTGGGGAAGGAAATTTGTGTTAAAAACAGATCACAAACCTTTAATCTATATGCTGAATCCTAAAAATGGAGCTGTTTTGCCTCCAAGAATTCAAAGATTGAGTTGGAGATTACAACCATATTATATGACTTTGAAATTGAATTCATTCAAGGAAAGCAAAATATTGCAGATATATTTTCAAGACAACCTCTTTCTAACACAAGTGATGAAAAATGGCTGGAGAACTATGTTCATAAAGTCTTATCCATCACTTCTGAAGAGCTTCAAGCACTGTCTTTGAAAGAGATAAAAGTTTGTACAGAGCAAGATCCTTTGTTTCAAAAACTGAAAGATATGGTTCAAAAGGGAGTTTGGCCATATCCTTTGAATGAAGAATTCAAATGTTTTTATAAGTTTAAAGATGAACTCTCAATTTTTGATAATCTTATCTTAAAAGGAAGTAGAATTTTGCTACCTTCAAAACTAATAAAGAGAGTCTTGAGAATTGCACATGAAACACATCAAGGAATGACAAGAACCAAACAACTGTTAAGAGAAAAATATTTTTGGATAAACATGGACTTTGACATTGAAAATTTGATTAGAAACTGTCCAATTTGTGTAAGGAATCAACCATTGATAAATGATCAACCATTGCAAATAGTTCCGTTACCATCAAAACCTTGGATGAAACTTGGAATTGACATAGTTGGTCCAATTGGCCATCATTATGTTTTAACAGTGATCGACTACTATTCTTCATATCCTGAAGCAATGATAATAGAAGACATTTCCAGCAAGACAATTATTAAAAAATTGATGGAGATTTTTGCAAGACATGGTTATCCACATGAAGTTGTAACAGATAATGGCTTACAGTTTGTAAGTACATCAATGGAAAGATTTTTAAAAGAATGTGGAATCAGGCACATCAAAGCCTCACCCTATTACCCAAAAAGTAATGGGAAGATAGAAAGATTCCATAGATTTCTAAAGAAACAATTTAATTCAAGTTCTGAAGAAGGGAAAGATTGGAAAGAAGATTTATCCAGAATTTTAATGTCTTACCGAACTACTCCAAACAGATCTACAGGAAAGACTCCAGCATTCCTATTATTTTCAAGAGAAATCAAAACTAAATTAAGCTCACTTGTTAATGATGCAGAAGAAGATAAATCCAACATCAAAGAATTCAATATGGTCTACAAAGAAAAAATGAAAACATATAATGGTATAATTCGGAAAGCTAGTCCTCATAATTTTGAAATTGGAAATTTAGTTTATGTGGCAAATCCAAATAATGGAAAACTTGATTCAAATTTCAGATCAGAACATCATGTCATTCTTGAAAACACTTCAATAAATTCTTTTAAATTACTCAACACTAAAAATGGGAAAATAATTCATAGAAATGCTAAACATTTGAAACATGTTCCTACTCAGGAGACCAATCAAGACATTTCTGACTTGATTCCAGAAGAGAGCCAGGAAAATCTTAGTTCAGATTCAACAAGAATTGAACACCTCAACTCTTCTGATGTACAAATAACAGATGATAATTCCTCAAACCAAGACAAGGACACTTCTTTAAACCGACCAAGTTCAAGTAGAACAGGGTCTACATTTAACCCAGTTGTTTCAGATAGACTTGATGCCGAGGCTCTTCACCAGTTGCCACCAGAGGTTTCTCCACCCTTGCCGACTACCAAGGTACCCGTGATCACCAGGAGTGGAAGAGTCGTCAAGCCATCATCAAGATATAAAGACATGATTCCTTTCATCTAAAGGAAGGAGGGAATGTAGTATTCTGTGTTTTTAAATATAGAATAGATCATCATCATAAACAATAATAATACGATGTATAATGTAAACAACGTGTTAATGTAAAAATATAAATATAAAGTGTAATAAACAATTAGTAATAATAATTTCATCTGGTGAGTAATGTTTAATTAAATAATAACTATACAACATATGGAAATTTTGGTTTGAATTAGTGAACTACTGCGAATTTGTATACCGGACATACAAACAAACAAACATACAAACATTGATTTTTATATATATAGATATTGTTATATCAATTTTAATGCGCCCCACATTTATTCAAAATATTCTATGATATTTAATATTTATTTAAAACAGAATATTTAGATTATGATCATTCCTTTTATTGTTTCATTCCTTTTGTAATATTTATTGTACATATATCTTGATTGGTTATTGGAGCGAGAGAGGACCTTAACGAAGACTGCGGATCACGACCTACGAGGAAGACAAGAATAAATAAACACAATAACTTTAAAGGGTAATTTATTTTTATTTACTTTTATTTATCTACTTCTACTTTTATTTATTTGCTTTGAATATGGAAACTCGCTCGGGAAACGTGTATAACACCAAGAAAGAAGAAACCAAGGTCGACGATCCTGCAAAGCTGCAACTTGGTGCAACAATTGGTAGAGATGCTGGTTCCGACCCAGTTGCTTTGAACCCCAATATAGAAATTCCGAAGTATGAGGGGACACAAGACCCTCGCCCATGGATAGAATCCCTCGAAGAGATTGGTTTCCTCTACCATTGGGCAGACTACATAATTGCCCGTTATGCCGCCATGAACATGACGGGAAGCGTTAAAACCTGGTTGAATTTGCACAAAGCTAGTTTCACGAGTTGGGAAAATATTAAAATCCGCCTCATTCAAGATTTTTCTTTGGACGCGAATAAAAAAAAATATTAAGAATGAAGCTCAACAGAATGCAACACTGGAATGAACCAGCAATCAGGTTCGCGGAAGATATCCTAGTGTTGTGCAACAAGGTTGACCCCACAATGGAAGAAGAAACAAAAATCGAACATGTTATTGGAAGATTGAAAAAAAAGAGTTCTCATTCGCGCTCTCCCTAAACCCTCCTAAAACGACCGATGAACTTCTTGTCGTGTGCAAGAAAATAGATTCTTTTGAAAAGAAGTATCGGGAACGTGTGGAGAAATCCAGAAGTCTATATAACGGTCCACGCTATTCTAGACCCCAACAACAATCGAGATATGTGCCGCCGACTGCCACACGTAACTACCAGAACACTTCCAGGTCCCTGCTTCCAAATATTACAAGAACGACTCCCTTCCTACTCCCAGGCAGTATCGAAACAACTTTGCCCCAGCCCTCTACCCCTAGACGTCCTTATAATCCAAACTTTGTGCCGAAATCAAACCTTCAGAGAAACACCTACAATGAAAAGCCAAGAAGTGAACAAAAATAGGACGGAAGATGGAAGCCCAATCTGCTTCAAGTGTAACAAGCCAGGGCACGTAGCCCGTTATTGTAGGGTCAGGTTTATAAGAATCCTAGAAGAGGATCCAACAGCTACCCAAGAGAAGGTCGAAGAGAAATCCCAAATGAATGAAATATCAGAGAAATCAGGAACTCGGCTTTATGCTGATGTATGTCATAGCACAGAGACAAATATTCCTACCCGGAATAGATATTCCATGTTGGAAGATTTAAACTAAGCGTCGCGCCTGAATCTGTCAATCAAAGCACGTCGACCATAAATGGAATCAAGAAGTTGGACCCTAAATACAAATTAAAAATTAATGTGAACAAGATAGGGACTTTTGAAGCTTTGGTTGATACAGGCGCTGACCTCTCAGTGGTCGACCTCAGAACGGCCCTCGATACAGGCCATGGTATGAGTAAACTCGCAAAAATTTGTGCAGGACCCGATGGAAAAAATTAGACATAGTAGGAAGTATATTTTTAAATAAAAAAAATTGATGACAAAGCATTATCACACAAATTTGTGATATTGAAAACGCATTTACGGACATTAATTCTTGGAAGAGATTTCCTTTAGAAAATGAACGCGAAAATAGATTGTAAGCAAGAAACTATAAAATACGATTTGACGAATAATCATGACGAAATCAATTTTGAAATGTTGAAAATAAAGAGTGCCAAGGATTCCATTGTACCGGAATGTTCCATTAAATTGATCAAGGCATTGGTAGAAACAGAGGATGGGGAATATATTATCGAGGAGAGCAGCAAAATGTTTCAAACAAATGGACTTCGTATAGCAAGAAGGTTAATCAATGGTATAAATAGGGAAAAACATATCTGGATAACTAATCCATATCCTCGACCGTTAAAAATTATGAAAAACCAAACATTGGCTCTTGGAAGTAGTCCAGCAAAAATAAATGTGAATCGAGAAAGAGAGGTAGAAGAGAACGAAGAGCCTAGATTCCAAATAAATGAAAATCTTTCACCAAAGGAACAGAAGGAGTTAAAACAAGTTTTAGAAAGGTATGGAGATCTGTTTTCGTCTAGATTAGGGAGAACCAATTTGGCAAAACATCGGATTGACACAGAAGACGCGAAGCCAATTAAACACAAGCCTTACAGGGTAAGTGCTGAAGAACAAGATATTATAAAAGAGCAAATTGACGAGATGCTTAGAGAAGGCATAATTAGGCCATCTTCTAGTCCCTGGTCTTTTCCAGTAATATTGGTCAAGAAGCGAGATGATAAATACAGATTTTGTGTGGACTACAGAAAACTGAATAATGTGACAGTAAAAGGTGTCTATCCGATCCCTAGAATAGACGAAGTTATGGATACTCTCCAAGGATCTACATACTTATCAGCAATAGACCTCAGATCTGGATATTGGCAAGTTGAAGTCGAAGAAAGAGACAAAGAGAAAACAGCTTTCACTACAGCGCATGGATTATATGAATTCAACGTGATGCCTTTTGGACTTTGTAACGCGCCTGCTACCTTTGGGAGAAATATGGAGAATATGCTTGGAAATCTGAGATGGAAAATTTGTTTGTGTTATCTGGATGATGTTATCATATATAGCCCGTATTTTCCAACGCATCTCAAAAGACTCGAAGCTGTTTTTAGATGTTTTCGTGAATCTAATTTAAGGTTAAACGACAAAAAATGCCGATTTGCTTTTGAAGAATTGGACATTCTCGGCTAAATAACGAGAAAACATGGTATAAAACCCGCGGAACATAACATCAAAGCTATCAGAAATTTTCCTCGGCCCACAAAGGTCAAAGAAGTAAAATCCTTTTTGGGAATGTGTTCATATTGTGGCGAAGAAATATTTAATTATTTAATTTAATATTATTCAATGAGAAAATATATTCAACAGATTATAAAAATATATATTAATCTGTATTTGTGAAATCATCTTTAAAATATTTCTTTGCTTGCTTGCTTAAGATTCTCTAGCTGTAAAATAGGGGGGTTGAGTTGTTAATAATTGTCGACTTGTCGCTGTGACGTCATCAATAAATACTTTTACATCTTAGGATATTTCAAGGCTTGATTTCTACGCTACAACTGGTGGAGAGACTGGACCGATACCCATTAAAAAATAAAAGAAAAATTTATTCTGTTGAACCAGAAGAAACTTCTATGAATGTAAAGAAGGAAGGTACTCAGGTAAGCAACTACGTTGTTCAACATTTGCCAAGGAACCCTTCCATTTTCTCCGGGGAGGATGGTGAAGATCTCCAAAAATGGTTAAAAGGGTATGCACGTGTGGCAAGGTACAACCATTGGGACGAAACCCTTTGTCTTACTAAAGTTTATTTTTATCTGTCTGGAACTGCTCTCACATGGTTTGATAACAACGAAGAAAGCATCCAGACTTGGAAGGAATTCACATCTCAATTAGAGAATGTGTTCGGAAAAAAAGAAAATTCAAAATTGCAAGCGGAGAAGAAACTTAAAACACGGGCACAATTAAAAGGTGAAAGTACCGAATTTTACATCCAGGATGTCCTGTGCTTGTGCAAAGAGGTTGATCCTCAAATGAGTGAGGAAGATAAAATCTCCCACCTCATGAAGGGGATAGCTGAGGAGCTCTATCAAGCACTCCTACCGAGGGATGTACAGAGCACCGAGCAATTCATTACAGAATGTCGCCGTGTCGAAGCGCTCCGTTGTAGGCGAGTTACCCCAACCAGGTACGAGCGCCTACCAAATGTAGCCTCTCTCTGTAACCAGGATGACGGAGAAGATCTGTCATCGCTGATCCGAAAAATTGTCCGCGAAGAGATACAGCAAGCATTGGACTCTCCTCAAGAGGAGCCTAAAATCGCTGCCAATGAAGATTTAGTAAGGGAAGAGATCGTAAAGACCTTGGCGCCTATATCAGAACCTACAATAAGTCCCCCTCAAGCACCCAGGCCGGTATCAAATCCTAAATTTGAGGCTCAACCTAGAAATCCCCATCCTACATCTCAATATCAGAAACAAGGTGGAAGACGCGACACCAATGATTGGCGTACAACTGAGGGAAGGCCAATCTGTTTCTACTGCGGACGCCCAGGTCACGTCGTCCGCTATTGCCGTGACAGAAAGAGACACAATGATGAAAGGAGAAATTACTATTTCCAAAGAAAGCAAGACGCAATGGTATCCTACAACTCTCGAGCTGAATCTCAGGACCCCAATGACGAATCATCGAGGAAAACTTTCACTCGCTACCGAAGCCCTACTTCATGTCGCGGTCGAAGCAGACAACATTTCTCACCTGCTAGAAGATCTAGCTGGACGCCCCGCCATTAAAACTAGATGATAGACCACATTGGAGGTGAGGCCGTAAAGTTATAAAATCCCCCCTTGCCGACCACGTAGAAATTTGAAAAAGCTACCTTGACGTAAACATAGACCTACCAAGTCCTCATGAAGAAGATATATCAACTGAAAGAAGACATCCACCGCAGTCACCTGAAAATATCCCTGGCCATAGTACTAGATCTTAAGACTGACTACGTAAGTCTCCTGCTGAGCATCGGGTCGATGCTCTTTATAGGAGGAGGCTATGTGGCGAAGAAATATTTAATTATTTAATTTAATATTATTCAATGAGAAAATATATTCAACAGATTATAAAAATATATATTAATCTGTATTTGTGAAATCATCTTTAAAATATTTCTTTGCTTGCTTGCTTAAGATTCTCTAGCTGTAAAATAGGGGGGTTGAGTTGTTAATAATTGTCGACTTGTCGCTGTGACGTCATCAATAAATACTTTTACATCTTAGGATATTTCAAGGCTTGATTTCTACGCTACAATATTATAGAAAATGTATCGAAGATTTCTCAAAAATTGCTGACCCTTTGACCAACCTTATTTTAAAAAGTGCATCATTTACCTGGACAGAAAGGCAAGAGGAAGCGTTTCAAACCCTAAAAACAGCACTATTAAGTCCACCAATTTTAGGTCACTTTAATCCAAATGCGCCTACTTATATTCATACTGATGCGTCCAAATTCGGCATAGGTGCAACACTTGTCGAAGATATCGGTGGTGAAGAGAAGGTGATCTCATATTTGAGTCGTACTCTAAGTAAAGCGGAGCAAAATTATTCAACCACCTAAAAAGAATGTCTGGCTGTTGTCTGGTCAATGTCAAAATTACGGCCTTACCTTTATAGAAGTCACTTTAAAATAGTAACAGATCATCACGCCTTATGCTGGCTCAAAACCTTGAAGGATCCAACAGGTCAATTGGCAAGATGGGCATTGAAAATTCAAGAATATGACTTCGATATAATACATAAATCAGGAAAGAAGCATCTGGACGCCGATTGGCTTATCTAGGGGACCCTTACCAGAAACTGATTGGGATGAGGATTTTTAATGGCTATTTTTAAATTAAATAACAGACAAAGAGGATAAGTTTATCGAAAGTGTTAAGAAAAACCTTAATGGAAGCAGGCGATCAATTGTGCAAAACTTTAAAGATGGATGCCTCTTTAAGAAAAACCCGAACCCTGAAAGCAGGGCGTGGTTGCTTGTGGTTCCAGAGAAGAAAAGGAGATAAATTATGAAAGAATATCACAATCATATCTCGAATGGCCATCTGGGTGTCGCCGGAACCATGTACCGAATAAAGAGAAAATACTTTTGGCCATCCATGCTAAAGGATGTCTCAGAATTCGTTAAGACGTGCCACCTTTGCCAAAGTAGGGAAGGCTCAAACCAATCAAATTCTGGACTACTACAGCTCATTTCCCCTGCCAAATTTCCTTTCGAAAGAATTGGAATCGACTTTGTTGGTCCATTTCCATCTACGAAAAACAGGAAGAAATGGATAATCGTGCTGACGGACTACTACACTAGATATGCAGAAACAAGAGCAGTCTCGGAAGCAACAGTGAAAGAGGTTTCTAAATTTCTAGTAGAGGATATTTTTCTCCGGCACGGAGCCCCACAATATCTTATTAGTGACAGGGGCTCTCAATTTACCAGTAATTTAATGAAAGAGGTGATGAAAATGTGCAAGATTAAACATTGCTTCACAACGAGCTATCATCCCCAGATTAATGGATTGACAGAGCGGTTAAATAGAACATTGTTCAATATGCTCAGTATGTATGTGAAGACTGATCAGAAGAATTGGGACGAAATACTCCCATTCATCACCCACGCTTACAATACTACAATTCAGGAAACTACAGGATATTCTCCCTTTTTCTATGTTTGGAAGAAAACCCACGTCCCTTTTGGATGACAGAAATATCTCTGTGGGCATTGACAAAGAAGATTATGATGAATACATAAAACATCACTTGAACAAAATAGAAAAACAATAAAATTAGTTATTAACAACACAATAAAGACTCAAGAAAGAATGAAAAAGAACTATGACAAGAAACACATGGAAAGAAGCTACGAACCAGGAGAATTAGTAGCAGTTTGGACACCAATTAGGAAAATAGGAAAGTGTAAGAAACTTCTGAGAAAATATTTTGGTCCATATAGAATATTAAAGAGGATGTCTAGCGTCAATTATCTAATATAACCGAAAGATAATCCGGGGCAAGACCCTCTAATAGTTCATGTTTCAAGACTCAAGCCTTATTATGAGAGAATGGATGAGGTCATTCACGAGGACGTGATAACCTCTGGAGAGGGGGAAGTGTAACATCAATTTTAATGCGCCCCACATATATTCAAAATATTCTATGATATTTAATATTTATTTGAAACAGAATATTTAGATTATCATCATTCCTTTCATAGTTTCATTCCTTTTGTAATATTTATTGTACATATATCTTGATTGGTTTATTGGAGCGAGAGAGGACCTGGACGAAGACTGCGGATCACGACCTACGAGGAAGACAAGAATAAATGAACACAATAAATTTAAAGGGTAATTTATTTTATTTACTTTAACTTTCATTTATTTTCTTTGAATATGAAACCCGCTCGGAAAACGTGTATAACACCAAGAAAGAAGAAACCATGGTCGACGTTCCTGCAAAGCTGCAACTTGGTGTAACAATATAAAATTGTTAAAAACGTTCAAAAACAAAAATTTTATCTCACAATGAGCTTTTTTTTTTTTTTTAATGCTAGCTTCCAAGCGATAATCGCTCTTCAACGGTCTTAATAAAAAACATCGACTATTATTATTTATTTAAGTAACCCAGGTTCCTGGAGCGTACAGAAGTCGCCAACTACCCGGGATGTCCTTCTGAACTAAGTCTTCTTGGATTTATATACAATGCCAGTGGACTATATCTTACAAGAAATATTTACAAATATATACGCGCGCAGCGTGGATATTTACAAATGAAATTTTAAAATTTAAATTTTATGCAGTGCTTTACTCTGCAAATTCTCATCATTTCCTTCAGGAGGTTACTTATGAACTGTGAGTTCCTGTTGAAAAAGAAGGAGTTCGAATTAGCCAATGGGAGGCCGACGGAGGGGGCTACGGGGATGCAGCGGCTGGAATTAGAAAAACAAATACAGAAGAACTTGTGAACAACTTTCGAACGGGAAGTTTCCCTGATCCCCGATTATTTTAGTGTAAATAAATTTAAATATATAATTAATTGAATAATATATACTTTACTATTTTTCTTAATTTATGATAAATATAATTTTACCTCCTGTTTTCGTCGTATATTTTAAAAGTGCTATAAGCAGCGACACCTCAATTTTGAACCTTCAACTCCGCCGACCAAGAATAGAGGTGAGCGACTACCTCTATAGAACTTAGATCGTCGTCACAACAGAGTGGCGGTGAAATCGCAATATTTTTGGCATCCCGGCCGGGACAGTTGAAGGTAAATTATTGAAAAAAAAAGCATTCTGAGCTGACAATTTTATAACTCGCTAGCTAACCCTACTTGCCGCTTTGTTTACATGATGGCGGAAGAATTAATTCTACGTTTAAAGAAGAAGCGTGCTATTAACAGATCATATTTAACGAAAACATGTAATAAGATTGAAAGTGGACTTGACCCGCTAATGAGAATTGATCTTTAAGAATTATTAGAACAATTGAATGAATCATTTAGCGAACTTAAATTAGTTGATCACGAAATAGAAACGCTTCTTGAAACTGACGATTTAGAGAGGAAATTACAGGGCGTAGAGGAATATCGAGAGAAATATATTACTTGGAGATTTAGGGTAAATAAAAAGATTCGCCAATCAGATTCTCGTGGCGAAAATATACCGAATTCGAACTCACGAATAGATGAATACGAAATAAAACATTATTTACCTTCCTGCACGACTGTGAAGCTTCCGAAATTGATGATATCGAAATTTTATGGAAACTTTAGTGAATGGCTGACGTTCTGGAATTATTTTGATGCAGCTATTCACCAGAACAACTCACTGAACCCGATCGATAAATTTAACTATCTGAAGTCACATCTCGGCGGAACTGCACTAAACACAGTCGAAGGTTTCGCTTTATCTGCGGACAATTATAAGATAGCTATAAAATTGCTTAAAGACAGATTTATGGGCGCGAAGACATTTTGATTAGCCGACAAATGAACAATTTGTTGTCAATGAGACCACTCAAAACGTCAAGCGGTGTAAGAACCTTCCGCGAACTTTTTGACAACCTTTCGGTTCAAATAGGAAGTCTCGAGTCACTAAACGTGTCCATTGATGTTTACGGACAACTGTTGTGTCCGATAATAATAAAGCTTCTACCTACCGACCTTAATTTGGAGTTGAACAAAGAACTCCCAACAGGTTACTTAATTAATGACTTGATTACCTTTCTAGAAAGACAATTAACTCTACGGGAGAAGAGTTTTAGAAACGAAATCGGTACCGGAAATGAATCAATTTCTAAACCTAATTTAGTAAACAAACATCCAAAGACCAGATTCTACAATGAAAAACCAATTGTGACAGCTTCAGAACTTTTGAATTCAGTTCACAAATCGAATGAATGTGTAATTTGTGGCAAAGACAATCATGGAAGCCCTAAGTGTGACTTTGCCGCTAATTTGAATTTAAACGAAAAAAGATCACTCACGAGGAAAAAAAGTGTTTGTTATAAATGTAATCGGCCTTTTCATTTAAGTAAATTTTGCAGAAATGTAGTCCGTTGTTCGATCTGCAACATGTCTTCCCACCTGGATGTCATGTGCACAAAACAGATTTTAGATAGAGGTGGATCTTCTAAGTCTCCAACGGTGCAAGATGTTTCATTCTCGCCAACTTATCAACCTCCCCAGACGTATTTGTTAATTAATAACAAAAATAAATAGAATTTACTAAAAAGCCTTTATTTATTGCTTTTAATTATAATTAAATTTTAAACATATTAAAGATAATATTATTTATTTACACATATAACTATATGTAAATTAAAGAACAAAAGAAAAATAAACCAAAAAAACGTAAACATTGGCGACCGCCATTCTTCTTTGTCTGCCAGCAACTGTTCTATACTCGATCCCGCGCAGGCGCACACCACGCCCGCCTCCACCACGTGTTGTTCGATGGGGTCGTGTTTTCGAGCCGTTCGCCCACTATAATGGATATTTAACATACTCCCACCTATGATTTGGGGAAGAAAATCATACAATTAAGATAAGTGATATATATGTGGTACATAAAAGGAGTTAAGCATTATAAATTAAGTCTCTGTGGTGGCTTGACCATGCGTCCACATCGAGTTCGCTTAGCTTCACTATACTCTTCTTCAATTGTAGTATCTCCTTTGGATCGAAGAATTGGATCCCTACTTGAAACTTCCAGGGGGTAGAGCTTTTGCACAGGGCGTATAAGGGTTCCCAGTTTTGTGCGAACTTTAGCAACCCGAGAATGTCCATCTCTTCCTGGAAACAGTTCCACTATTCTTGCCATAGGCCAGTGGAGTCTCCTCTTGTCTTCCACCTTCACTATAACCACATCACCCACACTCAGTTTCGGAGTCCTCTCATTGGCCTTCTGGACAAGCTGGCCCAGATATTCACTCCGAAAGCGACTTCTGAGAGCTTCTCGCAGCCTTTGACAATGCCGATATCTATCTTGAAATTTCTTTGAATCCAACTTATCAAGATCTGGAACTCCCACGTATTTTGAATCATGTAGAAACATGGAGGATGATAAAGGAATCAAACTGTCAAAGTCCTCGTGAATGTATGTCAGCGGACGACTGTTGATTGTAGCTTCTGCATCACATAGGATAGTGGACATCTCTTCATAGTACACTGAAGAATAGCCCAAAATTCGAACAAGGAGATCCTTGATGGAACGAATAAGACGCTCCCACCAACCTCCCCACCATGCAGCAGTAGGAGGTATGAACTTCCAACTTATATTGTGAAGATTTTGGTCTAACACTATCTTCTTCCAGTTTAAAGCCTTGAGAGCATTGTTAGCGCCCACAAAATTAGTACCATTATCAGAATAAATGACTGTTGGTCGCCCTCTCCGGGCTATAAATCTTCTCAGAGCTTGTATGAAAGCTTCAGTACTTAATGAGGTTACAAGTTCCAGGTGTATAGCTCTGAAGACGGCACAGGTAAATAGAACAATCCATGCCTTGGTCTTGTTCTTGAGGTAAAGTGGACCAGCAAGGTCTACTCCCAGAATTTCAAAGGCTGTGGCATCTCTCACTCTATCAAGGGGTAAGTGTATCGGAGTAGTTTTCACAGGTTTTGATGAAAATCTTCTACACTTGGCACACTGAGAGACGACACTTCGTATGCTGCGCCGGGAATTTAAGATCCAATAATTTTCTCTGAGTTTGGAAGAAAGGATCTGAACTCCTGCATGACAATGTCTCAGATGGAATTCTCTTATCAGGCATGTGACAACATGATGTTTTGTTGGAAGCAAAATTGGGTAACGAAATGAATATTCGTCATCCCTTTCAATAAGCTTGGATTTTATACGGATCAATCCAAAATCATCTCTGATTATCATCAACCCGTTGATCGAATCTCCTCGGCTAGAAAAAACTTGCTGTTGCACAGTTTTCCAAATTCCCTTTCCAGCATCTCCTAATTCTGAAAGCTGTAGACTATGCATACCTGATGGGGACAATTTTTGTGTATTTCGTATGAACCTCCGGATCCACGCATTTATTCTGACAATCTTTGTAAAATTTGAAAATCTTTCAAACCATGGCATTACTTCAGTTCTGACATGTGTAGTCACCAATACTTGTCTATCTATTTCTAAATTGACCAAAGTTCTGTCTGAGTGGAATAATTGCTTTGGCCAGTGATCTTGAGGCTGCTTGAGCCATTCAGGTCCCTCCCACCATCTGGTGCGTTTAAGCTGTAGTACACTACAACCTCTTGAAGGAAGGTCTGCAGGGTTGAGGTCCCCTGGTACATAAAACCATTTGTTCGGACCTGAAGTGTTGCATATCTCTTTGACTATGTTGTTTACAAAGGTGCCCCACTGCCTGTTCGTCTTGATCCTTGAAAGTGCTGTAGTAGAGTCTGTCCAGTAAGTAATACACCGGTTTTGCAGCCAAATTCAAAGACTCAGTTATGTACCTGCTGAGTCTAACTCCCAACATACAAGCAAGAAGTTCCATCCTAGGGATAGTAGTTTTCTTAAGTGGACCTAGCCGGGATTTGTCCATCAAAAGTTGTACTGACACTCCTTTGTTTTCAGGACAACGTAGAAAAGCTGCTGCTGCATATGCACTTTGGCTGGCATCACAAAATATGTGAATGGACCAATGGGCTCTAATCCCATGGCCCACTCTACGTGGAATTTTTATGTCGGCAAGAGTGTCCACCTCACTGTACCACTTCATAAAATTTTCTTGAATGGTTGATGGTAAAGGTTCATCCCAATCAGTTTTGACTGTCCAGGCTTGTTGAATAATTAGTTTAGCAGGTAATAAGACAGGAGCCAAGAATCCAATTGGGTCAAAGATCTGTTGGGTATGAGACAAGAGGTCTCTCTTGGAAAGTGAGTTTATTATAACTCCGAACTTAGGGGTCACATTAAGAGTATCTTATAAAAGATCCCATTTCATGCCCAGAACTGAAGCCTCTTCACTCCTTTCTATATCAACACTAGGAGGTAATCTAGAATAGACTTCCTTGACTCGGTGTATAGGTCTGAATTGCCACATTCTGAGATCCATCTTGGCTTTTGCAAATATCTCAGTAGATTTCTCCCCCAGATCAACTAATTCTGCCTCGGTATCCACTGAAGTGACACAATTATCAATATACAAGCATTCCATCAACTTCTGAGGAAGAGCTCCAAATTCAGATGAGACTCCTTTGAGATGATGCAGGATGACTGCTCCAAGCAAATAGGGGCTACAGGTCACACCAGGTCACAAGCGACGGAAAGCCTGAATCTGATGATTATTTTTCCAGCATAAGAATCTAAGATAGTCTCTATCTTCTTCTTTCACTTCAATTTGCAAAAAGGCTTTTCTAATGTCAGCAATAACTCCAATAGCCTTTTCTCTAAACTTTAGTAGGATAGCTGGGATCTGTTCAATAACATTTGGGCCACTTGCCAAGCAATCGTTCAATGAAGGATTCCCCTTGTCCTTACATGATGCGTCAAACACAGGTCTTATCTTGGTGGTGTTGCTATTGGCTTTAACCACTGGGTGATGAGGGAGATAATGACAATTCCTGTTCAAATCTTCTGGAGACACCTTTTCAATAACACCTTCAGCTAGCCATTCCTGGAACACCCTATCATATTCGCTGAAGATACATTTAGCTCTCAATTTACGGGTTGTGTTGAAAAGTTTTCTCTCTGCAATATGACGATTGGAAGGAATTCCTTCTTGGTTCCCCAGCCAAGGTAATCCTACACAAAAGCGTCCATCTTCCAGTTGATGAACAGTATTTAAGAAGTGCTGGTGTACTATCTTATCTTCTTCTAGCTTTGTGAGATTTTCCCTGGGATCTTTTATGCCAATCGTTTCTAAATCCCACAAATAATCAACCGACATATTTCTACTGTGCATGCTGATGACCACCAGTGATGAGTAATCAGTCTGCTCATCTTTCTTCGGTGAAGGGCCACAAATTGTCCATCCAAGATGTGTTTCTATGGCTGTTAGTCCATTTTCCAGCTGCTTCACACGTCCCGACAAAAGGCTTCCATAGACATTACTGCCGATCAAAAGTTCTATCTTGGAGCTATCTCTCCCAAGATCAGACAGCCAAATTCTAGATCCTTTTAGTTCATTCAACCATGCTCCTTTAGGCGTCCTTGGAATCTCTCCACAAATAATGTCTTGACCCAAGAATTCAAATTCTCTCAGAGTGTCCAATTCTGATAGGTTGCTGCATAATGCGACCGTATATACCTTATGGCATTTTGTTTCTGTTTGTGTACCACCAAACAATGAATGAGCAATATTTACATTGCCGATGGGCTTCAATTTTACTTCTAGTGCAGTGGATTCCAAAATATAGGACTTCTGAGAACCAGGGTCCAAGAGTGCTCGCAGCCATTATTTCCCATAATATTGACCATCAAGGTCATTAATGTTACATCTCTTGTACACTGCTGATTGGCTAAAGCACTCTGCACTACTTCAGAGACATGCGTCTTTTCCTTTCGGTTGCAGGGCAAGTCAGGACAAAGAAGAACGTAGTGTCCTTTGGCACAAATATTACATTGAACTGTCCTCTTGCAAGCCTTTGCAAGATGTCCAGGTTTAAGGCATTTCAGACAACACCTCTTTTCATAGATCTTTGCTCTTTTATCCTTGAATGGCATAGATTGAGCAGTGATGCAGTCTTTACTTTGGTGATTATTTTCACAGAACAAACATCCCATCTCCTTGGCAGAAAATAAACCTGCAGCGGTAGGTATATTTGAATTCTGCTTAAACTTATTTCTAAGTTTCTCTTTTGGGGAAGACCCTTCAAATCCTCTCCTGGCTAGAAGTCTTCTTTCTTCCCCTTCCACTTCTCTTCTAAGAAAGTCCAAAAGATTGTTAAGGCGAGAGCTGGAGTTAGAATTAGAGTTTTTTGATGCATCACAATTATTCAGCGGTGATCTCTGCCAAGCAACCAGCACATCTTCTGGCAAACAAGACTCTATCATAGGGAAAAGCCATGCTGTGTTTTCCTTGGTGTCAACACCCAAAGATTCCAGAGATCTTAGTTGTGTTTCAAGTTTGTCGTATAGTTTAGCCACTGACCGCCTTTCATCTGGTGGAGTCTTGACATTTGCCATCATTAATTTAAGCAGTTCCCTTACATATATTTCCACAAGCAAATCTTTCTGTCCATACCTTTGTTTCAAGGCTTGGACCGCTTTGGCATAGTTTTCTGTGCAGAGTATTAGGCTCATAGATTGTTGAGCTCTGGAAACCAAAAGGAATAATACTCTGCTAGTGATCTCTTTTGACATATATATAAAATATATATAATAGGAAATAAACTAATGCTTAGTTAATCTTGCCTCGTCTTGGATAACAACGCATGGTGGCAGCGGTAAACTGAATTCATAAAGAAGGTCGTTATTCGAAGAAAATTTGAAATTCGACATCAAGCAAGCTTAGAAGCGGTAAACTGAATTCATAAAAAAGGTCGTTGTTCGAAGAAAATTTGAAATTCGACATCAAGCAAGCTTAGAAGCGGTAAACTGAATTCATAAAGAAGGTCGTTGTTCGAAGAAAATTTGAAATTCGACATCAAGCAAGCTTAGAAGCGGTAAACTGAATTCATAAAAAAGGTCGTTGTTCGAAGAAAATTTGAAATTCGACATCAAGCAAGCTTAGAAGCGGTAAACTGAATTCATAAAGAAAGTCGTTGTTCGAAGAAAATTTGAAACTTGACATCAAGCAAACTTTTTGGTAAGTTATATTATAAGTAAATCTTTATAATGTCCCAAAATTATAATTGTGTAGCCCCAGAACCTTTTAATTTATCAAATCCAGGTGATTGGCCAAAATGGATTAGGAGATTTGAACGTTTTAGGCAGGCAAGCGGGTTAATTAATAACCCAGAAAATGAGCAAGTTAATATGCTCGTGTACTGCATGGGTGATAATGCAGATGACATTTTGTTGTCATGTAAAATAGCAAGTGACCAACTAGAAAATTATGGTAAAGTTATTGAATGCTTTGAAAGTCACTTTATTCCAAGACGTAATATAATTTATGAAAGGGCAAGATTTAATCAAAGATGTCAGCAGGAAGGGGAAAAGGTGAATGAATTTATCACAGCACTCCATAGCCTAGCTGAGCACTGCAATTTTGGGATGTTACATGATGAGTTGATTAGGGATAGGATAGTTGTTGGAGTAAGGGATAGAGAATTATCTGAAAGAATGCAACTTGATACAGACTTGACCTTAGTAAAAGCCACACTAATGGCAAAGCAATTAGAAAGTGTCAAAGAACAGCAGTCTAGCCTTTACCAACAAGATTCTGTAGATCAAATAAAGAAAATGCCTAATCATATAAAAGAAGCAAAAAGGCACGAACCAAAAATAAGACAATTCAAGTCAAACCAGTTGGGAGGGTCATCACATGGATGCACCAGGTGTGGCAATTCAAATAATCATGATTGGAAAAATTGTCCAGCTATGAACTCGTATTGTAGTAAATGCAAGAAAAAGGGCCATTATGCCAAAGTATGTAGATCAGAAGCCATAAATGAAATAAAATCAGAGATAGCTTTTTTGGGATCTGTAGAGGATAATTCCAAGAAATGGATAGTACCAATTAAGGTAAATAATAGACAAATTAATTTTAAAATTGACACCGGAGCGGATGTCAATGTGCTCCCCCTACAATATTATTATCAAAGTTTCCAAAGAATAAAACTGGAAAAATCTGATAAAATATTACAAGGTCCAAATGGAATACCCTTGGAAACAGTTGGAATGATCCACGTAAAACTTCAAAATAAAGGCCAGCACTTAAACTCGAAAATATACATTGTTGATAAACTAAAGCAGCCACTCCTCTCTGGGGAGACAAGTGAAAAATTAAACATTGTGAGAATGATTCAGCAATTTTCATCAGGAGGCCGTGGCGGACAGCGTGGTAGACTCGGAAGTGGAGATAACAGAGGCTGCTACAACTGCGGGGAAGAAGGCCACCGCAAGTTTGAATGTACCAAACCTGCCCGTGGTGGTGGACGTGGCCGTGGACAGAGCCGTGATGGAGGCAGCAACAACACCTGCTACAACTGCGGAGAAGTTGGCCACCGTAAATATGAGTGTACCAACAACACGGCTGAAGATGGAGGACAGGAGGAGAACCAGCGCAAGTCCAAGAAGGCTTGCTACACCTGTGGGGAGTTTGGCCATAAGAAGGACGACTGCCCCAAATCTGGAACTCAAGAGTCCGGAGATGAGGAGGAGTCCTCTGACAATGAGGAGGAAGACAAGTCCAAGAAGAAAGAAGAAGATTGCTATCTGACTCTTCAAGCACATAGGACGATGCCCCTGGAAAGCGCCAGGAGCAGAGAAATGAGGAGACCCCCACTTCGACATCAACCTGGCTCTCAAGGAGATGCAAGGATGACCAGGAGCAAGAGACCGAGGAGGATTGCCCTACACCAACGGCCTCATCTACAAGAGATGGAAGGATGCAGAGGGACAACCAAGACCAGGATCCAGAGAAGAGCCTCCCTTCAATGCCAGCCGTGCATACAAGATATGGAAGGGCAGTCAAGATACCTCGAAGGTTCCTGTAAAGTTAAGGGAGGAGATGTGCAGAGTATTAGGCTCATAGATTGTTGAGCTCTGGAAACCAAAAGGAATAATACTCTGCTAGTGATCTCTTTTGACTTGTATATAAAATATATATTGTTGCACCAGGTTGCGGCTTGGCAGACTCTTCAGCCTGGATTCTCTCCTGTGCTGGGTCTTGCATCTTACCAGAGCGTGTTTCAACCATCCTACAAATTTATAAAAGGGAATAACGCGAGATAAGTCTTCTTTAAGTAGCCGCCAGAATCCTTTATTTATTTTCTCACATCAAAGAGAGCAGTGAAGTCACACGTGTACCTAAATACAAATGATGACAATCTAAATAATCTGTGTTTTAAATAAATATCATAGAATATTTTATATAAAAATAAATAAATATATAATTTAAATTTCAAATATATTAAAAATAATATAAGAAATACGCCATTAATCATGATGTAACACTTCTCCCTCTCCAGAGGTCGTCACGTCCTCGTGAGTTACCTCATCAATTCTCTCAAAATAGGGTTTGAGTCTTGAGACATGGACAATCAATGGGTCTTGGCCAGGATTATCTTTTGGCTCAATTAAGTAATTTACGTTAGACAGCTTCTTTAATATTCTATATGGGCCAAAATATTTTCTCAGTAGTTTCTCACACTTTCCTATTTTCCTAATTGGTGTCCAAACTGCTACTAATTCTCCTGGTTCGTAGCTTCTTTCCATGTGTTTCTTGTCATAGTTCTTTTTCATTCTTTCTTGAGTCTTTATTGTGTTGTTAATAACTAATTTTCTTGTTCTGTTTATTTTGTCTAAGTGATGTTTTATGTATTCATCATAATCATCTTTGTCAATGTCCACCGAGATATTCCTGTCGTCCAAAAGAGACGTGGGTTCTCTTCCAAACATCAGGAAAAAGGGAGAATATCCTGTGGTTTCCTGAATTGTAGTATTGTAAGCGTGAGTGATGAATGGGAGTATTTCGTCCCAATTTTTCTGATCAGTGTTCACATACATACTGAGCATATTGATCAATGTTCTATTTAACCGCTCTGTCAATCCATTAGTCTGGGGATGATAGCTCGTTGTGAAGCAATGTTTAATCTTGCACGTTTTCATCACCTCTTTCATTAAATTACTGGTAAATTGAGAGCTTCTGTCACTAATAAGATATTGTGGGGCTCCGTGCCGAAGAAAAATATCCTCTACTAGAAATTTAGAAACTTCTTTCACTGTTGCTTCCGAGACTGCTCTTGTTTCTGCATATCTAGTGTATTAGTCCGTCAGCACGATTATCCATTTTTTCCTGTTTTTCGTAGATGGTAGTGGACCAACAAAGTCAATTCCAATTCTTTCGAAAGGAAAGTTGGCTGGGGGGATGGGCTGTAGTAGTCCAGAAGGTAATTGGTTTGAGCCTTTCCTACTTTGGCAAAGGTGACACGTCTTAACGAATTCTGAGACATCCTTTAGCATGGATGGCCAAAAGTATTTACTCTTTATTCGGTACATTGTTCTGGCGACGCCCAGATGGCCATTCGACATATGATTGTGATATTCTTTCATAATTTCTCTCTTTTTATTCTCTGGAACCACAAGCAACCACGCCCTGCCTTCAGGGTTCGGGTTTTTCTTAAAGAGGCATCCATCTTCTTCTTTAAAGTTTTGCGCAATTGATCGCCTGCTTCCATTAAGGTTTTTCTTAACACTTTCGATAAATTTATCCTCTTCGTCTGTTATTTGATTTAAAAATAGATTTTCAAAATCCTCATCCCAATCAGTTTCTGGTAAGGGCCCCCTAGATAAGCCATCGGCGTCCAGATGCTTCTTTCCCGATTTATGTATTATATCGAAGTCATATTCTTGAATTTTCAATGCCCATCTTGCCAATCGACCTGTTGGATCCTTCAAGTTTTTGAGCCAGCATAAGGCGTGATGGTCTGTTACTATTTTAAAGTGTCTTCCATAAAGGTAGGGTCGTAATTTTGACATTGACCAGACAACGGCCAGACATTCTTTTTCAGTGGTTGAATAATTTTGCTCCGCTTTACTTAGGGTACGACTCAAATATGAGATCACCTTCTCTTCACCACCGATGTCTTGGACAAGTGTTGCACCTATGCCGATGTTGGACGCATCAGTATGAACATAAGTAGGTGCATTTGGATTGAAGTGACCTAAAATTGGTGGACTTAATAGTGCTGTTTTTAGGGTTTGAAACGCTTCCTCTTGTCTTTCTGTCCAGGTAAATGATACACTTTTTTTTTATAAGGTTGGTCAAAGGGTCAGCAATTTTTGAAAAGTCTTTGATAAATTTTCTATAATATGAACACATTCCCAAAAAGGATTGTACTTCTTTGACCTTTTTGGGCCGAGGAAAATTTCTGACAGCTTTGATGTTATGTTCCGCGGGTTTTATACCATGTTTGCTCGTTATATAGCCGAGAATCTCCAATTCTTCAAAAGCAAATCGGCATTTTTTGTCGTTTAACCTTAAATTAGATTCACGAAAACATCTAAAAACAGCTTCAAGTCTTTTGAGGTGCGTTGGAAAATCCGGGCTATATATGATAACATCATCCAGATAACACAAACAAATTTGCCATCTCATATTTCCAAGCATATTCTCCATATTTCTCTCAAAGGTAGCAGGCACGTTACAAAGTCCAAAAGGCATCACGTTGAATTCATATAACCCATGCACTGTAGTGAAAGCTGTTTTCTCTTTGTCTCTTTCTTCGACTTCAACTTGCCAATATCCAGATCTGAGGTCTATTGCTGAGAAGTGTGTAGATCCTTGGAGAGTATCCATAACTTCGTCTATTCTAGGGATCGGATAGACATCTTTTACTGTCACATTATTCAGTTTTCTGTAGTCCACACAAAATCTGTATTTACCATCTCGCTTCTTGACCAATATTACTGGAAAAGACCAGGGGCTAGAAGATGGCCTAATTATGCCTTCTGTAAGCATCTCGTCAATTTGCTCTTTTATAATATCTCGTTCTTTAGCACTTACCCGGTAAGGCTTGTGTTTAATTGGCTTCGCGTCTTCTGTGTCTATCCGATGTTTTGCCAAATTGGTTCTCCCTAATCTCGATGAAAAAAGATCTCCATACCTTTCTAAAACTTGTTTTAACTCCTTCTGTTCCTTTGGTGAAAGATTTTCGTTTATTTGGAATCTAGGTTCTTCGTTCTTTTCTACCTCTCTTTCTCGACTCACATTTATTTTCGCTGGACTACTTCCAAAAGCCAATGTTTGGTTTTTCATTATTTTTAACGGTCGAGGATACGGATTAGTTATCCAGATGTGTGTTTCCCTATTTATAACATTGATCAAGCTTCTTGCTAGACGAAGTCCATTTGCTTGAAACATTTTGCTGCTCTCCTCGATAATATATTCTCCATCCTCTGTTTCTACCAATGCCTTGATCAATTTCATGGAACATTCCGGTACAATGGAATCCTTGGCACTCTTTATTTTCAACATTTCAAAATTGATTTCGTCATGATTATTCGTCAAATCATATTTTATAGTTTCTTGTTTACAATCTATTTTTGCGTTCATTTTCTTAAGGAAATCTCTCCCAAGAATTAATGTCCGTAAATGCGTTTTCAATATCACAAAGTTGTGTGATAATGTTTCGTCATCAATTTTTATATTTAAAAATATACTTCCTACCATGTCCAATTTTTTTCCATCGGGTCCTGCACAAATTTTTGCGAGTTTACTTATACCATGGCCTGTATCGAGGGCCGTTCTGAAGTCGACCACTGAGAGGTCAGCACCTGTATCAACCAAAGCTTCAAAAGTCCCTATCTTGTCCACATTAATTTTTAATTTGTATTTAGGGTCCAACTTCTTGATTCCGTTTATGGTCGACTTGCTTTGATTGACAGATTCAGGCGCGACGCTTAGTTTAAATCTTCCAACACGGAATATCTATTCCGGGTAGGAATATTTGTCTGTGTGCTATGACATACATCAGCATAAAGCCGAGGTCCTGATTTCTCTGATATTTCATTCATTTGGCATTTTTCGTCGACCTTCTCTTGGGTATCTGCTGGATCCTCTTCTAGGATTCTTATAAACTTGACCCTACAATAACGGGCCACGTGCCCTGGCTTGTTACATTTAAAGCAGATTGGTCTTCCATCTTCCGTCCTATTTTTGCTCACTTCTTGGCTTTTATTGTAAGTGTTTCTCTGAAGGTTTGGTTTCGGCACAAAGTTAGGATTATAAGGACGTCTAGGGGTAGAGGGCTGGGGAAAGTTGTTTCGATACTGTCTGAGGGTAGGAGGGGAGTCGTTCTTGTAATTATTGGAAACAGGGGCTTGGGGCCTGGAAGTGGTCTGGTAGTTTCGTGCGGCAGTCGGCGGCACGTACCTCGATTGTTGTTGGGGTCTAGAATAGCGTGGACCGTTATATAGGTTTCTGGATTTCTCCACACGTTCCCGATACTTCTTTTCAAAAGAATCCATTTTCTTGCACACGACAAGAAGGTCATCGGTCGTTTTAGGAGGGTTCAGGTAGAGCGCGAATGAGTACTCTTTTTTCAGTCCTCCAATAACATGTTCAATTTTTGTTTCTTCTTCCATTGCGGGGTCAACCTTGTTGCACAACACTAGAATGTCTTCCGCGAACCTGATTTCTGGTTCATTCCAGTGTTGCATTCTGTTGAGCTTCATTCTAAGTTCTTCTTTATTCGCGTCCAAAGAAAAATCCTGAATGAGGCGGATTTTAATATTTTCCCAGCTCGTGAAACTAGCTTTGTGTAAATTCAACCAGGTTTTAGCGCTTCCCGTCATGTTCATGGCGGCATAACGAGAGATAATGTAGTCTGTTCAATGGTACAAGAAGCCAATTTCTTCAAGAGATTCAATCCATGGGCGAGGTTCTTCCGTTCCATCATACTTGGGGATGTCGATGTTGGGATTCAGGACAACTGGGTCGGAACTAGCATCTCTACCAATTGTTGCACCAGGTTGCGGCTTGGCAGACTCTTCAGCCTGGATTCTCTCCTGTGCTGGGTCTTGCATCTTACCAGAGCGTGTTTCAACCATCCTACAAATTTATAAAAGGGAATAACGCGAGATAAGTCTTCTTTAAGTAGCCGCCAGAATCCTTTATTTATTTTCTCACATCAAAGAGAGCAGTGAAGTCACACGTGTACCTAAATACAAATGATGACAATCTAAATAATCTGTGTTTTAAATAAATATCATAGAATATTTTATATAAAAATAAATAAATATATAATTTAAATTTCAAATATATTAAAAATAATATAAGAAATACGCCATTAATCATGATGTAACAATATAATAGGAAATAAACTAATGCTTAGTTAATCTTGCCTCGTCTCGGATAACAACGCATTTTCTGCTGTTTGGGGATAGCTTTCTATGAGCTCTCTGGCTCTAGTGTTTGATTGCATAGACTGCACCAGATAATGAAACTTGTCTGCATCATGCAGCTCAGTATCCTCATGAATCTTTTCAAATTGTGCCCAAAATGGAAGCCAATTAATTAGTTCTCCATCAAATTTTCTTATTTCGATCTTAGGAAGTTTATAACTTTTGGCCATTAATGACCCATTTGAGTTTCCCAGGGATTTAACATCACTTTTGTTATCAGAATCAATTAATTCTCTTACCTTTCTTTCCAGGGTGATGAAGGTATCCGAATAATGTTCTGCTTCCTCAATTTCACAATTTAAAGTGTCTTCTTCTGCATCAGCCACCATCATATGATCCAACATCTTCTGGTCAAGATCCTTTAATTTGAAATCGATGTCTTTTAATTTGCTAAATTTGTCCCTGATCACACCTAGATCAGCATTAGTTTTACTTATTTCGGAATCCAAAACATTTACTACCTTAGTAAATCGCGTTCTGGTTACTGAGCGCAACTTCTTGTCACGTTCCATCCTGGCAGGCTCGCCGCTTTTGTTAATTAAAAACAAAAATAAATAGAATTTACTAAAAAGCCTTTATTTATTGCTTTTAATTATAATTAAATTTTAGACATATTAAAGATAATATTATTTATTAACACATATAACAATATGTAAATTAAAGAACAAAAGAAAAAGAAACCAAAAAAACGTAAACATTGGCGACCGCCATTCTTCTTTGTCTGCCAGCAACTGTTCTATACTCGATCCCGCGCAGGCGCACACCACGCCCGCCTCCACCACGTGTTGTTCGATGGGGTCGTGTTTTCGAGCCGCTCGCCCACTATAATGGATATTTAACAGTATTGTTACCTACTTTCAGAGTGACCCTCAAAGGGAACAGAACGGAGAAGACGGCACGGGCTATAATAGACACCGAATCCCAAAGATCATATATTTTACATAGCACAGCAATGGAAATGGAATACGAACAATCAAGGTGAGAGTTCATCCGGTATTCCTTGTTTGGAAGATCGAGTACCGACGTAGTTGAACATGAGGTCTATACCATTTATCTGACATCAATAATTCCAATCGCTGTGAATTTGAAGCACTATGTCAACCCCTTATCTATGGAAGCATACCCCCGGTGTGTCCTAGATCATTTTTTAGAAGGGAGGGAAGAACTTAACGTGTCTGATTTGATGAGAGACCGTATAGAAGTCCTTATAGGTGCAGAAATCGCCGGGAGATTGATAACTGACGATCAGAGAAGAATCCCATCTGAACTGGTGGCAATCCGTACCAAACTAGGATGGACTGTGATGGGAAATATTCCTCCGACGGAGGTGAGAGATGACACCAGCTCCCTTTGCGTGACCACACCTCTATCTTTAGATTTAGAAAACTTGTGGAAATCAGATGCAATTGAAGTCTCTGACGCGAAGGTTGAGAAGAAGACCCAGTCATTACAAGCTGAAATGGAGGAACATTTCGCCCACACCACGACGAGAGATATTGAGGGGCGCTATGAGGTAGCTCTACCCTGGGTGCAAGATGAGGAAAGGATTCCTTCGAATAGAGACCTAGCCGAAAACCAACTAAGTTCTGTAAGAAGAAAACTTTAAGAAGTTGGAGACATGAAAGAGTATGGACAAATCTTTGAAGGATGGATGAATCAGGGGATAATCGAGTATGCCAGAGAGGATAAACTAGATGGTGTACACTACCTGCCACATCTACCAGTGTATGAAAGGGACAGTCAAACCTCTAGAATAAGGTTAGTATTTAATGCGTCAGCCCGGAAAAGAGAGGTAAACTTTCCCTAAATGACTGTCTGGATAAGGGACCCAATTTGATAGAAATTATACTAAGACTTTTAAATAAATTCCCGGAAATATGAAGTAGGTGTCTCTTCCGATATTGAGAAAGCATTTTTAAAAATTGGAATAAAGGAAGAAGACCGAGATTATTTAGGATTCCTGTGGCACACAGAAGACGGAAGATTAATCACGTATCGACATAAAAGGGTTGTTTTTTGGAATTACGACTAGTCCGTATCTTTTAAAGGCTACCTTATCTCTCCACTTATATAAGGCTCCTGAACATTTAAAAATCACAGCTGAACAGTTGATATCATCCTTTTATGTTGACAATTGTTTAGCCAGTTTTCAGAATGTTGAAGAAACGGTGAAATTCGTGAAAGAATCTACTGAACTGCTCTCTACAGCTTGTTTCAATCTCCGAGATTGGGTAAGCAACGTTACAGACTTTTCTTTTATGAACCCACTGAATAAGTAGGTGAACATTTTAGGAATAACATGGAATACTGATCGAGACACACTGATAATTGGTTTGAAAGATTTTGAAAAAATTGGACCAACCACCAATAGAAAAGTACTTTCAATTGCGAGCAAGATATTGATCCATTAGGAGTTGCTTGTCCTGTGACTTTAATTCCCAAGCTGATATTACAGGAAACTTGGACAAAGAAGTTGACATGGGACGAAGTCCTACCTGGATGTTTAGTACAAATATTTTGGAAGTTGTTTAGCAAACTGAAACATTTGCCAAACATAGAAATTCCTAGATGGTTCTGTTTTAAGGACTCCTATGTAGAGAAAACCACTCTCCACATCTTTTGCGACGCCAGTCAGTTTGCCTATGCAAACTGTATTTTCCTCCGTGTTGAAAAGGAAGATAGATTGGACATCCAATTAATACAGGCTTGAACACGAGTAGCTCAACTAAAGAAACTCACTATCCCAAGATTGGAGCTTTTGGCTTGTCTGATTGGAGCTCGTTTGGCAGCTAACGTCATACAAGATCTGGAATTTGAGGAAATTCCAAGATTTTATTGGACCGATTCGACCATTGCTCTCTGTTAGATCCAAGGGGAAGACAACTGGGCAGCCTTTGTGATGAACCGTGTTAAGGAAATTCATAATCTTAGCTCCCCCGAATCCTGGCGCCACATACCAGGCCGATTAAACCCGGCAGACCTCCCATCTCGGGGATGTTCAGCAGAAACACTTAAGGAGACAAGATGGTGGGAGGGACCTGCATGATTAAAGGTATCTCAAGAAAAGTGGCCCAAATCAACCATTATCCCTGATTTGGAGATTGTTTATTCTGAAAGGCGCAAGACCATCCTGAACACCTTGTGTACGACAAGAGAAAATGAAAATTTATTTGAACATTATTCCAATTTTTTTAGAATAGTACCAATAACCGCCTGGATATACAAATTATTCAACAACGCCAAGATTGATAGAAGAAAGATAATTTCAGAAGATCTCAGTACAGAAGAAATCACTAAGTCAGGATGTGAGGCGCCAAACGCCTTTTTCACAATCAAAATTTAATTATATAATTTGAGCGACATATCTAATAGCTCTCAAGACACACTTGTGTGCAACAACACTGGTTCCTTCTGAAACATTGGTTTGTGATTGGAATTGTCGGAAAACCTCGACATGGAGGAAAGCTTCCATAATGTTTCCTGGGTGTTATTTGAACCAATATTTAAAGTAATCAATTCGATTGGATAATATGTTGAATAAAGTTTCTATCTACTGGGCTAAATGTTTCCAGTATATATTGATTGCCTATGTGCACTTTGGCGCAGACGTGAGAAAAAAAAACACAATTTATTAAAATTCGAAAACAATGTTGAAAAAGCTGGCATAGAGGCAGCTAACAGGCTACTTGAAGATGTCCAAGTTGGGTTTGGAGACGCTGGTCTCATAAATCAATCCCCTCAAGTGAGAGTGTGACTTGCCTTCACCCAGTATGTTCTGTCGCTCCGGGCAGGGCTCGGGGCAGGTCCGCTCCTGCATCAGGTATGGTCCGAAGCACCGGTAGGCGTCCATAGTCTCTGATATTCCCGGAGGAAAGGGTCTGGCGTCTATATATTTAGGGAACTGAGTTTTGTCAGCACGGAGGCCTGGTCGGGGCTTCATCTCATCGTTGTAGGTGGAGTTTCCCTGGAAGCTGGATCGAGGCAGCTTGATGGAGTCCTCTGGGGGCTGGGCTGGCTTGGCCGAGGGTCCGGGCAGTCCTCGGTAATCCAGATGGCTGCTAGGGAACTCCTCGGTGTGACCCGTCATGGTGCTTGGAGCCTGCAGGAAAATATTTATGTTCTATATTTGTAAGAATGTGGGAGATATTTATATAGAGAGTAGAAGCTATTTTAAGAGGGAAAATGTAAATACAAGAGATTGGGATTGGTGTATATAAATTATTTTCTATTATCACTAAGTAAAATTGGTAAATGCAATCTAATCTTTTGAATCTAATATACAAGTATATACTTGTATATAAACACAATATGGGCTCAACTACTTCTTAAATATTTAAATTTTAGAATAATTAAGTGATTTATATTGTATATATGCTTGAAATATGATAAAATAAAAAATAGCATAAGTAGATATATCTTTAGCATATCAATATTTCTGTTACGCCCCTTACAAAGAATTGACTAATCCGCCGCGAGCAGGCTTCCGTCTATTTAAGGCCTAATCACCAGTGAACTTTTTATTCTAATTTTTGTAAATTCATGATTAAAAACTAACTAAAAATAATTAATAAATAAAAATACATTTTAAAAAAATCGTTTATTTAAATGCACTAAAAAGGAAAATAAATAAATATTGTATCCTCTGTCATTGAGCAATTAGATGGTTCCTGGGTGAAAATAAAAGCGGCAGGGACGAACATATTTAGAGAAGAGGTAAAAATAGAGCAAACACTTATAAAAATCGCTAATCAGTTGCTACATATTAAATCACATTAGGTTCGAAATTCATGATGATCGTCTCCCGCCGCTTTTATTTTCACTCAGATTCATCTAATTGCTCAATGACAGAAGATACAATATATTTATATATATGGTAATTTAAAACAACAACCCCATATTGTATATAACTTATAACAAGATTTTCATTTTGTATAATAGAAACACATCTGTAAATGATTATACGCATGATTAACATGTCTCATTACATCATAATATGTAATGTACTTTGTACAAACTGAGGTTAAATAAATAAAACTCTGTAATAGATTAAGAGTTGAGCTGAAGCAAGAGATAGAAGTCTTAACGTCTAAAATCGAGATAGATTTAGAATTCTCACAACAAGGTATAAAAATGGAAACTGCCACGGCGCCAGTTTAGAATTTCACCAGACGATCCACGCCCCTGTCGCATAAGACCCCCGTCTTAACCTATAAATACAGTCACTTACAGTCACTTCACCATCTGCGTGTGCCCTCATCGGTTGTACCCCAGGTCCACCTCATCCACCATGTAGTCAGTAAGAACTCTTCTATCTCCATTTTTCGCTCCTAGCTCAACTTTTATCTGTTCACGGAACTTTCTTAGTGCATCTGTGTCTTCGTTTTTTGTGTATGGACATTCCCAAGCTTTCCACTCTGCCTCGACCACGACTGCCTGTACTCTGTGAGAACTGTTAAAGGTCTTACAAGGTGCAGAGAGTTACTGGAAAACTGCCCATCCTGACTGTTCCTCTCGGTCAACACAGTATAGCGAGAGTTGACAGGGACTCACACCACAGTTTAAGTCGACTGGATACCTCACCACAGTTTTAGTCGACAGGATTGTACAAAAGGCTACCAGACCTCATCACATATATATATATATTTTTTTTTCATTTTTAGTGCATTTGAATAAAAGCTTTTTTAAAATGTATTTTTATTTATTAATTTTTCATTTGTAATATTGGAAAGCATGAGGGAGAGCGCAAAGAGAAATTCCCAATTTTATATCAACGAAATATTATTTAAAACTTTTAATAATTGCTGGACCGTGACAGCGGGCGGCTGGCTTCGGCAACACTGGAGCTGACGTCACTTCCTGTTTATGTAACCTGCAAGCGGTGTCGCCACGCTGACCTATTCTCTTTCTCCATGTTTACTATTTAATCTCTATATAAACCTTTTACCTTGTAGTTAATTAAATAATAATTAACGTTGAGCGCTGTGTGTAATCAAATTGGAATACAACAAAGATTATGAGACTGAAGAAGCGCAAGACCTAAAACGTCAGACTGAAGAAGCGCAAGGCCTAAAACGTGAGTAACCAAATTTCCTTTGATTACTTGGCCCATTCTTTTTCTACTTACCAAATATTTTGTAAAATGGCAAACACGACGATTACAAAATTAAATGGTGCTAATTACTCCAGCTGGAGCTTCCAGATGAAACTCGTTCTAATCGAAAACGACTTGTGGAGTTTGATCAATCCAGGAGAGGCTAAGCCTGACCCTAGTGACCTTGTTGCAACAAAACTTTTTTAGTCGCGGGAGGGTAAGGCGTTTGCAAAAAATTTGCCTCGGGATTAATGATGAACAACAATTGCATGTTCAACATTTGAACACTCCGAAAGAGGTCTGGGAGGAACTGGAAAAATTATACGCACCCAAGGATAGTAGATATTGAGCCGTACAACTGAAAAGGCAGTTATATGGCGAAAGGTTGACTCAGCACAGCAATATGAAGGGTATATGGCCAAGATTAACCACATTGTAAAAGGACTGGCCCAAATTGGCGACAAAATTGATGATGGCGATTTGGCTATGGTTCTTTTGAGTGGATTACCAGAGGATTGGGACACCGTTGACTCAACCATATGTAACTTGCCTGATTCAGACTTCACGACCGCCACAGTTAAAAGACGGCTGTTGACAGAAGCAGAAAGGCGTTCGTCAAATCTACCAAAAGATGTGGGTGCCATGGTCGTTAATGCCTCTTCGAAGCCCATTGAAACAGAAAAACAATTTAAAGCAAAAGTTGTTTGTTTCAAATGTGGAGGTAAAGGCCACTATGCAAGGGAATGCAGGAAGAAAGGAAAGAATGAACAAAGACCAAAGAGGTTTGACCAAAACAAAGGCGTCAATATGTCGGCAATGTGCAACACTTTGTTTGGAGCTACCGCCGAGACCTGGATCATAGATTCTGGAGCGACGCACCATATGACTCCCAAGAGAGATTACTTCACATGCCTGAGAGAGTGCACAAGCAATATGAGTTCCATCACTGTTGCGAATGGCTCTTCTATAGAAGCATGTGGTATCGGTACTGTCAGTTCCAATATTGTTGGACACAAGGGAGATGCCAGCAATTTGGTTGCTTGTACACCTTGTACGTTCCAGATATGCGTCACAGTGTTCTGTCTGTACTCCAAATGATAGAAAACGGCAGAAAGGTTGTCTTCAACAAGAGTGGTTGCCACATTATGGACAAGAAAGGTAAACTCTTGATAGAGGGAAAGAAGCTGGGTAGACTTTACTACGTCCAGACTACTCCATCCTCTCCGATAGATCAGAATAACCGTGTTTCTCTTGCATCTGAATGCAAGGAAGAACTTACACTGGAACTTTGGCACAAAAGGCTGATGCATGTGAATGCATATACGATAGCAAAGATGGCCAAGAACCAAAGTGTAAGAGGACTTGATTGCAGCCCGGCAAAGCCAGAAAAGTGCGAAGACTGCTTGATCGGTAAGTCTTACCGTCTGCCATTCCTTCAGCACTCACACAAGGAGGAAAAAGAAATCATGCCGTTGGACTTGGGGCATGCGGACTTGATGGGTCCACTTGACGTATTGAGCTGGGGAGGAGCCAAGTACGTCTTAACCATCATTGATGAATCTACAAGATATGCAAGTGTATTTTTCCTGAAAAACAAAGGCGGAACCCTGGGAAAAGTCAAAGAGTGGATTCAAGGATCTGAGAAACAAACCAGCCGGAAACTAAAACGAATACGTACGGATAATGGCTTGGAATTTTGTTCCAAGGAATGGGACACTTTCTGCACGAGCGTTGGAATAGATCACGAACACACTATGACGTATACACATCAACAGAATGGTGTGGCAGAAAGAATGAATAGGACACTCCTAGATCTTGTCAGGAGCACTATATCTGGAAGTGGTCTGCCAAAGGCTTCCTGGGCGGAGCTGACTTACACCGCAGCCTATGTCAGAAACAGAGTTCTCAACAATCACAATGGTGAAAGCACGCCATATGAACTGTGGACAGGGAACAAGCCTAGTCTTAAACACATAAGAGCTATTGGCTGTCAAGTATTTGTCCATATCCCAAGACAAGTCCGTAAATTCAAACTCGAAAGAAGAGCTGTCAAAGGTAACCTTGTTGGATATGCACTCAGAGGACGTGGCTACAGAGTGTGGATTCCTGATATGAAGAAAGTGGTGGAATCTCGGGACTGTGTCTTCAAAGAGAGTGATGTATCGAGGAACGACAGCAACCGGGAGGTGCTTCCATCAGTTGAACACTACAGCTATGGGACTCAACGGGAGATTGAAGAGTATTCAGTGTCTTTATTAGATCAAGAAGACGTGATACCTACAGAAGAGGACAGCCATAATGAAGATACTGTGAAGTCTTCTCCTACTCGATATCATCCAATGATCCTAAGGAACCAGAGAAATGCTCAGAACTCAATTGAACTCCTCAGTACTGAAGTAAATAAGGGAGATCCTACTTCGTATAAAGAATCTATCCAAGGCCCTGAAGCTGAGCATTGGCTTGAAGCAATCGAAGAAGAATTGGAATCCTTGAGAAAGCACAAAGTTTGGGAACTAACGGAACTACCAAAAGACTCTGCTCCAATTGCTTGTAAGTGGGTACTACACAAGAAGACCAACGCCGAGGGTCAAGTAGTTAGATACAAGGCCCGACTTGTGGCAAAGGGCTTCACTCAACAAGAGGGAATCGATTATGATGAGATTTACTCACCTGTTTCTAGTTTTGAAACGACAAGACTGCTCACAGCAATAGGTGTTGAAAATAACTGGTTCATAGACCAATATGACGTGAAAAGTGCTTATCTCTACGGCAAGCTTGACCGAATGATCTACATGGAAGAACCAGAAGGCTTGGTTAAACCTGGTGAGGAACATCTTTACTGCCAACTCAAAAGGTCTCTGTACGGACTGAAGCAAAGCGGCAGATGTTGGAACAAGTGCCTTGATGAGTGATTGAAGAAAATGGGATTTATGAGTAATCCAGTTGACCCTTGTGTCTACAAACTCAAGCTGAACGAAGGAATGATAATCCTATCATTATACGTGGATGATATTCTTACTCTGACGGAGAATCAAGAAGTGAGAGAAAAGTGCATTGAACTGCTGAAAGGTCACTTCGAAACAAAGTACATCGGACCAGTATCCTACCTGCTTGGTGTCAACTTCACTCGATCAAAGGGTGGATGCGTAACTCTAACACAAAGAGCATATATAAAAAAGTCTACTGGAACGGTTCAATCTTCAGGAAGGAAGAGAAGTCTCAACGCCGATGGAAACCAGACCAGAACTTCTTGAGGAAGAAGATGAAGAAAACTGCCAAGACCTTCCCTACCGTGAGCTAATTGGTGGACTGCTCTACATTTCACAGCGGACAAGGCCAGACATTGCCTATGCAGTAACTCAATTGGCTCGCTATTGTTCAAAGTACACTAGAAAACACTGGGTTGCTGCGAAACGAATTTTGAGATACTTAAAATCTTCAGAGCATCTAGGCATCACCTATAGACGTACTGGGGAACAACTGTGTGTCTATTCGGATGCAGATTGGGGAACCAACCTGGAAGACAGAAAGAGTACATCGGGTTACGTAGTGATGTTTGCAGGCGCTCCAATCCTATGGCGAAGTTCAAAGCAAACTGTCACCGCCCTCAGCAAAATGGAGGCGGAATACATTTCCCTATCATCGTCAGTCAGGGAAGTGACATGGATCAGGGGGTTCCTGAACCATTTGGATATACCACATAATATGGTTGAACCAACTCCGGTGTGGTGCGATAACCAAGCGGCTATAGCACACGCCAAGAGCTACATCGTCCGATCCAAGACCAGGCACATCGCTATTAGATATCACTTCGTCAGAGAAAAGGTGGATGACGGTGTGATTCAACTGGACTATATTACAGTGGAAGAAACCTAGCGGACATTTTGACCAAGCCACTGGGGAGAAACCTACACGAACTTCATCGTTCGAAACTCTTAAGCGGCGAAGTGGTCCATAACTAAGAGGTCACTTCGAGGGAGGAGATTGCTGGACCGTGACAGCGGGCGGCTGGCTTCGGCAACACTGCAGCTGACGTCACTTCCTGTTTATGTAACCTGCAAGCGGCGTCGCCACGCTGACTTATTCTCTTTCTCCATGTTTACTATTTAATCTATATATAATCCTTTTACCTCGTAGTTAATTAAATAATAATTAACGTTGAGCGCTGTGTGTAATCAAATTGGAATACAACAATAATTATAGTAAAAAAAAAACTGTGAAAAAAATATATAGTATATATAATTATTGTATTAGGATCAGACATGACGTAGCCACGTAATAATATTTGAAATGAAGGCGATAAAAACGTGGTGATTTTCTTTTAATGGTAAAAACACAAGCTTTCAGACAAGAATGCCCTTCTTCGGGTTACAACTTGGAAATATTTTAAAACTATGGATATGAAAGATAGCCCAATATAGTAGGTAAATAGTTCAGCTGGGGGGATTGGCGAGGTAAAACACGGAGTATTGGGGTGGGAGGTCGATTTTTCGGTTAAAACTGGGCGTGCAGTGCGAGACCAAAGATTCAAGGACTAGGCGCTGATACTTGTTCCCGACGCCCTTGTAAACGCATACAGCGCTGTCCAAATTGAACGAGTGGCGAAATTCTTTTATGTGTTGGCATAAGAGAGACTTGCGGTCGTTAGTGCGTATGTTGCGGCTGTGTTCAGATAGTCTGGTGCGGATAGATCGACCGGTTTCTCCGATGTAACACTGTTCGCAATCGAGACAGGGAATTTTGTAAATTGCGTTGGTGGCGGTTAGGGGATTAGTTTTAATCGAACTTTTTGTAATCGGATGTCGTAAGGAAGTATAGAGGGAAGGGGTATTATTAAAATAGATACGTAATTCGAATTTGCGTAAAAAGAAAGAAATTTCGGAGTTCCTGGCCGAAAACGGGAGAACACAAAGGTCTTTGTAGTGGGGAGGGACTGTATCTATTTTAATAATACCCCTTCCCTCTATACTTCCTTACGACATCCGATTACAAAAAGTTCGATTAAAACTAATCCCCTAACCGCCACCAACGCAATTTACAAAATTCCCTGTCTCGATTGCGAACAGTGTTACATCAGATAAACCGGTCGATCTATCCTACCAGACTATCTGAACACAGCCGCAACATACGCACTAACGACCGCAAATCTCTCTTATGCCAACACATCACAGAATTTCGCCACTCGTTCAATTTGGACAGCGCTGTATGCGTTTACAAGGGCGTCGGGAACAAGTATCAGCGCCTAGTCCTTGAATCTTTGGTCTCGCACTGCACGCCCAGTTTTAACCGAAAAATCGACCTCCCACCCCAATACTCCGTGTTTTACCTCGCCAATCCCCCAGCTGAACTATTTACCTACTATATTGGGCTATCTTTCATATTCATAGTTTTAAAATATTTCCAAGTTGTAACCTGAAGAAGGGCATTCTTGCCTGAAAGCTTGTGTTTTTACCATTAAAAGAAAATCGCCACGTTTTTATCGCCTTCATTTCAAATTATTGTATTAGTTGTTCAATTGAAACCCTAAAAAATTGATTTAAATATAAAAGCTTTTTAGCGTGAAGTTGCCATTTTTCCACATGAATGTCATTTTCCCGCACTTTTACAATCGACGATGAATGTACGCACCGGGCGGTACTGGCGAGTCTGGTGGTAGTCCTCCAGGCGAGGTGGCTTGAAGTCGCTCTGGTGGAGGGTGAGGTCGCTGAAGCCCGGGTGGGGCAGGATGGGCTTGGCGTTGGCCAACACCCGGCTGACGGGCACCACGCCGTGATAGGGGTAGCTGATCTGGTAGGTGGTGCAGTCGTGCAGCGGGGTGGGTGTCAGAGTAGAGGGTAGCTTGGGGGCCCGCGCAGGTCTCGGCGCGGGGCTAGGCTTCCTGTAGATGTCCCCGTACTCCGATGCCTGAGGAAACTTCCCGCTGCTCCAGACACCATGCAGCGGTTGGAAGGGCCGTCTTCTCATGTCGGGCATGGTGCACCGCTCCGGCTGGTGCCGCCACATCTACACATCGCATGTTCCATATTATTGAGGACTACTTATTTTGTAAGTTTTATGAAGGGATGGAGCATTTTACCCCCTCAGCTCCTGTCACAACTCAGATAATCCCGGCAGCGGCAATGGTGGGCCAAGGTGATATACACTAGACCATAGGTCCGCAAACATTTTCGGGCCACCGTCCACTTTTCAAGACATAAATAGGCTAAAAGCACCGGGCGCTTATAGTATATATAATGAAGCAATTAGGGATTTACCAGAACAACGCCTTCTATTTTTTAGATATATTTATGACAAAGTTCTATGCATCGGCACAAACCCCACCCAATGGTTCCAGACAGTGATCCATCCTATCTTCAAATGCGTTGTCCCAAATAATCCCTCTAAATATAATGGACTTTATAGTTACATACTTGTTGCTCAGTAATTTCTACCCACTCCCATAACTTACGGGAATCTTTAAATAAAATGTTCCTTAGCTAATCTCTTTTCCCCTTTTTCTATTGTTTTTTTTTAACATTACTTTAAATTTTATATTTAGAGAAAAAAATACTATAATCATAAAATCATAATTCAATTGTTCAGTTTCAGCTTACTAAACTGACATTATATGAACAAATCAATTTGCAATTGATTTTAAATGTATATTTTGTCATAGATATAAAATAATTTTGTATATATAGCATTTTATTTAAAAAAATAAATTCTTCACCTTTAAATGAATTCACTTTTAAAAATAAATTCGTCAATTTTTAAAATGAGTTCTTCGCCTTTAAAAATGCTATTGTTATTTGCAAAAAGCAAAGAGGACAATATCATAAAGATTAATTAAATACACTCGACATTAAGTCCAAAACACTAATATAGGAGCAAATAACCAGGAAATAAATTGGAAACAGATTTTATTGGATAAACTGGTGTTCTTGTGTGGCCAGGAAGCAATTTTTGCGAATGCGAGCAAACCATCCTTCACAGTCTCCTGATGTAATTCTACTGATTGTATCAGGGATAAACTCGCCTAACGTGATGTCACCTCGAGGAAGCAGTGACCTTACCAATGTTTTCATTTTGCTAAATGAAAATTCGATTGGATGAATATGGTGACAAAAACTTCATGCTGCTTCTTTGCTGACTAACAGATGCCAGTGTTTCTGAGAATGTGTGCGCTCTTGCATTTCCATATAGAAACAGGCATCATTAAATCCATATCGCGTGGCTACAATTTCATCAAGCTCACGTAAATATTAAACGAACATTGTGCTATTACAACCGCCAACATGTGTTTGACGACGAACCACGAACTCAATTCATTTTTAATTCATTTTTAATGAAATGAAATGACGAATTCACTCTTAAAATGCTTTAAATAAATACACTCTGTAACAAAGATAATTGACGTACCAAGAAGGAGTTGTCCGATTGGTACAAAATTGGTGTATGTGAAAAGAACATGAATAGGAGAAAAAAACAATTAAAATTTCAGAACATTTAATTTGTTAAGGTACGATAGGTCAGATTGAAGAAACCTCTTCTTAACAAGTAAGACTTTTACCCAAAGTCTTGATATTATTTGGACTGCTTCGGGTGATCAAGCGAGAAAGAAAATAACGAAGACAAAAACCAGCGGCTACACACGTACAGCTCTCGCTCTACTAAGAAACTCTTCATTTCAACAACACGGCTCAGTTATATACAAAAGGGAAATTTACATAATAATAATCCATTCAAAATATATTTGACATAATAATAATTCATTTAAAAGAAATTTACATTCCAAGTTATACACTCAAAAATATATTTACATATTCTATGCTACGACTTTTAACATACCCCACCTTTCTTTTTTTGTAAAAAGAAAAAAATCCGTTCCACCGCGATGGGGGGATCCAGGCAGGTGGGACACCGTTGCAGGGAGCCCAGGCTCTCATCCAGGAAAACCATCCTCTCCTCGGCACACTGCGGCACCCTCTCCATACACACCACCGGAGGTTGCCCCATAAGCGTCCATCTTCCTCTTCCAAAGAAATCGGAGGTAGTCCCAATCATTTTCCCTGATGGCCATCACCTGGAAATATCTCCTCACGTCGACCAAAACTCCGTACTTATTTTTCCGAAGTTTTATCCCTATTTCCGGGATTCTCCTCAGTAGATTGGGTATCTTTTTTAAATATCGCCTCAAGGATAGTTCGCTGCGTCCTCGACAGGACGCGCCGTCGCATACTGACCGTATAGGCGTCGTTTCGGACTCATACCCAAAAACAGGGCGATCAGGAAACCAGTATCCTTTTCCCTCAGGTGGAATTTCATCAACTCCTTCGATGAACCCATCCTTCAACCAATCCTTTGTATCAATAATCCCCTCCTCCATCCCTGATTCAGTACCTTGTTCTTCATCTGGGTTTTCTTCCACCCTTGAATCAGTACCCTCAGCTACTGCTCTAGAATTGCTCACCGGTTTATAACCTTTAATTGCAGTCTCAGAATCCTTTACTCCGTCGCCCTTAGGCTTCGTTTCAGAATCCTCCTTATCCTTTAAATTTGCCTCTTCATATTTTTCATTGGCATTATTTCTACCAAATTGCCCCCACCTTGAGAGCCAATCCCCTGGGTTGCCCTTAAGTTTTTGTAGATTTCCCTTATTCTTTATTTTAGATTCCGTATCTCCAGTTGGTCTTGCTTCAGCATCATTTACTCCGTCGCACTTAGGCTCATCTTCAGAATCCTTTACTCCGTCGCCCTTAGGCTTCGTTTCAGAATCACTTACTCCGTCGCCCTTAGGCTCATCTTCAGAATCCTTTACTCCGTCGCCCTTAGGCTCATCCTTAGAATCCTTTACTCCGTCGCCCTTAGGCTCATCTTCAGAATCATTTACTCCGTCGCCCTTAGGCTCATCTTCAGAATCCTTTATTCCTTCGTCCTTAGGATTCGCTTTATCAGGTTTTGCTTCCGCTTCATTTGCTTTGTCTTTAGCCTCAGCTTCCTTCACACCTACATAGCTATCAGCTGCAGTTTCAGAATCCTTCACTTTATTGCATTTAACTGCCGCTTCTGTTTCCTTCCCTTCACCGCCTTCAACTGCTGCGTTCAATTCCTTTTCTTTAATAGCATTCACAGCACCTTTTTTGTGTCCTCATATTCAATATCTATTATAGAGGAAGCTGAACAAGCTTCCTTTAGTATTCTAGTTTTAGCTAGAGTAGGCTTCACATCCGTAGCTCTAGCAGTTTTTACAGAATCCTCTTTTTCCACGCCTTCAATTTCATTTTTCATGGACTCTTCCGGGCTTTTCGATAGAGACGTAGAAGTAGTCTGAAGTTTGATAACTTTCTGATTATCGGTTTCTGAATTCGGAGAGGCACTAGACGCCCCTGGTGGAATTTGAGAAGTCTTGACCTGAGCATCCCTATCCTGCTCACGCATTACGCGAATTCTAGCCTTCAAATAATATCTTTCCGTGATGTAGACTTCACAATCCTCAAATTCTTTATCAATTTCATCGTCAGTAGCCTCATCTTTGGCCAATAAAATTGCCTGGCATCGTTCATTCAATGCCATCAGCTCCAAATGGAGAGATTCTAATCTATCAAATTTGGCATATATGCCACTTTTATCAATAAGAGGATCCCTTAACTCTGTATTCATATCATTTACCACCTCGGTAAAAACGCCTCTTATCGCCTTTCTACGCCTTCTGCTAACTTCCTCCATCTCACCTTGTAGTTATCCTTTCACCTTGTAGGTATCCTTTTTACCTTGTAGGTAGACTTTCACCTTGTAGGTAGCCTTTCACCCTGTAGCTTCTTCAACTTCTTTGCCTTTGAGCTCCTTTAAACCTTGAGCTTCACTGAGCTCTTTTTAACCTTTAACAAAGGGCCTTTTGAGCTCCTTTAAACCTTGAGCTTCACTGAGCTCTTTTTAACCTTTAACAAAGGGCTTCTTGAGCTCCTTTAAACCTTGAGCTTCACTGAGCTCTTTTTAACCTTTAACAAAGGGCTTCTTGAGCTCCTTTAAACCTTGAGCTTCACTGAGCTCTTTTTAACCTTTAACAAAGGGCTTCTTGAGCTCCTTTGCCTTGAGCTTCTTTAGCTTCTTTGTCTTTGAGCTTCTTTAGCTTCTTTGCCTTTGAGCTTCTTTAGCTTCTTTGCCTTGAGCTTCCTTAGCTTCTTTGCCTTTGAGCTTCTTTAGCTTCTTTGCCTTTGACTTCTTTAGCTTCCTTGCCTTGAGCTTCCTTAGCTTCTTTGCCTTGAGCTTCCTTAGCTTCTTTGCCTTTGAGCTTCTTTAGCTTCTTTGCCTTGAGCTGCTGTTCCTCGGGAGACAGCGCCTACAGGTCTTCTCGTCTTCTCTACTTGACCAGCCCACGCAGCCCACCCGGGGACGCCATTAAATGTTAAGGTACGCGAGGTCAGATTGAAGAAACCTCCTCTTAACAAGTAAGACTTTTACCCAAAGTCTTGATATTATTTGGACTGCTTCGGGTGATCAAGCGAGAAAGAAAATAACGAAGACAAAAACCAGCGGCTACACACGTACAGCTCTCGCTCTACTAAGAAACTTTATTTCAACAACACGGCTCAGTTATATACAAAAGGGAAATTTACATAATAATAATCCATTCAAAATATATTTGACATAATAATAATTCATTTAAAAGAAATTTACATTCCAAGTTATACACTCAAAAAGATATTTACATATTCTATGCTACGACTTTTAACATAATTGTTTTATTCCAGAGTTTTTTTTTTCTTCGAAAATTTATAAAATCAATGTGTCGTTGGATCCTCACTGACCTAGATGCAGGCTGCCACCCGGCGTGTCATGTGCTCGATGGTTGAGAGATCAGGTGACCCTGCTGGCCACGGAAGAGTTCGGCAAGATTAAATACACACAATGCCTGTGCGTGGCGGGCCATTATCTTGTTGAAAAGTAAGCCCGGGTAATATGAGAGTAATCGTAACAAAACAGGCTGTAGAATGTCATTTACGTAGCGTTGTGCTGTCAGGATGATAGTAATGAATACTAATGGGGTCCTGCTATCAAATAAAATGATAACCCAGACCCTAACGCCCTGCTGTGTACCTGTGTGGTGTTCGAAATTAAGGTCAGGATTAGCATGCTACCCAGGACGTCTCCAGACACGTTTGCGACGGTCGTCAGGACACAGTAAGAAACGGGGCTTGTCATTAAAGACCGTACGTTCTCAGTAAGCACAGTTCCAAGTTGATAGCCCCCGACATCACTGTAGTCGGACTTGTCGGTGTGAGAGGGGTAGGCATCGTAACATTCTGCGAGCTTTTAGATTCCGCTCTCTCAATCGTTTTTTGATTTTCATTTTGGACACTTGTGTGCCGATCACATGTTGGATGGTAGATAATGTCGAATCCGGTGCAGCGACAGCCGTTCTGACAATTGCTCTGTCCTCCCGTTCTGTTGTGTCCCTTAGTCGACCGCTGTCGACCTGACGTTACATTCTTTCGTTGTTGACCCACTCTTGTCAACATCGTCTAATAGCCGCATCACTTCGACACAGATGTCACGCGATAAGTCGATTTGACCAACCAGCCTCTTTCAATCCAATGGTATGACCTCTTTCAAACACTGGCATATGTCCGTAATTATCGCAATCTTTCAGCGAGACATTGAGGCAGTAGAAATAGGCTTACTGAAAAAAAAAAGATAAACAGAAATTTTAAATGTCAGCTCGTGCCGCATTGGATATTGAGTCTAAAATATTCGTGCTGGATGCGCAGTTCAGATGTGCTGGATATCTTGCTTTTCATAAATCGGCCACCCAAATTTCAATCATTTGCATGTTTGTTCGAAACGTCTCTGTATACGTATTTTCACATAAATCGTACATTAGTGTGGGACAGGTGACAGTTGATGACGCAGAGGCAGAGGTTGTTCAGGGCCATCACGTTCGTCTCCTGGACGAACACATCAACTGCGTACTGCCTCAAGATGCATCACATCTCCTCACTCCTTTCGCGAATCGTAATACCGCGCACATTGAGGAACGCTATGCGGAAGTTCATAGCGTGATTCTATTTTCTGCAGCTCGGATGGTGGTGAGCTGTTTATATAGAGCGCAGAAATATCTTGCTGAGGATCAGGCTCAAACTCAATTTTTGGTCAGCCGAAAAGCCATCAATTATGCTTATCCTGCCGCGACTAAGAACGTATAGTCTTTAGTGACGAGTCCCGTTTCTTACTATGTTCTGACGACCGTCGCAAACGTGTCTGGAGACGTCCTGGGCAGTATGCTAATCCTGACCTTACTTTCGAACACCACACAGGTCCAGAGCAGGGCGTTAGGGTCTGAGGTATCATTTCATGATGGCCTCACAAGTGTCTCTCGTTTTATATATAACTAATATGTAGTGGCTTACTCGAGGAATCAGTCACGACGTGACAATACGTCAACCTTTTTTCATAGATTTTATTCCAAGCCGTCTCCTGAAATTTCTAAAAGAATCCTCCGTGGAGAGGTCACAACCACCATCCTCACAGGCCATGGCCATATACTGGCAGACATTGCACATGTGCATCCCGAAACATCCTACCTGCCCTCACTGTTCAGAAGAGTCACAGACAGTTGATCATCTCCTCTTGAGCTGTCCAGAATTCCTGAGACATAGGATACAAACCGCTATCCTGCTTGGACTGACCCACCTCAATCCTACATCTATGGCCAGCCTTCCAGACTCAACCTCAGCATGGAACTTGCTGGAATGGAACTCGGCAATCAAAACAGGACACGAGTAAAAGCGCTTAGCACTAGTCCATACTAGTGAGCTAGATTTCCCGGGTATTTGGCGCTCTGCGCTCCAGGAACCTGGGTTATATATATATCTCTCTATAGTTTTTTATAGCTTATCAATCTCACTGTTTTTGTTTATGATGTCTTGCCAAATTTGTAAACACTTTTCTTGTGAAAATAAATTTGTATCATCATTACCCACGCGCTCTGGTATTCTGTATTTGTTCATCAATCCTGAACATCGTTGTATATCAGTAATTGACATCCAGTATTTGCTCATCAATCCCGAACATCGTTGCACATCAGTAATTGACATTCAGTATTTGCTCATCAATCCCTAACATCGTTGCACATCAGTAATTGACATTTAGTATTTGCTCATCAATACCGAACATCGTTGCACATCAGTAATTAACATTCAGTATTTGCTCATCAATCCCGAACATCGTTGCACATCAGTAATTGAGATTCAGTATTTGCTCATCAATCCCTGGAATCGTTGCGCATCAGTAATTGACATTCAGTATTTGTTCATCAATCCCTAACATCGTTGCACATCAGTAATTGACATTCAGTATTTGCTCATCAATCCAGGACATGACCACAGTTTTTGTCCACAGCAGGGTGGTACACGAAGACTCCCTAATCCTATATCTCTAGTATTATATATTATATGACTATTTAAAAAATAATAATAATTACCTCTATTTTTTTAATTGACTTAGGGATTGTTGAATTCACATATAAAGCAAATTTACCTTTATAAATCGATTTCTTCCAAATATTTAATACGCGTCGAATCGGTTCCCTCATAAAATCTTTCAAAAGGAATAAATGGCTACCCGGTTTCACACCTCATAACTTGGACCTATTCCTACATTGCTCTCTGACAGATTTTTCAGCCTTGATTCTCTCCTCAGACATGTCTTATATATTTCCAGAACGTGTTTCAACCATCCTCTAAGGTTAGATAAATGAATAAGAGAATATTTATTTCTTACATCAAAGCTTAAAGAGCAGTGTTTCAAAATAGAAATGGTGATTTTATAGTGCATATTCTGTTTATAATACATAGTCTGTTTATTGAAATAAATAAATATAAAATTTTATTTTGAAATTAAAATATATGAAAATTAATATTACAAATCTATATATATAAAAATGAATGTATGTGTGTGTGTGTGTGTGGTCTGTTTGTCCTTTATTGCCTGACCAAACCACTCATTGGAACGCCATGAAACTTTGGGAAGTTATTTAGTATAGTACTGGGAAGGTTTCTAGCAAATAAAATTTTTGAAATAACTTTTCGCTTTAAAATAATCAAGATAAATATTCTAATTTATCTGTTATAATTCAACAATCTGCTCTAAATATTATCATGATGATACGATGATTTTGTAATGTAGAAAATTAGGAAAGACAAAATTCAGGATGACACGGCTATTTGAGACAAGAATAATGATACAATTCCAAGGCAAGATACTATTCCTTTAACTTCCAATTACCGAGGGAACTAATTAATAATGATTTTATTCAACTTATCGAGTATTTTTCAAGGGACCGGGAAAAAATGTTCACTTTATCGAGAGATTTGTTAGACAAACCTTTACTCGGGTAAAACCCGGGCGAAGCCAGGTACGTCCATACAAGAATAATGATACAATTCCAAGGCAAGATACTATTCCTTTAACTTCCAATTAGCGAGGGAACCAATTAATATTGATTTTATTCAACTTATCGAGTATTTTTCAAGGGACCGGGAAAAAATGTTCACTTTATCGAGAGATTCGTTAGACAAACCTTTACTCGGGTAAAACCCGGGCGAAGCCGGGTACGTCCGCTAGTTATTAATAAAATAGGTGCATTAAACATAAGGCAACAATTCAATCAAAAATCTGAAAACAATCCTGCTAGATGACGATACCTTTACGTTCCAAGAACCTAGTTCAATTAAAAATTGTAAAAACTTCCTATAAGTGACTACCTCCCTAAACGGTCACCTTGGTAAGATCAAAAATGGCGACTTGACACACAACCCTATTTTCAATGAAAAACCACCACCAGCAGATACAGAGGTTTTCGTGTCAAATTATTTGTCAAACATTTTGGAGCATTTGAGTTAGCCTGGACAAAAACTGTTTTGTATTTGATTAGCGAACTGATCTCTCACACCTTCTCATTGGACGAATGGGGCCGTGTTTGTACATATCAGGATTCAAAAGTGGAGGCTTCCAGGAGAGTTGTGTGGAGACAGCTTTAAAAGTGTTGTTGGGAATAAAGAAAAAGATAGAAAAAAAAAAGAATTAAGAAATAAATAATTTTTTTTTTTTTTTGCTTATCCCTAATACACGTGGTACAGGCCATGATAATCATGGTGGGTAGTTAGCGACTGCTTTTACTGTAAGCACACCACATGTCTACACATGTGAAAAGCAGTTCGACTTTGCACTTACAAATGCCAGAGCCCCGTTTGGTTACTTGCACTCGCTGGTGGGGTTGGACTTTTGCAAGAATCGGGGGCCATTGGAGCATTTTTTTTTTTTTAAACAGAAAAAAGTGTCCAATGCGGGAATCGAACCCGGGTCCTAGTGGTCTAAAACCAAACGGTTTAACCAGCCTTCCACCGACCCCCAAATAAATAAATGAATAATTTAAATAAATAATTTTTGTGTTTAACTATTGTTCTTACAGTAGCGATAGGCAGGTGATATTCTGGAGGAAATGATCAACCGGATCTGATGAATTTAACATATGAAGCTTTATTCTACAATGATAGAAAGAACTAATTTCAGTCTAAACAATCTTGAATTATTATGGTAAGCTAGCTTTAGCCTCTTCACTTTCCTCAATTTCTTCTACAGCAGACCTTTTCTCAACTTTAGCTTTTTCACTTTCTTCAACTGACTTTTTCTCAACTTCAGCCTTTTCACTTGAGCTCGAGTTCTTTATCTCCTAGGCTCAAGCATTTATGATCAACTCTTCTGAGCTAGCGTTATTATTTCCTAGGCTCAGGCACTTATGATCAATCTTCTTCTGAGCTTGAGTTCGTCAACTCCTAGGCTCAGGCGCTTCTATCCTCGTACACTAATAATCCCCCGCACCAGCCATCTCGCCGTGCCTTTTATACCATACCTTGCTTATGCAAGGTCTCACCTGATTGGCTTTCCCTGTCACATGATTAACAAATGAAACTATACAAATGAACTAGTTTTAACAAGTGTGTTCTGTGCTTGTTCTTGCCTGGTGATCTCCTCTCTGGAATAAAAGTTGAGTATAGTAGAACCTCCCTGTAAAGGACACCTAATTGCAGAGCCAAAGTGTCCTTTTGTTACACTATAAAGAAATTACAATACATCCAGATGGCACAAGAACCTACAGGACTTACAACAAATTTCCTGGTGTGGAACTAACACCTACCCACATATTCTCATGCCCAGCAATGGCTGCAGCCTTGAAGAAAATTGACATGGACCCAGAGCAGCAGTTTTACACACCCAAGATAGTGGGCATTGTGACTGCTGTGATAGAGATGCATGGGGACATCTGAGGCTCTTCATTGGACACGACAACAAAGTGTCCTTTATGGAGAGGTGTCCTCTTACCGGAGAGTTGGTAAATAGTATAAATGGTCATTTTGTAAAATGAAAGCTGTCCTTTATAGAGAGGTGTCCTCTAGCACGAGTGTCCTCTTATGGAGGTTCTACTGTACTGTTTTTGGTATAACATACCGTGTTTTTTGTTTTTTTTATTTATGTCCTCCTTTTTTATTGTTGTACTTTTTGGGTGTACTTGTTTTGTTGTGTTAAGCTACTTTTTACTCTACTAAGTCTTAAGAGTGATTTCTATGTGTAATTTCACCTAAAATAGTATTTGTCTTTAGCACTGACTACCGCAATAAATTATACATGTAGGTTATATGAGACCAATATCCTCAGCTCAATGATAATAATATATTGTTACCTCTTTATTTTCACTTAGCATATTCCGATGCAGTTTTGTCTATGATACGTAATAAATATTGATAGGATTGTTTAACTACATAGGAATCTAAGCTAACACCTAATTTGTTGAAGATCTTATAACTGATTACAATACTAATCTATTTATAAAATACAACCTAAGTATAAATTTTCACCTATCTACTCCGAGGAGATATTAAAATATACATGGCAATCTATATACCAATATTTTATGTAACAAGAAAATAAGACCTAATCCAAATAATTTAATAGTGTGTGAAGTTTCGGCAACAGCATTGTCACCATCATCAGACAAAAGAATAAAATGGTATTTATGATATGATAAATGGGTATCATAAATAATATAAACCAGAATATAACTGAGCCAACTTTTTTATTTCATAAAGTTTTTTTTTTTTCAATATATATATGTACATAAGAGTGTTGTGGTAGGTAAATATATAAAATAGCTCCTTCTATACAAAGTGGTCACAATATATAAATTACATTAGTATAAAAAGCTATGAAAAATACCTTTCTTTATATATATATATCTCTTTCTTTAAAAAAAAATTTGAAAAAAATAAAAATAAAAGCAACAAGCGAAAGGAGTACAAATAAAGCATTTAAAAAATCAAAAGAAAAAGAAGCACACAACTAATCATATAAGATTACAATACATACAACCTTACTTTTTGTTCATTATAAAACCCTTAAAATTTATTTTGTGAACTAAAATATATTTGAAAATATATTCAAGTACAAGAGATACATTCTTATATTTAAAAAAAAAAAAGGTGATAAACAACAAAAGCTATACTATTTTGGTCATAAAAAGAGGCTCAAGAAGTAAATGATTGCAAACATAAGCTGGCGTGAAGTAAACTTTAAATGGCCAATTTTTACAAAGTCCTCCAACTAGAACATGCCCTAAACACCTCTAGTCCCCATCTGTCTTTGAAATTGATCTCTTCAAAACATCCCATCTCTTATTCATTAATAAACCATATTCTGTATCTAAACTAACATTTTTCTTATAATTTTATTTCACATCAGCCATTTTTGCAATTGCTTTTTTAAATTTTCAATTATATTCAATTTTTATATGTTAATAGAGAGAAATTTTTAAGTGATCCATGAGCACATATTTTCAAAGAAATTATCTTGTACTATATTTTATTCTTTTCATAATTAGCACTAATAGTGATATGATACAATTTTGTCTATAGATTGAGCAAATCAGAATGTAATACAAATAAATTCAAATTGCGTAGTTTAAATGTGACATTTTGAAGAAACAGCCTTGTTACCAAAACATCGAGCAAAAATGGCATAATTTGGATTCTATTTTGGTACTTTGTAACTAATATTTTAAATCATTTGATACTACTGTATATAATTACTATGGAAAATTGAATAAATGCTTTATCTTATTATAAAAAAAAAAAAAAAAACAAATTTAATTTTTTCACTAACCCATCTCTAACTTTTGCAAGATATTGGATGTACATGTGGAACTGCGTATTAGAAAAAGTGAAGCACCCAACATCCCTCGAGCCACCATTTCAGCCAGTCCCATGTGTGGGTATTTATTTCAGATTTTACTGCATAGAAAAAAACTTGGGAAAAAGTATGCTCCTTTAAAAAAAGGTTCTAAAAGGGAGACATACAAAATATAAAACTTGTATAAATAGCTTATTTTATTTTTGCAGTTCCAATAGAAAGAGAGGTTGACCACTATGGAACATCGTGATGTAAATATTTACCTAGAAACAAATAGAAGTGGGAGCTCAACATTGTTAGATGAGTTACTGATTGAGGGGCTACAAAGATATATACCCAAATACTAGAGAATAGAATTAAACTGGTTTTTAAGAAAGTACTTTTAAAAATTGGCCTCGTACATATTTAATGTATAAATAAGTTTTACTTCTCGTATGTGTCCTTGATATATCAAAGGGAAGAAAAAAAAGTAAAAATCAAATAAACAGTCACAATCACTTGGGAAGTATGACTAACCAAGTCACTGTTAAAACAAGGTTTGAGATTCTAAAATAATAGAGAGAGAGTTAAACACAATGATATTTTAAAACAGCCAATAAAAAGTACCAACAGCCAAATAAAGATAGAGAAACAAAAATATGTTTGGAAAAATTGGGTTTACCAACCTATTTTGTAAAAAATCCCGAATTTTTTAAAAAATATATTCTTTAGAAAAATATATATATATTTTTTTAAATTGTGTTTATACCAATTACAGAAATAAGGCTCTTTTTTTCTTTCTTTAGACTATTTATCATAAATATATAATTCCAAGAATAAATATAAAATACGTTTTAAATTTATCTAAAAAGATATATTTTCTATGACTATTGTTCATCAATTTCCCTTTTTAAGAAAATAAGATATTTCAACACTCTGGCCATGAGAAAAAGTGGGTTTCACTTGACACCAAACTTAAATCATGAGATTGCACCCTCCCTCAAACAAGGATATTTACATGAAGACCTAAAGGGTGATCAAATAACATGTGCCGAACCAGTTCACTTGACAAAAATAAAGATACAAAAACAATGAGTGCCAAAATAACATTTGCTGGGTATTTTTTTTTTATTAAAAAAGGGGGGGGGGGGGGGGGAAGAATGATGCGAAGAAATATAAAATATATTGAGATCTCAACAAAAAGATAATATATATATATATTTTTATATATAAAACCAAAGATAATAAGGATAAAACTTTTTATAACTACAAGAAAAACTACGATAATTTTTTTGTTATTTGCTAGTACAGTAGAACCTCCCTGTAAAGGACACCTAATTGCAGAGCCAAAGTGTCCTTTAGAGAGAGGTGTCCTCTTACTGGAGAGTTGAAAAATTGTAAAAATGGTAATTTTGCAAATTAAAAAACTGTCCTTTGTGGAGAGGTGTCCACTAAAGGGAGGTTCTACTGTATATATATTGACAGAAAAAATGGAGCAGAAATTATATAAAAATAACAAAAGAGTCAAAATATATAAATAAACTAATACAAATATGTAGGTCGATAAATTGAATTATGTCAATAAAAATTTGAATTTACATATTCCCAGCATAAAACTATGATTAAGTAGAACTGCTCTTCACTGAAAGTTAATAACGAGTTTACAAAGTAGGAAGAGGAGCTTCTTTTTATTAGCATGAACATAAGCTTTCGGACACATCGTCCTTCATCAGATAAGAGTAATAAACGCGCTGAGGATCCATATATACACAAAGCTGAAAAGAAAATTTACATAACTGCAAAAGATAAAAGTATTTAAAGATAAAAATAAAAATAAGAACCAAATATGCTAAAAAAGAGATTATAGGGATTAAATGCTAATAAATCTGGACTAAGTACATATGCACTATGAATGGTGTTAATCAAGGGCAGGCAAATGCAACCTAAGGCTATTCACATAACATATGGTATTGTTCTGGTATATCTATATGCCTGTTGATGCTGTTTGTTTTTATTGACACAAATGCCTCTAGTAAAAGTCTTTGGTACTTATTATTGATATTGCTGTATAGAATGGATGGCTTTGATAGATTGAATGTATGACCGGTTTGTATAGAATGACTGTAAATAGGGGAATTTAGGTTTTTATTAGAGACGTTTCTGGAATGCTCAACCATTCTGATGGCGACGGATCTACCCGTCTCCCCGACATAAGTGGCATTACATTGGTCGCAAGAGACGGAATAGACAGCACCACCAGAACGGAGAGCACTCGCATGAAGGGAAGATCTGGTAATGGGGTGTCGGATTAGTGTGGCGATGTTAGGTGGGTTCTGGAAGTATGTTGTAATGCCATGGTGCCTTAAAAACCTGGCTATGGTGATAGACTGGGGGCAAAAAGGAAGGGAGCAAATATTTCTGTGTATAGCTGGAGCACTGTTGTGGTGAGGGTCATGCATGTGTTTAAGAATGAAGGGGGTCGGGTAGCCGGATTTGGATAAATATGAAAATATTTTAGCCTTTTCTATTGTTTGGAATAACGGGAGGGAACAATGAGTAAAGATACGTTTAGTGAGAGCTCTAACTGTATTGATTTTGTGTGATGTTGGGCAATGTGATCGGAAGTTTGTGTGGTGTGGGGGTGTGTTGTTTTTATAGTATACTGTGGTATGGAAACTGCTGGGGGTGCGTATGACTAGTGTATCTAGGAATGGTAGGACTGAGTGATTTTCTGTTTCATGGGTGAAGGCTATGTCTGGGTGGAAGGAGTTGAGGTCAGATAGGATGTGAGAGGCAGATACCTCACTTACCAAGCAAAAGGTATCATCGATGTACCGCCTATCTAGTAGAAGCCCATCTTCCCCAGTCACCCCAAGGAGTGGTCAACCTCTCGGACTATGTCTTGCCATCTGCTGATGCTGAGATTCTGGCATTGGGCCTAAAATACAGACTGCCTGGGCCTTCTGATATTCCTCGCATCTTAGCTGGTGTGGAACCCGCTCTCAGAGGCCTTAACCACCAAGACACCCATAGGATCAGACATTTTGTCACCTCCACCCTTCAACGACCCTACAATATCCCTAAACCGTCCCTAGCCATGAACAGGGTTATCTCCCGTCTTAAACGCAATAGAGACATAGTCATAACAAAATCCGATAAAGGCTCACAAACCGTAATTCTCAACACCACAGTTTACAAGCAAAAAATGCAAAACGTTCTCGACCAACACTCCATTTTTTCTGCCATCACTGAACAGGATCATAAAACATCCGTTAAGAATTTCCGTTTGCTATTGTTAAGATTAAAAAGGTCTCAGCAGATCACTAAAGAGCAATATAACGACTTCACAGCTAACCTCGCCCAAATAGCCTACATTTACGGCCTTCCAAAGATCCACAAGCCCGATGTTCCCCTCCGACCAATCATATCTTACCATCTCTCTCCGGCATATACCCTGTCAAAATTTTTGTCCAACTTCTTGACCCCCCTTCTACAGTCTCCCCCATGGGAATATACCATTGCAAACTCCCCCTCGTTTGTGTCCTATATCACCAGCCTCACACCTCCCCCCAGGTCCATAATGGTTTCTTTTGATGTAACGTCTCTATATCTCTCACTTGCCCACCCCTTGATCATTAATAGTTTACGCACTTTCCTCGAAAATGCCCCCCTGTTAGACACCCTCACCGCGGAGACGGTTGTCGAGCTCACTTCCATATGCCTAGGCATGTCCACCTTCACATTTGATACCCAGTTTTTCAAGCAGACCAAGGGCTCCCCCATGGGTAGCCCCCTCTCAACCGTGGTGGCTGAGGTTGTCATGAGGTCACTAGACCAATGGATCACTTCACGCCATTCTTCAGACATCTTTCTATGGAGGCGGTACATCGATGATACCTTTTGCTTGGTAAGTGAGGTATCTGCCTCTCACATCCTATCTGACCTCAACTCCTTCCACCCAGACATAGCCTTCACCCATGAAACAGAAAATCACTCAGTCCTACCATTCCTAGATACACTAGTCATACGCACCCCCAGCAGTTTCCATACCACAGTATACTATAAAAACAACACACCCCCACACCACACAAACTTCCGATCACATTGCCCAACATCACACAAAATCAATACAGTTAGAGCTCTCACTAAACGTATCTTTACTCATTGTTCCCTCCCGTTATTCCAAACAATAGAAAAGGCTAAAATATTTTCATATTTATCCAAATCCGGCTACCCGACCCCCTTCATTCTTAAACACATGCATGACCCTCACCACAACAGTGCTCCAGCTATACACAGAAATATTTGCTCCCTTCCTTTTTGCCCCCAGTCTATCACCATAGCCAGGTTTTTAAGGCACCATGGCATTACAACATACTTCCAGAACCCACCTAACATCGCCACACTAATCCGACACCCCATTACCAGATCTTCCCTTCATGCGAGTGCTCTCCGTTCTGGTGGTGCTGTCTATTCCGTCTCTTGCGACCAATGTAATGCCACTTATGTCGGGGAGACGGGTAGATCCGTCGCCATCAGAATGGTTGAGCATTCCAGAAACGTCTCTAATAAAAACCTAAATTCCCCTATTTACAGTCATTCTATACAAACCGGTCATACATTCAATCTATCAAAGCCATCCATTCTATACAGCAATATCAATAATAAGTACCAAAGACTTTTACTAGAGGCATTTGTGTCAATAAAAACAAACAGCATCAACAGGCATATAGATATACCAGAACAATACCATATGTTATGTGAATAGCCTTAGGTTGCATTTGCCTGCCCTTGATTAACACCATTCATAGTGCATATGTACTTAGTCCAGATTTATTAGCATTTAATCCCTATAATCTCTTTTTTAGCATATTTGGTTCTTATTTTTATTTTTATCTTTAAATACTTTTATCTTTTGCAGTTATGTAAATTTTCTTTTCAGCTTTGTGTATATATGGATCCTCAGCGCGTTTATTACTCTTATCTGATGAAGGACGATGTGTCCGAAAGCTTATGTTCATGCTAATAAAAAGAAGCTCCTCTTCCTACTTTGTAAACTCGTTATAAAACTATGATGTATCATCAAAAAGTATGCTTTTGATTTTTTGTTATTTTGCAAAAAAAAAATTATAAAATAAAAAAAAGGCACATCTAAGATCTCAAAGAGGGAAAAATGTATAAAGAATAATTTTTCTTTCAACAATCTTCCTGGAGAAAGGTGCTTTTTTTTTATCTTAGGCCTACCACACAATGATTTTTGAAATTACAGTTTAAATAGCTCATCTGAAGAGTGTTATCTGCGCTAGGAGTTAGAGGATATAACAAGGAAATAGATCATCCTGGCACATAAGAGGTGACAAGACCAAATAAGTTTTCCATTTGTAACATTTTTGGTAAGAGTATACAAGTCATCAGGAACTCACTGGCTTGACGGTTGACATGATGGTACATAAGGCTCAAGACAGAGATGGCTGACGTCACATCGTATTTAGGATGTAATACGTACAGTATGCCACAATGCTTGATTGCGAATAAAATGATTTGATACAAGTCATCTGACTAAAAGTACTTAGTTGAAATATGAAATTAAAGACAGTAATTGCTTGTCTTTTAATACAACCTAACATCTCTGAATTGATATATACATATATTAATTGAAAGAAGTTATCCTACATGGCCCACCACTAAATTTACAAGCAAGGCCATTCAATAGTAAAAAAGAAGGCATGTAGATGGAAGCACACTGTGTGAGGCAAACATTAATGTTGAGGCTCTTTCTTAGCACTTCATGTTTTTGTTTTTCAAACATGAGGGTCCATATGCGCCTAAAAAGAATGACTTTCATGGAAGTCTCAAAGATTGAAATCATTGCCAGATTAGAGTTGGAGTTCAAATTAATGATCCACGTAAAACACAAAAGTGATTTTAAAATGGGGAAAAGATTTTTTAAAAAGATTAAAGAGAGCACTTGTGAGAATGTATTTATAAATAGATATCGATTTTTTTTTTTCAAAATATCTTTTAGCCATGAAAGTTTCAACTATCTTTACCTAGAAACACAAAACTATTAGTAAATATAAATGAGAGAGCTAAATCTAAATAAACTAGGGGTGTGTAGATACCATTATCGGACTGCATCAGCTGCTAGTAAAGTTACATAGAGTTCACTGATTAGGCCTATAGGCATAGATTTGGCCTTGTCACCTCCCTCTTTTGATCCCTAATCCTAACTGTGGAAGAAGAGAGAAATCTTAAATATAGGTAGAGGAGGGTATGGCTCATCACTGAACTATGGTTGGTTTAATATTAGCTCATTACTGTTTCAAGAAATCAGTGGCAATATACTTTGTGACCCAAAAAACTATGTTGATAAAAGACTAGAAAGAAAAAAAAAATTGTGCTTTGCCACACTTCTTAAAACTCATAATAACACTAGTTGAGAGAGAAAAACAATCTGATTTTGTAAAAGCTGAGAAAGTTGTGTGAGTTAGTAGTTATAACTCCGCCTTTCCCGGTCCCAAGCCCGGATGAAAAAGGAGGAGGGGGAACAGTAACAAGCTCGCCAAAACACCTGGGCTCAGCTGGCCCAGCTGATAGTACCCTGTAAGGGCTCCTAATCCTGGGATACAGGATGAACAGTGTTTATACTCCATGTTAGGAGCGGCTGCACATGGCGTCTGTTCCTTGTGTCAAAGGCAGCCATTTCTTTTGGAGCCAAGTCAACCTGCCACTGAGTAGTGCTCCCAGTCTTAATGGAGGTTAATTTTGCTAAAACACCATTCTTTACATCATACACAGAGTTATTTAATTTTATAAATTTAATTGCCATTTATCGTTAAAATTTTGTACAAATAAATTTACTGACAATGTGTTTCTTTTAAATAATATCATAAAATATTATCTCTACAGACCTTACTGCAATGATACGTGTTATTGTATGAGAGGGCTTGGCTCATCAGTAGTGAACCTTCTCAGCGGTTTCACCAAATTAATCTCTAGAGAGTTATTTAAGGAAATTTTAAAAATAGTTATATAAAGTTGGGGCCAGGAGAAAAAAATCTCAGAAATATAAGCTAGAACACTGTGCGACAGTATATTTTAACCTATCAATTTTACTCATCCTTAATTTACAATAGTGCATGAGTATTCATTTATATAATTGAGCCACCTGAGTGGACCACACAACACAATTAAATCCTATGTATCGTCACCATTCCTATATTGAACCCTGGTCTATCCAGCTAGCTTAAAAGTGGACTCTCCATTCTTCTTATCCTATTGATGGGTTTCCTCCAAAACTCCTCTGTGTAGCTTTTCCTTTAAAATAATCCAATTTGTACAAGTTTATATATTTGTTCCAGATAAAAAAATCTATGATATATGGGATCTTACACATTTTATTTATTTTTTTATTTTATATTCCTATCCTTTGTCCCTTCAGACCAAATCCTGTAGATAACATGCTCTTTAAGGCAGTTGAGAGCACTTCTCAGTTCTTATATAGAGTGTCCATCCCTATATATTTCAGTATATGCTGGTCTTATATACATTGGATGTATTCAACTGAGGGACATAAAATGCCCCTCTCATACCTGGATTAATATCAAAATAGGAGAACTTTATGAAAGGTATAAGCCCTTAGTAAAAATGCCTCTCAAGAAGTTTCATTCGAAAATATGGAAGACAAACAACCAAGTTTCATGAACCTACTCTTGTTATGCACACTTTATGGCCCCAAAACAAGTTGCTAAGTATCACTTATATAACATCTTGTAATTATAGAAATTTAATTGTAAGGCTTTTGTGCATAATGTGCACTTAAATAAATAATACATTTCCTAAACCCCTAATTTAAAATATGAGATGCAAAGGTTTCAAATGATATACTAAAAAATGAAGACACTTAAAATTAAAAAAAAAAAAAAAAAAAAAAATCAATGAACCAGATCCCTCCTCTTTCTTTTTCTAATTGAGAAAAGATGTCATGGCGCAATACACAGTGTGCACATAGTATCAAGTTCTTAGAAAGTTGCTTGGTTTTTATAAAATTCCTTTTAGATAAATAAAAGAAAAAAATTAAATCCAGAGAAAAGAAATGAATCTAATAATGCCTTACCAAATGCGGTGAGTTCAACTAGTTAGTTAAAAGTTGTAAATGATAAGTTGAAAATGACCAAAGAAATGGTTGAGATAGAAAGCAGCAGGTAAGTGAGACAAGGCAAGTGGTGACACAACAGCAAGGCAGGAGAGCTACTCCAGAGGTTGGTCATCTAACGGCTGGTCATCCAGGAGGAGGTGCTCGTAGGTGCGCCGTACGCGTGTGCGCAAGGCTGGTAAGCAGTTCCACCGGGCAATGGCAAAGTAGGCCAATACTGCCAGCACTGAGAGTATGGCAAGGACCACCAGTGCTGCTACTAGCCCTGCGCAGACATGTTGGGTGAGCATCTAGTACCAGGCTCAATGAACCTCACTCAGGTTTGACACCTCGATTAAAGCAGTGTTTATAAATTGCTTCAAGGGTTTTCCTAGCACTTGTTGTTCAACCTACTAATGCGTGCAAGTGGTAGGTGCAAAATTCAAACTGCTTCAACAGATGTATGCGGTATACTTTAGAGCGATAGTTACCTAGAAATATTCAATTAAGCAATAATTAGGGCAAAGAGAGTTTCTTCATTATATAGAATAGAAAAAAACTCTGCCCTAATTTTTCCTTAGAGTATAGGCAGTCACAATACCCTACCCACTATTATTTGAATTATATATTTTTAAAAACATTTGGGCAATAACATTGACACCAGAAAAAATAATTAATTCATAAATTAAGATCAAAATGATATATGGAATCTTTCCAATTTTCTTGAAAATTGAAATCTTGAAAAACTCTCAAGTGAATGATATATACAATTTATTTTTTGGATTTGGTAAGGTACCTTATGTTTTTGGATTTGGTGTTGTTACATTATGTTAATGGGCTTGTACCCAAGATATGTAACAACAACAGAGAAGATTGTCACTTAGGATACTTAAGACTTAGAGGACAAAGAGTATCAGGATGTACAACAGGATTACTGTGCTACACTGGCTCAGTGGCCTCCAAAATCAAGAAGGGACATATTCAACCTTGGCAGAAAAGAGCAGCACAACTCACCAGAATTGATGCCACTAGAATGTGGGATTGGGGCGGGAGCTTCGATGCATGCTCCCAGGTGCTGGGAAGGTATAAACCCAGGGAGGCAGACGCACACTCCAGCATCATGGAAACGATCTGTCTGGTTACATATGGCATTCTCAACGCAGCTGGTGAAGTTGGACACACTGCATGGCCCCAGTGCTCCTGTGCTGGGGTCTGGGGTGGCGGCAGGGAGGCTTCTCAGTCTTTTTCTCAGTGGAGTCACATACCTTAGCAGACCTAGGAACACCACAGCCCAATCTGGTGTATGATGAATTGAGTTTGAAACATAGGGGGGGAAGCCAAGATCCTAGTCAAGACTGGTTAGAAGGTCCATGTCAAATAGAGGTCAGAGTACCACAATTGCTCTTGAAAATGGATAAAAGCACCTGCAATTAGGTTTTTGTCCTTACATTTCGTCCATACACAAGGCCCAACCTAGGTTAGTTCAACTATTACAGGTCCCATCATAGGTTATTTTCTACATATACAGGTCCCACCATAGGCTCTTTCCTTTGTACACAGGTCTCATCCTAGGTTAGTTCCTCCATAAACAGGTCCTATTGCAGGTTAGTTCCTCCATAAACAGGTTCTATCAGAAGGTAGTTCCTTCATGAACAGGTCCTATCAGAAGTTAGTTCCTCCATAAACAGGTCCGATTGCAGGTTAGTTCCTTCATAAACAGGTCCTATCAGAGGTTAGTTCTTCCATAAACAGGTCCTATTGCAGGTTAGTTCCTCCATACATAGGTCTCATCACAGGTTAGCTCCTCCATAAACAGGTCTTATCAGAGGTTAGTTCCTTCATAAAAACAGGTCCTATTGCAGGTTAGTTCCTCCAGAAATAAGTCCTATTGCAGGTTAGTTCCTCCATAAACAGGTCTTATCAGAGGTTGGTTCCTCCATAAACAGGTCCTATTGCAGGTTAGTTCCTCCATACATAGGTCTCATCACAGGTTAGTTCCTCCATAAACAGGTCCTATCAGAGGTTAGTTCCTCCATAAACAGGTCATATTGCAGGTTAGTTCCTCCACACATAGGTCTCATCATAGGTTAGTTCCTCCATAAACAGGTCCTATTGCAGGTTAGTTCCTCCATAAACAGGTTCTATCAGAAGGTAGTTCCTTCATGAACAGGTCCTATCAGAAGTTAGTTCCTCCATAAACAGGTCCGATTGCAGGTTAGTTCCTCCATAAACAGGTCCTATTGCAGGTTAGTTCCTCCATAAACAGGTTCTATCAGAAGGTAGTTCCTTCATGAACAGGTCCTATCAGAAGTTAGTTCCTCCATAAACAGGTCCGATTGCAGGTTAGTTCTTCCATAAACAGGTCCTATTGCAGGTTAGTTCCTCCATACATAGGTCTCATCACAGGTTAGCTCCTCCATAAACAGGTCCTATCAGAGGTTAGTTCCTTCATAAAAACAGGTCCTATTGCAGGTTAGTTCCTCGAGAAATAAGTCCTATTGCAGGTTAGTTCCTCCAGAAATAAGTCCTATTGCAGGTTAGTTCCTCCATAAACAGGTCTTATCAGAGGTTGGTTCCTCCATAAACAGGTCCTATTGCAGGTTAGTTCCTCCATACATAGGTCTCATCACAGGTTAGTTCCTCCATAAACAGGTCCTATCACAGGTTAATTCCTCCATACATAGGTCTCATCACAGGTTAATTCCTCCATACATAGGTCTCATCACAGGTTAGTTCCTCCATAAACAGGTCCTATCAGAGGTTAGTTTCTCCATAAACAGGTCCTATCAGAGGTTAGTTCGTCCATACATAGGTTTCCTAGGTTCTCAGTACACAGGTTCCTCTGCACGCAGGTCCCACCCTAGGTTAAGTTCTTGGTTCACAACTCCCTGTCTTACCTATAACGGGCCGGCAGTAGCGGATTGGCAGGAGATAGTTCTGCTCAAAGATGGAGGGCTGGGAGAAGGTCACATTCAAAAATCCAGTGCCGTTGAGGCCCGAGTCCCAGCTGATGTGGGAGAGGGGTCGGGAGGAGGCTGTACAACACAGAGAGGTCTTCCAGGAGATTGCCCACATCATCTCTTCCATATAAATACCATCCAGATTCAACATAGGCAAATCTTAGAATAACAAACATACAGCTGCCTGTCTATAGCGCCCCCTCTAAATAGCGTCTGATTTTAAACATTAAAATGTAAACATTTTACATTAAAAGTGACCTGTATATAGCACCCTATTTTGGTAAGTCTCAAGAGGGGGTGCTATAGACAGGTTAAACTGTATATATTTATGTACTAGTATTTTAGTGAGCACCTGGAAAAGGCAACATGGTCAATTAAAAAAAAAAAATGGTGGCGTGTGCATGATCATAGAATTATTGAAATAAAAAGATGACTACATACAAGAGGTATAATCATCCATTATTTATTTTTCTATTCACAAGAACACATGGAACAGGCCATAATAATCATGATGGGTGGTTAACAAATGCTTTTATAGTGTTGTAACTGAAACGTCACACCCTATTAATTTATTTTGATTAGGTCTCATTTTCTTGTATAAACTGGTTATAGTAAACTAGTTAAATGTCATTAAAACATTGATTTTCTGAATGGCAGTGAAGAATGAAGAAGTTTTCAACTTTGATTTTCTTAATGGCGCAGTGAAGAATGTAGTTTTCAACTTTGATTTTCTGAATGGCAGTGAAGAATAAAGTTTTAAACTTGGATTTTTTGAATGGCAGTGAAGAATAAAGTTTTCAACTTTGATTTTCTGAAAGGCAGTGAAGAATGAAGAAGTTTTCAACTTTGATTTTCTGAATGACACACAGTGAAGAATGTAGTTTTAAACTTTGATTTTCTGAATGGCAGTGAAGAATGAAGTTTTAAACTTTGATTTTTTGAATTGAGGTGAAGAATGAAGTTTTCAACTTTGATTTTCTGAATGGCAGTGAAGAATGAGGTTTTCAACTTTGATTTTCTGAATGGCAGTGAATAATGAAGTTTTAAACTTTGATTTTCTGAATGGCGGTGAAGAATGAGGTTTTCAACCCTGATTTTCTGAATGGCAGCGAAGAATGTAGTTTTCAACTTTGATTTTCTGAATGGCAGTGAAAAATGAGGTTTTTAACTTTGAATTTCTGAATGGCAGTGAAGAATGAAGTTTTAAACTTTGATTTTCTGAATGGCAGTGAAGAATGAGGTTTTAAACTTTGATTTTCTGAATGGCATAAAGTTTTCAACTTGGATTTTCTAATTGGCAGTGAAAAATGAAGTTATCAATTTTGATTTTCTGAATGGCAGTGAAGAATGAGGTTAAAACTTTGATTTTCTGAATGGCAGTGAAGAATGTAGTTTTAAACTTTGATTTTCTGAATGGCAGTGAAGAATGAAGTTTTCAACTTTGATTTTCTGAATGGCATTTGCAGTTTTCAAACCTTGTTTGGCTTCTATAAATGAACTCATTTTCTTTCAGCACCTCGTCATGTAACTCCTTGATCAATAGAAGGGAGATCAAAAAGAATTCTATTATTTATTGTTAGGAACCAAATACTTTCCTAGTCTACCAATCGAGCAGAGTAAACACTAACACCTCTAAGAAAATCAACACTTTTAATTTCCTTTCATGACTAACTAATTTACATCATTAAAAACCAATTTATATACATGTAAAATCGTCCAGTCATCTGGTCAAAATATAAATAAACCAATCTAGGAAAAAAACAACTTATAAAATCCTAACAATGCCCCCCCATTTTAAAGTTGTTTTCATACCCTCATCGGAGGCCTAGAGTGGTCAAGATCCTGGTTAGGTCTTCGTTTAACACCACCCGGCAAGTCAACATCCCATACTCTGTGTTCCCGAAGTGATGCCATTACACATTCTATAGACCTCAGCCGATTTTGTGCTTTGGGCATATTAAGCGCCTCCTCGTATGATGACGGCATTTCATCTTGATGGCTCTTATGTTCAACTATCCCACGGTGGAAGGCTGATCTACAATACTCCTTCTGCCTAGCCGCAATTCTTGAAGATCTTCTTGGGATTATAGTTTCATTCTGGCCTTCGTCTTCTCTCCTCAGTGCTTCGTCTTCATAGGCCTGCTCTCCATCCTCTCTTCGTTCTAAGTTATTCAGATCTTTCTCTACCGATATTGTTTCCCCATCAGTCCCTGAATATCCTCTTGGGATCGCAGCTTCATTTTGGTATTCCCCTTCATCTTCCTTCTTTAGTTCTTCCACTGTATAGATTCTTCCTCTTCTATTAGATTTCAAAATTAACCCGCCATCACTTCCAAAAACAGAGGCCTTGCCATTCTGGAATAATACTTTGTTTCCTCTTTCCTCGATCCTTCCAACAGACAAAATATTTCCGTCTAACTCAGGAACGTATAAAACGTTTTCCAAGAACAAGGTTTCACCTCCATATTCGTGACCGAGTTTGATGGTTACATCACCCATCTCTGATACTTTTATTTCCTCATTGTTAGCCATTTCTACTGAAGTTGAAATACTTTTTGTGTTCGTCAATTTCAGTCTGTTCGACGTCATATGTTCAGTAGCTCCACTGTCCAGAAACCAGATATTCTGCGAATTATTGTTTTTAAAGTTGTTCGCAAATAGGACCTTATGAGTCAGGTCTAGCGTACCTTGTTTCAGCATACCTTCGCTAATTCTCCTTGAGGAGTTGGCAAATCTGCAATTCCTAGCTATGTGCCCTAATCTGCCACAACTGAAACACCTTATCTGCCTGGAGATACCTTCGCTAATTCTCCTTGAGGAGTTGGTAAATCTGCAATTCCTTGCTATGTGTCCTAACCTGCCACAACTGAAACACCTTATCTGCCTCGGGTAGTTATAATTTTCCCTTTTCCCTTCCGTCCACGTATTATGATAATTCCTTGGTTGATCATATTCAAATATTTTTCGCTCTTGACATGGTGATTTGCATGTATCCTCTTTTCTTCTTACCGCAAAAGCGCAATTAGGATCTTCTTGAGGAATTTGACGCTGTTTCTGTCTTTTTTCTTCTAAAAGTAACTTGGATTTTACCACACTAGTAGATAGCTTCTCTTCTTGCTGTTCTAAACTGAGAATCAGCGGCTCGTAACTCTTTGGTAATCCCAATAGCATAATCAAAGCTAATTCGCCATCCCCCAATCCATGGTGGCACTTTGCTAATTTTCTATGACATTCCATTATTCTCGCGAAATATTCCTTCATGTCTTCGTCATTTCTTTTGACAATATTGAAAAATTCTCTCAGTAACTGTAATATGTGCAGCAAGCCATATTTTGTGTGGATATCCTCCAGTATCTGCCAAGCATCAATCGCTCGCTTGCAATCACCGATATCATCTAGGAATGAATCCTCAACTGCTAATAATATGACAGATAATGCCAAACTATCTTTCCGCTTCTGTTTTTCTGAAGCTTCACTAGGAAAGCCAGGTTCAATTGCATCCCATATATCCTTCTGGATCAAAATAGATTTAGTTCTTATAGCCCAGGAATAATAATTATTACCATCAAGTTTAGGTATTCTCAACTCGTCAGCCATTGATTTTCTCTAGTTATGCAAATTTGACAAAAAATTATAACTCAAAGCTTTTCTTCTTCGTTGCACAAAGTTCAGTCTGTAAATCACTCAAATTTCTTATAATCAAATTCTATTCTCTATCTTAGTTAGCCTAACAAACTTTTCTTCTTTGGCTTTCCCTTCAGCTGTTTCTTCTTTAGCTTAAACTTCAGCTTTTTCTTCTTTAGCCTAAACTTCTAATTTCTCTCTACGGCGCAGTGGAAGCGTTCTGCTGGGCCCATAACCTGTTAGGAACCAAATACTTTCCTAGTCTACCAATCGAGCAGAGTAAACACTAACACCTCTAAGAAAATCAACACTTTTAATTTCCTTTCATGATTAACTAATTTACATCATTAAAAACCAATTTATATACATGTAAAATCGTCCAGTCATCTGGTCAAAATATAAATAAACCAATCTAGGAAAAAAACAACTTATAAAATCCTAACATTTATTTACAGTGAAATTACATTATAAGTTTTGGTATTGTCAAAAGAACAATAGTAACAGCTTTACACGTGCATTGCAAAACCATTTCCACCTTAAGTTATTCAATTGAGCATTTTCATTACAATACTTTTTGTGCTATTTTTTAAAAAATATTTTTCTTGATATTTTTTCATATCTTTTAAAATGTTGGAAATTTTCAGCGCACATCTTACATTTTATTCACTGTCTCTGAAGAACTCTTCCTATTTTCTACATTTGAATAACTTTAAAATCGATTATTAAAAGATCATGGTATTAGTTTTTATAATCAGAAGTCTGAATAAAATAAGTTTATCATTTTTTCAAATTTATTAAGATTAAAAATTATGCGCTGAAATATAAACAAAAATGATGGCATTAACAGGATATATTTATTATGTTTAATTCATTTTAAAATATATAAATTTATTAGCTTCAATATAGGTAATTTTGAATTTTTTTATTTGACTTTAATTTTTACCTTTGGTGATAAAGCACAATTTGGATTATAGATTATAATACAAGAAAATAAGACCTAATCCAAATAATTTAATAATGTGTGACATTTCAGCAACAGCATTGTCACCATCAACAGACAAAAGAATAAATGTGAAAAAATATCACAGCAAGTTCTTAAATAGTACAGTTATCAAGTGTTTAAACAAGATAACATTTCTAACAATTCTAAGAAGAATATTTCAAGTTGTCTTAATAACTATTTTGCTTTTACTTATGGTGTTTCTTCATTTGTCCCCTAGCTTGTAAATGTCTATCTATATTAATAAAATGCAAATTTCATAAGTGTTGTTCACTAAAAACTTTCGTTACAATGCATCAATTTCGACCAAATTTTCAACATTTATGTAAAACGAGATGGAACAGGTTTTGCTTAACATCAAAATATTTTTCCCTAACATTAACATGCGTAACTTCGCTGTTATCGATTAAATACAAAAAAAATCAACAGAGTTAATTTTATTTATATATAAATACAAAAAAAAATTCAGCAATTCATTCAACTCAATCTAAAAATATATAATATAACGGTATAATAACGGTATAAAGAAATAATGAGCCTATCGTTCAAATTTATAATTGTAACGAATAGTATTTGAATTAAAACGTTTTTAAAATATATACGCACTCGGGTAAAACCCGGGCGTTGCCCGGGCCATTCGTATTATATAAATATATAATAAAAATATAATGTAATGAATATTATTATCATTATTATCATAATAGTCTATGTTCCGGAAAATTATTTTCAATAATATTCGTTAGTTATATATAAAATCAACTACTAATGACATCTGTTGTTTGGAGATGTCCGCTAGCACAAGTTCTACTGTTCTGTTATCTACACAAGGTAATAAGACCAAATCTGAACAAATAAATTATTATTATATTATTTGTTTTTGGTCTTATTAACTTGTGTTTATAATCTACTAGACGGGTGACCCGGGCTTCGCCCCGGGATTGACCCGTGTGCATATCTACCCGAGTGATATATATTTAGATAATTTTTTTTTTATAATTGTTTGTTATTAGCATTATCTATTTGTTTGCATCAGCATAATTTAATCTAATCTTTGATAGAGGGCGCTGTTCGTGAGCTAAGTAGAATAATTTGAATATATACAGTAAAACCCCGCTAATACGAACCCTGGATATAACGAACCTTCCCTTATAACGAACCCACGCCGATTCCCAATTCCATTCCATTGAAAATACCATCGTTATAACGAACTTTGCGATTTTTAGAATAACGAACTACCCATATAACGAACCTATTTTCGGTCCCAAAATAATAAAATCTATTTAAAATACTATGCTTATAACGAACTTAGAATTGTAATTTAAAAAAAAAAAAGTTAAAACAACCAAATTTTGAGCATGTTTCAGCTCGCGGATCGCGATTTCAAAACAATAAATTTAGCGGCATTGTTTGTTTTGAATTTTGCACTTTATTTTGCTGTATGTTGTATAAATTTTAACACATTATACTTTTTATTAAATAGAATATATTTTCATCCATTAAATTTGAAATATAAAAATACAAATGGCATCCAAAATGAAGAAAACAAAGGCATTTTGAAAACAAAAGCGTTATTTCTTTTTTAAAAAAAGGCCATTTTCAGAACTTTTCAAAGTGAAACAACACAGGCAATATGTTAAGAACATTAAAATAAGAGAATATAACTTTTCTATTATAAAAGATAAAATATAAAGCTATTAAAAATTGCTACAAAGAGGAATCAACCTCAACTTTTGCCGCGATCGCGATCGTACGTTTTAGGGCTAAAAAAATAAATCCAAATAAATGGTCCAGTGATCAAACAAAAACTATGGTGATTAAAGTCAGCAATGTTTTGCATGACAGGTTTAAAAAAAAAAACGAAATCTAGACCTAGAAGAATATGTGGGAAAATGAAATGGAAGAAAAACATCAACTTTATTTGAATGGTGCAATGCTTGAAGAATGCTTTGAAGCAACAAGGTGTTAGAGCCATTTTTCCAAGTAAACAATGTATTATATAATGTGATAATGATGTTTTAAAATCATTTTATATCTTTGAATATATATTTAATGAAACTTTGCCTAGGATTTGTGTTACGCAAACTTTGACTTTAATCATCATCGATGCCACGTCACTACTATGATGTCACTACAATAACAACACTTCTACGCTTCATAACCTTTTCTGTTTGATTCTTTGCTCGCTTGTTTATAACAATTTGTATGGGAACAAGTCGTTCCTTAAATAAATATATATTTGTTTTTATCTAAAGGGATGTCCTCGTAACTACAACATACGTGAGTACAAAAACAACTAGAAATCCTTAGAAAGAAACATCGTATTTTGCTAAACCTATATCAATTTGGTAGCAGAGCGTGGTTTGGGCGCGCGAATTGGACTAACCGCCAATTGATCCATTTAAATCATAAAGAAAAATAAATAATTGGACTAACCGCCAATTTAGAAAGAAAAAGTTGAATAAAAGTGGATACATATAACTTAGCAAAAATTGAACAGTTAACAGAAAACAACTATACAACGTGGTCCATGAAAATGGAAGCAATTCTAGATTCAAAAGATCTCTTCGAGGGCGTAATTGTTAATGACGAGCCAGACTTTACAAATAATAAACTAGAATATGATATTTGGAAGAAAAAGAATCGGGAAGCATACAGCCTAATAATATTGTCACTTTCGGATGACTTAACAATCATCTTTCGAGGCGATAAAAGGGCCAAAAGAATTTGGTACGACATAAAGAAAAGGTTTGAAGGATCTCTAGAAAATAAAAGGATAGACCTAATGTTGGATCTAGCCAGACTAAAATTGAACCCAAATGAAAATGTTAACATGTATATTGTACGAGCACAGAAACTGGCACAAGAGATCACCCAGCTAGGAAAGACAGTAACAGAAAGAGAACTTGTACGATACATTGTTGAAGGACTCACACCTAACTTTGACACCATCGCAGCAGCACTGTCAATAAACAGAGAAATCTCCTTACCAGACTTGAGACAAACTCTACTGGATTTCGAGAAGAAAAAACAGGACAGAAGCAAAAATCATGAAAATGCTTTCAGATTATCAGGCAACCAATTCAAAGAAAAGTCATGCTACATTTGCAAAAGAAAAGGACATTTCAAGAAAGACTGTTGGTTCAACCCTAACAACAAAGGAAATCAAAAGAATACAACAAACAAAAATAACATGGCCAGTACAAGGAACTACCATAAAGGACCAAAACAAAACAAAGACACGGCCAGATCAGCAATCCAAGAACGAACGGAGGAACCATCCCAACGAAGAGACTCCACTTCAGAATACGCACTACATGTAATCACAAGGGAGGAACGCCCGACGACTCAGGACGTGTGGATAATTGATTCTGCGTGCACAAGCCACATGACTTCCCATGGTGAATGGATCGAGCACAAGACGGAGGATAGAAGAAGCATACAAGTGGCGGAAGAAGGGAGACACATCGAATCTGCCTCATCAGGCTCAATCCAAGCTACTGTACAAGGTAAGGACAAACTTAACAACGCTGTAACCCTGCATAATGTCCTCCATGTACCACACCTGAAAGGAAATCTAATGTCCATTCCAAGCGTGGTAAGAAGAGGGAACTCTGTTCTTTTGAACTCTGAAGGAGCATACATATACTCTTCTGATGACAAGCTAATAGGAACAGGCAACTTTGATGGTAACATGTACACATTGAACCTATCATGTTTACCTGAAGCAACTCATGTTCCAAATGAACATTGCTTGATTTCAAAGGACAATTCAAGGACTGCATGGCACAGAAGGTTAGGACATCCTAGTGACAACAAATTGGACCTGATTTTGAAGAACAATCTTCTAAAAGGCTTGAACTCTATAAATGGTACCCTTGATCAATGTGATGCTTGCTCCTTGGGAAAAATGACCAAAGTACCCTATGTTCACACAGATAGCAATCAGGAAAGCTATCCCTTTGAAGCCATTTATGTCGATCTCTGTGGTCCAATGAGAATCAACTCCTTGGGCGGAAGAAAATATTTCTTGACCATCGTAGATGGATTTTCTAGGAGAATATTTGTAGAATTTCTCAAAGATAAACTCTCAGCAGCAGAAGTTTTGAAGAAGTTTATTGTAAAGAGAGAAAACGAGCTAAACTCAAAACTAAAACGACTTAGAACAGATAACGGAACAGAATTTATCAATAAAAACCTTGAAACCTTCATAGAATCCAAAGGAATTAAACATGAACTAGCTACACCATACACCCCAAGAAGCAATGGGAGAGTTGAAAGAGCTAACAGAACACTATTAGACAAAGGCCAAACACTTCTGGCAGACTCCCAATTACCCCTACACTTCTGGGCAGAAGCTGTGAATACAGCTGCATATCTGTACAATCTAACTCCCACAACCAATGACCCAGACACTACCCCTATGGAAAAATGGAAAGGTAAAAAGCCATCCGTCTCTCACATCATGAGATTTGGTTGTGAAGTCTTCTATAAACTCGAGAATCATCAAAGACAAACTAGAAGCTAAATCTAAGAGAGGAATATTTGTAGGCTATTCAAGATGCAGAAGAGCTTATCGAGTATTTGATATCACAGCGAGAGTCATTCTTGAAACCGCAGACATTCACTTCAGAGAGAACAATAATGTCATATCGGAAGAAAAACAAAGTGATAATAATACGGACACTGACACATATTTCTTCATTCAGGAGGATGAACAACTGGACAATCATGTTCTATCAGATGTTGATATTGAAGAGCCAGCACCAGATACCATGATCAACAGACAGACAGAGTCAAGTGGATCAGACAGACCACAAAGAACTCGAACAATACCTAAAAGATTCGATGACTACGTTCTGGCTACTACGAATGAAACCATTCCGAAAGACTATGAAGAAGCCATCGCATGCAAAGACAAGAAACATTGGGAGAACGCAATGCTTGAGGAAATACAGAACATGTACTCGCATCAAGTATGGGAACTGGTACCTAGACCTGTAAACGCTAAAGTTGTCAAAAGTAAATGGGTGTTCAAAATATCTAAAGACCAAGAAAACAAAACTTACAAAGCTAGATTTGTTGCAATGGGATACAACCAAATCCCAGGAAGAGATTACAACGAAAGTTTCAGCCCTGTAATTAAAAATGCCACCCTCAGGACTATTTTGTCAATAGCAGCAACAAAAGATTCAGTCATTAAACTATTTGATGTTAAAGCAGCCTATCTAAATGGAAACATTGAAAACACAATATTCATGGAACAACCTGCTGGATTTGTCCAAGACAGAAACAAATTTTGCAAACTCAACAAAAGTAGTTACGGTCTACCTCAATCCGGAAGATCGTGGTATGAGAAATTCAGTCAAGTACTTCATGACTGTGGACTGGAAAAACTTAAATCTGATCCTTGCTTATTTAAATGGAAGAATGAAGACAAATACTTCTATGTAGGGATATATGTTGATGACTTTATCACTGTCTCAGATTCTGAAGATACCTCAAACAGATTCATCAATAAATTGAGACATCACCTGGAAATAAAGGATGTAAAATGTAAAGGCATGTTTTTGGGAATCAAGATCATACAAGACAAGGAGGGAATTTCGCTACAGCAAAGCCACTATGTACAACAAATATTGCAGAAATATGGAATGGAAAATTGTAAGGAAGTTCCAACACCAGGTTCCAAAGAAATCAATTTGGACAATCATATTGAAGATGACAATTGTGATCAGCACACTTACCAAGAAGCCCTTGGAATGCTAATGTTTCTAGCTGTTAACACCAGACCCGACATCGCTTACATCACTAGCAAACTTTCACAGTACTCCAGACAACCAAAACAGATGCACTGGACAGCAATCAAAAGAGTGATGAGATACCTACGAGGAACAATTGACCTAGGAGTGAAATTTGAAAGAGGGAAGACTGGAATCCTGAAGTCCTACACCGATGCCAGCTGGTCGACCACTCATGATGGAAAATCCCACGGCGGATATGTATTGAAGCTCGTCGAAGCAACTATAGACTGGAAAAGTTGTAAACAACCACTCGTCGCCCTCTCCACAATGGAAGCGGAAATGATAGCTGCTTGTGAAAGCTGCTGTCAAATCAAGTGGATAATAAACCTGTTACGAGAGCTGGAAGAATGGAATTTCATGGAAAAACCAACTGCGATCTATACAGACAGTCAGTCATTGATCAACTGGATCTCCAGCCCTAAACAAAGCAGTCGCTGTAGACATATAAACAGAAAGTACCACTTCTTGAGAGACTGTTATGAATCCAGAGACATCTGCCTTCTGTACAAGCCATCTCAGGACCTGGAGGCGGATATCTTCACAAAGGACCTATCCCGAGACCAGATGAAGAAACACCTGGAGAACCTCAGCATCGTGGGAATAAAGACAAAGTAAGGAGGGAATTGTTACGCAAACTTTGACTTTAATCATCATCGATGCCACGTCACTACTATGACGTCACTACAATAACAACACTTCTACGCTTCATAACCTTTTCTGTTTGATTCTTTGCTCGCTTGTTTATAACAATTTGTATGGGAACAAGTCGTTCCTTAAATAAATATATATTTGTTTTTATCTAAAGGGATGTCCTCGTAACTACAACATACGTGAGTACAAAAACAACTAGAAATCCTTAGAAAGAAACATTGTATTTTGCTAAGCCTATATCAATTTGTCTTGATTTTTAAATTAGACATAGAGGTACATGTATGTTAATGATAAGAAGAACCTATCATCTAATGATTTCTATTATTATTCAGTATTAATGTAAGGAAATTGGTCAATTAAGGGAATTAAAACAAAGTGACCACTATTAAGAGGAAGCCTCTTCCAGTGTATATGGCTGTCCTTTAATTATACGGTCTAAAAATTTTGAAAAGTAAAAAAAATGGCCAAACCGTGGCTATAGTGAATAGGGCCTCCAATCCCGGTACATATTTTCAATCCCGGGATTCGGTATTGCTTTTTTTTCTCAATCCCGGGATTGAAAAACATTTTCGTCTTTCTACGCCAAGAGGTATATCGTTTCGTTCGTTATATTTTAATTTTTTCTTTTATATAGTGCCAATGACGTGGCACTTACTTCGATGAAAACAACCTGAAAGTCATATATTTTGCGCCTGCTTATGAACTAAATCATTGCTTTTGGGTTACAGTTTGAAATTATCTGTCAATTACTGGACCCACATCTGGAAAAAATTACTGTTCTTGGAACTCTTAGACCACATCTTTTAATGCAGTGTTGGGCAGTAATCCATTCAAAGTAATACATTACCTTGTAATTACGATTACTTTGCAATGGATTACTTTGCAAAAAAAAATTAATTACATTAGAATGTAAACATAATTTTTTTTTTTACTCGTGATTCTATATATAATTATAGCAATCGTGATTAAAATTACTTGTAATTGTAATTATAGCAAATGTAATCATGATTATTTGCAATTGTGATTATAGAAAATGTAATCATTATTGCATTTTGCCCAACTATGTATTAATGTTTAGAAAGAAGACAGCACCGTTTTAAAAACCATGAATTACTTTATTTTAAGGATAAAAATTCAATTTCGAGAAATATTTGAGCGTAGGAAAGATAATTTGTCAAGAGTGTCATCATGCAAACTAGAACGTATCTTATTGCATAGGTATCCTGAGGAGGAGAAGACTCTTTCCGATTCCACAGACGTTGGAGGAATTGTCAGCAAGTATTGATACACACTCTCTAAATGGGGTCCTCGTTTGCCTGACTGAGCAACAATATTAAGTTCGTGGTTAATCATAGTTGAGTAGGTTGCGGAGTCTGGTGTAGGTATTGCAATTGAAGTTGAAGAGGCAGCCTCAATAGCTTCTTGCAATCGGCGCTCAATTGTAAGATGGTCATTCGATTGTGATGTCTCATGGCGTTCTTGTAAACTCCGAGGAAGTTGCGAATTATCAGCCTGATTTTTCTTACTTCGGCCATTTGTTCCTGTAACGGTTTAAGACGCAAAAGCAATTTCACGATAGTCTTTGACCATCTTCTTTTTTTCTAACTGTGCTTGCGGATTGTGCAGATATTGGAGGACTAAAGATGTTTTATTGCATCGCTCTTCTAAAATTCTCATATTATTAAAAAAAAAAATTGTAAAACAATTTGGAGCCCAGATAAGAGGTTAGTGGCGGGTCCATGTTACACGCAGGTCCGCCACAAAAATAAAGGGATGCCGTTACTATCTAAGAAGTCACTATTTGCATGTCAACAAAAACTGGGGCCCCCTCCATGTATACTGCTGCATACTCTCATTCTAGAGGCTGCCATTTTGGAAAGATCTTGCAGAATAACCCTTCGTTATTAGTGCATGAAAATAATTTCAAATCTCTCAGAAAAAAAAAAAGACCCGAAATGCAGCTGTATAAACAAAACGTCAAAAGTGTGCTATCTCATCATCTGTTTGATTACCAAAATGCTATATAAGAAAAATATATTTTTGCGCTGGTTTTCATGCACAAACCAGTAATCCTGGGATTTTTCGAGCTGAATCCCGGGATTTCGGGATCATTATATGGCTCCGGGATCCCGGGAAATGGGATCCCGGGATTGGAGGCCCTAATAGTGAACCGTGGCTATAGTGAACCAAAAGCTCTGTCCCATTGGGGTTCACTATAGAGGGGTTTTACTGTAGTTTTAATAATTTATTTATATATTTTAAAAAATATCCTATCGTCTTCTACGTATTTTTTTACCCATGTATGGAAATTTTGGTTTGAATTAGTGAACTACTGCAAATTTGTATACCGGACATACAAACAAACAAACATACAAACATTGATTTTTATATATATAGATAATCCAAATTGTGCCTTACCTGTTTTGTTGTACAAACAAGATATAACTGATAGGAACAAAAATAATTTATAAGAACCCTAAAATACTAGTTTTTGAATTAGAAGTAGGAAAAAATTATATTTACATAAATTATTATTATTAATTAGTTTTATATTTCTAAGGTTGAGTCCTGTACACCGGGGAAACCAACTCTGTGGAGAAATCACCACTGTCCATACACTCAGCCACACCTTTTCACACCGATTCCATGTGTCAGTTCCAATGTCACGTTCCTGCTGGCCATGCCCATAATAATCAGATCACCCACTTTGTGCTAGATTACAAGGTAATAAACCCAAATCCAAATTTAAAAAAAATAATAATGTGGGACATTTTGGTAACGGTTATTGAAACTTCACACACTATTAACATTTTTGGATTTGGTCTTATTACATTGTAGTTATATCGGGGGTCGGTGGAAGGATGGTCAAAACCGTTGGTTTTCGATCGCTATGACCCGGGTTAGATTCCCACATTTGGCACTTTTTTCTGATAAAAAAAAATGCTCCAATGGCCCCCGATTCTTGCAAAAGTCCAACCCCACTAACGAGTGCAGGTAACCAAACGGGGCTCTGGCACATTTGTAAGTGCAAAAGTCGAACTGCTTTTCACATTTGTAGGCATGTGGAGCACTTACAGTAAAAGCAGTCGCTAACTACCCACCATGATTATCATGGCCTGTACATGTACTAAGGATAAGCAAAAAAAAAACATTGTACAGTAATCCCTCGTTAAGACGAACTCAACAGGAGAACGAAATACCCTTTTCGTCTTAAAAGAATTTGTATAAACCGAATTCGTATTAGACGAATTGAATTCGTGGTATCCGGGGGTTGTACTTATGTACTACTGATGAGTAAGAAAACTACATTTCTGAGGAATAATGAATAAATTTATTTGAAAACAATATTAATGAAAATATTTTATAATTTTAAGGAACAACAATTATGTATATGTATGTACATAAAGTATTTTATTTTAAAAGACAATATGGATAATATAATCACAATGTAAGGCAATAACATGAGAATATAAGTTTATTTTAAAACACAAATAAAAAAGAACAACAAAAGAAACAACTTACATAATATACTTGGTACATACAATGTTTATGTGTATGCAGCATATGCATAGAGTATATCTGGGTTTTCTCTGCAGGCTTCAGAAAGTCTGTTATAGTTTTTTGGTGGTATTTGATTGGGCACTGTTTCAGACACTCCCTTCTTATTTTATCCAGGTCATCTTCAAAATGAACATCAATATCCGCAGAGGTTTTGGACAGCTTCTGGAGGGTTTCGAGGGCCGCAATTACTTCCCCTCTAGTAGGCATCATTATCTCTTCTTTCACCTCATCGTCTTCTGTTTCTTCTTTTCTTCTAATTCGGGTGAACCGCAAATTTCCAACCCTTCATCCAGGGCAACATACTCCAGGAAAGTCAAAGTCTCAGCTGGGTTTGTAGCTGAAAGGAGTTTGGTCCATTCTTCAGGCTCATCAAGCATTGTTTCTTGAAGTGAAAACGAATCAGCTGTTTTGCCTTCAACAGTTGGCCAAGCTTTTTTAAAGCAATTTTTGATTGTTTGACTAGATACAGAGTCCCATGAAGCAGCCATTGCACGCATTGCCTGCAAAATATTCCATTTTACTGTTGTTTGCTCGGATTCTATCCCAAGTAAGGCATTTTTAACGAGCCTTGACTTAAAATGGCACTTGAACGCAGCTATTATCCCTTGTTCAAGTGGTTGGATTCGGCTTGTACAGTTTGCTGGGAAATATACAATCCGGACATTTGGCAGATCCAAGTCTTTTGTATCATGTGCGCTGCAATTGTCCATGGTTAGAAGCACATGTCTATTTTCAGCTGCCATTTTACGTTGAAACTTGATGAGCCACAATCTGAATGAATATGCATTCACCCAAGCACTTTTTTGATGCGTGTAATCAAAAGGTAAAATTAGTCGATTAATTTTATTCAAACATCTCGGGTTTTTGTACTTTCCGATACTCCAAAGTTTTGATATCTCTGAACCCGTAGCATTACAGTATAGAACTACTGTTAAAGGTTCTTTACTTTTCGAAGTTCCGTGACACTTGGTACCTTTAAAGTCCAACGAGCGATCAGGAAGTAAGTTATAAAAAACACCTGTCTCGTCGATATTAAAAATGTCCTCATCGTTGTATTCATTTTTAATTTCTTCAAACTTAGTCAGCCAGTCGGTAACCGTTTCTTTGCTTACTTTGTTGATCTCACCACTCACAACAAGAGACGCAATTGTGTTTCTTCTTTGAAATCTCCAGAGCCATCCGTCACTACACTTAAAATTTTCCACACCCAATGAGACACTTATTTCTTTAGCCTTTTCTTTGACAAGTGCGCTGGATACAGGAATATTATTTTGTCTACTTTTTTAAACCATTTTAAAAGCTCATCTTCCACGTCTTGATGGGATGCTTTTCGAAGTCGTTTTGAAGAGCTCGAAGACCCTGCGGCAACAGCCGCATCTATTTTTTCTTTGTTTTTTAAAATGGTTGATAATGTGGATTTCGCAATTTGAAAATTTTCGGCAATTTGCGACTTAGATAACACTCCACGTGCAACTTTGTCCAAAATTTTCCTTTTTAAGGCAAGATCAATGGCGCTTTTTTTTCGCGGTTTAGATGACATGTTTATGTAGGTTTTTTTATGGAAGCTCAAACAATTCACACTTCAATTATTTAGAATTTAATAATTTTTATTTATAATACAATCAATTAGTCGGTTATAAAAAAGATATAACAAATAGAAATAAGTCCTTTTTCTTCTGAGAGCTCGATTTACACAGATTATTATTCACAGAATATATTTTTATTATTTATATTATATTTAATATTTTTAAATATATGTTTTGTATAAAAATAAGAATAATGTAATATTCTGTGAAATTCCGTGAAAGCGTGCGCTCCTTGGCTGCTGGCTGACAGGGGTCACCATGGCCCCTACATTTATTAGTCGAGAAAAACAGCAATAATAGCACAATAGAGTCGAAATTTTCCACTGATTGAGTACATGGAACGACCCCAAGGGGATGGTTTCATAGAAAATGAGTCATCATAACAAACAAAGGACGAATGTTTACACAAAAGACAAAGAGAGCCAATACTTGATATCAACGGCGTTTTTGTTGTTTTAATAGTTTATTGTTTTACTTATAACTCGCCTTTAAAAACATATTAGAATTCGTTTTAACCGATTGATTAGTTCTGCTGGGGGCTAAATTTAATTCGTATTTCGTCATAACCGAATATTTCGTCTTAACCGGCAAAATCTCTTTGGAAAGCATTGAAATTTAACGGGCGAAAAGAAACGGTTCGCGCAAACCGAGAGTTCGTATAATCCGAGTTCGTGATAACGAGGGATTACTGTAGTTCAAATCTATAATCCAAAATGTACCTTATCATCTGTGCTTGATTGTTTGTTATGTGATAAATAATCCTTGATAGCCACTTTCTATTATTAGTGTTATAGTATGATAAAGCACAATTTGGATTATAGATACGAGAAAATAAGACTTAATAAATTAATAGTGTTATTCTTTTGTCTGATGATGGTAACAACGCTGTTGCCGAAACATCACACACTATTAATTTATTTATATTAGGTCATATTTTCTTGTATCTAGTGTTATAGTAGTTTTGATTATGGATTACTTTAATTTTTAATAAGCATGAAGGTGAAATTTGGTTTAGGGAGAAAAATCACAAGATATAACAAGACCAATGTAACAATGTTGTGACTGGGTTTCCACTGAGTAGAAAGGTGGTCTGAACCATTGGTTTTCGACTGCTACGATTCAGGATTGAATCTTGCATTGGGCACTTTTTTCTAATTAAAAAATGCTCCAATGGCCCCCGATTCTTGTAAAAGTCCAACCCCACCAGCGAGTTTAAGTAACCAAACGGGGCTCTGGCACATTTTCAAGTGCAAAGTCTAACTGCTTTTCACATGTGTAGACATGTGGTGCACTTATAGTAAAAGCAGTCGCTAACTACCCACCATGATTATCATGGCCTGTACCACGTGTACTTGGGATAATAAAAAAAAAAAAATTGTGACTTATCAACGACTTATTTGATGTAACCTTGTGATAAATAGGAAGGTGTCAAAAGGAGAACAAAGTAAAGGAAGAATAGATCAGAGACACAAGGTATCATGACCAAATTCAAATAGGAAAATTACATTTGAAGTTTCATTAATAGCATTGTTAGCATCTTCAGAAAATAGTACTGGATGAGAAAAATATTACAGTATGTCTTTTGTCTGAAAATGACAGTCACTTTGGTCTGATGATGGTAATAACACTGTTACCAAAGCAGCCCAAACATTTCAATAATTTGGGTTTGGACTCTTATTACCATTTGTAAAATCATGTAAAATTTATTTAGTCCAACATTTTTCAATCAAAATCCCAATGGATCAGAATTTTGTGTTGAATTAAAAAAAAGTCAGTGTTGGTGTACAGTCAGTTGATTATCAATTCACTGTTAGTGAATATTTTTCTTGGACATTTTATTGTCAACACTTAAGTGGGTGTTGATTCATAGCTGGTTACAAATTAAAGATGGTAATTTGAAAGGGAAATATAGATGGGTTTTTGAAAATGTGGGTTGAATTGAAGTATGTAATATACCTTGTAATATGAAAGAAGAAAGGAAAGGATAGAAAGTGATAAATTGTTTGCTCGTCACGCGGAGCTGAGTGACTTCACGAGACGTGCGTGCATCCAACGGGCGGTGCGCACATCATCGAACGGTGGTTGTTACCTTTTGTTCTTCAAATAATAAAGTTGAATTATCTTTTGTTTCTTATTTTCGTTTATTTAGTGAAAAAAAATAGGAATCCAACAAAGAATATTTAGAATTAAAGTTGGTTGAATTAAATACTACAATTGGATTTAGTCTTATTACCTTGTGATTCTCAGCTATAATCCAAACCTGAAGTTGGTTGAGTGTAACTATCACCTAGATATATTAGCAGAGGTATCAACTTCTCATTGATTTATAAGATCTATTTTTATGAATATTTAACACACAAACTCTTATAATAAAAGTTTTAAAAATCCAACCACATGCTGTGGGTTCTCAGCATGTTACAGTAGTCTCTACCTTAGTTAACAATCATCAAGGAGAGAAAGATTCTTGATAAAGTAGTAAAAAAAAGTAATTTATTGGTTATTATTGCGCTTGAAGACAAAGATGTGGAAAAATTAAAGAAAAAGAATCAAAGTGTTATGATAAGACACAATTTGGATTACAGATTTTTTTTTTTTTTTTTTGCTTATCCCTAGTACATGTGGTACAGGCCATGATAATCATGTTGGTAGAAGAAGGCGACTGCTTTTACTTTATGGGCACCACATGTCTACACATGTGAAAAGCAGTTCGACTTTGCACTTATAAATGTGCCAGAGCCCCGTTTGGTTACTTGCACTCGCTGGTGGCGTTGGACTTTTGCAAGAATCGGGGGCCATTGAAGCAATTTTTTTTTATTATTATTATTATCATTATTTTTTTATTTATTATTATTTTTTATTATTATTATAGATTATAAACACACTTTGTCCTATATACAGTGAAACCCCTCTATAGTGAACCCTAATGGAACAGAACTTTTGGTTATCTATGGCTACAGTTCACTCTCTTATAATAATAAGGTCACTTTGTTTTAATTCCCTAAATTGACCTATTTCCATACATTAATGCTGCATATCAAAATGACCACAAAATATCTTGTGAAATCCTTTGATGGTGGTTCTTCTTTATCATTAACATACATAAAACATAAAAAAATGTTCCAAGGGCCCCCGATTCTTGCAAAAGTCCAACCCCACCAGTGAGTGCAAGTAACCATACGGGGCTCCGGCACATTTGTAAGTGCAAAGTCGAACTGCTTTTCACATGTGTAGACATGTGGTGCACTTATAGTAAAAGCAGTTGCCAACTTCTACCCACCATGATTATCATGGCCTGTATCACATATAATAGGGATAAGCAAAAAAAAAAAAAATTAACATACATGTACCTCAATGTCTAATTTAAAAATCAAGACAATTCCTAGGCAAACTTTATTAATTATATATTAAGATATATAGAAAATTATTTTAAAACAACGCTTTGTGATGAAAAATCTATATAATACAGAATTTATTTTTAAAAATGTATCTAATGATTTGTTGCTTGAAAGCATTATTTATATGCTGCATATCAAAATGACCACAAAATATCTTGTGAAATCCTTTGATGGTGGTTCTTCTTTATCATTAACATACATAAAACATAAAAAAATGTTCCAAGGGCCCCCGATTCTTGCAAAAGTCCAACCCCACCAGTGAGTGCAAGTAACCATACGGGGCTCCGGCACATTTGTAAGTGCAAAGTCGAACTGCTTTTCACATGTGTAGACATGTGGTGCACTTATAGTAAAAGCAGTCGCCTACTTCTACCCACCATGATTATCATGGCCTGTATCACATATAATAGGGATAAGCAAAAAAAAAAAAAAATTAACATACATGTACCTCAATGTCTAATTTAAAAATCAAGACAATTCCTAGGAAAACTTTATTAATTATATATTAAGATATATAGAAAATTATTTTAAAACAACGCTTTGTGATGAAAAATCTATATAATACAGAATTTATTTTTAAAAATGTATCTAATGATTTGTTGCTTGAAAGCATTATTTATATGCTGCATATCAAAATGACCACAAAATATCTTGTGAAATCCTTTGATGGTGGTTCTTCTTTATCATTAACATACATAAAACATAAAAAAATGTTCCAAGGGCCCCCGATTCTTGCAAAAGTCCAACCCCACCAGTGAGTGCAAGTAACCATACGGGGCTCCGGCACATTTGTAAGTGCAAAGTCGAACTGCTTTTCACATGTGTAGACATGTGGTGCACTTATAGTAAAAGCAGTCGCCTACTTCTACCCACCATGATTATCATGGCCTGTATCACATATAATAGGGATAAGCAAAAAAAAAAAAATTAACATACATGTACCTCAATGTCTAATTTAAAAATCAAGACAATTCCTAGGCAAACTTTATTAATTATATATTAAAAGATATAGAAAATTATTTTAAAACAACGCTTTGTGATGAAAAATCTATAATACAGAATTTATTTTTTAAAATGTATCTAATGATTTGTTGCTTGAAAGCATTATTTATAAGTATTGTCCCTTTCAAATAAAGTTTATAAATAATTTTCTTCCATTTTTCCAGTGTCCACATATACTCCTGAAGTCTAGATTTTGTTTTGTTTTGAATCTGTCATGCAAACAATTGCTGACCATAGTTCCTGGCATAAAAAGCCTGTGTATTTGGACTTTATTAGCCCAGCCTAGCTTACCTAGGCACTTCTGAAAAAGGATGCTAATACATATGACCGCGGCAAAATTTGGGGTTTATTCCTCTTTGTATCAATTTTAATATACTTCTATTTTAGCTCTTATAGTAGAAAAATTATATTTTCTTATTTTAACATGTTTTTTAAAGTTTTGTCTGTGTTTTTTTCACTTTGAAAAACTGAAAATAGCTCTTTTTTTGTGGTAGTTTGTTAATAATGCCTATTCTTTGCTTTTTTTTCTATATTTTGGAGGCCATTTGCATTTTTTTTTTGTTCAATTTCGAATTTGAATGTAAAGATATTCTATTAAATAGAAGTACGAGGTGTGTTCAAAAAGTATCGCGACTTTTGAATTTTCACGGGTTAAGTATATTCGAATTTCGATCTTTTTGTGGCTTTATGTTGGTACTCATGTCTCTCACTTATGCCGACAAGCTCGGCCATTTTGAATGTTCACTTAATTGTTGACAGCTGCTTTGCTTGCAGGTGTTTTGGATCGTCTTCGATTTTTACCTATTAAAAAAAATGGATCAAAGAACCTGTATCAAATTTTGTGTGAAAAACAAAATTAAGTGCGCGGATGCATTCCGAATGTTGACTGTGACATACGGAGAAGCTACCTTGGACCGAAGCAACGTTTATCAGTGGTACAAAATGTTCTCAGAAGGCCGAGAAGATGTGAACGACGAAGAGCATGCCGGACGCCCGAGCACTTCAACAACAGACGAAAAAATTAATGAAGTGGAGAAAATGATATTGGCCAATCGTCGAATCACCGTTAGAGAAGTTGCTGAGGACCTAAACATATCGATTGGCTCGTGCCATTCGATTTTTATCAATGATTCGGGCATGAGACGGGTCGCCGCGAAATTCGTACCAAAATTGCTTAATTGCGACCAAAAACAGCATCGCATGAACATTGCTAATGAGATGTTGGACTCTGTCCGCGACGACCCAAATTTGCTCCAGAGGGTCATAACTGGTGACGAAGCGTGTGTTTATGGTTATGACGTGGAAACCAAAGCTCAATCATCTAAATGGAATCTGCCGCACGAACCAAGACCAAAAAAAGCGCGCAAAGTTCGGTCGAATGTGAAAGTTTTGCTGACAGTTTTCTTCGATTGCAGGGGCGTGGTGCATCATGAGTTCTTGCCACAGGGTAGAACGGTCAATAAGGAATATTACCTGCAAGTTATGCGCAATTTGCGCGAAGTAATCCGCCAGAAACACCCGGATTTGTGGAAGAACAAAAATTGGCTTTTGCACCACGATAACGCCCCTGCTCACACATCGTTGCTTGTACGCGACTTTTTGGCCAAAAACAGCACACTAATGATGCCGCAGCCACCGTATTCCCCAGATCTGGCCCCCTGTGACTTTTTCTTGTTCCCTAAACTGAAGAGGCCCATGAAAGAACGACGTTACGCTACGCTTGACGAGATAAAGACGGCATCGAAGGAGGAGCTGAAAAAGATTTTTAAAAATGATTTTTTAAAGTGCCTCGAAGGTTGGAAAAACCGTTGGCACAAGTGTATAATATCTCATGGGGATTACTTTGTAGGGGATAAAATAGGTATGCATGAATAAATAAATAAATTTTTGAAAAAACACAAAAGTCGCGATACTTTTTGAACACACCTCGTATAATGTAAACGCTATATTATGTGTGTGGCAAAAATAGAACATGATGTAAACAAACAATGCTGCAAAACTGATTGTTTTGAAATCGCGATATTTTGAGCTGAAACATGCTCAAAATTTCGCTGTTTTAAAAATCTATTAATTAAATTTTAAGTTTGTTATGAGCCCCTTAGTATTTTCAACAACATAACAACAAAAAGCTTTATTAAGACCTTTTAGCCCTATACAGATTCTCAGAGTACAAATGTAGGGTACATGCAGGAAAAACAGTAATAATACCAGTAATAAAAGCATTGTTATTATTATTATAATTTTTAAAGCTAATCACATATAATGGTAATAAGGTAATAATGGTATACCTAAGGAAAAGAAAAAAAAGATACAAAATAAATAAAAGATTAAAAAACACTGGAATTTAAATATGATACATAAGCCTTTACTAAGATTTTTCATCTTAATAAAAATTCCTAAGCTGGTGAAGGAAGGTTATAAGAATTTTAAGCATAACTTTTTACAGTATTTACATTCATGGAAAGGGAAATATAAAAGAAATTAAGGCAAGAAAATAAATATTTCAACCATGTTAGGTCTTGGTGAATTATAATGGTAGCAGCTCTGAGACAATCGAACAATCTCTTTGCACCATGGGGTTCACACTTATCTCACCGAAACCAACAGATGTCAGATAACAGTTGTAGGATTTTCCAAGAGAATTTTTCCTTTTCCTATGTAAGAAAGTGACAGTCGAGATAGTGAGACATGGAATTTTAGGAATTTTGTTTATATATACAGATAACATTCCTGACTTTCTTTTCTGAAAGACAAATAAAAATTCTGTGAAAATTCAAGTTGAACCACCTTAGTATTTTCATTATATAATTTATTATTTTGAGACTAAAAATAAAGTTCATTCTAGTTGGTTATATATATTTTTAAATCTCAAAGTTCATTATATCAATGATATTTTCAATGAAATGTAATTTGGGATTATTACCTTAGGTTGGTTATAAGGGAATATTCGTTATATACCGGGTTCATCTTAGCGGGGTTTTGCTGTATATTATGTTTTTACTTTTTGATAGAGAGAGAGAGAGAGGTAGAGAATAAGGGGCAAGTTTACCATTCAATGTGATGTCTTCTGATCTGACAAAGAGGTGCTCCCAGAGGACAGTGGTGTTCTTCTGAATTACACTGAACATCAGATCACCAGACAAGTCATCCGTGCACCGCCGGGTCGGGAAGCTCACATTCAGCTTCATGTCCTGCCACATTACCTTCAATTAGAGGAAACATGGTTGCCATCCAGGTGAATCAACATAATAACCCTATGTTAGAATGTGCTAGGTGTTGATAAGATAAAATTGAATAACTTAGCTAGATTAACTAAATATATGGAAAAACAGATAACTGACGGGAAAGAACTAATTCTAATTGGGGATTTAAATATTAGAACTGGAGGGCTCGGGGGACTGTATAATCCAACAAATCTTCAACTCTCTTTAGTTTCCGAAAGAAAAGCAAGAGATCTAATAATTTCACCACTGGCTGAAGGACTTCTCGAGTTTCTCAAGGACAATTCGCTGACAATAATCAACGGACGATCAACAGGAGACAGAGAGGGAGACTTTACATATGTTTCGGAGAGAGGCTCATCAACTATTGATTACTGCATAGTTTCACAAGGAATACTGGAAAAAATATCAGACTTCAGGGTAGAAACCGAGATGTACTCAGATCACCTTCCTCTTATCCTGAAGAAAACAGTCCAAAACACCTATGAAAATAAATCTAAGGTAGAAGAATATGGTGTTATGAGATACAGATGGACAGCTGAGGGAATTAAGACATTTAAACAGGAATTGAAGGAATTGCAAGTAGTAAAAATATCAAATCTCGATAGCTCCGTAAATACTTTCACTCAAAGAATTACTGAGGCAATGTCAACATCAGGAATAATGTACTTAACTAAGGGTGCCCCCAGAGAATCTAAACCATGGTTTGACAAAAACTGTTACGAGATGAAAAAGCTAACAAAAGAAAGTCTGAAGGAATACCGTAGAACCAACAGAAAGGAAGACCTTGAAAGCTATGCTCTCCATAGAAAGAAATATCTCGGTTTATTAGATGATAAAAGAAAGAAATATATTCAGGAAAAACAAGAAATATTGAGATATATAAAAGATTCAAAGTCCTTTTGGAAGACCATTGCGCTATTTAAAAGAGCAACAAAAATTCAAGGAGAAATTACTGTACGGGAATGGCACGAATTTTATTGCAAATTATTGAGTATTGAGAAAAAAGAGAAGATTTGTAATATAGAAGTGAGGATCTCGCCGAGCGATCCAATACTTGATCCAGAGATAACTTCTGAAGAGATAGGCAGGGCAATCAGAGATTTGAAAAATAACAAGGCAAGTGGACCTGATGACATCCCCAATGAAATAATAAAAGTACTCCCAGACTCATACACGGGTTTATTAGAACAATTTTACAATGGAGCTCTGATAATGGGACACTATCCTACAATATGGACTAAATCGATCATACATCCAATCTTTAAAAGCGGTCACAAAGACAACCCTTCAAATTATCGTGGTATAGCACTGATAAGTAATTTATCGAAACTTTTTACGACAATACTAAGATCAAGACTGAATGAATGGGTAGAAAGAAGAAACGTCATTCCAGAAAATCAGGCGGGTTTCCGAAGGGGCCGATCGTGTGTGGATCTGATATTCACATTGACCACTCTAATACAACTTTCACTGAGGAAAAAGAGAGGAAAATTATATGTATTTTTTGTGATTTGAGAAAAGCATTTGATACAGTTCCTCACTCACTCTGGAAGAAATTAACCAATCTGGGCGTAAGCTACCAATTTATACATGCAATTAGAAATTACTACGAACAGGCGACTGTGGCAGTCAGATGGAGGGGATCAATTACAGAAAATATTAAGATACATTCGGGCGTTTTACAAGGAGAGCCACTATCGCCACTACTTTTTATATTATTCATGACGGACCTGATTAAAATGTATGATAACTCAGATCTGACGAGTGTATACCTTCCAGAATTTGGTGATGTTCACCTGCTGATGTATGCAGATGATATTGCTATTATAGGGGAGTCGAGGATAAACCTCCAAAAAAAGATTAATATATTGAAAAAATTTCTTGGTGAGAACTATATGATACTGAACGAGTCCAAATCGAAGGTTATGGTATTTCGCAATGGTGGTAAACCCTCAAGAGAAGATAGATGGTACTGGAATGGTAAACCTCTGATGGTAACAAGAAGATATAATTACTTGGGATACCCTCTGGTCAGTACAACTAAAACCACTCAAGCCGCAAACTTTTTCAAAGGAAAAGCACTTGCAGCAATAAATGCTACAACCCCAATATTGGCAAAATCAAAAATTAATTCATTAAACTCTGCAATGAAACTGTTTGACTCTATTGTGATGGCTGTTTTGATGTATGCTGCTCCAATTTGGGCAACAGAGTATAAAGATTTATTAGACCATATACAAGATACATTTATTCGTAGGTTCTTGAATTTGCCTAGATATACACCAGGATACATAATAAGACCAGAAACAGGCCGCGTCTCATTAATAATAACAGCTCTGAAATTGACCTTGAAATATTGGCTGAGGGTGCTGAGTATGGATACAACTAGATTGCCTCGAATATGTTTAAATAGAATGAGGCAATTATCCTGTGCTACAGGTGCGCCCATCGGGTTTATAAAACAATTAAGCAATTTACTCAATAATAACGGATCCTCATGGCTTACTTATTGTAATGATCCTGATTCACTAAGGAATGCTATTCCAGGAATATTAAGAACTGCGATAGAGCAAACAATACAAAACGACTTAACAAGAATAACCCAATCAAAGTTATATTCCCACTATAGAGATATATATACAACGTTTACCACCGAAGAATATTTCTTGAGTGAACTCCCTTTTCCTGTCATCAGATTAATCGCACAATTTAGAACCCTTTCAATTTTTTTCAGAGAACACCATCTGATTTTATTGAGGCGTGAAGATCTGAAATGCACTTTCTGTGGATCAGGAATAACAACGGAGATGTTGCACTACTTATTTTCTTGTGCTGCTCTGTCTGAGGAAAGACGAAAACTAAATGATAAAATGGGGCAACTTTGTCCTTCATTTCCGGCACTAATTAATGAAATATCAAAGAATAGGTATATAGCGATGGCGATATTTGGATTCCACAAGACTATATCCAGGAAAAAGGCCACACAGTGTTCTCCCCATCCCTTGTGAACTGGCGAATCCTGTATAGGGCGAGAGGCCCTAAATAAAGGCTTTGTTGTTGTTGTTGTTAAGATAAAATTTGGGTTATAAACATAAGGTAGCAAGACCGAATCAAGCTGTACAAGACATTTTGGTAACAGCATTGTACACAAATAGTCTGTGTGTTTAACCTCTGTCAGTTTATATCCGTTTCTGGCTACCCCTCGGCCAACTACTGAACCAGTGGCAAGATCCTGTCAACACTTTCACTATCGGTTGGCTGTCCCTTCAACATTGTGCCTTCTCGGAACTGCAGTACAGCTGGCCCTGCATGCGTCATCTGAAGATACCCACATAAAACCATCACAGAAATGACATGCACCATTTTGGGTGACACCATTTGGCAGACTGACTCTGGAAAGATCCTACAACAGTTCCCTAATGGCTCAACTTGATACTACAAGTACATGAGGCACAGCATTGAATTTCTGATTATTTTGATTCCCCCTTATAGTAGCAGTGCTGCCCTCAACTATCCAGTCTATTAATGCTAGCAGCAATATTACTGCATCCAGTTAACCAGTCTATTAATGCAAGCAGCAGCATTGTTGCCTTCATTCAGCCAGTCTAGGGATGCAAAGGCCAGCATTGTTGCCTTCAACCAGTCAGTCTATTAATGCAAGCAGCAGCATTGTTGCCCTCAACCAGCAAGTCTATTAATACAAGCAGCAGCATTGTTGTCTTCAACCAGCCAGTCTATTAATGCAAGCAGCAGCATTGTTGTCTTCAACCAGCCAGTCTATTAATGCAAGCAGCAGCATTGTTGCCTTCAACCAGCCAGTCTATTAATGCAAGCAGCAGCATTGTTGCCTTCAACCAGCCAGTCTATTAATGCAAGAATCAACATTGCTGCTACCAAATACATATATTACAAATTTGCCGGAGGAAAATATTCATGTGCACAAACAGTCTAGTTTCCCTTTCAAGAATGTATTAAAAGCTGACTTTATTTATGAATTATTTTCAGATTCAAACCTATACATATGCTTCAACACAAGCTAAAATATATTTTTGGAAGAAGAGGAACAACACAAGATTCAGTACTTTTATCTGAAGAAGCTGTTACCCACACAAATCACTTGTTTGTCTTGTCACCTTGCAAATATTTTTGGCAGATTCTTCCTATAGGACAGTGTGAAATCTTACCTGCCCCTGTCCTGATGAGGGCCAATGCCTTCATGATGTTGAGTTTTATAACTTTGTGTGTGTTGTGGATTATTTATCAACATGAATTCAAACATTCCATGTCGAATTGATTAAGAAATGAGCATTGCTTAATTTTTTTTTTTTTCATAGAGAAAGTTACCTTTTGACACATAAGAGTGGAATCTCATTTCAAAAGCCTCCTGATTTGGTACTATTTTGATTATAGAATATAAACAAAAGGTAAAAAGACCAAATCCAAATAACTAAATAGTGTGTGACATTTTGGTAACAGCGTTGTTACCATCAGTCATTCAGTACTTTTGTCTGATGATGGTAACAACACTGTTACCAAAACATCACACACTATTTATTTGGTCTTATTACCTTTTTGTTAAAAGCCTCCTTTGTAACAACCTCATAATTCTAAATCCCAGTTTTAAGTTTTAGTTTAAGTTTTAAGTCCCAAATGTTGTGCAAGATTCCACTAGTTCAGGGGTCGGCAAACTGCGGCTCGCAAGCCACATGCAGCTCTTTGTATGTGAAGCTGAGGCTCTTTATATAGTTCCATATGTAAATATTATTTATGCGAGTACTTTTTATTGTTGGCAAGAAAAAAATGTGTGGCTCTTTAAAAACTTTGAAATTTTGTAAATTTTAATTTTTGACTCTTCCGACTCAAAAGTTTGCCGACCCCTGCACTAGTTCATTATTTAGATTTGAGCTTGCTCCCTTTTTTTTCTTGAGATGATAACAATGCTGTTACCAAAACATCACATATAATTTACTTATTTGGTCGTACTTTTAATTCTTAGCTACAACACATTTTATACCAAAACAAGTGTAATTTCAATGTGTTATCACACTTAGCCAACATGCAGTGAAACCCCGCTAATACAAACCCTGGATATAACGAACCTTCCCTTATAACGAACCCACGCCGATTCCCAATTCCATTCCATTGAAAATACCATCGTTATAACGAACTTTGCGATTTTTAGAATAACGAACTACCCCTATAACAAACCTATTTTCGGTCCCAAAATAATAAAATCTATTTGAAATACTATGCTTATAACGAACTTAGAATTGTAATTAAAAAAAAAATTAAAACAACCAAATTTTGAGCATGTTTCAGCTCACAGATTGCGATTTCAAAACAATAAATTTAGCGGCATTGTTTGTTTTGATTTTTGCTGTATGTGTTGTATAAATTTTAACACATTATACTTTTTATTAAATAGAATATATTTTCATCCATTAAATTTGAAATATAAAAATACAAATGGCTTCCAAAATGAAGAAAATAAAGGCATTTTAAAAACAAAAGCGTTATTTCTTAAAAAAAAAAAAAAAGGCCATTTTCAGAACTTTTCAAAGTGAAACAACACAGGCAAAATGTTAAGAACATTAAAATAAGAGAATATAACTTTTCTATTATAAAAGATCAAATATAAAGCTATTAAAAATTGCTACAAAGAGGAATCAACCTGAACTTTTGCTGCGACCGCAATGTTTTGCATGACAGGTTAAAAAAAAAACGAAATCTAGACCTAGAAGAATATGTGGGAAAATGAAATGGAAGAAAAACACCAACTTTATTTGAATGGTGCAATGCTTGAAGAATGCTTTGAAGCAACAAGGTGTTAGAGCCATTTTTCCAAGTAAACAATGTATTATATAATGTGATAATGATGTTTTAAAATCATTTTATATCTTTGAATATATATTTAATAAAACTTTGCCTAGGATTTGTCTTGATTTTTAAATTAAACATAGAGGTACATGTATGTTAATGATAAGAAGAACCTATCATCTAATGATTTCTATTATTATTCAGTATTATTGTAAGAAAATTGGTCAATTAAGGGAATTAAAACAAAGTGACCACTATTAAGAGGAAGCTTCTTCTTGTGTGTATGGCTGTCCTTTAATTATATGATCTAAAAATTTTGAAAAGTAAAAAACATGGCCAAACCGTGGCTATAGTGAACCGTGGCTATAGTGAACCAAAAGCTCTGTCCCATTGGGGTTCACTATAGAGGGGTTTTACTGTATATTCTTTTCACACAAAATATAGATTATGGTATATGATAATTGTGAAACCATCTTTAAAAAAAAATACTGGTAATTCCCATATAGAAACAAAGCCATTTGTATTGTAGACAGAAATTTTGGGAAAGTTACCTTTTTAGTGATGTAGTTAACTACAGTAGAACCTCCCTGTAAAGGACACCTAAGTGTCCTTAAGGGAGAGGTGTCCTCTTACATGAGAGTTGCTAAATTGTAAAAATGGTAATTTTGCAAATGAAAACTGTCCTTCTACTGTAATTAAATTTTAGAGAAAACAAACATATTTATGTGAAATGTTTCCATTTTTATTGAAATATAGGCCACAGCTTTGGTATATTTGAAAATATCAACTTATGGTGTGGGAAGGTAGCGGTGAAAGGTAAAACAAGATCAAATCTATAGAAATAAACTAAACCTCAAGCTTGGAAGACGGTGAGTGTGGCTACTCACAAATACACTGGAATCACTTTATAACAGCAACTTGGTTAAAAACATTGTGATTCCAAAGTTTTTAACCATGGTTATAACTTATATGTTCCAAGTGGTTATTAGAGTGTGGGATGGTTGCATGTGTGTTGAGAGGAAAGAAGTAACGGCTGGAAGCAAGACTTGTGGTTCGAACGACGTGCGTGCCAAGAGTCTCGGATGCCGCTTGCGCATGCGTAGTGAGATGTTCTCCCAGCTCACGCTTACCGAGGTGTAGTGAGGCTGCCACACTACTGCCTGTATGTGTAGTGAAGCTTTGTCCCAGTTTGCGCTCACTGAAGCAAAGTGTGGTCGCCACACTACTCCCCCTCCAGTAGGATCCTTGAAGATCCAATGCAGTTGTAGAGGAAACTCTTGGTAGAGTAACTTGTTGGGTTGGGATCTGGTCTTGGTGGCTTTAGTGAGGCACCTGTCCTTTTTAAATGTTGGCCAGATGTAATGGGTGGCGACCATCTTGTTAGCTTTCAGGGACACGATGGGTTGCTCAGCGATAGGTATAGTCGCTGTGAGCACCAGAGGAGCTATTGGTATTGGGGAAGTAGTGATTCTTGCTTCAATGGGAGGTGATGACTGTTGGAGAGTTTTGAGTTTGGAGAGGTTGTGGTACCAAAGTTTGGGCGGGCTGCAAGTGGAGAGGAGTCCTTGCAGTCGCGTTATTGGTTTCTTTTAGGAAGAGAGGATGTTTCTGCTTGCAGGATGGAGGCAAGGGATCTTCATGAGACGGCGGCTGCTGGGGCAAGGGATTGTCACTGTGCACTGGGGTGGAGAAAACAGTTGCAGGGGGGCGTGATATTGTGTTTGAAGGAAGGTTGGAGCAGAACGATAAGGAGTCCAGGGATGAAGAGTTACTCAGAGAGCAGGTGAGAGAAGATAAGATGGAGCTTGAGTTGGTGTCTTCAACGTTCTGAACTGTAGTCACCGGCGCAGTTGTTGTGACATTCATGTTACGGGGAAAAGCCGTCTGCTCCAGGTGTTGGAGGCTATTGGAGGTGGGAGTACAGGGACTACAGTGCTGAGATGAAAGTGTTTTGGACATTTGGGTTCGTTGACTTGAGTTTGAAGTGTTTGATTCTGGCCTGCCATATGTTGAAATGCCTCCGCAGTAATACTTTGATCTGGGTCCATTTGGTGGAATACGGCCATAGTTGACCTTGTGGCTTTGTGAATGTCATCTGCCAATTCCGCCATTTTGGCCAAATTTAGTTCCTGCATCACCGACAGGACTCTTTGTATGGACTGTGAAAGGCGTTGAGTCCAAAGGACTTTTAGGGCTTCTTCTGAGAAACTGCTGCCTACTTGGTGTCGCATTTCAGCCAGAATAATCGAGGGTTTCTGATCAGCAATGGGCTTTCTTTCTGAGACTCTGGCTGTTCGTACCTGGTGTGACCGGCCAAATCGCTGGAGAAGCCGTTCTTTGAGCACCATGTATTTTCCTGAAACTGGTGGATCTCTACAATGTCATAGGCGCAGACAAGAGTTTGTCTATCTAAATTAACGTCTATGCAGAATACTTGAATTTGTCACTGACGATGTTTGCGAAAATAAAGACAGCTTCCAGCTGGCTAAGCCACAATGCAATGACGTTTGGCAAAAAGGGTGGAGCTTGAAAAATCAATTTTGATATTTGAGATGGGTTAAGTACCATCGTGAGTGATTGAGCTTCCATGATTTGCAAAGATTTGCCCTTAACATTGGCCATTAATTCTTTATTCAAGATCGTTTGGTTCAAAATCTCTATCACGTCCGGTTCACCAATTTTGTGGGATGGTTGCGTGCGTGTTGGTATGGCTTGTGGAAAGGCCGCTGATAAAATTATAATTACTTTTATAAAATAAATTAATTTATTTGAAGCCCCAAAATATATAGAGAGGAAAGAAGTAACGGCTGGAAGAGTCCCGGATACTGCTCGCGCATGCGTAGTGAGGTGTTCTCCCAGCTCACGCTTGCCGAGGCATAGTGAGACCGCCACACTACTGCCCGTATGTGTAGTGAAGCTTCGTCCCAGTTCACGCTCGCTGAAGCAAAGTGTGGTTGCCACAAGAGCAAGTTTCGCATGAAACATGTAGAGTTAAATTTTGTTTTTGGTTTTTTCATTAATAATCCATATACTTATTTTAAAGTGAGGTAAGTTACATGAGTAACATTACAAGAGTTAGGTAAGAAACATGGAGGATTTAGCAAGTATAGTACCTAATTTTATCCATAGTTGATAGATGGGTCTACATTTTCCATTAGACACATGCTGACACTTTATCTGGCCTACAGATCAAACTATTTTATTTTTACACAGATATTTTTCCACTTTGTTTAAGGTACACTAGTAGAGGACTTGAAGCCACCTTCTAAATGAAGGAATCTAAAGGAAATGTGAAAGCTTTCAGGAAATGTACTTTTGAGAATCATCTGAAGATCTTCAATTGAGCATAGTGGATGGATACACTTTGAAGGATGATGAGAGACCAAAGAAGGATTGGCTAAATAATTTAATAGAATGGTCTGGAATTGAAAGAATCAGAGAGTTAATGAGAAAACAACAGGCTGAAATGGCATTCCATGATGGCTGACATCCAAATGGCTGTACTGTGGTGGCACATCTCAGCTACAAGCAGGTAGGAAAGAGATTGGTCCAATTTCCTGTCAATTGTCTTTTATTAAGACTCCCTCCTTCTCTCTCTTCACCCCAACTTAGGGATGATGACACAAACCCTGCTGAGATACAACCATTCACTGACCACCAGTTGTTGCAAAGTGAACAATCTTCTACCTTGTAGGTGCAAACAGAGATTAGACTCCACCCTTCTATACATTCTAATTTAATGTAAACAGTAGAATCTCCATGAGAGAACACTCTTTGTAGTGGATACCTTCCTCACCAAATTGTAAATAATATCATTCATCTTTGTTTCTCATCAATTTTGTGACAATTGACTAAGTGTGTCAATAATATACTTTAAATTGTCTTGAGTTTCTATAAAGAACGGTTTTCATCGCAAAAAATTATCTTTTTTACTAATTAGCTGTTTTCCAGTAAGAGGATACCTCTCATTAAAGGACACTTTGGTTCTGCAACTAGATGTCCTTGAGTAAGAGATGTGTGTCTTTAAAGTAGTTTTTAAAAAATCTATATATATTTTTTAATATATTGAATGGTTCTTATATGTGATAAGGTACAATATGGATTATAGATTAGAAACAAAAGGTAACAAGGCCAAATCCAAGGGGGGTCGGTGGAAGGCTAGTTAAACCTCTTGGTTTTACGACCCAGGTTCGATTCCCGCATTGGACACTTTTTTCTGTTTAAAAAAAAAAAAGCTCCAATGGCCCCCGATTCTTGCAAAAGTCCAACCCCACCAGCGAGTGCAAGTAACCAAACGGGGCTCTGGCACATTTGTAAGTGCAAAGTCGAACTGCTTTTCACATGTGTAGACATGTGGTGCGCTTACAGTAAAAGCAGTCGCTAACTACCCACCATGATTATCATGGCCTGTACCACGTGTACTAGGGATAAGCAAAAAAAAAAGGCCAAATCCAAACTATTGAAATGTTTTAAACATTTCAATATTTTGGATTTGGTCTTGTTACCCTTTGGATCTTGTATGCAAACATGTTTCTTTTAAGAGTCAAACTTCATTATATGAGCCTCTTTTATAAGTACTTGATTATAACATAATTTTAAAGTCCCAAGTTTTAAGTCTTAATTGTTACAACAACATGGTGTCATAACAACATAAAACTGTGGTCCAAGTGTTATTATGACAAAGTTTTACTGTATTAGTGTGGAAAAAGAGACTTCCATTAAGGTTTCACAAAAACAGATCTTGATTGCAAAAAATAACAATAATGTTAATTTCTTGAGTAATGGTTTCCAAACTTTTTGCATAGATTCTAGCAATGCACTCAAGTAATTTTTTTAGCCTAAAATAACAATTTTGACGTCTTCTCTAATATATGACAAAAATATTACTTTATGATATCTGTCACAATTGATGTCTGTATTTTCTGATGATTGGCTCTCCCTTGCCTCCCTCCTTTATCTCTTCCTATGTTACATAATATATAAATAAACTAGTTTAGCATTCTGGTTAGAAATATGTATGGGAATTTCTCAATAGCATGTGTGACAACAAACTAGTATTTAAATATAATTTTTTTGGGGGGTCGGTGGAAGGATGGTCTAAACCATTGGTTTTTGACCGCTATGACCCGGGTTCGATTCCCGCATTAGGCACTTTTTTCTGATTTAAAAAAAAATGCTTCAATGGCCCCCAATTCTTGCAAAAGTCCAACCCCACCAGCAAATGCAAGTAACCAAACAGGACTCTGGTACATTGTAAGTGCAAAGTCAAACTGCTTTTCACATGTGTAGACATGTGATGCACTTACAGTAAAAGCAGGCGCCTTCTTCTACCCACCATGATTATCATGGCCTGTACCATGTGTACTAGGGATAAGCAAAAAATATATATATATAATTTTTAAAACACCATGTACAGACCAGTTTGATTTGGCTCTGATGAATCAACTATTAGTATCAATTTTGGTATTTAGGAAAAGATATTTAAGACCTTCACTCTGTAACACCTAACCTCACATATCACTACAGGTGTTGTTCTCTAGATGGTGCTGCCATTACAGTTCTATTCCTTTCATCTTTTACAATTAGACCCTTGTTTAGAAAGTAGAGATTGCCTGGCTGGCATTCCTATATTAAAAAAAAACATTGAATATAATACAAAGTTATATACAGTCCAATTTCCTTAACTCAACAGCCCAAGGAATCAAAACTTTCGGCTTAATTAAAGTAAGTGTTGAATTATAGTCAATTTAATAAAGAAGTTATACTGTAGATAATTCAGCCGGTTTTCAAATCCCAACCAAATTATATACTTGCTTTGACTGACTAAAATTCAAATTTTATTATAATTCAACCATTTTTCTTCTTGAATGCTAATACAGTAGAACATCCCTGTAAAGGACACCTAATTGCAGAGCCAAAATGTCCTTTAAGGAGAGGTGTCCTCTTACCAGAGAGTTGTTAAATAGTAAAAATGATAATTTGACAAATAAAAAATGTCCTTTATAGAAATGTGTCCTCTAGCATGAATGTAAGGTGTATAAGGTAACTTGAAACACACTAAATGAATGCAGCAAATTGTGACCAAAACGTCACATGTAGTTAATTGATGCCAATTTGGTCTTGTTAACCTTTACTTTCATCAGTAATTCTCTCAAAGTGGGCTTTACCACTTTGAGGATAATCTTTTACACCAGAGGATAAAATAAAAGCAACAAACATTATATTTTATTGCAACATCAATATAACTTTATTGATCAAAATTATATATATTTAACTAAATGTCTTTTTCCAGAAATATAATTCTTCTTTTTTTCTCAAAGTTTCTATCTAAACAGCAAAACTAAATGGTAATAATACCGAAAACCCAAATGAAAATATAGTGTGTTTACACATGTTATGATTTGTTCTTATTATCTTTTATTTCTAATCTACAAAGGGGGATCAATAAATAAGGTGAATTATCTTATTTCTTAAAAATTAAAAAAGCAAAAATAATTTAAACCACAGAATATTAAAATATACAGTTATGAGCGTCATTCTTCATCTCTGTCACCGTTTGCTTTTTTTTTGGAATGGCGCCCTCCTATTGGTCGGCTACGATCACGCCTTGGAGGTCAAGCAAGCCCACTATCCCGCCAGGATTCTAGCTATACAAACCTTCCATGACCAACCATCCCGCCAGGATGCTAGCTGTACAAACCTTCCATGACCAACCATCCCACCAGGATGCTAGCTGTACAAACCTTCCATGACCAACCATCCCGCCAGGATGCTAGCTGTACAAACTTTCAATGATCAACCATCCCGCCAGGATGCTAGCTGTACAAACCTTCCATGATCAACCATCCCGCCAGGATGCTAGCTGTACAAACCTTCCATGACCAACCGTCCCGCCAGGAGGCTAGCTGTACAAACTTTCAATGATCAACCATCCCGCCAGGATGCTAGCTGTACAAACTTTTAATGATCAACCATCCCACCAGGATGCTAGCTGTACAAACTTTCAATGATCAACCATCCCCCTATAATCATACTTCCCTGTGGCTTCCACAACAAGATTAACCAAACTAGGTCAAAGAAGTTGCTTGTTGTTACCTGTGATAAATACAAAGCCTTTATAAAGACATACAGTGGACTCTCATTATAATGGCCTATTTTATAACAGCAACTTAACAACATACAGTAAAACCCCTCTATAGTGAACCCCAATGGGACAGAGCTTTTGGTTCACTATAGCCACGGTTTGGCTATTTTTTTTTTTTACTTTTCAAAATTTTTAGACCGTATAATTAAAGGACAGCCATACACACTGGAAGAGGCTGCCTCTTAATAGTGGTCACTTTGTTTTAATTCCCTTAATTGACTAATTTGCATACATTAATACTGAATAATAATAGAAATCATTAGATGATAGGTTCTTCTTATCATTAACATACATGTACCTCTATGTCTAATTTAAAAATCAAGACAAATCTTAGGCAAAGTTTTATTAAATATATATTCAAAGATATAAAATGATTTTAAAACATCATTATCATATTATATAATACAATGTTTACTTGGAAAAATGGCTCTAACACCTTGTTGCTTCAAAGCATTCTTCAAGCATTGCACCATTCAAATAAAGTTAGTGTTTTTCTTCCATTTCATTTTTCCACATATTCTTCTAGGTCAAGATTTTTTTTTTTTTTTTAACCTGTCATGCAAAACATTGCTGACTTTAAAATCAGCATAGTTAATGGCATAAAAATAATTTTTGTTTCATCACGGGACCGTTTATTTGGACTTTTTTTTTTTTAAGCCCTAAAACGTACGATCGTGATCGCGGAAAAAGTTAGGGTTGATTCCTCTTTGTAGCAATTTTTAATAGTTTTATATTTTATAATAGAAAAGTTATATTCTCTTATTTTAATATGTTCTTAACATTTTGCCTGTGTTGTTTCACTTTGAAAAGTTCTGAAAATGGCCCTTTTTTTTTTTAAAGAAATAACGCTTTTGTTTTTAAAATGCCTTTGTTTTCTTCATTTTGGAAGCCATTTGCATTTTTTATATTTCAAATTTAATGGATGCAAATATATTCTATTTAATAAAAAGTATAATGTGTTAAAATTTATACAACATACAGCAAAAATAAAGTGCAAAAATCAAAACAAACAATGCCACTAAATTTATTGTTTTGAAATCGCGATCCGCGAGCTGAAACATGCTCAAAATTTTGTTGTTTTAATTTTTTTTTAATTACAATTCTAAGTTCGTTATAAGCATAGTATTTTTAATAGATTTTATCATTTTGGGACCGAAAATAGGTTCGTTATAGGGATAGTTCGTTATTCTAAAAATCGCAAAGTTCGTTATAACGATGGTACGAGGGTGAGTAGAAAAGTAAGGTCTCCTTTTTTTTTCAAAGAAAAACACATTTAATCACAACTTTTTATACATCATTGGAAAGGTTGGACACTTTGCTATTTTTCTACATAGTCGCCTTGATGCTCAATCACTTTTTTCATCCTGTCAGCTAACTTTGTAATTCCGGTGTTGTACCACTCTCCCGCCGCCTCTTTGAGCCACTTGTCGACCCACCTGGCGGACACCTTTCTGTAGCCGAGGGTCTCAGTAACCGTCAGCTAGTGGAAGTGTATGGTGAGAAGTGCATGGACATCAAAAATGTGCGGAAATGGTGCCGGGAGTTTAACGAGGGGTGGATAAACGTCCACGATGAACAGCGGTCTGGGCGGCCGAGTTTGCCGGAATCAATCGTGGCTCGAATCGACGAAATGGTGCGCGCAAACCGACGGATAACCCTTGAAGAGATCGAGGATGGCCTGAATGAAGATTGCAGCCACTTCTCCGTGCACAAGATTGTGTCTGAGACCCTCGGCTACAGAAAGGTGTCCGCCAGGTGGGTCGACAAGTGGCTCAAAGAGGCGGCGGGAAAGTGGTACAACACCGGAATTACAAAGTTGGTTGACAGGATGAAAAAAGTGATTGAGCATCAAGGCGACTATGTAGAAAAATAGCAAAGTGTCCAACCTTTCCAATGATGAATAAATAGTTGTGATTAAATGTGTTTTTCTATGAAAAAAAAAAATAGGAGACCTTACTTAAATAAATTAAAATCCTCTGGAGTAACTTGATAAAGAGAGAAAAATCAAAGATAAGGAGGATAAGTTTCTTTTATGAACAAACAATCAAGCTTTCGGGCACAAAGTCGCCCTTCTACAGGAATAAAAATATACAAAATCAAGATCCGTCTATATATATACAAATAATTAGCATAAGTAATAAATAAATATTAGAAATTAGAGAGATAACATTTAAGTTTTATGTCTGATGTACGAATCAGGTAAATCAAATGAGACTCTCGTGTCTCGAGTGTAAGGCCTTAACAAATTATTTTTAAGAGATAAAACTTTATTTTATTTGTGATATACGAAATAAATAATAGGAGAAATGTGAATATGCTAATATTTGGTATAATTGGTAAATATCAGAAATAACGACCCTAGATCCCTCATAGCCCAACATATTTCAAATACAGGACATACTTTTAATACAATAGAACCCCGTTCACATTTTTCTAACATTCAACATAAATATAAGAGATTGGTTGTAGAGGCGCTACTATCTCTGAAATATAATAGCATCAATAGGCACATTGATATTCCGGATCTTTATAATGAAATATTTTCATAAGCTGTTAATACAACAACTTATTGATTTTTAATTAGCAGATTATACCAAATATTAGCATATTCACATTTCTCCTATTATTTATTTCGTATATCACACATAAAATAAAATTTTATCTCTTAAAAATAATTTGTTAAGGCCTTACACTCGAGACACGAGAGTCTCATTTGATTTACCTGATTCGTACATCAGACATAAAACTTAAATGTTATCTCTCTAATTTCTAATATTTATTTATTACTTATGCTAATTATTTGTATATATATAGACGGATCTTGATTTTGTATATTTTTATTCCTGTAGAAGGGCGACTTTGTGCCCGAAAGCTTGATTGTTTGTTCATAAAAGAAACTTATCCTCCTTATCTTTGACTTTTCTACTCACCCTCGTATTTTCAATGGAATGGAATTGGGAATCGGTGTGTGTTCGTTATAAGGGAAGGTTCATTATATCCATGGTTCGTATTAGCGGGGTTTTACTGTAATTCTAAAAGCCAATAATAATAAGTTTAAATTATTTCACAACTGTGACTATATCAATAACATGGTTATTACACCATAAAGTTTTGGTCCTGAGCGATGTGTTTTTAATGAGGTTCAGCTGTTGTTGTACAACTAGATTCACCTGCAAGTCCAAAAAAAAATCAAAGAAAAAAAAATATTTGAGACATAATAATAGTAAACATAATAAGCACTAAAATATCTAGTTCACATATTCTTTGTCTTTCAGTCCAAACCTTATAATATAATCTTGTAATACATATTTTAGTCAAAAATAAATTTTAAAAAACGGAACACAAAAAAAAAAACTTCACTAACAAGAGTAGATACCCCGTGGAGTAAACAGGAAGTTCCAATAACACCATGTTTCAACTACAAAGGCAAATTGATATGGGCGGGGCTTAATGTGGGCGGATCACGTGGGCTAATCAATCTAAAGGTCATCTCCTCCTTCCAGAGACTGATCTAATGGCTCCTTCATCAACTGCTGAGCTCTAAGGCATCACAATTATAGTTTGGGCAGTCATTCAATACAAACTTAATAAGAGGAGGTACCTAGATCTGTATGGAAAAATCTAAACATTTCCAGAGGCTGCTACCAGTTTCTCTCTGATTATTTAACAAGTAGTGGGCAATGCCCAGGAATTACTCCAGTGAATATAATTGATGTTTTTTAAATTGAATAAATCTTGTCAATTTTTTATTGTGACCCAGCTTAGCCCGGGTTATCCCCGGGTGAATTTTTCTCAACAAGTGGTTTGGCAATGATGATTGTATCTTATTACCATACTCTAAAGATAAATTATTTGAACATAACACCAAAAATTATTATCACAATGTTAATTGTACATTAATGGAATCCTCATGACTACTCCAATTTGTGATAATTGTATAATTATAATAAATAACATTTCTTAAAGCAAACTTCGCCAGGCAAACATTCATTAGGGGAGAAGCCGGACAAAGCTGGTTTATTAGCAGTCAGTAATATAACTATTATTATAATGATAAGGCACAATTTGGATTATAGATTATAAACACAATTGATAAGGCACAATTTGGATTATAGATTAAAAACACAAGGTAATAAGCCCAAATCCAAATAAATAAATAGTGTGTGACGTTTCGGTAACAGCGTTGTTACCATCTTCAGACAAAAGTATTGAATGAGAATTTTTTTTTATTTATTTCATCTCAATTTGCAGGTGTTACATTCGAGCACAGCTCGCGAGTCACCTTGTCCAGATTATTTACACATGGCGAGTTGTAATGCTGGAGTGGCCCCCCGAACCTTACAGGAGGGCAGTTGTTGGGTGTTTGGCTGTCAGCTAGCCATTGGGTCCAGGTCGTCGGATTCGGTGGCTGAGGTCACCAACTGTAGGAATTCTTCTTTTTTGAGTTTGATTCCGTTGCAATTCCAGAAAACGATTTTTAAAGGTAATTTGCCTTTCATTGTAAGAAAGTTTTGATAATTTCTAATAACTTTTCGCACAGTTCCCTGGTGTCAAAATGAGTAGTTTTCTTTTTTGCAGTTTCAGCGTAACTTGCCTTTTGTTTTTCAACAATTGCTTCTTCTGTTTTAGTGGAGCTTGCTTGAGGTATGGTGTTAGGGGAGTTTTGTCTGGGAGGCTTTAGCTGCTGTTGTTGTGACTTCGGAAAATTTGGGCATCCGCGGTAATTGGCTGTGTGAGCCTCTCCGCAGTTAGCGCACTTTGGTGGGAGCTGTTTCGACTTTCTTGGACAATCCTTCGAATGGTGTTCTTCAGCACACTTGACGCATTTGGGCTTCAAAAAGCAGTTTAGCTGGCCATGCCCAAAACCCTGGCAGTTAAAGCATTGGGTCACTCGTTTTGTAGTCCTGAATGATTCCACGACTATTTTTTGGTAAAGTATTTCGGTTATTCCATAGATTCGTTTATTTTGTTCATTTTTCGGTAGCTCTACTAGGACTATATTCATCGGTATTTTGGTCGATTGTCTATGGAGTCTTTTGACAATGACCTCAGTGAAGCCCATTGAGACCAGTTCAGTTACGACGTCTTCTTCTTTGAAGGCTGTTGTGATACCCCCTTCAATACCACTTTCAGTGGTTTTTCCTCCTGTAGTCTGTAGGAATATCCTCCATTATTTTTCTGTACATACTCCCTGATTTTTTTGAAGTCGCCTATGTTTTTCGATTTAATTATGTGCTTTTTGCCAGAAATCGTGACTTGGAATGGTTCCATGCACAAGTCTTTTAGCTCTTGGCAAAGAAGCTTCCAATCTGCTACATTTTCTGCAATAACAGGAGGAATTCTCGGTTTTTTCACGTTAGTGACTGTGGTCCATGGGCCATCGTTGTCGTTATTTTCTTCATCGTCTTGCGGTGGGTGAGCTGCGTTCATTTGTTGAGAAACTCCAGTGGCGGGACTTTGTTCATTAATGTCCATTCTAGGCATCTTCAGATTACGCTCGCTCCTAGTTGGCGATCTTGAGTCATCCGATTGGGAGCCGCGAGTTCTCTTCTTTGAACCGTTTCCTCAAGTTTATACTCGATTCCACATTTGTCTAGGATCTTCGTTATTAAGGAGGCTTCGATTATGCATAGTTTCTCGCCGGTTGGTCCGATCGTCGATTTAATTACAATCGGTGGCATATTATTTTTTGCCAAAACTGTCCGAAGCCAATTTTCTCTCATGAGAAATTTAACCACAGCATGTTTTTAAATAGTTCCTGTTATCAAGTGTGTAAACAAGATAACAGATAAGAAGAAGATATTTATCTGATAAACAGATGAGATAAACACATGATGAATATTATTCTTAGAATTAAAAGTTTTTCAAATATAATTAAAAGCATATCTATAAATATCATTTATATTTCCTCTTTCTTCCATTCTGTTAATTGTAGCACATTTCTTTTGAATGAAAAATGCTTCCTTAAATTGTCTCTTGAAATAATTTTTCTCATAATCTAGTATCTTTGTTGCTTTTAGGTTAAAATTATTATGTCCTGTGATTTTTCTATGTTCTACAAGTGCAGAATTCTCAATTTTATCCCATTTCAGAGCATATTCATGGTTTTTCATTTTTTCTTTTAAAGTTCTGGATGTTTGTCCTACATAACATTGGTCACATTTTTCACAATTCACTTCATAAATTAAACCTGCTCTATTTGGTATGTGAGTGTTCTTATGGTTGTTTATATATTGAGAGATAGGGTTACATGGTTTCCATGCAATGTTTATTTTTTCATACTTTTTGAATATATTAGTAAATTTCTTGCAAACTTTTGGTTTATAAATGGCAATGTGATAAATTTGGCTTCTTTGTTTTTGCACTTTAGATTTTGAATTAAAGTATTATTCTCATATTTTTGGTTCATGTCTTCTATTATTCTATTTATCAATTTGATGGGAAAATCTTCATTGATTAGTTCTTTTTTGATGTTGTTAATTTCTATATTTCTTTTAGTTGTATCATTAATGAGTGTAAAAGCTCTATATATAAGAGCTTTTACTAATCCTACTTTTTGGCTGAAATGGTTCTGTGAGCTAAAGTTCCAATAAGTTCCTGTATGTGTTGGTTTTTTGTATATAGAGGTTGTAATATTGTTATTACTGTATGATAAGTTCATGTCCAGGAAATTTATTGATTTGTTGTTATCTACTTCCATAGAGTAATTGATATCAGGCAATAGATTGTTGAAAGTATCCAAAATTTTTTGTTCACTTCCTTGATTAATAAATAAAATGTAGTCATCCACATATCTTTTAAAATAATAAACACCATTTTTAAGTGAATTTAGAATTTTATTTCTAATTGGCCTATAGTAATACAAGCTGTGTTTGGTGATATTGGACTACCCATTGTTGCACCTTTCATTTGGAGATATATTTGGTCATCATAAATAAAGTATGTTGTTTTCAAACAAATTTCTATTCCAATTAAAAATTCAGATTTTGGCAAATAATTTATTTTGATTCTTTTATCAAATGGTTTAATGCATCCATAATTGTGGGTATGGGGATTGAAGTAAACATGGATTCAACATCTAAAGATATAATTCTTTGATTTCCATTTAGCTTCATGTCAATAATATCTTCTTTGAATTCATAGGAGTTAACAATTTCATTTTCATTAAAATATTGGTAGATTTTTAATTGTTGTGCTAACCATTTTGACAAGGCATATGTTGGTGAAGGTCTATTGTTTACTATTGGGCGTAATGGACAGTTAGGCTTGTGGACCTTTGGAGCACCATATATATTGGGAACATGTGCATCATAATTTTTCAACTTGGTTAAAAGCCTGTAATTAATATATTTGTTTTTTCTCCAGTTTTTAAGTATGGTGTTCAATTTATTTTTGAAGTTTTTTGTTGGATCATTTTGTATAGGAGAATAGGTGCCATTGTTATTCAATAGAGCATTTTTTTGTTTATAGTCTTCTTTTTTCATTAAAACAATTCCATTCCCTTTGTCATATTTTGTTATTACATATTTTGTTTGTAGGTGTTTAAGTTTGAAGGTCAATTTTTTGTTTATATTATTTTATTTATAACTAGCGGACGTACCCGGCTTCGCCCGGGTTTTACCCGAGTAAAGGTTTGTCTAACGAATCTCTCGATAAAGTGAACATTTTTTCCAGGTCCCTTGAAAAATATTCGATAAGTTGAATAAAATCAATATTAATTGGTTCCCTCGGTAATTGGAAGTTAAAGGAATAGTATCATCATGATAATATTTAGAGCAGATTGTTGAATTATAACAGATAAATTAGAATATTTATCTTGATTATTTTAAAGCGAAAAGTTATTTCAAAAATTTTATTTGCTAGAAACCTTCCCAGTACTATATTAAATAACTTCCCAAAGTTTCATGGCGTTCCAATGAGTGGTTTGGTCAGGCATAAAGGACAAACAGACACACACACACACACATACATTCATTTTTATATATATAGATTTTGTTTTAGTGTATTAGTAACTTCAAATCTAATATTAGCTGCCTCATTAGGGTTAAGAGTTTTGCATATTTCTTCTGTTTTTGAAATAATATCCAATTTTTCTTTTTGTTTCAGATTTCCCCCCAAAGCATATTTATAACCTTTGCTAAGCAAGTCTAAGAACTTCATTTGAGATACCTTCAGGATCTGAAGCTCTCCTCTACTTCAAGAAGTTGAGAAAACACAGCATCAAAAGGGTGAGTTCTTTTTCTCACATCTATTTTCTTAAATTCTGTAAAATGCATCAAGTAATTCCTAATGCATTTCTCATTACTAATAGATGGAATTTTCCAAAATCTGATTCAAAATTGAAAAGATTATCACTTGATCTTATAAATGGAGAGATTAGATTTCATTGGAAAAATATTCATTTCAATACTAAGGCTATAAATTCAAATCTCAAAATGCTTGCAGACAGTATGGATAGTGACCTTTTTGAAAAAATAAAAAATATTATTGAAATAAAAACAAACTACATTGCTAAACAAAATTCAAAAAGGCATTTTAAAAAGATAGAAAGTATTTTAAAGAAACATGACATGCTAAATTATTATGTCAATATAAAGAAATTGATTTTATTTATGAAAAACTCTTCCCTGAAAAGAAAAATGAAGTATTCAACTCTGAAATTAAACCAAAAAATAACATCATGAATTTAACAGGTGAAGGTATCTCAAATGAAGTTCTAGACTTGCTTAGCAAAGGTTATAAATATACTTTGGGGGGAAATCTGAAACAAAAAAAAATTGGATATTATTTCAAAAACAGAAGAAATATGCAAAACTCTTAACCCTAATGAGGCAGCTAATATTAGATTTGAAGTTACTAATACACTAAAACAAATTACGAATCAAATAATATAAACAAAAAATTGACCTCCAAACTTAAACACCTACAAACAAAATATGTAATAACAAAATATGACAAAGGGAATGGAATTGTTTTAATGAAAAAAGAAGACTATAAACAAAAAATGCTCTCTTTATTGAATAACAATGGTACCTATTCTCCTATACAAAATGATCCAACAAAAAACTTCAAAAATAAATTGAACACCATACTTAAAAACTGGAGAAAAAAACAAATATATTAATTACAGGCTTTTAACCAAGTTGAAAAATTATGATGCACCTGTCCCAATATATATGGTGCTCCAAAGGTCCACAAGCCTAACTGTCCATTACGCCCAATAGTAACCAATACACCTTCACCAACATATGCTTTGTCAAAATGGTTAGCACAACAATTAAAAATCTACCAATATTTTAATGAAAATGAAATTGTTAACTCCTATGAATTCAAAGAAGATATTATTGACATGAAGCTAAATGGAAATCAAAGAATTATATCTTTAGATGTTGAATCCATGTTTACTTCAATCCCCATACCCACAATTAAGGATGCATTAAACCATGTGATAAAAGAATTAAAATAAATCATTTGCCAAAATCTGAATTTTTAATTGGAATAGAAATTTGTTTGAAAACAACATACAGTAAAACCCCTCTATAGTGAACCCCAATGGGACAGAGCTTTTGGTTCACTATAGCCACGGTTCACTATAGCCACGGTTTGGCTATTTTTTTTTACTTTTCAAAAATTTTAGACCATATAATTAAAAAATAGCCATACACACAAGAAGAGGCTGCCTCTTAATAGTGGTCACTTCATTTTAATTCCCTTAATTGACTAATTTCCTTATATTAATACTGAATAATAATAGAAATCATTAGATAATAGGTTCTTCTTATGATTAACATACATGTACCTCTATGTCTAAGTTAAAAATCAAGACAAATCCTAGGCAAAGTTTTATTAAATATATATTCAAAGATATGAAATGATTTTAAAACATCATTATCACATTATATAATGCAATTTTTACTTGAAAAAATGGTTCTAATACCTTTTGTTTCAAAGCATTCTTCCAAGCATTGCACCATTCAAATAAAGTTAGTGTTTTTCTCCCATTTCATGTTTCCCCATATTCTTCTAGGTCTAGATTTCGTTTTTTTTTTTTTTAACCTGCCATGCAAAACATTGCTGACTTTAAAATCACCATAGTTAATGGCATAAAAATATTTTTTGTTTCATCACGGGACCGTTTATTTGGACTTTTTTTTTTTAGCCCTAAAACGTACGATCGCGATCGCGGCAAAAGTTGAGGTTGATTCCTCTTTGTAACATTTTTTAATAACTTTATATTTTATCTTTTATAATAGAAAAGTTATATTCTCTTATTTGAATATGTTCTTAACATTTTGCCTATGTTGTTTCACTTTGAAAAGTTCTGAAAATGGCCTTTTTTTTTTTTTTTTTAAGAAATAATGCTTTTGTTTTTAAAATGCCTTTGTTTTCTTCATTTTGGAAGCCATTTGCATTTTTATATTTCAAATTTAATGGATTCAAAGATATTCTATTTAATAAAAAGTATAATGTGTAAAAATTTATACAACATACAGCAAAAATAAAGTGCAAAAATCAAACAAACAATGCCGCTAAATTTATTGTTTCGAAATCGCGATCCGCGAGCCTAAAACATGCTCAAAATTTTGTTTTTTAATTTTTTTTTTTTTAAATTACAATTCTAAGTTCGTTATAAGCATAGTATTTTTAATAGATTTTATCATTTTGGGACCCGAAATAGGTTCGTTATAGGGGTAGTTCGTTATTCTAAAAATCGCAAAGTTCGTTATAACGATGGTATTTTCAATGGAATGGAATTGGGAATCGGCGTGGGTTCGTTATAAGGGAAGGTTCGTTATATCCAGGGTTCGTATTAGCGGGGTTTTACTGTACTTTATTTATGATGACCAAATATATCTCCAAATGAAAGGTGCAACAATGGGTAGTCCAATATCACTAAACGCAGCTTGTATTACTATAGGCCAATCTATATATATAAAATTGAATGTCTGTGTGTGTGTGTGTGTGTCTGTGTGTCCTCTATGGATTCGAAAACCATACATCCAATCGCCGTGAAATTTTGGGATATTATTAGGCATATCCCCGGGTAGGTTTACGAAAAATAATTTATTGAATATCTTTAATATCCTTAGAGTTATTTGCAGATTTGTAGCTTTAACTCGCAAGCAACGCCACCATTGAGACCGAGATATGCTTAGGTTTTGGTCCACGCCTGATGACCTTGGGTCTTTCAGGGCTAATACAGTAGAACTTGGATAATTCGAACTTCTTTCATTCGAAAACCTCTTTAATTCGAATATTTATCTTGGTCCCTAGAAGCCTTAAGCCTTTATTCAAAACATCTTTAATTCGAATTTTTGGATAATTCGAATTTTTTTATGGTCCCTTGGGGTTCGAATTATCCAAGTTCGACTGTATATTAAGTAAAACTAATTCAAATATTAGTGCTTTAGTGCTATCTCCTTGAGGTTACCGATTTAAAAGTTTATTTTCTAATTTTAGATTTATAGGAAACATAATTTATTTTAAGTATTGTACTTTATGAAACATATTTTATTTTAAGTATTGTACTTTATTTTAAAAGTTTAAATAATTGTGCAAGACGATATATATGATATATAAAAATCAAAAGAAATACTGAGTATCGTTTAAATATTAAATTTTAGGATGCGCCGCGAAATATTGGGATATTATTAGGTGTATCTCCGGAAAGTTTTACGAACGGGAGATAGGCTTAGGTCTGCCCCCCCGTCCGGCCGTCGGCCATTGGACAGTCCAAGTTCCCACCGACCAATCAGAGAGATCAAGAGCCCCACCACCCCCCCCCCCCCCAAACCCATTCGGCCGCCGGCCAATCAGAGGGATCAATAGGTCCTGGCGCGCGGGGGGCAGGTGACCTCCGGGAACAACGTCCATCTTCCGTAAACGACCATGATTCTATTCAACTTATCGAGTATTTTTCAAGGGACCGGGAAAATATGTAGATAAAACGATGATTTTGTAATGTAGAAAATTAGGAAAGACACAATTCAGGAAGACACGGCACACAGGGACCGGGAAAAAATAATCACTTTATCGAGAGATTCACGACCATGATTTTATTCAACTTATCGAGTATTTTTCAAGGGACCGGGAAAATATGTTCACTAGATAAAACGATGATTTTGTAATGTAGAAAATTATGAAAACAAAATTCAGGATGACACGGCACACAGGGACCGGGAAAAAATGTTCACTTTATCGAGAGATTCAAATTTACGAGTTTCAAATTATCAAAATATATCTTTTTTTTTATAAGTTTATAAGTTTTATAAGCTTTTATAAGTTCGTTAGACAAACCTTTACTCGGGTGAAACCTCGGGCGAAGCCGGGTACGTCCGCTAGTTAGAAATAAAAGCTCTGAATTCACTTTAAAATGATGTTTATTATTTTAAAAGATATGTGGATGACTACATTTTTTATTTATTAATCAGGGAAGTGAACAAAATATTTTGGATACTTTCAACAATCTATTGCCTGATATCAATTACTCTATGGAAGTAGATAACAATAAATCAATAAATTTCCTGGACATGAACTTATCATACAATAATAACAACATTACAACCTCTATATACAAAAAACCAACACATACAGGAACTTATTGGAACTTTAGCTCACAGCACCACTTCAGCCAAAAAGTAGGATTAGTAAAAGCTCTTATATATAGAGCTTTTACACTCATTAATGATACAACTAAAAGAAATATAGAAATTAACAACATCAAAAAAGAACTAATCAATGAAGATTTTCCCATCAAATTGATAAATAGAATAATAGAAGACATGAACCAAAAATATGAGAATAATAATTTAATTCAAAATCTAAAGTGCAAAAACAAAGAAGCCAAATTTATCACATTGCCATTTATAAACCAAAAGTTTGCAAGAAATTTACTAATATATTCAAAAAGTATGAAAAAATAAACATTGCATGGAAACCATGTAACCCTATCTCTCAATATATAAACAACCATAAGAACACTCACATACCAAATAGAGCAGGTTTAATTTATGAAGTGAATTGTGAAAAATGTGACCAATGCTATGTAGGACAAACATCCAGAACTTTAAAAGAAAAAATGAAAAACCATGAATATGCTCTGAAATGGGATAAAATTGAGAATTCTGCACTTGTAGAACATAGAAAAATCACAGGACATAATAATTTTAACCTAAAAGCAACAAAGATACTAGATTATGAGAAAAATTATTTCAAGAGACAATTTAAAGAAGCATTTTTCATTCAAAAGAAATGTGCTACAATTAACAGAATGGAAGAAAGAGGAAATATAAATGATATTTATAGATATGCTTTTAATTATATTTGAAAAACTTTTAATTCTAAGAATAATATTCATCATGTGTTTATCTCATCTGTTTATCAGATAAATATCTTCTTCTTATCTGTTATCTTGTTTACACACTTGATAACAGGAACTATTTAAAAACATGCTGTGGTTAAATTTCTCATTCAGTACTTTTTTCTTAAGATGGTAACAACGCTGTTACCGAAACGTCACACACTATTTATTTATTTGGATTTGGTCTTATTACCTTGTGATTATAATCACAATATTCGAATAAATATTGTGTGACAACGCTGTTACCAAAACTTCACAAAATATTTATATTTTTGGATTTGGTCTTATTACCTTGTGTTAATGATTATTATAATTTTAAAACTCTAAAATATGAAAAATGGCTCATTTATTGTCTAATTTTAGTCTTTCAATAGCTTATATGTTAATCTATATATTCAGCTACCTACATGCAAAATTTCCCTACCTCATTAAAAATAAATTTTGGCCACAGTCTAGTGTTAGGCTATTTTAATTCATGGATCAAGTAAAAAAATAAATGCGGAATTTAGATTGTTATACATAATTTTTTTAAAAGGTAGAAGGAAAATATATTATCGATGAAATCAATGAAGATTTTGAAAGCTCTTCCTTGACTTTCTTGAATGATCTTTGGTACAGTCCCTTTTTAAATCCAGCAGTAATCTGCCATATGTGTGTATTCCATCTTCCTTAGTAGCGGCCCTCCATAATATCCTGATGTTTCACCTTGTTCCTCACTGATGTCTCCTAAACTTTCAGAAAAACAGTATAAATGGCTATGCAAATATTGCACCTTAACACTCATGTTACACCCATTGGATTTGAAACTGGTAAGCATCTCATGTACCAGTTCGACATAGTTTTCAGCTTTGCGTTTGCCCTGAAAATTTTCAATAACTGCAACAAATGAAGTCATCGAAGTGGTTTTTTGGTTACCTCCAAACCACCAGTATGCCGAATTATAGACTTTTACTTTTTCAATAGTCCACTGTCATAAATGTTCTGTACAAGTTTTACAGACCTGACGAGGTGCTCATCTTGATAACCAAGATTAACATCCAAGTATCCATGAAAGCTCTCTTTATACTGTCTAAAAATTTTGAGATGTAAAAAAAAAAAACAAATAGCCAAACCGTGGCTATAGTGAACAAAAGGCTCTGTCCCATTGGGGTTAACTATAGAAGGGTTTTACTATATATATTTTTAAACCATTTGTAAATGATAAGTCACAATTTGGATTATAGATAAAAACACAAGGTAATAAGACCAAATTCATAAAAATGGTGTGACATTTTGGTAACAGCATTGTCACTATTATCAGACAAAAGTACTGAACACTGTTACCGTGATGTCACATACTATTTATTTATTTGGATTTGGTCTTATTACCTTGTGTAAATAATGTAAATTATTAGTTTATAATGAAAGTATAAGAGAGAAGGAGAAAAGTTTATCTCGCAATATCTTTTTTGTTACTATAAAACATTGACACACAGCTTGCTGACCTCTTAATTCTTCTACAGGTGTAAGAGGTTTGAAAACTCATGTTTTAACATTATCATAATGAAAAATGTAAATTTCCCTTTCCCTTTCATGCTTCTGTTGTACAACTTATGTATTCTATTTATTTTGCTATATGAAAAGGCACAATTTGTTTCAGTACTTTTATCTGAAGATGGTAACAATGCTGTTACCGAAACGTCACACACTATTTATTTGAATTTGGTCTTATTACCTTATGTTTATTTTAAAGGTAATAAGACCAAATCCAAATAAATAAATAGTGCTATGTTTTATGCCAAAACTGTATTTAGCTTGGAAGTGTGTGGCTATATAGTGGTGGAAATGTTCTAGAGAGAAGAGGGCACTTACCCTGAAGTACAACAAACATGTGTTTTTGGTGCACATGGAGTTAAATCCACAGCTCCATTCTGGAAGGGCTTTCTGCACCGCACATTCTGGGATGGCATATGTGAGTCCCCCTGCACAGCAACACTACACACTGGCCACAACATATTGGATAATCATCAATATAAAACTGTTGAGGATTTCAATGTAAGAGGATACAGTAGGACCCCCAAAGCGAGATCATCTAAAATAAACACATAGTCCTCTTCAATAGGTAGTTTCTTAGCAGAATGTCAGTTCATATATAATTATTAACATATATTTTGTTTTTAATAATAAAACAAACATCCTACTCTCCTTACTGAGATTTTAAAAAATGTATATTGTGTGGGAGGGCTTGGCTTCCCAGCACTTTCACCAATTTACTACATCATACAACTAACTCTAATATTGTTTTGGGCTATTCAGCTTATATATAACACTGTAAAAAGGAATTCTTGTTTAAGCAAGCTACAGACTCTACAGTGTCTGGTATATAAGCTCAACAATATTAGAGCGATGTGGTGTATTAAATGGGTTAGAGTGCTGGGAGGGCTCACCGCTGATGACCCAAGAGGCCCACCCAAAATTATATCTCAACAACAGTGTTGTTAAGGCCATCCCTATTGGAAGATTCTACAGTATATTACTGCAAACCTCTTTAGTTCGCCGGGATCAGAGCTTTCAGTTGAATTAAAGTAAGTGTTGAATTAAAGTCAGTTAGTAGTTTCATTACAGCATTCACTGCTACTTGACATTTTTTCTAAAATAACCAAATATATTGTAGGGTATGATAAGGCACAATTTAGATTATAGATTATAAATACAAGGTAATAAGACCAAATCCAAATAAAAAAATAAAATGCCATGATCGTCTAGTGGTTAGGACATTGCATTGTGGCCACAATAACCCAGGTTCGAATCCTGGTTACGGCATCTTTTTTTTTTTTCTCACACTATTTATTTATTTGGATTTGGTCTTATTAACTTGTGTTTATATTGTAGGGTAGTTTATTTATGTTAAGTTTCAGATTTTATTAGGTTTATTTGTATAGGGCCAACAGCCCAAAACACATACATGGTTAGCTTTTCTTGATCAATCAAGAATGGGTATTTGGCCAATTCTGGAATAATTAAAAAATTAACGAATAGTTGATATTTATTCCAATAGATGGCGCAAGTCATCAGCAATTTTCTGTTGCACAATAAGGAGATGCCCTTTTTCTTTCTTTATTTATATAGGTTGGAAAGGATTGTCATTGCAATATAAACTTGTTTATCTTTAAATTTAGAGTAGTAGAGTGTTCGTTGGTACCAAAGCTCTATTTCTACTTCGCTCTCCAGGCAACTATTCTTCCAACGCAACATGATAATTAAAATAATATTTTTTAGAAAATACTGTTCTAATATATATTAATTAATAATGTAAATTGATACCATTTGGACTTTTTCATTTAATTTTTTTTGAATGTTTCATGATTAACTTTTAGTGATAAATAAAATTGCATTTATACATTTTTGAAAAAAAAAATACAAATTCTATTTTAATCTAAGATAATTTAATAGTAACATATCCAAGTATTTTTATTTCCAGTAAAGAAATGTATATTAAATTCAATGCCTTTTGTAGATATATTTTAAATTATATAGCAACACAAATATCTTTTAAATTGCAGTAACACATGAAAACTCCGAGGATAAGTTTCTTTTATTTCATAAGCGATATCTCGAGCTTTCGGGTATCGTAAACCCTTCGACAGGATTGTACAAGACGAAATGAATCACAGTTTTTAGCTATTATTTATATATGGTATGTTATTTACATATTTTAAAATGTACAAAAATTTTTTAATTAACATGAATATTTTATGCCTGAATTAAATTTTATATTTTATATATACAAAACAAGCGAAAAATATACTATTGCTTATCTGGAATGTAGTTTTATGTATCAGGGTTGTGTATCAAACTATTGTATATTTCTGGGATATCTATGTGTCTATTAATGCTCTGGTGTTTCATGGATATTATGGCTTCAAGGATTAGTCTTTTATGTTTATTGTTTATGTTGGTGTAGTAGGTCTTTGGTTTGGCTAGGTTAAAAGTATGGCCTGTTGTTTCAATGTGTTGAAAAATAAGTGATCTATTGTCTTTATTTTTTATATTTCTATTATGTTCATTTATTCTATCCTTAACTAACCTGCCTGTTTCTCCAACGTATACACTATTGCAATGGTTACAATTAATGGAATAGATGGCTTGTCTGTTGTATATTGGTAGGTTAGGGCTATTGTTTTTGGTGTTGGGGTTTCTAACTATAGAACCGATGTTTGGGGTATTTTCATAAAAAGTTTTGATTCTGTGTTTTTTAAGTTCTTGGGCTATTTTGATGTTATTGGGGGAATATGGTATGATGCATGTTGATCTGTATGTCTGGTTATTGTTGATTGTGGAAGGGTTATAAAAATGTCTTAATATAAAATTTTTTGGGTATGCTGCTATGAGAAGGTTTTGCATTATATTTTGAGTTTCTATTGTTTTGAATGTTTGATTAGAGCAATGGGTATAGATTCTTTTTGTGAGAGTTTTTATGGTGTTTATTTTATGGTTTTAAAGGGCAATATGAGGAGTAGTGTATGTAATTGGGTTGGAAAGAGGGCTTATAATAAACTGTGGTGTTGAACATCTAGTTTTGCCTGGTGATGAAAATATCTAAGAAAGGCAATGTGCCATTGGCCTCCTTTTCTAGGGTAAAATCTATTTATTTGTGTATGCTTTTTAATTTGGTCAAAATATTATCTATTGCTTCTGTATGGCATAAGCAGAATATGTCATCTATATATCTGCCCCATATTTGAATTTCTGTCGGGAAGTGGTTAGTAATCTGCCGGTCTATGTGTTGCATTACTATTTCTGCTAAAGGAGTTTATAGTGGGCTTCCCATTGGGGAGCCTTTGGTTTGTTTGTAATAATTGTTATTGAACAAAAATATGTTGAGATATGTAAACATATATCTATTAATTTTATTATTTTAGTGTATACGTTGGAGGTTATATTGTAGCGTAGAAATCAAGCCTTGAAATATCCTAAGATGTAAAAGTATTTATTGATGACGTCACAGCGACGAGTCGACAATTATTAACCAGTCAGCAAAACTATCTACAGCTAGGGAATCTAAAGCAAGCAAGCAAAGAAATATTTTAAAGATGATTTCACAAATACAGAGTAATATATATTTTTATAATCTGTTGAATATTTTCATTGAATAATATTAAATTAAATAATAAAATATTTCTTCGCCACATAGCCTCCTCCTATAAAGAGCATCGACCCGATGCTCAGAAGGAGACTTACATCCTCAGTCTCAAGGCTCGAGAACGGGTGATAGGGCCTGAGATCTCTACGCGGGTCTGTGGTTGTTGTGTTCGTTCAGTGGGGATGTCTTCTACCTGGAAGTTTGTCGAGTCATCTTCTGGGTCCTCTTCTAGGTGGTCCTCCTGGTCCTCTGGGTTTAAATATGGTTTCATCCTACAAATGTGAACTAAATCTTTTGTTTTACGACGACCTTGCTGGTTTCCGAATGTTTCAACTTCATAGGTCACATCAGATATTTTTCGGGTTACTTTGTATGGGCCGAAGTAACGTCTCATTAGTTTCTCCGAATATCCCACTTTATGCACAGGGATAAAGATCCATACAAGATCTCCAGGCTGATAAATTATATTTCTGTGATGGGCGTCATAGCGTTGTTTATTGCTATCTTGAGATCTCATGGAGTGGATACATGCCAGTTTTCTTGCTTCTTTGGCTCTTGCCCCTAGAGTTTGGATGAAATCGTCGTCTTCTGGCAATAACTTGGGGAATAACACGTCCAGTGGAGTCTCGGCTTCACGCCCGTGTACAAGGAAAAATGGGGTGAACCCAGTAGACTCTTGTTTTGCTGTGTTGTATGCAAATGTAACGAATGGAAGAATCCTGTCCCAATCTTTCTGGTTGACATCTACATACATGGATAGCATGTCTGCTATGGTCTTATTCAATCTCTCCGTGAGTCCGTTTGTCTGGGGGTGATAGGCGGTCGTCTTCCGATGGGTTATTCTGCACTGGTTGTTCAGATCACTTATCATTGAAGATGTGAAGTTCCTTCCTCTATCCGTGATTAATTCCCTCGGCGCGCCGTGCTTTAAGATGACATCTTCAATGAAGAATTTGGCAACTTCCATGGATTCACTTGTGGGTAGGGCTTTAGTTATCGCATATTTCGTTAGGTAGTCCGTACATACAATAATCCAACGGTTGCCACCTTCTGATGTTGGAAATCTCCCCAGGAGATCCATTCCTACCTTTTCAAAGGCAACTTCAGGAACAGGTATTGGCTGTAAGTGCCCTGAGGGGAGTTGGGGCTGATGTTTACGCCTCTGACAATCTGAACAGTGTGCCACATACCTTCTAACCGTTCTATACATTCCGGGCCAGTAATACTTTTTTCTTATTTGGTCATAGGTTTTAGTAAATCCGAGGTGACCAGCAGTGGGTGAATCATGGAAATTTTTCAGTAATTCCTGCCTTAAATGGCGTGGAACCACCAAAAGCCATGGTTTCCCCATTTGATCATAATTTTTTCTGTAGAGCGTGTTATCGATTTTTACAAAGGTATTATTAGGAGTACTTTGTAATTGGTCAGCAATTTTTCTAAGAGCTTGATCATTCATCTGCTCTTCGCTAAAGTTCTGCAAAGTCACTATGCTTGGAATATCTTCCTCCATATCTTCACTGTATTCTAATGGACTTCTTGATAAGCAGTCTGCGTCCTGATGTTTCCTTCCGCTCTTATACACGACAGTGACGTCAAACTCTTGCAGCCGAAGTGCCCATCTTGCTAACCTCCCACATGGGTCTTTGAGGTTGGTCAGCCAGCACAAAGAGTGGTGGTCTGTAACAATAGTGAACGGCTGTCCAAAGACATATGGTCGGAATTTATTGATAGCCCAAATGATGGCAAGGCATTCCCTTTCTGTGGTTGAATAATTTTTTCTACCTTATTTAAGGTTCTGGATGCATAAGCAATGGCTCTTTCCTTTCCCTTTTGTATCTGCACTAATACTGCTCCTATTCCGTAGTTGCTTGCGTCAGTGTGTATTTCGGTTGGGGATGAGTAATCAAAATGTCCAAGAGCGGGTTCGGAAATTAACGCTGACTTGAGAGCTTCAAATGCATTTTGCTCTTCCTGGTTCCAATTAAATGCTGAGTCTTTCTTCAAAAGGTCATTCAAGGGTTGGGCTACGTGGGCATAATTGGGTATGAAGCGGCGGTAGTAGGATGAAAGGCCAAGAAAACTTCTAACTTCCTTCAATGACCTTGGCGTAGCGAAGTCGCGGACTGCTCGAATCTTTTCTTGGTCGGGACGAATTCCATTTTCACTCACCTCATGTCCAAGAACCGTGATAGTTTTTGCACCAAACTTGCATTTCTTGGAATTGAGACATAATCCGGCTTTCTTAAGGCAATTTAATACAAGTTGAAGGCGTCTTAGATGTTCTTCAAAGCCATCTGAAAAAACGATGATGTCATCGAGGTAACACAAGCAAATAGTCCACTTAAGACCCTTCACAAGATTAACGATCATTCGTTCGAAGGTAGCTGGAGCATTACATAACCCAAATGGCATTACTTTGAACTCGTACAGTCCATCTGGAGTTATAAATGCTGTCTTCTCACGGTCCGATTCTTCTACGTCGATTTGCCAGTACCCTGATTGGAGGTCCATGGAAGAATAAAATCTAGCTCCCCGTAAGCAGTCAAAGTGTCGTCGATCCTTGGGAGAGGGTAGACATCCTTTTTTGTTATTTTGTTAAGGCGGCGGTAATCGACGCAGAATCTCCAGCTTCCATCCTTTTTTCTTATCAATACTACAGGTGAGGCCCACGGACTTTCAGAGGGCTAAATGATGTCAAGTTTTTCCATCTTGTTTACCTCATCCTGAATAATTTGGCGTTCTCTTGGTGCAACTCGGTAAGGTCTTTGTTTGGTCGGTAGGTGGTCTCCAGTGTTAATTCGGTGTTTAACATTGACGTCCTTGAATTGTTTTCTTTTATTAAATTCGAAAATATCTGTATAGTTTTTTAACAAATTTTTTTATTTTTCTTTTTGACATTCATCAAGCGAATCATCTATAAAAAATTCCGAGATTTTTGGGTCTTCAGAATGTTCCGCCTCTGTTTCAACTTGGTTACAATCAGCTAGAGTACATAATTGACTATCTTCGATGACAGCACTATCGGCTACATGCATCCCCTGTGGGATTAGTTTCGGATATGGACTCCAATTCACCACCCAAAGTTTACCTCGGTTATTGGTAAGTGAAATGACAGAGGAGGGAGCCGTTAGTTCTCTTTCCAGCAATAGCTCTTTTCAACATTCTGCCACCACAATTGCGTCATTAGGAATGTCACGACTTGCTACTTCTATCAACTGAATAGAGGCGGGTTCGATTCTATATTCCAATTCCGAGTAGAGAGGTGAGCTGTTCTTAGGGGTATCCTCAAAAAGACATTTTTCTAAGAAGAGTGTGTCGTCAGCTGAATCAATTATCGCCCTAGATAACTTCAAAAAGTCCCAACCAAGAATAACGTTGTGACTACAGTCTTCCATAACGACAAATTCAAAGCTTTCCTGTAGTCCATTCAAGTCCAGTTTCAGTGTGCAGCATCCTTTTGGTATCACAATTTTACCGTTGGCTACTCGTAATGTGACGTCAGTTTCGGCAAACATTATTTTTCTTAGTTTGAGTCTGAACCTCTCAGAAATGACAGAATATAAGGCTCCTGAGTCGACGAGGGCACGCGTCATTTTTCCTTCTATTTTAATGTCTATGTAATTTTCTTTTAATTCTAATGTAGTCGATAAGGGAGGATTTATAAATTTTGCGGCCTTACCTCCAAAATAGGACGCATCTTCTAGTTTTCCTGACGGGAACGGCGAGGCGACTGGCTGGCTCTTCTATCAGGAGACGAATATTGTCCTTTTCGGCCAGTGTAAGGAGAGGGGCTTCGGTAGTGGCGTCTATTTTCTCTTGGCAGGTCGTCGTTGGGCTCTTGGCTGCTCCGAGAATTATAGAATGTTCTAGGCTCTAGCCTATCTCTCTGTTTGTAATTCCAAGTTTGTTCTCCTTCATATTCTCTCCTCCTGTCACGGCAGTAGCGCACGACGTGGCCAGGGCGTCCGCAGTGGAAACAGATTGGCTTACCTTCCGTGGTTCGCCATTCGTTGGTATCGCGTCTTCCATTTAATTGTTTCGGCTGCTGCGGTCTAGGTTGGAAATTTCTGGGTTGGAACTCGTACCTAGGGCTTGGTAATGGCCTTGGCGCTCTATTTTGAGGGAAACTTCTAGAAATTGGCGCAATTGTTTTTTCAATTTCTTGCTGCACCATATGTTCAATTGCAGAAATATCTGGTTCTTCTCGAGGAGAGGCTAATGCTCGCTGTACCTCCTCACGAACCATTTGCCTGATCATAGATGACAGATCTGCCCTGTCATCATGATCATTGAGAGACGCCACATTTGGTAGTCGCTCGTACCTGGTTGGGGTCACTCGCTTACAATGTAGCGCTTCAATGCGGCAACACTCAGTGACAAATTGTTCAGTGGTATGTGCATCTCTTGGGAGAAGTGCCTGGTAGAGCTCCTCTGCTATCCCTTTCATCAAATGGGATATTTTATCTTTCTCATTCATATGAGGTTCTACCTCTTTGCAGAGGCGCAGGACGTCTTGAATATAAAATTCGGTGCTTTCACCTTTTAATTGTGCGCGAGTTTTTAAGGTTTTCTCTGCTCATAACCTCAAGTTTTCGTTTTTTCCGAAAACTGATTTTAACTGGGACATGAACTCCGTCCATATCAGGATGCTCTCCTCATTGTTCTCAAACCATTTGAGAGCAGTGCCGGTCAAATAAAAGTAAACGTTGGCGAGACAAAGTGTTTCATCCCATTGGTTATGCTTTGCCACACGTTCGTACTTTTTCAACCAGTTATGGGGATCTTCAGCACCCTCACCAGAGAACATTGAGGGGTTTCTAGGTAGATGTTGTATAAAATATGAACCTACCTGATTTGTTGCTTCTTTCTTGATGGTCATGGTTGTTTCTTCTTGCTCAACCGAATCAATTTTACTTTTTTTCTGAATGGGTATCGATCCAGCTTCTTCACCAGTTGTAGCGTAGAAATCAAGCCTTGAAATATCCTAAGATGTAAAAGTATTTATTGATGACCTCACAGCGACGAGTGGACAATTATTAACCAGTCAGCAAAACTATCTACAGCTAGGGAATCTTAAGCAAGCAAGCAAAGAAATATTTTAAAGATGATTTCACAAATACAGAGTAATATATATTTTTATAATCTGTTGAATATTTTCATTGAATAATATTAAATTAAATAATAAAATATTTCTTCGCCACAATATTATGGTCTGAAAGAAAGTTTTTAGTGCATTCTATGATTAATTGGTGTGGTAAACTAGGGTAAAGGTTAACGACATCAAAAGATACCATACTATGGTTAGGCCTATAGGGAGTGCTTAAAATTTTGTTGATGAATTTTGGTGTGGATATAGTAGTTGTTTTGGGGGGATTATCTTTGAGCAAGGGGATGAGGAAATTGGCTAGGAATTTAGCTAAAAAGGAGCTGCTGGGGATAGATAGTATGCTAGTATTGGTCGTAATGGGTTACCTGGCTTGTGTAGTTTTGTGAGTCCATATATACAGTAAAACCCCGCTAATACGAACCCTGGATATAACGAACCTTCCCTTATAACGAACCCACGCCGATTCCCAATTCCATTCCATTGAAAATACCATCGTTATAACGAACTTTGCGATTTTTAGAATAACGAACTACCCCTATAACGAACCTATTTTCGGTCCCAAAATAATAAAATCAATTTAAAATACTATGCTTATAACGAACTTAGAATTGTAATTTTAAAAAATTAAAACAACAAAATTTTGAACATGTTTCAGCTCGCGGATCGCGATTTCAAAACAATAAATTTAGCGGCATTGTTTGTTTTGATTTTTGCTGTATGTTGTATAAATTTTAACACATTATACTTTTTATTAAATAGAATATATTTGCATCCATTAAATTTGAAATATAAAAAATGCAAATGGCTCCCAAAATGAAGAAAACAAAGGCATTTTAAAAACAAAGCGTTATTTCTTTTTTTTTTTAAAGGCCATTTTCAGAACTTTTCAAAGTGAAACAACACAGGCAAAATGTTAAGAACATATTAAAATAAGAGAATATAAATTTTATATTATAAAAGATAAAATATAAAGCTATTAAAAATTGTTACAAAGAGGAATCAGGAATCGTACGTTTTAGGGCTTTAAAAAAAAAAAAGTCCAAATAAACGGTCCCGTGATGAAACAAAAAATATTTTTATGCCATTAACTATGGTGATTTTAAAGTCAGCAATGTTTTGCATGACAGGTTTAAAAAAAGAGCGAAATCTAGACCTAGAAGAATATGTGGAAAAATGAAATGGAAGTAAAACAATAACTTTATTTGAATGGTGCAATGCTTGAAGAATGCATTGAAGAAACAAGGTGTTAGAGCCATTTTTCCAAGTAAACATTGTATTATATAATGTGATAATGATGTTTTAAAATCATTTTATATCTTTGAATATATATTTAATAAAACTGCCTAGGATTTGTCTTGATTTTTAAATTAGACATAGAGGTACATGTATGTTAATGATAAGAAGAACCTATCATCTAATGATTTCTATTATTATTTAGTATTAATGTAAGGAAATTGGTCAATTAAGGGAATTAAAACAAAGTGACCACTATTAAGAGGCAGCCTCTTCCAGTGTGTATGGCTGTCCTTTAATTATACGGTCTAATAATTTTGAAAAGTAAAAAAAATGGCCAAACCGTGGCTATAGTGAACCGTGGCTATAGTGAACCAAAAGCTCTGTCCCATTGGGGTTCACTATAGAGGGGTTTTACTGTATATGCATCGGAGTTTATATTTGATAGTAAATCCTTAAGTTCATCTGACGTGATGGTGTTATTTCTTTGAAGGCTTCTTAAATATTTTTTATATTGATTGTAGATAGCTCCTTAGTCAGCTTCGGGGATTAATTCGAAGGTGTTCCGGTCTGTGAGAATATTGTTCATTTTGTTGATATATTCTGCTGTTTCCAAGCTTACTGTTTGGCCTCCTTTGTCTGATCGGGTTATAAGAATTTCTTTTCTGTTTCTTAAATTTTTGGCTATAATTTTGTTTCTGGGGTTTATCTCTGGAAAGTTCGTGGTTTCAGTTAAAGCAGATGAAGTTATGTTTCTTATTTTGGCTATTGTTTGATGATTAAGTCCGCTGATAGCAGTCTCAATTCCTGCAATGGTTTTCAGGTGGTCAGTTTTATCGGCATACCTGTGTTTTAATCCTTTGGAAAGGTATTTTATCTCTTCTATTGTGGGATCTGTTTTTGAAAGATTGACTATATTGGTTTTCTGGGAAAATGTGCCAAGTTGTACTTTATACTTCTTTGACCAGAACTGTAGCTTTTTGTTGTGTTTTTCTCCTATTTCAGCATTTAGAATTTTAATATCTTGGGTTGTTCTTGTGATGAGTTTCAGCATGGTAAAACTGACCACCTGAAAACCATTGCAGGAATTGAGGCTGCTATCAGCGGACTTAATTATCAAACAATAGCCAAAATAAGAAACATAACCTCATCTGCTTTAACTGAAACCACGAACTTTCCAGAGATAAACCCCAGAAACAAAATTATAGCCAAAAATTTAAGAAACAGAAAAGAAATTCTTATAACCCGATCAGACAAAGGAGGCCAAACAGTAATCTTGGAAACAGCAGAATATATCAACAAAATGAACAATATTCTCACAGACCGGAACACCTTCGAATTAATCCCCGAAGCTGACAAAGGAGCTATCTACAATCAATATAAAAAAGATTTAAGAAGCCTTCAAAGAAATAACACCATCACGTCAGATGAACTTAAGGATTTTCTATCAAATATAAACTCCGATGCATATATATATGGACTCCCAAAACTACACAAGCCAGGTAACCCATTACGACCAATACTAGCATACTATCTATCCCCAGCAGCTCCTTTAGCTAAATTCCTAGCCAATTTCCTCATCCCCTTGCTCAAAGATAATCCCCCCAAAACAACTACTATATCCATACCAAAATTCATCAACGAAATTTTAAGCACTCCCTATAGGCCTAACCATAGTATGGTATCTTTTGATGTCGTTAACCTTTACCCTAGTTTACCACACCAATTAATCATAGAATGCACTAAAAACTTTCTTTCAGAACATAATATAACCTCCAACATATACACTAAAATAATTAAATTAATAGATGTATGTTTACATATCTCAACATATTTTCGTTCAATAACAATTATTACAAACAAACCAAAGGCACCCTAATGGGAAGCCCACTATAATCTCCTTTAGCAGAAATAGTAATGCAACACATAGACCGGCAGATTACTAACCACTTCCCGAAAGAAATTCAAATATGGGGCAGATATATAGATGACATATTCTGCTTATGCCATACAGAAGCAATAGATAATATTTTGACCAAATTAAAAAGCATATACAAAGAAATAGATTTTACCCTAGAAAGGAAGGCCAATGGCACATTGCCTTTCTTAGATATTTTCATCACCAGGCAAAACCAGATGTTCAACACCACAGTTTATTATAAGCCCTCTTTCCAACCCAATTACATACACTACTCCTCATATTGCCCTTTAAACCATAAAATAAACACCATAAAAACTCTCACAAAAAGAATCTATACCCATTGCTCTAATCAAACATTCAAAACAATAGAAACTCAAAATATAATGCAAAACCTTCTCATAGCAGGATACCCAAAAAATTTTATATTAAGACATTTTTATAACCCTTCCACAATCAACAATAACCAGACATACAGATCAACATGCATCATACCATATTCCCCCAATAACATCAAAATAGCCCAAGAACTTAAAAAACACAGAATCAGAACTTTTTATGAAAATACCCCAAACATTGGTTCTATAGTTAGAAACCCCAACACCAAAAACAATAGCCCTAACCTACCAATATAAAACAGACAAGCCATCTATTCCATTAATTGTAACCATTGCAATAGTGTATACGTTGGAGAAACAGGCAGGTTAGTTAAGGATAGAATAAATGAACATAATAGAAATATAAAAAACAAAGACAATAGATCACTTATTTTTCAACACATTGAAACAACAGGCCATACTTTTAACCTAGCCAAACCAAAGACCTACTACACCAACATAAACAATAAACATAAAAGACTAATCCTTGAAGCTATAATATCCATGAAACACCAGAGCATTAATAGACACATAGATATCCCAGAAGTATACAATAGTTTGATACACAATCCTGATACATAAAACTACATTCCAGATAAGCAATAGTATATTTTTCGCTTGTTTTGTATATATAAAATATAAAATTTAATTCAGGCATAAAATATTCATGTTAATTTAAAAAATGTTGTACATTTTAAAATATGTAAATATAACATACCATATATAAATAATACCTAAAAACTGTGATTCATTTCGTTTTGTACAATCCTGTCAAAGGGTTTACGATACCCGAAAGCTCGAGATATCGCTTATGAAATAAAAGAAACTTATCCTCAGAGTTTTCATGTGTTACTGCAACTTATACATCAGAGGATTCTATCTTGCGAAATATCTTTTAAGAAACTGATCATTTATATTATGCTTATTGTACATATTGCCAGACCATTCTTTCTTTTTTCTCATTCTTTGTTTTCTCTCTTTCTCTTTGTTAACATCATATGACTATTCTATTCACGGCCTTAAATTATTGTATATATATGTATATATAGACAAATGTAAAGGCATACATGTATGACAGTGCAAGCGTCCCTAGGGGGACATAGCGCTTTAAATTGAAATAAAATAAAATTTTAATTTAAGTGAATATATGCATTGGGGGGTAAAAAAGTAAATAAATTTAGAAAAGGCTATGTAAAAATTTCATTTTGAAAAAAAAAATCTTTTCAAGAAATCTTTTATGGTTGTTTACTGTTAGGCTAGAACCCTATTTAGTGTGCATTCTAGCTGATTAATCTTCAAAAGGCATCCATGTCTTTCTTCTTCTGTATGTTATTTTATTAAAGTGTAATATATATATATATTTTTTGCTTATCCCTAGTACACGTGGTACAGGCCATGATAATCATGGTGGGTAGTTAGCGGCTGCTTTTTTTACTGTAAGTGCACCACATGTCTACACATGTGAAAGCAGTTCGACTTTGCACTTACAAATGTGCCAGAGCCCCGTTTGGTTACTTGCACTCGCTGGTGGGGTTGAAAGTGTAATATTATTTTAAATAACATAACGTTACTCGAAGAAACTTCATTGTTTATGCTGGTGACTACTGGCCACTTATATTAGGCCTAAATCACCCCCGAGTAATCAAAATCACATGCAACATTGCCACCGATATTTGTGATGCATTGTAACACTTTAAAAGCATGGTAGGCATATGTTAACTCTGGCTGCTGTGTCCCACATGCCAACATATTGCATTGTTAGCAAAAAATTTGAATATAAACAAGAATTATCTGATCAATTGATTTAAATCTCTTGGACATAAATAAAACAATACCACAGGTTTCTGGAGATGGGTTTCTTTTTATTTTATTAACATAGTCTCAAACTTTCTGGCATCTCTGCCCTTCTACAGGAGATTATAAATAAATTATAAAATGCCCCCTGACGCCTATTACACAAATCTATATACAGTAAAACCCCGCTAAGACGAACCATGGATATAACGAACCTTCCCTTATAACGAACCCATCGAAAATCCCAATTCCATTCCATTAAAATTACCATCGTTATAACGAACTTTTCACTTTTCAAACTAGCGAATTATCGCTATAACGAACCCAATTTTGGTCCCAAAATATTAAATTCTATCAAAAATACCATGCTTATAACGAACTTCTAATTTTAATTCCAAAATTATAATTTTCAAAACTAATTAAAATTTTGTGTGAGCTCTAGCTCACAGATCGCAATTCAAAACAAAGAATTTAGCGACATTGGGTGTTTTTATTTACGTTCTATTTTTATACTGCGCCCTTTTATAAATTTTTTCATGCCTTATTGAAAACTAAATTTCTTAACTCTACATTAGGAAAATTCCTTAAAACATGATTTAAATTATTAAAACCAGTTTTAAAAGATAATGGAAGTGCCAAAGAAAAAGTCGCTCGTACCAAGATACCACTTGAAAAGAAATTAACCATCATAAAAGCTATTGAGAGTGGTACATCGCAAGCGGAACTTCGGATGAAAATGAGCAAAAGTAGCATTTCTACGATATGGGGCAAAAAAGAAGACTATAAAAAAAAATGCTACAAAGAGGAATCAATCCCAACTATTGCCGCTATCGTCAGTGTCATTATCCACTTTTAGAAGCCTTGTATACGTGGTTAGTACAAGCTAGGCTTCATTTAAAAAATGAAGATTTCTTTGCTAGATATGAAACCAAATTTTTGAGGAATATGTTAAGCAGAAAAAAATAACAGACTTCTTCAAGTAAGCCTTTGTATCCTATATTGTAATATAATATTTATTTATATAAAATATATTGTTATACCTTTTAAAATATTATTAATAAAGTTTTTATTTAATTTTTATATATAAGGTATACTTTTCTTGGATTTTTTTGACATATGGGGGCAGGTTGCATTTATACTAATTAAATTATCAGAGGAACTGATCAAAAAGGCAATATTTTCACATGATTTTGTTTTTATTTTAATATACAGCTTTAATATATAGAAATAGGTTAATTTAGGGGGAAAAAAGCAGCCAATATTAAGAGGTAGCCTTTTTTTTTTTTTTTTTTTTTGCGCATGCCCTTTAATTATATCCTCAAAAAAAAATTAAATACCCAAACCGTGGCTATAGTGAACCAAAAGTCCCGTCCCAATGGGGTTCACTATAGAGGGGTTTTACTGTATAGATTTGTGTACAGTCGAACCTCTTTAATTCAACACCCCAAGGGATCAGAGCTTTCGGTTGAATTAAAGGAAGTGTTGAATTAAGGTTAGATGATTAGCTAATCATCTAACTAGCTAAAATAATATATATTTTTTTATAAATAGCTTTGTAATATAAATTAATGGTATTAATCGAAACCACTGTGTGTACTTTTTATATTTATTTTTTTATTTTATGATTAACTTTTAGTATCTGGGACAAAATGGCAATAATACATTTTTTCGAAACAAATAATATTTTATTCCAATTTAATAATAGTTTAAAGAAAATAAATATGGAAAATAAAAAGAAAATTAAAAAATATTATTTGAAAAGAATCAAGATTAAAAATATATATATATATTTTATAGATGTCTGTTTTTTCTCTGAAATCCTATTCAGGATGTATTCCAGATATTCTATTTTTAAAAGACATGCATGCCTTTCTTCCTCAGAAATGTCTTTTAAATAACAAAGAGTTTTTATTGTATTAAAGGCATCCACTGCTGCTGCAGGTGTTATTGATGTTTTGTTTAAATCTTTTTCTGTTGGCTCTACCTCTTCATCTTCTTCTTTTCCCATTACCTCCTTTACAATTTCTTCAATGGACTGTTCCCCAGCAACTTGCACATCTTTATCAACTTCCAAGAAGTCAATATAGTTGACATCAATGGCTTGATGTTTTTTTAATGCCTCAAAACATCTGTTCATTTCTTCAACAACTTCTTCCATTGCTTCATCCATCACAAATCCTGAATGAGAAAAACAATTTTTTATTGTGGAAGAACTAACCCCAACCCATGCAGCCTCTAGCCAGCTAATTGCAAAGAGTAAATGTACTTGAGCATTTTTTTTTCTTCCATGCAAGTGAGAAGATACGTTATCATTCGTTTCCTATATTGGTCTTTTAGGGCTTTAATGATACCCATATCACAGGGTTGTAATGCACTTGTAGTTAGGGCGGGCAAAAATCTTATTTCAATGTTCTGTAACCCTTCAGGTATTTGGTGGGCTGGGCAATTATCTAAAATTAATAAAAAATTTCTTTCTCTTCTTTTGAATATTCAGTCCAATTTTTTCAGCCAATCCGTAAAAATTGCCCCAGTCATCCAGGCTTTTTTATTAAAATGATAATTTGAGGGAATATTCATGCCATGGAAGCATCGTGGTCTTCTATATTTCCCAATATAAAGTAAAGGCAGTTTTTCACTTCCATCCATATTACAGCATACCAACACTGTAATTCTCTCTCTAGACTTCTTACCCCCTTCACATTTCTCACCTCTGATAGTCATTGTTTGATTAGGCAAAAGTTTATAAAATAACCCTGTTTCATCAGCATTGAAAATGTCCTGTGGGCTGTATTTAGCTAAAAGTGAAGGAATAATCCCACCTTTCCAAGTGGCTACACTATTGGCATCCACACTTCCAGCTTCTCCATGAAGTCGTTTAAAAGCAATATTCCTTTTGCCCTTAAACTTTTCTAGCCAGCCATTGCTAGCTTCAAAATTAACTTGACCCATTTTCAAGGCCAAGAGTATAGCCTTTTCTTTCAAGATATTGCCATTTATGGCAAGTTTCATGGCATTTGCCTGCCTTATCCACCTAAACAGGGCTTCTTCAATCTCTGGGAATTCCCCGTCACGATCACGTTTCAAGGTAGAGCTAAAATTAGATTTTAAAAAGGCAGATTTTATGGCGAATTTATTTTTAAAAATTGTGCTAATGGTGGACCATGGAATATTTCTCTCTCTGGAAACTTGACTATGTGATTTTCCTTGTTCTATTTCTTCTATAATTTTCATTTTTTCCACATAAGTGAGCTGGTGATACTGACTACGTTTCCAATTTTTTTTTGGCAGAACGTGACATTCTTGCCCCACTCATTTATTCAAATTAACACAGAATATTGAATTAAAATGTTATCATAATCATTGTTGGATCATTTTATAAAGATTTATTTATTTAAAAAGAAATTATTTATAAATTTAAAAATAGCTAAAATATTTCAATGTAAAATATTAAAAAAATAAAAATTATTATTAGTTAGCACATGATGACGAAATTCCCGTGTAAAAAAAACAGCAATAACATCCGCGAAATTGCGCAACGGCACTGCAAAGTGAAACTTAAACTAACCAGAAACCAAAAGTGCGCAGGCGTGATCCTATTGGCGCCCGCCGATGCCGATCGCCGCCGCCGTAATACCGTTTAGCGGTAAAGTTGCATGTAAAATAACATTCAACTGTCGAAATTCGAATTTTAAAATGGTTGAACTATCGGAACTGTCATATTATCGATACTGTCGAATTACGGTTTGTTATTTGATAGGCCGGAGGTCGAATTGGGGTGTGTCGAATTAACGAGGTTATACTGTATATTTCAAGTTCGCGCGCTCTGAAATGGCCTCCGACGGTGACTCCTCTCTTTCCCTCTCTAATGTAAGTGATTCCTCTATTGAAATCTATAGTTTAGAATCGGAATCAGATTCTAGCGATTCTGAAGACATTCCGAATGCAAATCCTTGGCTACCTGTCTACGAAAACCAGCCAGAACGACTCTTATATAGATTCACCCCTGCTACCCTCTCCGGCACCCTCCCAGCTCCTGATGCCCACCCTTCCGAATATTTTTATTTATTTATGACTCCCTCACTGCTACAATCTATTGTAGGCCAAACAAATATATATGCCTCCCAATATATTTCAGCAAATAGGTCCACTGCAAAGCCAAGGTCCAGGTTTTTGAATTGGACCAACACCAACTTGGATGAGATGAAGGCCTTTTTAGGCCTTATCCTGAACATGGGCTTGATAAAAAAGCGGAGAATTTTTGAATATTGGAATAAAAGAAATTGGTCCCAAGATACTCCTGCTTTCTTTAGAATCCCAAGGGATAGATTTTGGTTAATTTTAAAGTTTCTTCACCTCAACAACAATCAAAACGACACTAAAGTGGACCCTTCAAAGTTTCTCCTGTTTTAGAAAGCCTCAACAAATCTTTTCTGAAGTATTACATCCCTGATAGGAATCTCAGTATAGATGAATCCCTTGTAAAAAAAAAAAAATAGAACCCAAAAGAGGCAATATATCCCCAAATCCCATGCCAAATTTGGAATCAAACACTGGGTCCTATGTGAAGCTCAAAGTGGCTACACCCTCCAGTTTGACATCTATGCGGGAAAGGCCGCCTCCACACCTTCTTCTCCTAAAGGGTTGGCATTTGATGTGGTATTCAGGCTAGTAAATAATGCCAATTTACTAGATAAAGGATACCACATCATATGCGACAACTTCTACACATCTGTGGATCTGGCTCTGGACCTGTATGCAAGAAGGACCTATTTGACAGGAACCATGAGGCTAAATAGACGAAGTCTGCCGTCGTCAATTAGAAGCAAGAAACTCCAGCCTTCAGAGAAACTCTATCGCTTTAGAGATCCAGTTTTGCTCTTGAGATGGAGAGAAAAACGTTCCCAAAAGAAGCCGGTCATCCTACTCTCAACAAAGATGCATGCTTCCTCAGATGAAGTCACCACAGCTTCTGGAAGATCTGTAACAATGCCTGCAATGGTGCAGGAGTACAATAAAGGAATGGGAGGGGTGGATCTTTCCGACCAGATGCTAAACACATATATAGATGAGAGAAGATCGCTCAAATGGTGGAAGAAAGTTTTTTTCAGCATGGTCTTCAGAGCCATGATAAACTCATATATCATTTATTAAAAAAAAACTGCCCTAACCCAATTGATCAATTTCACTTCCATATTGAGATAGTGGAGGCATTGATTGGCGATTATGATGGCCGGAAACTAGAACCATCGACATCATTCCTTCCACGTGCTCCAACTCCAAAGCATAGCATGGAGAGACTGCCTGAGAGAAAGGAGCAAAATTGTATAGTTTGTTCTCCTCAGTTGAAAAGGCGAAAAAGGACCCGCTATCACTGCATCGTCTGCAAGAAGGGAGTATGCCCTGGAGAATGCTGGGAGCAACATGTAAATAGCTAATATATTTTATTTTTGTTCGTTTTATTATACATTTTATATATACCTCTCATTTTTCAAAATTTTTTTTTTTTTTATGTAAATATTAAAAATTTTGCATTCTTTTTATATCAAATTTAGGATTTTATATAATCTTTGATGTATATTCAATCATTTCTCAATCATAAACTATTAAAATATTGTAATTTTAGAAGCGTTTTATTAAAATATACCAGCACAACAGATTGATCAATTATATGACGCAAGCTTCAGTGAGCATGCGCAGTAGAAGTGCGCAATGATAGGTCTCCTGACTACCAATATAGAACTCTGTAGTTTATTTGGATTTGATCATGTTAACCTGGAAATTGATGTTTCTTTCAGATTTATATCTCATTTAGCTTCTTTTCTCCCTGAGATAAGATGTTCCATCAATTATTGATCCTTGAGAAATTCCAACATGTAACACAGTAAAACCTCACTATAATGAGCTCCAATGAGACTAAAATTCTGGTTCACTATATAGCCATTTTAGTTGACAAATTTTATATTTTAGACTTAAAAAGATTTATACTGGCCGAAGTATCTTTTTCAAGAAATATTATTTGGATTAGGTATCATTTTCTTGTAGCTATAATCTATAATCCAAATTGTGCTTTATCATTTGTACACTATGATACAGCAGTTTTACCTTACAGTGCACATAGCCTAACTACAGCTGCCGTCCTACCGAATGGTGTTGTAAAGCATTTTTAGCAATAAATTTGTATTTAAACAACAATTATATAGTCAAAATTTGAATTAAGAAATTGTTGAAGTATCAATGGTGTCAAATTATCATTGGTCAAATTAAAGTTGGTTATTTGATAGGCTAAAGGTTGGGACATGAAAAAAAAAAAAGTAATTATTGTAGGTCAAATTAACAAGAAATTAGAACTATAAATATCAATAAAACAAAATCATGTTCATAACAACAACAAAAGAAGTAATCGGCAAGTTTGTTAAAAATTTCAAAAATATATATATAAATAAAATATATTAAAATAATTATAGAACAATAGTTTTTAAATAAAAAATGTGTGGTGGCCACAAGCCCTAGACGGCTAAGCATTGAGGTGGGGGAGAGAATAATGTTTTTCCCACATTTATATGTATAAATATGTATGCTCTAGACACATGAGATTTAATAAGATAAAAATAATTTTCAGGTGAAAAATGACCTTCTTAAAACACCGATTTGCATTTAAATATATTTGCGATATTTGAAAACTGCAAAATATTGATATATTTTATTTTTATAATTCCATCTTGAAAATCATAAAATATGACTCCTTTAATACAATGATTGTTTATGTCTGACCTAAGACTAAATTATTTAATAACCTCCGTTATAAGCATTTATATTTTGTGTATTTATATATATATCTATAATTTAATTTTCTTTTGGATAGTTTCATTTTAAATGTTTAAAAAAATTGTCAAAAATGCAGAAACATGCATTAAAATGAATTGGCAATAAAAACGTAATAAAATCAACGATACCTATAAATATTAAATTTAAAATATGCAAAAATAGCATATTCTTTATATAACGTAAAACCAGAAAAATTAAAATAAAACAATGTTTACTCGGCTTCAAAGTGGCCAAACATTTATCTTAATTTAGTAATAAACAAAGTGATAAGAAAATTAGATTTTAGTCAAAATTTTGAGATTCGTATCTAAAAATCGGTTGAGAAAAAAAAAATATTTTATGGGCAAAACGACGATATAAATCTCATTTTATTTTGAAAATAGAATTTTCTTTTCAAAATATAAATTATATTTTTTATTTTGTATACTTAGTATTCAAATCTTTTATATATATATATATTAGTAAATTAAATTTTATTGCCCTCTATCGTTAAAATTTTACACAAATAAATTTACTGGCAATGCGTTTCGTTTTTAAATCTCTACAGACCTTACTGCAATGATATGATTTAATGAATGAGAGGGCTTGGCTCATCAGTAGTGAACCCTCTCAGCGGTTTCGCCAAATTAATCTCTAGACCGCTCTACTATTGTATTGGACTGGTTTTGTTATATACCCTGCATTTTCTATGGAAGGCAGCTAAATGGTGTTTAGTGAACTATGGACATAAGCTTATAGGTCTGTAGAGGTACATACAAATAAATTTCAAGGTATTGCATCGAGCAAAGCTCTTCCGCGCAAAACATGTTTTCATAACCATTATATATTAGTAAATTAAATTTTATTGCCCTCTATCGTTAAAATTTTACACAAATAAATTTACTGGCAATGCGTTTCGTTTTTAAATCTCTACAGACCTTACTGCAATGATATGATTTAATGAATGAGAGGGCTTGGCTCATCAGTAGTGAACCCTCTCAGCGGTTTCGCCAAATTAATCTCTAGACCGCTCTACTATTGTATTGGACTGGTTTTGTTATATACCCTGCATTTTCTATGGAAGGCAGCTTGTTACACAAACTTTGACTTTAATCATCATCGATGCTACGTCACTACTATGACGTAACTACTTCCAACTTCTACCTTCAACCTTGCTGTTATTGTTTACCGCTAACTTGTCTTAACAATATATGTAATGGAACAAGTCGTTCCTTAAATAAATATATATTTGTTTTTATCTAAAGGGATGTCCTCGTAACTACAACATACGTGAGTACAAAAACAAACAGAAATCCTCAAAAGAATAACCTATTTTGCTAAGCCTATATCAATTTGGTAGCAGTGCGTTGTTTGGGCGCGCGAATTGGACTAACCGCCAATTGATCCATTTAAATCATAAAGAAATTAAATAATTGGACTAACCGCCAATTTAGAAAAGAAAAAGTTGAATAAAAAATGGATACCTATAACTTAGCAAAAATAGAACAGTTAACAGAAAACAACTATACCACCTGGTCCATGAAAATGGAAGCAATTCTAGATTCAAAAGATCTCTTCGAGGACGTAATTGTTAATGACGAGCCAGACTTTACAAAAAATAAACTAGAATATGATATTTGGAAGAAAAAGAATCGGGAAGCATACAGCCTAATAATATTGTCACTTTCGGATGACTTAACAATCATCTTTCGAGGCGATAAAAGAGCCAAAAGAATTTGGTACGACATAAAGAAAAGGTTTGAAGGATCTCTAGAAAATAAAAGGATAGACCTAATGTTGGATCTAGCCAGACTAAAATTGAACCCAAATGAAAATGTCAACATGTATATTGTACGAGCACAGAAACTGGCACAAGAGATCACCCAGCTAGGAAAGACTGTAACAGAAAGAGAACTTGTACGATACATTGTTGAAGGACTCACACCTAACTTTGACACGATCGCAGCAGCACTGTCAATAAACAGAGAAATCTCCTTACCAGACTTGAGACAAACTCTACTGGATTTCGAGAAGAAAAGACAGGACAGAAGCAAAAATCATGAAAATGCTTTCAGATCATCAGGCAACCAATTCAAAGAAAAATCATGCTTCATTTGCAAAAGAAAAGGACATTTCAAGAAAGACTGTTGGTTCAACCCTAACAACAAAGGAAATCAAAATAATACAACAAACAAAAATAACATGGCCAGTACAAGGAACTACCATAAAGGACCAAAACAAAACAAAGACACAGCCAGATCAGCAATCCAAGAACGAACGGAGGAACCATCCCAACGAAGAGACTCCACTTCAGAATACGCACTACATGCAAGCACAAGGGAGGAACGCCCGACAACTCAGGACGTGTGGATAATTGATTCTGCGTGCACAAGCCACATGACTTCCCATGGTGATTGGATCGAGCACAAGACGGAGGAGAGAAGAAGCATACAAGTGGCAGAAGAAGGGAGGCACATCGAATCTACCTCATCGGGATTAATCCAAGCTACTGTACAAGGTAAGGACAAACTTAACAACGCTGTAACCCTGCATAATGTCCTCCATGTACCACACCTGAAAGGAAATCTAATGTCCATTCCAAGCGCAGTAAGAAGAGGGAACTCTGTTCTTTTGAATTCTGAAGGAGCATACATATACTCTTCTGATGACAAGCTAATAGGAACAGGCAACTTTGATGGTAACATGTACACATTGAACCTATCACGTTTATCTGAAGCAACTCATGTTCCAAATGAACATTGCTTGATTTCAAAAGACAATTCTAGGACTGCATGGCACAGAAGGTTAGGACATCCTAGTGACAACAAACTGGACCTGATTTTGAAGAACAATCTTCTAAAAGGCTTGAACTCTATAAATGGTACCCTTGATCAATGTGATGCTTGCTCATTGGGAAAAATGACCAAAGTACCCTATGTTCACACAGATGGCAATCAGGAAAGCTACCCCTTTGAAGCCATTTATGTCGATCTCTGTGGTCCAATGAGAATAAACTCCTTGGGCGGAAGTAAATATTTCTTGACCATCGTAGATGGATTTTCTAGGAGAACATTTGTAGAATTTCTCAAAGATAAACTCTCGGCAGCAGAAGTTTTGAAGAAGTTTATTGTAAAGAGAGAAAACGAGCTAAACTCAAAACTAAAACGACTTAGAACAGATAACGGAACAGAATTTATCAATAAAAACCTTGAAACCTTCATAGAATCCAGAGGAATTAAACATGAACTAACTACACCGTACACCCCAAGAAGCAATGGGAGAGTTGAAAGAGCTAACAGAACACTATTAGACAAAGGCCGAACACTTCTGGCAGACTCCCAATTACCCCTACACTTCTGGGCAGAAGCTGTGAATACAGCTGCATATCTGTACAATCTAACTCCCACAACCAATGACCCAGACACTACCCCTATGGAAAAATGGAAAGGTAAAAAGCCATCCGTCTCTCACATCATGAGATTTGGTTGTGAAGTCTTCTATAAACTCGAGAATCATCAAAGACACAAACTAGAAGCTAAATCTAAGAGAGGAATATTTGTAGGCTATTCAAGATGCAGAAGAGCTTATCGAGTATTTGATATCACAGCGAGAGTCATTCTTGAAACCGCAGACATTCACTTCAGAGAGAACAATAATGTCATCTCGGAAGAAAAGCAAAGTGATAATAATACAGACACTGACACATATTTCTTCATTCAGGAGGATGAACAACTGGACAATCATGTTCTATCAGATGTTGATATTGAAGAGCCAGCACCAGATACCATGATCAACAGACAGACAGAGTCAAGTGTATCAGACAGACCACAAAGAACTCGAACAATACCTAAAAGATTCGATGACTACGTTCTGGCTACTACGAATGAAACCATTCCGAAAGACTATGAAGAAGCCATCGCATGCGAAGACAAGAAACATTGGGAGAACGCAATGCTTGAGGAAATACAGAACATGTACTCGCATCAAGTATGGGAACTGGTACCTAGACCTGTAAACGCTAAAGTTGTCAAAAGTAAATGGGTGTTCAAAATATCTAAAGACCAAGAAAACAAAACTTACAAAGCTAGACTTGTTGCAATGGGATACAACCAAATCCCAGGAAGAGATTACAACGAAAGTTTCAGCCCTGTAATTAAAAATGCCACCCTCAGGACTATTTTGTCAATGGCAGCAACAAAAGATTCAGTCATTAAACTATTTGATGTGAAAGCAGCCTATCTAAATGGAAACATTGAAAATACAATATTCATGGAACAACCTGCTGGATTTGTCCAAGACAGAAACAAAGTTTGCAAACTCAACAAAAGTATTTACGGTCTACCTCAATCCGGAAGATCGTGGTACGAGAAATTCAGTCAAGTACTTCATGACTGTGGACTGGAAAAACTTAAATCAGATCCCTGCCTATTTAAATGGAAGAATGAAGACAAATACTTCTATGTAGGGATATATGTTGATGACTTTATCACTGTCTCAGATTCTGAAGACACCTCGAACAGATTCATCAATAAATTGAGACATCACCTGGAAATAAAGGATGTAACATGTAAAGGCATGTTTTTGGGAATCAAGATCATACAAGACAAGGAGGGAATTTCACTACAGCAAAGCCACTATGTACAACAAATATTGCAGAAATATGGAATGGAAACTTGTAAGGAAGTTCCAACACCAGGTTCCAAAGAAATCAATTTGGACAATCATATTGAAGATGACAATTGTGATCAGCACACTTACCAGGAAGCCCTTGGAATGCTAATGTTTCTAGCTGTTAACACCAGACCCGACATTGCTTACATCACTAGCAAACTTTCACAGTACTCCAGACAACCAAAACAGATGCACTGGACAGCAATCAAAAGAGTTATGAGATACCTACGAGGAACAATTGACCTAGGAGTGAAATTTGAAAGAGGGAAGACTGGAATCCTGAAGTCCTACGCCGATGCCAGCTGGTCGACCACTCATGACGGAAAATCCTACGGCGGATATGTATTGAAGCTCGGCGAAGCAACTATAGACTGGAAAAGTAGTAAACAACCACTCGTCGCCCTCTCCACAATGGAAGCGGAAATGATAGCTGCTTGTGAAAGCTGCTGTCAAATCAAGTGGATAATAAACCTGTTACGAGAGCTGGAAGAATGGAATTTCATGGAAAAACCAACTGCGATCTATACAGACAGTCAGTCATTGATCAACTGGATCTCCAGCCCTAAACAAAGCAGTCGCTGTAGACATATCAACAGAAAGTACCACTTCTTGAGAGACTGTTATGAATCCAGAGACATCTGCCTTCTGTACAAGCCATCTCAGGACCTGGAGGCGGATATCTTCACAAAGGACCTATCCCGAGACCAGATGAAGAAACACCTGGAGAGCCTCAGCATCGTGGGAATAAAGACAAAGTAAGGAGGGAATTGTTACACAAACTTTGACTTTAATCATCATCGATGCTACGTCACTACTATGACGTAACTACTTCCAACTTCTACCTTCAACCTTGCTGTTATTGTTTACCGCTAACTTGTCTTAACAATATATGTAATGGAACAAGTCGTTCCTTAAATAAATATATATTTGTTTTTATCTAAAGGGATGTCCTCGTAACTACAACATACGTGAGTACAAAAACAAACAGAAATCCTCAAAAGAATAACCTATTTTGCTAAGCCTATATCACAGCTAAATGGTGTTTAGTGAACTATGGACATAAGCTTATAGGTCTGTAGAGGTACATACAAATAAATTTCAAGGTATTGCATCGAGCAAAGCTCTTCCGCGCAAAACATGTTTTCATAACCATTATATATTAGTAAATTAAATTTTATTGCCCTCTATCGTTAAAATTTTACACAAATAAATTTACTGGCAATGCGTTTCGTTTTTAAATCTCTACAGACCTTACTGCAATGATATGATTTAATGAATGAGAGGGCTTGGCTCATCAGTAGTGATACCTTGAAATTTATTTGTATGTACCTCTACAGACCTATAAGCTTATGTCCATAGTTCACTAAACACCATTTAGCTGCCTTCCATAGAAAATGCAGGGTATATAACAAAACCAGTCCAATACAATAGTAGAGCGGTCTAGAGATTAATTTGGCGAAACCGCTGAGAGGGTTCACTACTGATGAGCCAAGCCCTCTCATTCATTAAATCATATCATTGCAGTAAGGTCTGTAGAGATTTAAAAACGAAACGCATTGCCAGTAAATTTATTTGTGTAAAATTTTAACGATAGAGGGCAATAAAATTTAATTTACTAATATATAATGGTTATGAAAACATGTTTTGCGCGGAAGAGCTTTGCTCGATGCAATACCTTGAAATTTATTTGTATGTACCTCTACAGACCTATAAGCTTATGTCCATAGTTCACTAAACACCATTTAGCTGCCTTCCATAGAAAATGCAGGGTATATAACAAAACCAGTCCAATACAATAGTAGAGCGGTCTAGAGATTAATTTGGCGAAACCGCTGAGAGGGTTCACTACTGATGAGCCAAGCCCTCTCATTCATTAAATCATATCATTGCAGTAAGGTCTGTAGAGATTTAAAAACGAAACGCATTGCCAGTAAATTTATTTGTGTAAAATTTTAACGATAGAGGGCAATAAAATTTAATTTACTAATATATAATGGTTATGAAAACATGTTTTGCGCGGAAGAGCTTTGCTCGATGCAATACCTTGAAATTTATTTGTATGTACCTCTACAGACCTATAAGCTTATGTCCATAGTTCACTAAACACCATTTAGCTGCCTTCCATAGAAAATGCAGGGTATATAACAAAACCAGTCCAATACAATAGTAGAGCGGTCTAGAGATTAATTTGGCGAAACCGCTGAGAGGGTTCACTACTGATGAGCCAAGCCCTCTCATTCATTAAATCATATCATTGCAGTAAGGTCTGTAGAGATTTAAAAACGAAACGCATTGCCAGTAAATTTATTTGTGTAAAATATATATATATTATAAATGCAATTTTCAACTATATTTAAAACATTTTAATTCTGAAGGTTGATCTTAATACCTATTTTTTTGAAAACGTTTATACACATTCCTTATTTTTACATCTTTATTTAAAAATAAATAATGTACAAGGTTTGTCAATAAATAATTCCCAATCGATAATAATTTTTATCTACAAAACTATAAAACTGAAACTCAGTATATAAGAACTCTAAACACTCTTCTGTATTTTAAAATCATTCCTTATCTATCTTCCGTCTGTAAACTTTTGATATAGCGTTATTTCCAATTTCCAAAACAAAACTTGATAAAACGCTTTATCCAACTCTCTGAACCATTCTCTAACAACTTGAAGTGAAATTACATCACTTTTAAATGTTTTTTTTTTTTCACATAAAAACACTTTATTCTTTCAAATAATTAGAAGTCTATAGGTGCCGGGTCAGGGCTGTACACAGGGTGAAGTATTAAAGTACTTTCATACCCTACTATAATCGCCAACTTGGGTGCGCGTGTGAGGTCTCGCATTATCTTAATGATTTTTGTGTGTGTGTTTTTTTAGGTTGAATATTTTCAATTACTATTTTTAGCTTTTATAATTATTTAAAATACCTTTCCTAATTGATAGAATATTTTCGTTCAAGAGTGTATGAATATTAAGCCCTTCTTGATCCCAAAAGACAAAGGACACCTTGTCCTTGAAAAAGGAAAGCCTTGGGTTTTTTCTTTACTGGCGGTGTTTTATGGGTCCATTTACTTGTTTGGCGCTTTGAAAAAAGATTATTGATATATAGCTAGCAATAAATATGTATATATATATATGTTTCTATGAAAATGTTAATCTGCAAGACGCAGGTTATCATCATCCCTTTTTGATTTGTTTTTGTCACTTTTTGGCGTTTCGAAAATAAACAATAAAAGGCTGTTAAAATAAAAACATAAATCCTCCAGGGAAAAGATTCTTTTAAAATTAAAAGAATCTTTTCCCTGGAGGATTTATGTTTTTATTTTAATATTGATTCAAGGGATTATTTTTATCGAAAATAAAAGGCTGTATCAGACTTTACTAAGACAATAAAGATTTGCTAAAAATAAATGTGTACGAAGATGTTGCATTTGGCGACGAGGATATAAGAGTAAGTACCCTCGAATTTTGAAGTAAATATTTTTAGAAAATATCTTTGATTTTGCATATAATTGAAAGTAATTTTTAAAAGACACAAATTGCAAAGTTTTAGGATGCAAATTTAAGAAAGAGTGAAAAAAAATGGCTAGTTACCAATTTAAGGAATATAATGAGGAAACTGAAACTTTTGAAACGTTTTATGAACGATTGGAACAGTTTCTCATATTGGAGGAGGCAGGGGATGAGAAGAAAAAGGCTTATCTCCTAACCCTCATGGGAAGTAAAACATATGGTGTTTTGAAGAATTTGTGCAGTCCTATTCTACCTAAAGATAAAACTTTTGATAACCTAATAGATATCTTGAAAAGGTGTTGGGGCACGTTTTTTGTAACCATACCCCAACAGAAGGCGTATGTATAATAAAATCAAATGGATACATGGCTTCCCTCCCACATAGACTTACAGACCATCTTTTTGCCCAGAAACCTAGACAATTGATGACACCAGACTTCCATGCCGAAAGCTGATGCCTGGTGAAGAAGACACCAGTGACATCCAGGGACATCCGCGCTGGAAGCTGTTGTTCCATATGTACATATATTCCCCTCACCAAAAATTTAGGTAAAGGTGACCAGAAAAAAAAATGGAGAAGGAAGATCTCTAAAAGACTGAACCTTATAAAATATCCTTCCCGAGAAAGGAAGCATCACATTACAGTCCAGGTAAAAGGGGCCTGGGTCGATTTTTAGCCAAGACGGGGGGGGCGATATATATACCGTCCCGAGAAAAAGGGAGGATAGTATTTCAATCCATGTGGAAGGGGGGCCTGGGGTCTGAAATTTTACACTATCGCCGTAGCTGTTTCTCTCTTTAGATTTTTTTGTTTTGGTAATACTATATGTTCTATTTTGATGGGAGAGGCCTGGGGCGTCTGTGAAATTGTATACTGGAGCCGTTGGCCATTTTGATTGGTGCTTCTCTCGGCGAATGAAAACGGAGAGAGACATGAATAAAAGAGGGTTCTTTGCCAAAAAAGGCAATTTCAATCGGAGTCGCTCAGTGAGAGGACAGTCTTCAGACGGGAGATCAGACCTTTGCCGACACTTTCGAGAAAAGGTAAGCCATTTGTCATTATGACTTAGCGCCCCCCCTTTTTTTTTTTGTGTAGTAGCCAACCTAGATTTCGCATGGGCCCTAAAGGGCTATAAAGTAACTTCAGGTCACCTCTATCTAAATTTTACTATGTAAATAGCATATCTCGTCAGTATAGACATGTTCCCAAATTTTAGTTTATCTAAATAAATAGAGAAATTTTCTTGTTTCCTCTCATACATATTTCATTCCTTTTTGCTTTATGGTACTACCCCCCACACCTTAATTTCGCAAATTACGACTTTATCAGGGCTACTTTGAGGATATCTATCTGTCAGGTTTTAGTAATGTTTGTACTTTTATGTGTTTCAGTGCGTTATTCCATCTTTAGACCTTTGTCCTGACAATATTATATGCTCGATCCCTGCTTTAACTCAAACTCTTAATCAATTACAGAGTTTCCCCCGTTTTTTTTTTTTTTTTTTATCCTGTTTGCACAAATTGCATTATATGTGATGATGTAAAGACATATGTCGATAGTGTATCATTGACAGCTGTGCTTCTATTATACAACATTAAGGTCTTGCTGCGGGTTATATACATGGGGTTGTTGGCCTAAATTGCTATATATATATATACTTAAGTAAGGAAACTTTAATAAGTCACATCGTGTATCCTCCCTTTTCATCTATCCAAACCGGGAACGCAACAATGGCGCCCGCCGCGGGGCTCGAATTTAGTATATGTTTCATCCCCTATACTTTAGAAATATATACCTAATGAAAAGCCATACTATTTTTAAGTATTGGTGAAGTAGTCCACGCATCCTGAGATTAACAGTCTATTATAAATCGTGAATTTTAATTTATGCTTTCCGTTTCACTGGCAAATCTATTTTCTATTAATGCTATTGTGTTTTCTGAATAATAGAGAATCAATTATAAGCCTTGATATTTGCTGTTTATGTTATTGTAATGTATTCTAGGTTCTCCTAATGCGAAAGTGTGACCTGTTCCTTTGCAGTATTGGAAAATTAGAGACCTATTATCTTGATTAATAACGTTGCGTCTATGTTCATATATTCTATTGCTGACTCTCCTTCCTGTCTCCCCTGCGTATTTGGCTTGGCAGCTGTTACACTCTACGGAATATATTGCCTTTTATTCTCTGTTTTGGTTAGTGGGTTTTATGATAGTAGGATTATTTTTAGATAGTGGACTTTTATGGTGGAGCCTATGTTAGGGGAATTACAGTAATATGTTTGGATGCCAGAGTTTCTTAAGTAGTTGGCAATTGTTATAGATGTTTGTGAGTATGGAATGTAACATATCGCACTATAGATATTTTGTGGTTTTGTTTATTGGGTTATTGATAGTTATACTTTTGTGGAAATGTTGTAATATAAAGGTGGTTTGGTATCCTGCTTGCTGGACATTATTTATAATGTTCTGTGTCTCAATCATTTTGAATTCTGTTGCGAGCACCATTGATTACAATTTCTTTATTTTACTTTCTCAAATTATTATATACAGTATGAGAAATGAGGTTGGATTGCCATGGTCCAAATTTAGAACAGTGATCAGTGTTTTACAGTAGTCTACTGAAATGACTTAGCATTTTTTTTTAATCATAGCTCTGATATAATTTCTCACAGCAGAGGTGAGTTCTGATAAATATTGCTGGATACAAATATCTTAACTTCATTTTTATAGCGCTTTCTATCAAATCATACTAGCCTGTGCATCCACATATATGAGTCTTAAGGTGAAAATAGAATTGAAGATCCAGTTAGCGTACCCGTGAAGAGAGAAGTTTGATCACCATAAAAAGACGCGTCAGGCAACCGATTTTTTTTTCTCATGATGCCTCCAACTGCATATGATCTTAAATATCCTGTATACACTCTGACAAGGGAAGGTTATCCTGAATTGACAAATGTATAATTTTGTCTTTAGTAGAGATTTCCAAGATTCTATTTCTGAAACATTTTTTTTTGGATGAAGACAAATAAAACCATCTTGATAGTATTGAATTTTACAGTAAATATTTGCCAGCAGAAGGCATGATGAGATTACATGAAATTTAAACCAGTTATATGCTTAGTATGTTTCTTCAGCTGTAATTTGACACAGTCATCAAATGAAGAAATGAGCAGTACGCCATATCTTGATGCTGGACACTTCTGTGTCAGGAAGGTGTAGTTAGTCTGTTTAATGAGAATTCAATAATTATCGAAATTTAGCAGATTATCATTGGGGATTTGAACAACTGTCTTGAAAATTTTTGAACAGCCTGAGTAGATAAAGGAATCCTGGAGTTAGAGTGGAGAATTAGTAGTACAGACTGACCACTCGACGCAGATAACTCTAGGGAACAGTTATTGTGTTAATCCGCCGTAGACAAGAAGAACATTGATTCTCAGGATATTCGATAGGCAGAATTTTGAGAATTGATAAGGTCATGGTTAAAGTTTACACAGGCATATGGGAGTAAAGACAGTGATTTAAACAAGATAAGAGGCAGCCTTGTGTCTTAAATACTTTCAGTGGAAGCAGATGCCACTGCAAATATTCAGGTCTAATAATTTCCAAATTTGAAGTCATGCATGACGGGTTAGCACGGGATTGACGCCTGAACTGGCTTTCACTGGGATTAATCGAGCTTGCGAAAGAACTAGAAGAAGTGTGACATGTCGCGCCACTGTACTAAATTAATAATTGAGAAGATTTATGTTGAGCCAACTGAAATTAGTAAAGAATTAAGAGATTAAGGTCTTATTCTTTGAGTTTTACACTAATTTCAATTACGCGATATGGACGGCGTTATAAGTTGGGTGGAAATGATTCGACCGCAATGGGATGGTCTCCTGGAGGTGGTACGATCAAATACTACTTATTGAATGCCGGGCGGGATCGCATGAAGCATTAAATGACATCAAGAAATGCTTAAAGAAACACCCTAGAAGATTGGGGATCGACAAAATGACGACATGAAAAATGTTCAACATTGTACATTGGCAGCAAAATGATATCTTGCTATTGTATGGACGACCACTCCTTCCTGAAATGTGCAGCGGATGTTAGTCCCAGAATTAGGTCCTTTGAGGCGACACTTTCCTTTGCAGATGACATAAAGACGCATGACAAAACAGCACATGAGCATTTAAACTAACTTCAATTCCTGCCATTAATTAATTTAGTTGTCCAATAGCTATAGAACCGCTGGAGACCTCCATACCCTGTGTGAATATTTTAGTGAGAAATGAGCGATTCAATTCTATGAGCCATGAGGTATCCTGTAAGATCAGAGCTGTACCCCATTCAATTTTTTTTTAATAGTAGCCAGTGCGAGATATTTCCAGAATGTTTGTTTCTTTTTCTAACTGTCATACAATTCGGAAACTAGAAAACTACACTATTTTGATACAGTTTACATCTAGCATCCATGTGAACTCAATATGACTATTGAACGTAGATTGAAGATTAATGAGCGAGCCAACCTAAAGAGAACGAGTTTAATAGGCTTACAATCAGTAGTTGAAACAGACTATTCGCACAATTTTGTTATATTCTCCCTCTAGCTGATCTATGACATTATAGATTTTTTTAACAAGGTGACTACCCCGTCGAGTGTATATGAAGGTATAAAGGTTTAAAGGTCATAGGCTGTTGGAATAATAATACACTAGTAATAATTATAGTTCATTCTGATGTACAGTAGAGGCAGTGAGAACAGCGCCTCTACCATCATGGCTAGTTAGTTTCAATACACCCAGAAAGAGCATTGATCTAAGATTACTATCCACCCACATGGATGAACATGTACCTCTCCCATTTCCTTTCCCTTTTGAGGTACTAAGAAGAGCTGGTGATACTGTATATCTCTTGAAGAATCTAGAAACTGGGAATTTGGATAAATACCATATAGATAGGTTAAAACAATACCATATACCAATTAGGATTTTCCCCACAGAGGAGGAGGAAACTAGTGATGGTAATTCAAGTCAAGGTTCCAGTGATGAAGATCATTGGATTCATCTTACAGGTCCAGCTTATCTCCCTAATAGGTCCGTTAATGTAGTGGTTCCACAAGGGGTGACAACCAGAGCGAACTCAGAAGTAATGAGACGAGGGGAAGTTGACAGAGTTAGTGTGAACAGTTTAACTTTACGCAGGTCTACAAGGGTGAAAAGGCCCACACAGTGTAAATTCTGCTTAGACTGTCGCCACTAACTAGGATTTTGGAGTGTGTACGGAGAATCAGCTCGATAGAATGAGAAGTTTAGAGATTTCAACCTTTTTTTTTTTTCATTTAAAAACCTTTTTTTTTTAAAGTAGAACTTCATTAGGATTCCTTTTTTTTTTCTATACAAACTATTTCTTGTTAAAACCCGAGTTTCAAAGACCAGTGAGAATAATGTATACCATTGTGAATTAACTATTTAGTGTAAATCTGAAATTTTAGTTATTATCAGGAGTAATAGGTGAAGGAAGGTGTAGGAAATCACAACTTAGAGGGGGGCTATGTCTAAAAACAACAAACCTAATAGGCATCCTATGGCTTGTGTTGGGTAATTCAGAAACCCTATAATCCCTGGCCTTCAGGTAGTAGCTTTGAAATAGGTTTCTAATGAGAACATGAAAAGTCAATCTCTCAGAGTGAAATTGTGAAGTATAGGGACCCTAAGCCAGGGGTAGAAGTTAAGTAGGCCCAGACTGTAGTCGATCCTTGGAAAGCACTTGAGAATGTTAGTGTTGGGTAGTGAATCGTAAACCCTATAAATCCATCTTTCAATAGAGTGCTGAGGTCGGACTACTGCAAAGGGGGCAGACGCACGAGGAAGTAAGAAGAAAGTGACTCCACCCACGGTGGCTAGGGGAGAGACTCAATCCGCTTTTATGAGGTGTCACGCTTAATGGTCCTTTATTCGCCATTATAATTTGTGTATGTCTTTATATAGAATTGTCGTGAAAAGTCGCTTGGTGTCAAGGCAAGGGCAGTTTTTGAAGTTACACTGATTTTTTTAGTAGGTTAGCTTCCAGATTATTTAGAATTGTTAACATTTGATTGTTAACAATCAATTTTGTTTATTTGTTTAAATATAAATAATGTTTATCCACGTATAGATAACTTTTATGTAGAGTTTGTATGAGGCATCTATTTAAGTCAATAGGGCTTTAGTCCCCACTTTGTTTTAATTAGATAACTTTATTTGATTTCTCATTGGTCCTGAAAGACTTTATTATTGTTAGGGTTTATTTGATAGATAATTGTAGTACTTTGGCATTTATAGCAATTTTTAACTATAGTATGAATGCAGTCTGCGAATGAAATATGTATGAATGGAATGACTAATGATTGTTGTCAAAGTTAAAAACTATTATACTGTTAGACCAAATTTACTTTAGCATAGGATTAGGGAACTAATAGGTTCAATTTTAAATTTGATTTCTTTATTTGTTAGGAACGATAGCCTCACAGGACTGTAAAAACTCTATTGTTAGGAAAATATTCGCTCCACTTTGTTAGGTCTCCTTTTAGAGGAGTGCAAATATTGATTTCTTTTATTAGGGTAATCAGTTACTCTATTTCATTATATAAACTTGAATTTTAAGAGTCGTAGATAATGATCATATCTTGATTCTCAGACTGGAAGGTTGTGGGAGGTTATGATCAGACCAGGAAACCCACAAAACTTCTCCTCATTAGAGGAAACGAAGAGGTATAGATTGAATTTTATGCAGGATGGGGGATTTGTTTTAGCCATGCCGTATAGCCTGGGGTATAACGGCGCGACCTTGGGTAACCGATCTGACACCGTAGTTTCGACGTTTTTTTAGCGTGGCTGGAGCGAGGGTGTTCCAGACGGGAGGTCCTGTAAGATTGGCAAGTAGGCAGAGATTGCCCAGTTATTCTAGACGAAGTGTTTCCGTCTATTGAATTTTTTTTGGTACCAGTTTGATCCCCCATAGCTAGCGGAAGTTTCTTCTAATAAAGGATTCGCCCTGCCATACGTTTTGTTGGAATGAATTCGAGCATAAGACCGATTCGAGAGACAGAATAAGTAATTATTAGGACCTTCAACGAGTTTAGACTCGTTCCATGTTAGGATAAGATTTTAAAGTATTAGTTAACTATAATGACCGCGAACGAGACGCCAGAACAAGCCAGTGAGTCAAAGTTTTAGAAGTGTTGTATTGAGGACAATAGAATTAAGAGCAGTTATACAGGGAGTAGAATTCTGAAGGAATTTATAAAAGAACCAAAATTTCAGATTGATAAAATTCAAATTTATAAGATGTAGATTTATAGGGTTCAGGTCAATGAATAGGGAGTATATTAGTAGATGAAAGTAATATGAATTTCTTGGAAGGGGGAGGTAGCTGAACTGTACACACCCCAGAGGCAAGGTAAACGGAGCCACAAACAAAATAGTAGAAATTGATTAGTCGCTCTGCCAAAACAGAAAATTTCTCTTCATACGGTTGTCACCCTAGATTTAAATGGACTGTGTAGTTTAATAGAGGTCTGCGCTATGTTCCATTTGACCAAGATTCTAAATGACGTACCCATCTGGGTTGAGAGAGTATTGTAATTTGAGGAATCTAACACACAAGAGAGAACACACCCTCCAATAGGATCGGGATAGACGAATATTACCCAGTGACCAACTCGTGATTCCAGACTGAATAAGATTGAAAACTTAACTGAGATACTAAACCTTGAACCTTCAGCGCACAAATATATATAATGTGTTTTCATTTTCTTATTGAATATGTTATTATTTTATATCATATATATTATATTATAATCATATGCTATTCATTTCAACAATTTTATTTCCTTTGATATTCATGATATTAGTAATATTTACCTGCCATGTTGCGATTTTTTTTAACATGTTGACATGGCTTATTCTTCCCTCAAGGCATGATCTATTTTATCCTTATTGTCTTTTATCCGCCTTACTTGTATAAGTATATATATTTTGTCATCATATATAATTTTGTAGTAGTTTTCTTTATCATCTATCATGGGATGATTTTTATCATATTTAATCACTATCTGCATGATACGTGTTTTCTTCAATATATATATTATACCCGTCATATAACATGGAAGGATTCATTTTATCATTACATATTTCGTGCCTTATTTAATAATTACTTTCACAATTTGTTTTCTGTAATCTTTTTTTTTTATTTAGCAAAAGTCATCATGTCATAGGCTAATCATTATATACCAAGATATTTCTTTCAGCTAACTATAATTATCCTTTCCTTTGATTGTATATGTATAACTATACCACACGAATGTCTTTATTTTATTTATTATCATTTACAAAGCACGCGATATCCGTCTTGGATATTTGCATGCATACACAAGTTTGGGAGCTTATTTACAGTAATTATTAATATGATTTTAGTTATTATATAATAGAAATTATTAACATATTTGTCAGTTAGTTAACGATTTAATTACCCTATAATGGAAATTAGTGAACATCACAGACAAGAACAGAAACTTAGAGCTATTTACAGCATATAACTATATATCAGTTATTACAGCCCAGGCTATCTATTACTAAAAAACATTCTACAAAATCTATTAAAATTTATATACATATATCTATTATTAACTATTTGATTTAGACAATTTATATTTATTTGATTTTTGACTCTCAAGTCCTCTACAAGTCGACAGTCCGTTAGAATATGTACAGGATTTTCTTCTTCTGCACCACATGAGCATTTAGGCGAATCCGTCTTTCTGACTTTGTACAAATATGATCTAAAGTTACCGTGTCCAGTTAAAAATTGGACACTGTAAAAATTTGGCTTGACATATTTGGGTATTTGGGAGTCAGTGAAGAAGGACTTGAAAATGGTATTAGTCTTCTCATAGTATTTCTGCATTTTTTCCCTTATATAATTAGAAATTATATTCCTACTTGAAGAGTCAAATCGGTTGTAATTTATTTCGGTTTTCAACATGTTAGATTCAATATAATCAGTAAGTTTGGGGACTTGTGCAAGTATGTGTGTACAGTCCGATGATGTTGTACTGTAGGCCTGTATACAATGTTTTAATATTTTATATTGAAGAGAATTTAGTTTGTCCTTAGACTTTTTGTTTATGAATGGATACCATACTGAATAACCATAAGTAATTGTACTTCGATATAATGTCTTATACAATATCAGTCTTCGTCTAAAGTCTAGACCCCATGCTTTCTTTGTCAGGCCAAATAGGTATCCACTAGCTCTAGTTACTTTTATGATCATTTCATTAACGTGAGGCGTAAAGTCCAGTTTGCTTCTGACTCGGTGATTTTTAATAGTCACTCCTAGGATCTTAAGTTCTTCAACCGGTTTAATTAACTTGCTACCTGAGACTATTATATCGCTATTGCATTTATATAAATATAATATTTTTGTTTTTCATCTGACAATTTTAATTTACGACTTTCACACCACTTATTGATTTTTCTTAATACATTATCTATTGTCTTTCTTAGTTGTTCAGGAGTTTTATTCCAACATATTAACGTAATATCATCTGCATATCCTATTGTTTCACAATTATCATCCAGATTATTATTCAGTATCTCATTAATAAGAATATTCCATAATGTGGGAGACAGTGGTCCTCCCTGTGGACATCCTTTACTTAGTTTCTTATTAATTTCAGTTGAGGAAAATCTAAATCTTATTCTTCTATTATCAAAGTATGATTGTAGAAGTTTTATCGTTGAAGCCTGCACACCATCTTCATCTAGTCTTTTCATCAAAGCCGGCCACCATGCATTATCAAACGCTGCACTAATATCCACTGCAATTATTGCTGCATATTCTCTTGTTTTATGTTCTAACGCAATTTTTATTATTTCAGTTAGTGCAGTAATAGTAGATTTCGATCTTCTAAAGCCATGTTGTCGATCACTTAGTAAATTAAAATCTTCATAATATTTTATTATTCTATTATTAATTATTTTTTCAAATATTTTAGAAATGTTGGAATTAAGACATAAAGGTCTATAATTTTTATAGTTATTAAAATCTGTTTTTCCAGGTTTCGGAATAATTATTGCCTCTGCTCTTTTCCATTCAGCAGGATAGTATTGTAGGTCCAAACATTTTTGAAATAGTTTCACCAATATAGGAGCTATAAATTGTTTAGTGTGCCTTATCATGTTGTTAGAGATGTTGTCTATTCCGGGAGATTTCTTTGGATTTAATTTGTCAATTAAGTCGTTAACTTCAGTAATCATAACCATCGGTTTTTCTTTATTGAGTAGTTTTAAATTATAATTTCTTATACTTTTATGGATGTTTGTATCTTCTTCACATTTATCATCTGGAAATAAGTTATTCAATAATTCCTCACCCTTCTGCAAACATTCCATATCAGTATTACCCTCCAAAATTTGCATATTTCTCTTCCGATTAGATCCACTTTTGATGTTTTTATACACCTTATATAAGTTTCCATAAGGGTTGTTCGATTTGTTTTCCTCCAGAAAAATTCTCCAGGATGCTTTCCTAGCTTTTTCTATTTCCCGTAAATACTTATTTCGTATGCTTTTATAGTATTGTTTAATATGATTAGGGCAATTTTTGTTTCTATAGTAACAGTTCCTAAGATAATGACAGTGATCCTTTAGAAGCTGTAAATTCGTATTCCACCACTTATTACTAATATTATTTTTTGTTGTCATATTATTATTTACTTTGAGTGAATTATGTGCTGCCTCAATCAGTATGTTCGTAAGTTCTTTTACCGTTTGATCAATCATTTCTGGTGTATCCACTATGTCTAGTAAGTTTTCAATTTTTTCTCGTTCAGTACTGTTAATTCTCTGACTAAAACTTAACCAGTTCGCATTTTTCTCATTAAATTTCCAAGTGGAATAATATTTTTCTGAACTAAATTGTTCGTTTGTATATATTTCAAAAGATATAGCTACATGATCTGAAATTTGCGATATTTGCTGCGTCTTCCAATTTCTGATCGCCGCAATTGCCTGTTTATTTGTTAGTGTGAGATCAATCACACTTGCATCACGACACGTGAAAGTTTTATTATTATGGATAATTAAGTTTATTTCATCTATGATAGGGATCAGTCTATGTCCATTATAATTTTTCCTGATATCATACCATAACGGAGCTCTGGCATTGAAATCGCCGCAAATTATCACCGGTATATGTAAATTTGTATTAATTAACTTCTTCATAAATTCCTCGTGCTCACTTTTCATTGAATTCGGATGTATATAAATGTTGGAAAGATATATTTTCTTACTTTTTGTTTGTATGGTTATAGTTGTAGCGAATGAGTTAGTGAATTCTGTACTTAATTGAATTTTTAAGGTGCTATTTCTTACAATTATTGCCGTATTTATATTGGGACTGTTCATCAATTGATATTTTGTACAAGGTCCTGGAAATATTACCTCCTCTTTGATTATATAAGGTTCTTGTATCATTACTATATCTGCATTTCTAATTTCATCAGATGCACAAAGCTCATTTATGCAATTTTTGCTTTTTCTAGTATTTTGTTGAATAATTTTGATTTTGTCAATATATAGTTTTCGGCCCATCATTCTGGAATTTTATTATTGGCCCGCATCTTCTATATGTGTAGAATAGTCTGTTCTTTGTATTATAATTTGCATCTCTTTTTTATAGATTGGGCAGTCTTGACTATTCGGTTTATGCTCCAAATCTCTATTTCTAAAATGTGGATGTTTGACGCAGTTGCAGCATTTAATTGTAGTCGAGCATTCGTGTTCTCCCTCTTTTTCACATTTAATACATTTTTTGGGATTGGGACAGTTATTCCTCTTATGATTAGGATTAAATAGAAAACAGTTCTGACATTGATTCACTAATATTTTATCTTTTATATCGCATCGTTGAATATCCGTGTAAATTTTCCCATTTCTCTTCATAATTTGGTAGACTCTAGGTGAAACCCTCAGTACTACATCTTGCTCTGCTCTGTTGGTTTTCATTGGAAATAGCACTTTGATCTCTTCACTGAGTTGAGAAAGTTCAGGGTTCATCTCACATAATGTTGTCGATAAATTAGCCAAGTTGGTCATCTTATTGACTGATTTTATGATTATGTTTGGATCTCTTAGTTTTGGCTTGTATATTTTACTGCATTGGTTTAGATCATCTTGCTTAGTAAAACTTTCTATCATTCGATCTATATCTTGATCTTTAGGCAATTTTATTACTGTACCTTTCCTAGTATTAAATACCTTGTTAAATCTGATTTTATTTCCCTCCTGTCGTAAAACTTTTATACTATCATTCACCTTTTGTTGTACCTGTGAGATGTTTTGACCTTCATTGGCAGTTATTATGATAGTTTGTTCCTCAGTAATTTGCTTATCTTTTTGAATAAATTTATCTTCCCCATATTTTAACACCTCTGCATACGAGTCCTTGTTTCTGTTTTGTTTTACTATTTGGGATAAATCGTTTCTAATGTCGGTATAATTTTTCTGCATACATTCCCCAATTCCATTTAAACTCTGTTCTAGTTTCACTAATTCTAATACACTATCCTTTAGCTGTTTTGTTGTACTTTTTACATATCCAATATCTTGTTTGTTCAACGTTTTTTGATTGTTATCAAATTTGTCTACAAAATATTTACATAATTCATCCAACCTGTCTAATATTAACGCATTCATTGTTTTGCATATCTATTGACAGCGTAAAATATTAATGAATTGTTAGCGATATTTAAAGTGTTTGATTTGATCCAAAAGATTTAGCAATATTAATATATAATTTCAAAATTTAATATGTTTAAAAATAAACTGAATTTAAATTATTTCAAAATATATAATATACAAGTTAAAACAAATTTAAAGTATATTTACCGGAAAATGCGGAGCGATGCAAAACACGTCCACTCAGTCTGGCCGCCTGGAATGTCTTGATTGGTACTTAAATAAAGATGCTGGCATGTTTTAGGAGTTGGACTAGTCAGTTATTTCTAAACGACTTCTTGGCGCCCAAATTTTTTTTTATATAATATGTAATAGGGAAATGTTCTAACTGTATTGTTAGCAGAAAGAAGGTAGCAATGAAACCAGCACACCAGAGGCAAGGATGGGGTTGAGAGGACCTACCACAAGGAAGGCCTACTCCTCAAGACCAAAGAAGAAAGTGGAAGGGTGGTATATATACCCATGAATGGTAAGACAGATGACCTTGCTTACTTCCATACATATGATATGACTGTCCCCCATAACCTATGTTGATAACAGTGTGCTGACAGAATAATAACACATAAAAAAAACCCTTTGCCAGGACGCACAATGCCCACTAATGTTCGGAATAATAAACATCTAGAATAGCATACCATCATTTTGATTAGCCTTATCTTCCCTATAGGTTTCGGTACACCTGGCTTCACATAGTAATGGAAAATGCATTTTGCTAGAAATGGGCCTGCTTTCATAGTAACTGATGAAAGGCAGATGAATAATGAATAGCACAAACGCATTTGTCCATTACTTGGCAGGGGGAGGATTGTTGGGGCACGTTTTTTGTAACCATACCCCAACAGAAGGCGTATGTATAATCAAATCAAATGGATACATGGCTTCCCTCCCACATAGACTTACAGACCATCTTTTTGCCCAGAAACCTAGACAATTGATGACACCAGACTTCCATGCCGAAAGCTGATGCCTGGTGAAGAAGACACCAGTGACATCCAGGGACATCCGCGCTGGAAGCTGTTGTTCCATATGTACATATATTCCCCTCACCAAAAATTTAGGTAAAGGTGACCAGAAAAAAAAAATGGAGAAGGAAGATCTCTAAAAGACTGAACCTTATAAAATATCCTTCCCGAGAAAGGAAGCATCACATTACAGTCCAGGTAAAAGGGGCCTGGGTCGATTTTTAGCCAAGACGGGGGGGCGATATATATACCGTCCCGAGAAAAAGGGAGGATAGTATTTCAATCCATGTGGAAGGGGGGCCTGGGGTCTGAAATTTTACACTATCGCCGTAGCTGTTTCTCTCTTTAGATTTTTTTGTTTTGGTAATACTATATGTTCTATTTTGATGGGAGAGGCCTGGGGCGTCTGTGAAATTGTATACTGGAGCCGTTGGCCATTTTGATTGGTGCTTCTCTCGGCGAATGAAAACGGAGAGAGACATGAATAAAAGAGGGTTCTTTGCCAAAAAAGGCAATTTCAATCGGAGTCGCTCAGTGAGAGGACAGTCTTCAGACGGGAGATCAGACCTTTGCCGACACTTTCGAGAAAAGGTAAGCCATTTGTCATTATGACTTAGCGCCCCCCCCCTTTTTTTTTTTTTTGTGTAGTAGCCAACCTAGATTTCGCATGGGCCCTAAAGGGCTATAAAGTAACTTCAGGTCACCTCTATCTAAATTTTACTATGTAAATAGCATATCTCGTCAGTATAGACATGTTCCCAAATTTTAGTTTATCTAAATAAATATCTAGAGAAATTTTCTTGTTTCCTCTCATACATATTTCATTCCTTTTTGCTTTATGGTACTACCCCCCACACCTTAATTTCGCAAATTACGACTTTATCAGGGCTACTTTGAGGATATCTATCTGTCAGGTTTTAGTAATGTTTGTACTTTTATGTGTTTCAGTGCGTTATTCCATCTTTAGACCTTTGTCCTGACAATATTATATGCTCGATCCCTGCTTTAACTCAAACTCTTAATCAATTACAGAGTTTCCCCCATTTTTTTTTTATTTATCCTGTTTGCACAAATTGCATTATATGTGATGATGTAAAGACATATGTCGATAGTGTATCATTGACAGCTGTGCTTCTATTATACAACATTAAGGTCTTGCTGCGGGTTATATACATGGGGTTGTTGGCCTAAATTGCTATATATATATATACTTAAGTAAGGAAACTTTAATAAGTCACATCGTGTATCCTCCCTTTTCATCTATCCAAACCGGGAACGCAACAATGTAGTAGAGAGGTTCATTTTTTTTAAAAGAATGCAATTAAAGGAAGAAAGCATCTCGGATTACTTGGTGGAAATTAAGCGTTTGGCTTCCTCATGCAACTTTGGAAATTTTCTGGAGGAATCTTTACGTGATAAAATGGTTTGTGGATTATATAATGCCAAAATACAAAATAGAATTTTGTCGGAGGGCGACATTTCTTTAGCTAAAGTAATTGAGATAGCATTATCTATGGAAGCGGCCGAGAAAAATACAAAATTATTTCACTTGGAGCAGGGTGAAGATTGTGTAAATAAGTTGAGGATGGAACGCAAGGTTGAATCAAATTTCCAGAATGGCAAATGTAAACATTGTGGTAAACAGCATAAAGAACTATGTAGATTTAAGGAGGCGATATGCTTTAAGTGTAATAAAAAAGGACACATTGCCTCAATATGTTGGAGCAGTAGAAGAAATCTAAGGCAACATCAGAATCAGCCGGGAAATATACATCAGATAGGAGACCAAGAAGAGGAGGAAGAGTATGTCCAGAAAATTATAAGCGTGACGATACCTGAGTATAAAATTAATTTTGCCTCAAGTGACCCTCCCTATCTGATGGAGTTAAAAGTAGAAGGAAACTTTATTAAATTTGAAATGGATACGGGTAGTGGTCTAACACTGATATCAGAAAAGGATTTTAAAAATAGTCTTCAACACTTGAAATTGGAAAAAGCGAGTATTATTGTAAGAACTTATGATGGTACCGTGGTACCCATTCTGGGTAAAATCAATGTCAAAGTGGAGTGTCAAGATATTACTTACAAACTTAGAGCGTTGGTGGTGAAAGGAGAAAAGAGGGCTTTGATGGGAAGAGAATGGATAAATAGATTGAAATTGGGCTGTTTCGCGGTAAAACATATGCCTGTGGAAATTACCATTGAGGAAATTTTGAAGGAAAATCAAGCCCTATTTGTGGAGACAACCGAACCAATAAAAGGTTTCACATTTTCAGTAAACATGTGTGATGTGAATCCAATTTTCCATAAGGCTCGTCCGGTGCCTTTCGCCATTAGGCCAGCAGTTACTGAAGCATTAGACAAAATGGTGGCTAAGGGTTATCTATGTGAGGTGGCGAGCAGTAAATGGGCCACTCCTGTGGTTGTAGTGCCGAAGAAAAATAAAGAGATCAGAATTTGCTGCGACTTCAAGGTAACTCTAAATAAATATTTGGACACTGCGGCCAATCCCCTTCCCACACAGCAAGATTTATTCTCCACATTGGCCAAGGGAAAATACTTTTCTAAATTGGACTTGAGGAACGCTTATCTGCAATTAGAGGTGGACCCAGGCACCCGACCGTTACTAACGATAAATACTCATAAAGGGCTTTTCAGGTTTAAGAGAATGCCATTTGGATTGGCAAATGCGCCCAGTTATTTTCAATCTGTAATGGATAGGGTTTTGTCAGGTATAGGAGGCGTAATTTGTTATATTGATGATGTCCTTATAGCCACAGCATCAATTGAAGAACATCTGGCGTTGTTGAAGACTATATTTGCTCGCTTGGCGAAGTATAATATCAAACTAAAGAAAGAAAAATGCCTATTTTTGCAAAAAGAAATTGAATATTTAGGACATCTTGTCACGGAAGAGGGCATCAGACCTTTAGATCATAAGGTACAAGCAATACAGAAGGCCAAAACGCCTTCGAATATCTCTGAATTAAGGTCATTTCTTGGTTTGGTAAACTTTTATGGGAAGTTCATACCCAATTTGCCAGAGCTTTTGAAGCCTCTTCATGAGCTTCTTCACAAAAAACGTCCTTGGGTTTGGACAAAGGAATGTGGAGAGGCCATTGACAAGTGCAAGAATAGCATTACCTCTGAGAGGGTGCTAGTCCCGTATGATGCGACTTTGCCATTGTGTTTGGCCACTGATGCATCGCAGATTGGAGTGGGCGCTGTGTTGTCACATATTATAGAAGGCCAGGAGAGACCGATTATGTTTGCCTCACGGACTTTATCGGTAGCAGAACAAAATTATTCTCAGATTGAGAAGGAGGCTCTAGCCATTATTTATGGAGTTACCAAGTTTCATCAATTTATTTATGGAAGAAAATTTATTCTTATTACAGACCAAAAGCCATTGGTGACCATTTCGGGCTCAAGATCAGGAATCCCCAACTTATCTACTTCAAGATTGCAGCGTTGGGCGCTTATTTTGTCAGCTTATACTTACGATATTAAATTTCGAAGAACTCAAGACCATGGGAATGCAGATCTTCTGTCACGTTTTCCTGTGGGCTGTGAAGAAATTCCAAGATTAAATAATGTCTATGCTTTATCCTATGTGGAAGAATTGCCGATCACAGCAGAGGAAATTGCCACGGAAACTGAAAAAGACGAAGTGCTCTCATTGGCCAAATTTTATACTCAGCAAGGCTGGCCTGAAAAGGTGGCTGATCACCTCAGACCTTATTTTCAAAGGAAACTTGAGCTAACTGTAGATGGGGAGTGTTTGGTTTGGGGAATGAGAGTTGTCATTCCACCATCTCTCAGAATAAAAATGTTGAACTGTCTTCATGAGACTCATTCCGGTATGAACAAAATGAAGGCTGTAGCAAGATCACATTTTTGGTGGCCAAATCTAGATACCCAAATCGAGTTTTTGGTAAATAAGTACAGAAGCTGTCAGCAATCCCAGGATGGGCCAAATAAAGGAAAATGGCAACCCTGGAGATGGTCAACCAGACCTTGGCAAAGAATCCACATTGATTTTGCAAATAAGGAAAACATTAATTTATTAATAGTAGTAGATAGTCATTCGAAGTGGATCGAAGCCATCCCAATGAGAGAGACCACCACACGCAAAACCATTGAGCAACTACGGCGACTTTTTTCTTCCTATGGTCTACCGGAGGAACTTGTATCTGATAATGGACCTCAGTTTACTGGTAGTGAAATGAAAGGTTTTCTGGAAGGAAATGGAATTAAACAAACATTGATCCCGGCGTACCACCCGCAAAGTAATGGCTTGGCTGAAAGAGCGGTTAGAACAATTAAGACTGCCCTGGATAAAAATGAAAGGAAAATTGGGGATACCATTCAAGACACCTTATCAAAAGTTCTTCTGGCATATCGAAGCACCCCGCATGTGACAACGGGAAAGACTCCATCAGAGCTCTTTATTGGGCGTGCGCTTCGAACCAGAGTATCGTTGATACATCCCAGCTTGGCATCTAGAGTTAGGGACCAGCAAGCCAGGCAAATGAAGTATGATCGGCGAACCCATTTGGAAGAATTCCAGATAGATGATTTAGTGTGGTGTAAAAACTTTAGAGGTGGTGATAAATGGATCCCAGGAAAAATTGTGGGCAAGAAGGGAACTAGAGTCTACACCATTTTGATCCATGGACAGGTAAAGGCCTATCACAGGGATCAAATTAGAAAAAGGTGGAGGAATGGTGAGGAAGATGAGAGTGGAGATGGAGAGCGTCAACCCGAGCACTCAAGAGGAGCAGGTCCCAGTGCCATAATCTCGGAGGTTGTACGAGACAGAGGTTATATGGAGTCGCTGTCGCCAGGACTAACTAGCCAGCGGTCGGATCAAGATTCAGAGGTTCAGAGTGATACAGACGATGGAAAGTCATTGGAGCCTCTTCGCTCGCTGGACCCCGAGGCCTTGAAAGAGGAGGGTCCTGTCCTAAGGCGGAACCCACCTCGAGCGAGGAGACCGCCTGTGAGATTTCGTGTTTGAAGAGAGAAGATGGTGATATATAGCTAGCAATAAATATGTATATATATATGTTTCTATGAAAATGTTAATCTGCAAGACGCAGGTTATCATCATCCCTTTTTGATTTGTTTTTGTCACTTTTTGGCGTTTCGAAAATAAACAATAAAAGGCTGTATCAGACTTTACTAAGACAATAAAGATTTGCTAAAAATAAATGTGTACGAAGATGTTGCAATTATAATGATAAATCTAAGTTTGATCTCATATGTTATCATACCTTCAAACACCTGAGAAGGTCTTCAAAAGTTTCCATGGGTTCTAAACAATTTTTCATCACAGAGGGTGACCAGATAAAGATTTATTATTATTTTTTTATTTTTCTGTCATGATGATTTTTGGTCACCCTGGGAAAAAAAGTCAGTCAGTTACAAGTCAGTCTTAGGGCAGTTAAAGAGAGGACAACAGGGGCCTTGGGCCAAAGGCCCCCCCCCCCCCCCCCACAATGGGAACAACTGCAAATGTAAGTAAAAAAAATATATATATTTTTAAGTCATCAATAGGAAGTTAAGATTTATACATTTCTCCTTTTTTTCTGGTTAGTTTAGTTTTTTTTAATTTATTTATTAGACAATTTACTTCGGCCAACATCATATTTTATGTATTATAATTGTGTGCAAAAATATATCATTGGATTCAAATAAAACATCCATAATTTACATATTATTAATTGTCCATCTTCCTTCCCTTTTTTTTATTTGAGGCCCTTTTGGTTTATTTATATATGTAAACAAACATCAAGGTATATGTATATATATGTATTTATAAATTTTATATACAAGTTTAATAATTTGAGTAGCTCATTTCTTCATTCCAGGATGTTTATTAAATAAATAAGTATAAATATATAAAACGAAAATTGAAATTATACCGCGAATGTTTCTTTTATAAAAATCGAAATTTATTTTCAAAGAGAAATAGCGACATTTAATAACCTCAAAGTTAGAAATGTCGCTATTTCTCTTTGAAAATAAATTTCGATTTTTATAAAAGAAACATTCGCGGTATAATTTCAATTTTCGTTTTACAATCATCAGCCGCGTTATATTGTATTTTAAGTATAAATATATATTGTTGCACCAGGTTGCGGCTTGGCAGACTCTTCAGCCTGGATTCTCTCCTGTGCTGGGTCTTGCATCTTACCAGAGCGTGTTTCAACCATCCTGCAAATTTATAAAAGGGAATAACGAGATAAGTCTTCTTTAAGTAGCCACCAGAATCCTTTATTTATTTTCTCACATCAAAGAGAGCAGTGAAGTCACACGTGTACCTAAATACAAATGATGACAATCTAAATAATCTGTGTTTTAAATAAATATCATAGAATATAAAAATAAATAAATATATAATTTAAATTTCAAATATATTAAAAATAATATAAGAAATACGCCATTAATCATGATGTAACACTTCCCCCTCTCCAGAGGTCGTCACGTCCTCGTGAGTTACCTCATCAATTCTCTCAAAATAGGGTTTGAGTCTTGAGACATGGACAATCAATGGGTCTTGGCCAGGATTATCTTTTGGCTCAATTAAGTAATTTACGTTAGACAGCTTCTTTAATATTCTATATGGGCCAAAATATTTTCTCAGTAGTTTCTCACACTTTCCTATTTTCCTAATTGGTGTCCAAACTGCTACTAATTCTCCTGGTTCGTAGCTTCTTTCCATGTGTTTCTTGTCATAGTTCTTTTTCATTCTTTCTTGAGTCTTTATTGTGTTGTTAATAACTAATTTTCTTGTTCTGTTTATTTTGTCTAAGTGATGTTTTATGTATTCATCATAATCATCTTTGTCAATGTCCACCGAGATATTCCTGTCGTCCAAAAGAGACGTGGGTTCTCTTCCAAACATCAGGAAAAAGGGAGAATATCCTGTGGTTTCCTGAATTGTAGTATTGTAAGCGTGAGTGATGAATGGGAGTATTTCGTCCCAATTTTTCTGATCAGTGTTCACATACATACTGAGCATATTGATCAATGTTCTATTTAACCGCTCTGTCAATCCATTAGTCTGGGGATGATAGCTCGTTGTGAAGCAATGTTTAATCTTGCACGTTTTCATCACCTCTTTCATTAAATTACTGGTAAATTGAGAGCCTCTGTCACTAATAAGATATTGTGGGGCTCCGTGCCGAAGAAAAATATCCTCTACTAGAAATTTAGAAACTTCTTTCACTGTTGCTTCCGAGACTGCTCTTGTTTCTGCATATCTAGTGTAGTAGTCCGTCAGCACGATTATCCATTTTTTCCTGTTTTTCGTAGATGGTAGTGGACCAACAAAGTCAATTCCAATTCTTTCGAAAGGAAAGTTGGCTGGGGGGATGGGCTGTAGTAGTCCAGAAGGTAATTGGTTTGAGCCTTTCCTACTTTGGCAAAGGTGACACGTCTTAACGAATTCTGAGACATCCTTTAGCATGGATGGCCAAAAGTATTTACTCTTTATTCGGTACATGGTTCTGGCGACACCTAGATGGCCATTCGACATATGATTGTGATATTCTTTCATAATTTCTCTCTTTTTATTCTCTGGAACCACAAGCAACCACGCCCTGCCTTCAGGGTTCGGGTTTTTCTTAAAGAGGCATCCATCTTCTTCTTTAAAGTTTTGCGCAATTGATCGCCTGCTTCCATTAAGGTTTTTCTTAACACTTTCGATAAATTTATCCTCTTCGTCTGTTATTTGATTTAAAAATAGCCTTTCAAAATCCTCATCCCAATCAGTTTCTGGTAAGGGCCCCCTAGATAAGCCATCGGCGTCCAGATGCTTCTTTCCCGATTTATGTATTATATCGAAGTCATATTCTTGAATTTTCAATCCCCATCTTGCCAATCGACCTGTTGGATCCTTCAAGTTTTTGAGCCAGCATAAGGCGTGATGGTCTGTTACTATTTTAAAGTGTCTCCCATAAAGGTAGGGTCGTAATTTTGACATTGACCAGACAACGGCCAGACATTCTTTTTCAGTGGTTGAATAATTTTGCTCCGCTTTACTTAGGGTACGACTCAAATATGAGATCACCTTCTCTTCACCACCGATGTCTTGGACAAGTGTTGCACCTATACCGATGTTGGACGCATCAGTATGAACATAGGTAGGTGCATTTGGATTGAAGTGACCTAAAATTGGTGGACTTAATAGTGCTGTTTTTAGGGTTTGAAACGCTTCCTCTTGTCTTTCTGTCCAGGTAAATGATACACTTTTTTTTATAAGGTTGGTCAAAGGGTCAGCAATTTTTGAAAAGTCTTTGATAAATTTTCTATAATATGAACACATTCCCAAAAAGGATTGTACTTCTTTGACCTTTTTGGGCCGAGGAAAATTTCTGACAGCTTTGATGTTATGTTCCGCGGGTTTTATACCATGTTTGCTCGTTATATAGCCGAGAATCTCCAATTCTTCAAAAGCAAATCGGCATTTTTTGTCGTTTAACCTTAAATTAGATTCACGAAAACATCTAAAAACAGCTTCAAGTCTTTTGAGGTGCGTTGGAAAATCCGGGCTATATATGATAACATCATCCAGATAACACAAACAAATTTGCCATCTCAGATTTCCAAGCATATTCTCCATATTTCTCTCAAAGGTAGCAGGCGCGTTACAAAGTCCAAAAGGCATCACATTGAATTCATATAATCCATGCGCTGTAGTGAAAGCTGTTTTCTCTTTGTCTCTTTCTTCGACTTCAACTTGCCAATATCCAGATCTGAGGTCTATTGCTGAGAAGTGTGTAGATCCTTGGAGAGTATCCATAACTTCGTCTATTCTAGGGATCGGATAGACATCTTTTACTGTCACATTATTCAGTTTTCTGTAGTCCACACAAAATCTGTATTTACCATCTCGCTTCTTGACCAATATTACTGGAAAAGACCAGGGGCTAGAAGATGGCCTAATTATGCCTTCTGTAAGCATCTCGTCAATTTGCTCTTTTATAATATCTCGTTCTTTAGCACTTACCCGGTAAGGCTTGTGTTTAATTGGCTTCGCGTCTTCTGTGTCTATCCGATGTTTTGCCAAATTGGTTCTCCCTAATCTCGATGAAAAAAGATCTCCATACCTTTCTAAAACTTGTTTTAACTCCTTCTGTTCCTTTGGTGAAAGATTTTCGTTTATTTGGAATCTAGGTTCTTCGTTCTTTTCTACCTCTCTTTCTCGACTCACATTTATTTTCGCTGGACTACTTCCAAAAGCCAATGTTTGGTTTTTCATTATTTTTAACGGTCGAGGATACGGATTAGTTATCCAGATGTGTGTTTCCCTATTTATAACATTGATCAAGCTTCTTGCTAGACGAAGTCCATTTGTTTGAAACATTTTGCTGCTCTCTTCGATAATATATTCTCCATCCTCTGTTTCTACCAATGCCTTGATCAATTTCATGGAACATTCCGGTACAATGGAATCCTTGGCACTCTTTATTTTCAACATTTCAAAATTGATTTCGTCATGATTATTCGTCAAATCATATTTTATAGTTTCTTGCTTACAATCTATTTTTGCGTTCATTTTCTTAAGGAAATCTCTCCCAAGAATTAATGTCCGTAAATGCGTTTTCAATATCACAAAGTTGTGTGATAATGTTTTGTCATCAATTTTTATATTTAAAAATATACTTCCTACCATGTCCAATTTTTTTCCATCGGGTCCTGCACAAATTTTTGCGAGTTTACTTATACCATGGCCTGTATCGAGGGCCGTTCTGAGGTCGACCACTGAGAGGTCAGCACCTGTATCAACCAAAGCTTCAAAAGTCCCTATCTTGTCCACATTAATTTTTAATTTGTATTTAGGGTCCAACTTCTTGATTCCGTTTATGGTCGACTTGCTTTGATTGACAGATTCAGGCGCGACGCTTAGTTTAAATCTTCCAACACGGAATATCTATTCCGGGTAGGAATATTTGTCTGTGTGCTATGACATACATCAGCATAAAGCCGAGGTCCTGATTTCTCTGATATTTCATTCATTTGGCATTTTTCTTCGACCTTCTCTTGGGTATCTGCTGGATCCTCTTCTAGGATTCTTATAAACTTGACCCTACAATAACGGGCCACGTGCCCTGGCTTGTTACATTTAAAGCAGATTGGTCTTCCATCTTCCGTCCTATTTTTGCTCACTTCTTGGCTTTTATTGTAAGTGTTTCTCTGAAGGTTTGGTTTCGGCACAAAGTTAGGATTATAAGGACGTCTAGGGGTAGAGGGCTGGGGAAAGTTGTTTCGATACTGTCTGGGGGTAGGAGGGGAGTCGTTCTTGTAATTATTGGAAACAGGGGCTTGGGGCCTGGAAGTGGTCTGGTAGTTTCGTGCGGCAGTCGGCGGCACGTACCTCGATTGTTGTTGGGGTCTAGAATAGCGTGGACCGTTATATAGGTTTCTGGATTTCTCCACACGTTCCCGATACTTCTTTTCAAAATAATCCATTTTCTTGCACACGACAAGAAGGTCATCGGTCGTTTTAGGAGGGTTCAGGTAGAGCGCGAATGAGTACTCTTTTTTCAGTCCTCCAATAACATGTTCAATTTTTGTTTCTTCTTCCATTGCGGGGTCAACCTTGTTGCACAACACTAGAATGTCTTCCGCGAACCTGATTGCTGGTTCATTCCAGTGTTGCATTCTGTTGAGCTTCATTCTAAGTTCTTCTTTATTCGCGTCCAAAGAAAAATCCTGAATGAGGCGGATTTTAATATTTTCCCAGCTCGTGAAACTAGCCTTGTGTAAATTCAACCAGGTTTTAGCACTTCCCGTCATGTTCATGGCGGCATAACGAGAGATAATGTAGTCTGCCCAATGGTACAAGAAGCCAATTTCTTCAAGAGATTCAATCCATGGGCGAGGGTCTTCCGTTCCATCATACTTGGGGATGCCGATGTTGGGATTCAGGACAACTGGGTCGGAACTAGCATCTCTACCAATTGTTGCACCAGGTTGCGGCTTGGCAGACTCTTCAGCCTGGATTCTCTCCTGTGCTGGGTCTTGCATCTTACCAGAGCGTGTTTCAACCATCCTGCAAATTTATAAAAGGGAATAACGAGATAAGTCTTCTTTAAGTAGCCACCAGAATCCTTTATTTATTTTCTCACATCAAAGAGAGCAGTGAAGTCACACGTGTACCTAAATACAAATGATGACAATCTAAATAATCTGTGTTTTAAATAAATATCATAGAATATAAAAATAAATAAATATATAATTTAAATTTCAAATATATTAAAAATAATATAAGAAATACGCCATTAATCATGATGTAACAATATATATGAAAAAACAATAGAAAAAATAGAAGATAAGTGGGTCAGGTGTTGATATTAAAAATAAAGAAGGCATCTCCTGACCACAAGCACATGTGCTTTTTAGATGGCAGAGCGCCATCTAGTGGAGTAAAAATAAACTAAGCGTTTATTTAGCTTACTCCGAGATATTTGGCCAACCCAATTTCTTGATAAATCAAGAAAAGCCATCCACGAACGCGTTTCGCGATGTTGGCGCTCGTCAGCGTGGAGAATTGTGGTCAGGAGATGCCTTCTTTATTTTTAAATATATATATATATATATATATATATATATATATATATATACAATTAAAACACATTTTAATGACGTCTAATCAATCATATACAAGAGTTAAAAGGGAAACAGGAAGAAAAATATTTACAGTCGAGGTCTCAGCGACTTAGAGCTGTTCTAAGAGCGGTCAGTTTCTTTAGGGTTTTCTGGTCGCCACCTTGAGCGCGCTCAATGACACACCCGATGAAGTTAAAGAGAATGGTCTTGTGTTCTGGCGGCATTTTCGGAAGTATTGTCCTACAGGCATCGGTGTACAGAATCATGCAGATGATGCGGTCTTCGTCAGTCGACTGCAGCATGGGACTTAAGATGGTCGTGTAGTTTAAATCTTTAAATAGGTCAAGGAGCCATTCCTCACGGTCTGTATCGTTGCGGATGCGTCGCGGAGGTGGAGAGGTCATTCCAGCTGGAGCCGGCTCCTCGCTCTCAAGTTTCTTGTCTTGCTGTGGCGATGTCGTCGTTGGTGTCAGAAATTGGGGACTGTTAGTGTCGGTGTTAAGTTCCTGGCCCGTGGAGGATGATTTTGGCTTTTTTCCGAGGTCATTTCTTTCCTTTTGGAGGTTCTCTTCTTCTGAGGAGTCCGTGAGCGGTCGCTTCATCGATGGTGTCTCGCTTGGTCTTTTAGTTGGTTCGGGGGCCTCTTTTGGTGTCTCCGATGGTAGGTCAGGGCTTGTTGGTTGAATGATGGCCTCCGAAAAGGTTCTGGTGACAGTGGCCCTGATAGTGGGGTCGAATGGACATTTATTTTTAAGATGTCCGTGTCGTTTGCATCCTTTGCAAACAACGTCTTCGCCGACAAAGATGGTAAAGTTTCTGTCCATATAAGGGATGTTAAGCACTGCGGGCAAAGGTGTCTTGTCCTTGTTCTTAAAAACAATCTCCCGCCTCAGCGAGGAGAGGTGTTTCAGCTGGACCGGGGATCTTAATATTAACACATAAAATCCGGTTTAAAAGAGATCTATGACATAATAAAGAAGGGGTGAAATGTCGTTGGGCTTTTATCTGAAGATCCCCGGTCCAGCAGATCTCTTTTTCCAATTTATTTCAATTTAAAGTTTTTTGTGTATGTCTGGTCTACCATTAGGGTTTCAAAACATAATATCCAAACTTATAACAAATGTTAATTCATACTATAGATATATTACTAAATACAACTATTTATAATCATATTATAAAATAAAAAAAACCTTTAAAAATCTTTAAAAAAAAAAAAGGATAAAATATAAAATTATAAAAAAATATATATATATACTAACAATCTTATCTACCTTCTTTACAAAACTTTTTTTTTCCTTATTATTAGTTTGATTAAAAGTGCATGGTTCTGTCTTTCTCTCTTTTTTCTAACTATTATATATATTCTCACTTCGATTATTCTATATATAGGATTAGAGTATGTCTAAATGACGTGTAAAAGCCGATGTAATAGACGTTACGTTGTTAATTTTTATTGTTATTAATTATAAATATATAATTAACTTGATGATGTATTAGAAGTAAAAGATTTTTTTTTCTCTCTCTATCTACAAATTAATAACATTTTACAAATTTTATAATTTGAATTTAAATGATCATAATAGTGAAGATAATCTTAATACAAAACTGGACTATAAAATTAAATAACTATTTATTATTATTATATATATATATATATATATATATATATATATATATATAAATGCATATCTTGATGTTTCTTTGTGCTTGTAAGTAGTAACCTCACTACAGGAATTCAAAGTTGTAAAGGTGATAGTCGAGTCACACAGCCACAATATCCTTTACTAAAATGTTAGATTCTCATATGTTGAGTTTATAAAGAAACCTTGGATTAAAGATCAAATGTCATATTATTACTTCAATTTTTTTATTTTCTTGATCCACTTTAGGGTTTATCCTCAATACTATGTTGTGATATGGAAAGTTATAGACTCACATAAAATGGAACTTTAGTTCATTATCTAAATTTCTAGATATGAGTATATTTACATATGATTTGAACGAAGTTCCTTCTTTCTTTTAAGCGTTTATTAAATGTATTAATCATATATTGGTTTTGTGTGTGTTTTTGCCATGCTGTGTTTTTGTCAGTTTACCAGTAATTTAATATAATCGATAAATCCTTTGAAATGCATTAAAATGGAATATATATTATTCGAAGGTATAACATATTCGACATCATAATAACTGAGCTAACATTGGATGCCCAACGTGGTGCCCGAAAATTTCCCGAAAATCACAAACTGATAAGATTACATTATATTCACATATTTTAATAAATGTTTGTGAGAAGTAAGGCTTGCGATTCTGAGAAGATGTCTACATGCTCTACTGAAACCCGGGAATTATTTAATATGTAATACCAAGTTCTTTTCTTCAAGACTCCCCTCGCCTTTGTTCTTGATTTAATTTTTTTATACTTAAAAAAAATTATTCACATAATTTATTTTATTGGAAAATAATATCTTACGTCTCGTTCCATCTTAATTTTAATTGTCACATGAAGTATGTTTTAAAACTTTTATTAGAAACCCAGGAATAACTTTGATATATATTGATTAGTTCCATAAAACTGCATACAATATTTCGCATTAAATAAGGTTTCTTAGAAATAATCTCTTGTGCCTTGTTTAATCCTAATTCTAGTTATTGCATGAAATATGTTTTAAACTTTTTATTAGAAACCCGGGAATAAGTTTAAATGTATTATTAAGTCCATTTCATCCAAAAACACATAATATATAATTTGACTCTAACATATATATTTTCCTAACTTCAAAGTTTTCCACGTCTTTTGTTTTTCCAAACCTGGATTAAATTTAGCCTCCCAAGAGACACTTTGATTGACAGTTAAGGCTATTCTCACACACCTTGGGGAATAGCACACATCTGTAGAAGGAAAAACAACCCAAGCAGGGGGAATCCCTGAAAATAACTTGGCCAGATGTGAATACTCTAGGCGGGAGTCTGAGAGCCAATGAGATCAGTTGACACTGATTTTTCAAACCGACAAGGTGAGTCTCTCTTAGGCTCCTACAGGCCTTGTGCTTTGTGAAGAAATGCCTTTTTCTTCATTTTCAACTCTTATTTTTAATTATAGTCAGTAATAACTCGATTAAGTCTTACAAAATCATATGATATATTGTATTAATTTCAATTTATTTCAGCTATGCCGATACTAGAAAGGATGCATGCATGCAATATACAAAAACTTTGTATAAAAGGTTTAACTTATATTTTATTTTCGTAACCTTATTAGTAAATCCATCCAATCAATATAATATCTACCTTAATTTCCTTTTTGTTATATAACATAAATTAGTAGACGTAACTAGTTATATTATTTTTTTTATTTTTGCTTCGCGTAATTAGTAAAGATTTTAATTATCACACTTAATGAAAATAATTTTTTTGGGCCGTTTGTAATACTTTGTTGGTAATCAAATTGTTATTTGGCATGTAGCCCACTTACTGCATTTTATAACTTATTGGTTTATCAAGAAGCTTTCGCCTTTCTAAAATAGATTTGATTTTATTCTTTTTCGAATACATTATACTTAGTAAAATATTTCCACAGTCATGCCCATTCTAATCATTAAGTGATACAGCAGTATTTATTTATTTATATTTTGCTAGCTTTTAATGAGTATGCATTATTTTAATTTGATTTCCTTTCGTATTTAGACATGCATATTTATCGTTTTCTTTTTTAAGCAAATATTGGGCGGATTTGATATACCTAGGGACAATCTCCATATTTAGTCCATTCTCTTGGTTATGAAAGGCAAAACGCCTTCAAAAATAACAATTTGAATTTTGGTAGGCTATTGAATATTATGTGTAATTCGCTTATCATCTTTAAATTTTTCTATTTTATATTTTCAGCTACCTATATCACAATTTATTTCTTGCTTATTTATCACAAAAAAATTTGCGCACCACGGGTTCTATGATAATACCGATTTTCAACCCTACTTCCTCCTGGATATTTAGAAGTTTAATCTAACTTATGCCCATTTACTTTTTTTGTTGTCTTCAACACTTGCAATCAACATACTATCTAAATTATAGCCATTTTAGATTTACTGTAACATTTATTTTAAGGTTTTATTACAAACATTTTGCATATCAGTGTCACGATAGCCTGAATTGTCTTTCCTTTTTAATATAATCCTTCGAGTGTTGATTTTACCGCCTTTCCATTCCTTTTTCTGACACAAAATTTAATATAAATATTTACGCGACAATCCAATCGCGACAAGTTTCCAAGATGGCAGCTGGTAGGACGCGTCCGTCGATACCGATTTTCGATTCATGTTACTTCCAGCTATGTATAAGATTAAAGACGTTATAGAATTCCTTTTCCTCTTGAATTCTAAATATCCTGTATACACTGGCATGAGAAGGTCACCTTGAAGTGTTATAAATGTGCAATGTTTTTTTTCCACAAAAATTTCTTAGGTGAAATTTCGAACGATTCAATTTTTTTTTCTGAAACATTTTTTCCTTGGATGAGGACAAATAAAAACATCTCGATAGCATTTAATTACAGTAAATAATTGCCAGCAGAAGGCATGATGAGATTCCATGGAAGATTTTGCCAGTCATATGTTTAGCCTTTTTTTTCATAATTCTGAACCGTTATAAAGTAAAGAAAGATAGACAGTAAGCTATATCCTGATAGCTGGATGTGTATCTATATCAAAAGGTTTAATGAGAATTCCAATAATTATCGAAAATTAGCAAATTATCTTTGGGGATTTGAACAACTGTTTGAAAGATTTGAACAGCGCGAGTAGATAAAAATCCTGGAGTTAGAGTGGAGAATCAGATGCAAAGACTAACCACTCAACGCAGATAACTCTAGTGAACAATTATAGTATTAGTTTACTGTAGTAAGGAAGAACCTTGATTCTCAGGATATTCGTGAGACAGAATTTCAAGAATTGATAAGGCCAAAGATAATATTTACACAGGTATATGGGGGTAAAGCAGCTATTTAAACAAGATAAGAGGCAATATAATGTTTTAAGTACTTTCAGTGGAAGCAGATGCCACTGCAAATATTCAATCCAATAACCTCTCAAATTATGAAGTCATGCATGATGAGTTTGGCACGGGATTGACTCCTGAGGTGGCTTTCATTGGGATTAACCAAGCCTGCAAAGAACTAGGAGAAGTGAAGCATGTCACGCCAGTGTACTAAGATATAATGGAGAAAATTTATGTTGAGCCAATTGAAATCAATGGAGATTTATGAAATAAGAGATCTTATTCTTTGAATTTTATATTATTTTCAATTACGCGATATGGATGGCGTTATAAGTTGGGTGAAAGTGATTCGGCCACACAAGGGATGGTCTCCTGGAAGTGGTACGATCATATATTACTTATAGATTGCCGGGCGGGATCGCGCATGAAATATTCAATGTCGTCAAGAAATGATAAATAACTAAAGAAACACCCTAGAAGATTGGGGTTCGACAAGAAGACGACATGGAAAGGGCACAACAAAGTGCACTGGTAGCAAAATGAGATCTTGCTAGTGTGTGTACAGCCACTTCTTCCTGAAATATGCAACGGATGTTGGTCCCAGAGTAAAGTCCTTTGAAGCGGCATTTCCCGTACAGATGACGTAAGGACGCATGGCAAAACGGCCCATTAAGTTTTTTCTTTTTACCTCAATTCTTGTCATAAATTTAGTCGATCAATAACAGCAAAACCTTTTTAAAACCTCCATATCCTCTGTGAATATTCAACGAGAAATGAGCGATCCAATTCTATGAGCCGCTATCCTGTAAAATCAGAGTTGTACCCCATCCAAATTTTTTTCATTAGTAGCTGGTGCGAGATATTTCCAGACTTTCTCCTTATTGCTGTCATATGATTCGAAAAACTAGAAAACTACACTATTTTGATATAGTTTATATCTAGCATCTCTATGAACTCAATAAGACTGTTGAACGAAAATCGAAGACTAATGAGCGAGCCAACCCAAAAGGGAACGAATTTAATAGGCCTACAAGTAGTATTTGAAGCAAACTATTTATCCAATTTTGTTATGTTCTAACTGGTCTATAACGTTATAGATTTTTTTTAACAAGGTGACTACCTCGCCGAGTGTATATAAAGGTTGAATGATCATGGGCAGTCAGAATAATATTATACTATAATAGAAGTAATTAATATTTCTTCCTGATATGCAGTAAAAGCAGTAAGAACAGCGCCTTTATCTGTAGGCTACACTAGCTAGCTAGTTTAAACACATCCAGAAAGAGCTTATCTCCTCGAAGGGGAGATTAGAGGGTGGAAACCAGTCCTGGAGGAATTTCCTCGAAATTTTGCGGTAACTTTCGCCCTGAACAAATGTCAGACTTTAGCATAAAGCAGGCAGGGGAGGGGACAGTATACCAGAATAGCTTCAAAATGAAGAATAATAGTAGACCGGGATCTAATTCCCGATGACGGGTTTCGAGGAGACTCCAGAGGGATGAAAAGGAAGAAAAAGGTGATAAAAAAAGAGTGATGGAAAGGAGAAGAAAAGAGATGAAAGGGAAGAAAAAGGTGATAGAAAGCGATGGATAGTGACGAAAAGAGATGAAAAATGAGGTGGAAATCGATGGAATGTTGATAGAGAAGTTATAGAGAGATGATAAAGGTTGATAGAAAGACATTAGAAAAATGATAGAAGAAGGTGTAATTAATGTTTAAAGAGAGGTAGTTATTGACTCTACTATTGTCTTGATAAAGCAAGTTTGACTCTTCACATCATGTAGTGTTCATAGATAATTTGTTTTGGCTTTAGCCTAGAGGCCAATATTTGTAAATAGTACGAAATATGCACTGAGAGTTTGTATAGGATGATTTGCCTGAAGTGCAGTAATTGTATACACTAATTTATATATATGAGTCCATTCTAATTATTATTTCAGGTTATATTAAATAGCGAATATATAATCTCCTTTTTAAGAATCCAGAACTTTTTTTGAGAGAATTTTCAGTTGTTTTTTTTAGTTACATTTTTGTTTTAGTGTCAAGATGTGATTTAAGATTGAAGTGAGTTCAACATTTTTTTTTGTTTGGTATGATTTGTATCTGAACTCTGGTTCAACTCTAAATACAGGTAAGGAAACTTAGATGCACTAGATAACTGCTGTGCTTGTAACCAATCCCCTATGGACAGGCGTGAATTGAACGCCCTATAATACCTGTGTTCAGAGTGTTTCTAAGGAGAATTTCTAATGAGAGTGTGTAGGGAGTTGTGATCTAAGCAATGATGAGTAGGGTAACAAGTGATATCTGTTGTTAAATCCAAGACATAAGGTTGGGTATTAAAAGCCTTATAATTCCAGTATCGGGGGGTTTAACTGAAGAGCAGAGAGAGGAAGACGCCAGTGACCTTGGACAGGAAGTAAGGTCGGCGAACACTTGGGGATATTTCCTATATGGCAATGAGGTAAATGCTTGAAGTTCAGTTCGCTCCAATTTAAGTGCTAGTTTTGATGATTCATTTTGTTTAGTCACAAAGCGTCAAGACAAGAAGGAGAATTTCAAACTGTTAGATGCACAATTTTAATGATAGGTTAGATTTCAGTATTTGATTGTTGACAATCAATTTTTTTATTTATTTAAGTATAGGTAATATATATAGAGTTTGTATGAGGCATTTTCTTTTGAGTAAACTAGGGCTTAGGTCCCCAATTTGTTTTCAATTTGTTAATTTTATTTGATTTCACATTTTTGTCCTGGAAGATTTCATTATTGTTAAGGCTTATTGATATTGAATATTGAGTATTTTGGCTTCTATAGCAACTTTTAACTTTAGAATGAATGCCCACAGTGACTGATTTTTTTGTATGAATGCGAAGTGGAATAAATCATGAGAAGGTTAAAAACTAGTATATTGTTAGACCAAAGGTATATTAGAATAGTGTTAGGGAATCTAATAGGATATTTTGTTTAATTTTGATTTCTTTATTTGTTAGGATCGGAAGCCTCACAGGACTATACAACTCTATCGATAGGAATATATCTGCTCCTTTTGTTAGGTCTCTTTCGAAGAGTATAAGATTTTTTTTTGTTCAAGTAACTAATTTATTTTCATTATAATCGACTTGAATTCTAAGGGTCATAGGTAAATGACCATATCTCGACCCTCAGACTAGAAGATTGTGGGAGGTCACGGTCAGACCAGAAAGCCTATAAATCTTCTCCTCGCAGGAGGGAACGGAGAGGTATCAGGTGGACTTTGTGCTAGATGGGGGATTTAGTTGCCAATGTCGTAAAGCCAGGGGCATAACGACAAACCACGGGTAACCGCTCTGACATCGTAGTTTTCGACGCTTTAAGCGTGACTGGGATGAGGATGATTCAGACGGGAGGTTGGGAGAAATTGGCACGTTTAGATGCTCTTCTATATTGCGCAGCTTGGAACCAATCCTCTATGGACAAACTTCGAACATGCGTTGGGTAAATTGGATGCCCTATAATTCCTTGTGTCTAATGTTGTGGTTCAAAGAGGGTTTCTAATGAGAGTTAACAATGAGATCTAACCAAGATAAGTTACGATTAGACGAGGCGATTCCGTCTACTGATTTTAGGTACCAGATAGCAAAGTGACAGATGGACTGTCCAGATTTTTTGTTTTTATCGCCCCAGGCTAGTAGAAGTAATCACCTATTAAAGACTATTGTCTGCCGTACGTTTTAGTTAGAATGAGTTCTAGTCTAAATACTAATTAGTAAGTAGATTTTTTTAATGAGAGTAACTCATTCTATGATAAGATAAGATTTAAATTAGTAGGACACCTAAATGAACTTCAAAGCAGATTGCCAGAACAGGCCAGTGTATCAGACTCGAAGATGGGGGATAATAAAGGGAAGATTGAATATCAATTTTTTTGGGGGCTGAGAAGCAGCCCAGAACAGTAAGTTTTTAGAACGAGAAACCAGATACTGAAGAGATACTAAGAAGTCAAGTGTGAGTAGTACATCATAAGGAAGAAGTGAGATGTAGATTCCTTGTTGTCAGCACTCATTCTCTTTGAGGCTGGTAATAAATTTTCATTAAAGAGATTTTATTAATTTAAATGTATATGTACACATTCTGTAGGTAGGTTGGGCAATGAGATAATAGAAGTTGACAGCAGGGATCAACTAAAGATAGAGAGAAGTACGGTTGTCTTCCTAGATAGAGTAAATATAGAATAATCTGGCTTAGAGGACCACTGACTACTAGAAAATTTTCTTTTATGTTGATTACCATCATGGTTGAGAGAGGCGAAGGACATGCCAGACGCACACTCCCAGTGACATATTTGTTGAGAACAAACTTAATCAATGCATATATACATTAAGATATGTGTGAATACCCCTGACCCTCAGTGCATATTTATTCTTTGGATATAGGATATAATTATTAATGTACCATTATCTTTAACATATTTTTTCATCACCTTTATATATATATTTTTTAAATTACATTGTCATTTGGTATCTTCTATATCATCGTCATTTTTTTTATATTATACTCATTTTTAGCGTGTGTCATTCTCTTCATTATGAATCATGCTATTATGATTACTAATCTTATATACATTTTTTTGTGAACACCAGCATTGTGTAACCTATATATAACCATGTCCTTGCCATTCATAGCTTAACATTACCTCATGTACCTTATAAATTATAACCAATAAAGAATTTACAAAATATGTTTTAGGAATTGTACATATCAACATTAACACTCACAATTCCTTGGCGCCCATATAACCATGTCTTACTTGGGATGGTCTAAATATCTGTTTATGCAGGACATGGGTCTAGACCACCCCCTTTTTTATAAGGACTGCAGCAAAGAATGTATGGAGTCACTTCACAGCTAGTCCCAAATTCCCGGCATGCTAGGCACAGCCAAGCAATGAAGATGGGCTTAGTATATTTCCCACTAAATGATAGGATGAAATTTTTCAATGCTACCATATAATAACCTGTTTTAGATACCCTGGCCTGTTTGCTTGTTTCTCCCTTTGCCTGAGTGTAGGTGACTGTTCATCCTGGTGTATCGTAAAAAAATGTATTTTATTCCCAAATCATATTTATCATATGTTATGAGCAGATCTGAATTGGAATGAAACACATTTTTCACTCTGGCAAGGGGAGGAAATTGTTGGGTCCATTTTGGACTCAGACCCAACAATAAAAACATTATGAGTGAACTTAAGAAAACAGGGTTCTCGGCTGGATGTTGGATGTTCAGGATGCCCCTGGCCGGATTCTGCAGAACACTGGCACATCATACGCTGACCCATCATATGGCCTGAAATCCAGTGGCTTATGCATCCTATAGCCTGAGGAGAACCTTTTAAAGACCTGAGGAACGTCAAATTACAACATAAATATTTCTAACGCATACCTTATTTGTTCTTTTATGTATATATTTTTTTCATGTTGGCCTAAGCTATATTTTTTGTTTAACAGTAGGGGTAGATTCTAAATAATTCATCTGAAATTTTTATTTAATAATTTAAAGATTATTTTACATTTTGGTTTTATGATTCATGAGAATTGATAAATTAATTATTCTTTTCCAAATTAGAATATATTGATTTAGAACCCTGAATGAAAATAAGTCAAAAATTGTAGTTTTCAGAAACGGCGGTCGATTAGCACAAAATGACAAATGGTTTTGGGGTGAGAGGCAACTGTCTGTTACTACGAAATACCTATACTTGGGATATCCGCTTACAAGTGCAAATTCACTAAACAAGGTAGCGTCACACTACAAGGGCAAAGCCCTGGCAGCAATTGGCGCTGTGTGGCAAGTTCTGACAAAATCCAAGATGAACTCTCTAAATGCGGCAATGAGACTACTTGATTCGACGGTCTTACCTCACATGCTATACGCCGCACCCTGCTGGGCACTCAACCAAGTAAAGGTAGTTGATCAGGTTCAGAATATTTTCTTAAGACGCTACCTAAATTTACCAAAGTATACTCCGGGCTTTATGCTAAGAATGGAGTGTGGACGAGTAACACAAGAAGTTATCATAATTAAACAGGTCCTGAGATTTTGGGTGAGGATTATGAAAATGGAAGAGAGTAGGTTGCCCCGGGCATGTTTGTCACACCTCTGAGCATTACACAGCAATCAAAGGGCTGGTTTAACCTTTGTCGAAAACCTGTCAACCATTTTAGACTCAAACGGTTTTTCGTTCCTGAAGGGTTGTCCGGATTACGCTGCAATAATGACTGAAATCCCTGGTATTATTCGAATAGCAACCCAACAAAGCAACCAAAACGACATGGCGAAAATCCTAAATACTTCACATTACAGTCACTTCAAATACCTAAAAAATTCAATAACAGCAGAACGATATTTATTCACAACTATTCCTCTAGCAATTAAAATATTTTTTGCACAACTGAGACTCCTTTGGACGATCTTCCCAGAAAATCGTTCAAATTGCTGGAAAATTGATTTGACTCTAACTTGCGATCTGTGTAAAAACAGAATCCAAGACGAAATTATGCATATAATATTTGGATGCTCTTGCTTAGAGAAACAGAGGAAAGAAATTTTGGGTGACTTACCCTGGTCTCAACCTGACTGCCAACAAATTTGCAGCTGGATGAACACACTGATGGTTGATCAGGGTCTCTCCCTCGGTTTATATAAATTCTACAAGGCCGCAGTCAATGTCCGTTGGAGAACAATGGATGCGCCGAATGTCGTGGTTTGCTTGGAGGAAGAAAGCGAAGATTGAATGCGGCTGATTCAACACTAGCCCTCTCAATGATATCCTAACCTTGACATATCTTAAACATTGGTACTTTAATTTAAATATTTAATCATGTATGGTTCCTTTTGCTCTGTATGTTTATTTTTTGTATATATAGTTATATTTATTATTATTATTTTTTTATTTCTTCTCACTTTTCTTTTTCCTTATTACTTCCTGTATTCTAGTTTTTACTTTCGAAATATCTTCCTTTGCTAAATCCTGTAGAGGGGAATCATGTATAGGGCTGGATGCCCCAATAAAAAGGCTTGTGTGTGTGTGTATATATTGATTTAGATAATTTTCAAGTATTATCTAATTAATTGTAATGAGAATATAATTTTTAGATTTTAATTCAGTATATATATATATATATTATATTTCACCTAGGTATATATTTTTTTTCATCACAGAGGGTGACCAGATAAAGATTTTTATTTTTTTTTATTTTTCTGTCATGATGATTTTTGGTCACCCTGGGAAAAAAAGCCAGTCAGTTACAAGTCAGTCTTAGGGCAGTCAAAGAGAGGACAACAGGGGCCTTGGGCCAAAGGCCCCCCCCACAATGGGAACAACTGCAAATGTAAGTAAAAAAAATATTTTTTTAAGTCATCAATAGGAAGTTAAGATTTATACATTTCTCCTTTTTTTCTGGTTAGTTTAGTTTTTTTTTTATTAGACAATTTACTTCGGCCAACATCATATTTTATGTATTATAATTGTGTGCAAAAATATATCATTGGATTCAAATAAAACATCCATAATTTACATATTATTAATTGTCCTTCTTCCTTCCCTTTTTTTTATTTGAGGCCTGTTTTAATGTCCATCTATACAGAGAGCAACATAACAACTGACTCACCCGTGCAGCCGAGGTCACGCTCCGCTGCGTCACGTGTGGAAACATAGGTAGATGTTTTCTTACATCTTCTCAGCACATCCCCCTTTTTAAGACTTGAAATATATATATATACATTACAAACTTTAAATGCATAATATAATTAATAATGAAGGCGATCCACAGGTTTAACAATTCGTCCACTCCGGGTTCTTATCTGGCCGTCTTCTGAGTCGTTAGAGGGATGATCCACAACTGGGGTATTTTCATTTTCAACCAGTTCCTCCCCCGAAAAGGTCGGCGTCGATGGGTCGGCTGGATATTGCACTGTAACTCCTTTTCGTAGATGGAACCTGTTTCGACGTAAAGTCCCAACTGGAGTATCAACCATATATGACCTTGGTGTCGATGCTTTCTGCTTTACAATCCCCCAGGTTCGCATATCTGTAATCCAAACCGTGTCACCTTCGGATAGCTCCTCCATGTCCGTAGCTCCGCAGCGTCGATCATATCTGGATTTCATATCCTTTCTCCTTCTCCCCTCCTTTCTTTTCAGGGTCTGAGAGTCCACCAACTTTGGATTAAGATTCTCTGGTGCAATTGGCAAGGTCGTTCGGAGTTTACGTCCCATGAGAAGCTCAGCAGGGCTGTAACCGTTCTCCAAAGGGGTCGATCGATACTCCAGGAGTCCAAGCGATGGGTCTTGATTTTTCTTGAGGATCAACTTAGCAATTTTCACACCTGCTTCTGCCATCCCATTGCTCTGTGGGAATCGAGGACTTGAAGTGACATGTTGGAATCCGTACTGCCTTGCGAAATTTGCAAATTCACGAGCAGCTCCAAATTGCGTCCCATTATCGCTTACAACAGTTTCTGGTACTCCATGTCGAGCAAATATGGATTTGCAACTACGCACCACCACACTGGCTGTGAGCCGATCCAGCTGAATCATTTCAGGAAAGCGAGAATAATAGTCAATGACGACTAGATACCACTTATTCTCGAACTTGAACAAATCCATTCCAATCTTTTGCCACGGTCGTGTAGGAAAGTTGGTTGGTATCAAAGGTTCATGTTTTGAGACGGCTTCCTGGATACAGACACTGCACTTTCTGACCGTTTCCGCGATCTCCTCCGAAATTCCAGGCCACCATACCGTCTCACGTGCGCGAAGTCTTGTTTTTGTAATCCCGAAGTGCCCAGCGTGCAACTTATCTAGGATCTCCAGTTTCATACTTGCTGGAATAACAAGACGACAGCCACGCATCAGTAGTCCATTTTGAACGCCGAGTTCATCCTTGACATGCCAATAAGAGAGCAGAGCCGGTGACATCTTCTTCTTATCTGGCCAGCCTTGCTCAAGGTAGTTGACTACTGCTTTCAGGGTCGTATCTTCTTGTTGAGCTTCAAAAATCTTCGTCAACATCTCGTCTTTGTCGGTTATACTCGAGAGAACTGCATTTATATGCGCTAAGGTTTGCCGTTCGTTTTCATTCCCTCGGTTGTAAGAAGTGGTTGTCTGGATAATGCATCGGCGTCGAGCAGCTCCTTTCCAGGGATATGCACTATTTCGAAACCAAACCTCATCATACGCATTCGGAAACGTTGCAGTCTTGGGGTCAGCGAACTCAATTCTTTCGTCGAAAATAGAGGAATGAGAGGCTTATGGTCGGTCTCAATTCGGAAACGCTTTCCAAGCAGGAAATCTTGAAAACGTTCGCAAGCCCATGTAATTGCGAGAGCCTCTTTCTCAATCTGAGCATATCGTTTTTCGGTAGGTGTCATAGTTCTAGAAGAATAAGCAACAGGTCGCCAGATTCCATTCTTACCTTCTTGCTTCAGTACCGCTCCCAAGCCGTATGAAGATGCGTCGGATGACACCATAGTTGGTTTCCTGACGTCGTATGCTGCCAAGATGGGTTGAGTCGTGAGCAATTCTTTCAACTTTCGGAATGCTCGCTCCTGGCTGCAATCCCAAACGAAGTCTTGACCTTTCACCAGCAACTAGTTCAGTGGTGCCACAATTTCAGATAAATTTTCCACAAAGCGTCCCAGATGGTTCACCATACCAAGAAATCTTCTTACACCATGAACATCGGTCGGAGCAGGCATCTTCGCCACCGCTTCGATTTTCGCTGGATCTGGTCGAATACCGTCTTCATCCAGTATGTGCCCAAGAAAATTAATTCTTGGCACGCCGAAGACACACTTGGCCTTGTTTAGTGTAACTTTCGCCTCTTTCAGTTTTCGGAGCACTAAACGAAGAATTCGATCGTGAGACTTGGAGTCGGAGGCAAATATCAGGATATCGTCCAGGTAACACATTACACCGTCCATGCCTTGCAAGATTATTGACATAACTCTCTGAAAATACTCTGGGGCGAGTGAGATTCCAAATGGCATTCTGCAGTATTTATATCTCCCAAAAGGAGTGATGAAGGTCGTTAAATGCTGGCAGTCCGGGCTCAACGGAATCTGGTGAAAGCCACTGTTCGCGTCCAGTTTCGAAAAGAATCTTGCTTCCCCCAGTTGCCCCAGCATGTGCTCCACCACTGGCATGGGATGCACTTCGCGCTGTACATGTTCGTTCAGCCTTGAGAGATCCACACAGAGTCGTATGTCGCCATTCGGTTTACCAGCAATCACAGTCGGTGCACACCATTCAGTCGCAACGTTAACTTGTGCTATGATTCCCGCCTTCTCGAGCTCTTCCAATCTTGTTCTGAGCTTTTCCATCAAAGGTATTGGTACCCGTCGAGGAGTATGCACAGCATAAGGTTTTGCTCCAGGTTTCAATTTGATTTCGTAAGGGTTTCCGATCTGTCCCAGTCCTTCAAATACTTCAGGGAATTCCTTGATCGGGTTAATTCTCGTCGCAACCACTTCAATTCGCCTCGCCAGGTTCAAGAGCTCACATGCCCGGCGACTCAGAAGAGGTTCACTCAAAAGACGAATGACATAAATCTTCTCCTTGATTTCATAATTGCCATTTCGCAGCGTTGATATAAACATACCCACAGTCTGAAGTTCGGAGAATTCAGCAGCTCTAAGGTTGATATCACTTTTCACTAGTCGTTGCTGTCCCATTATCTTCTTGAAGAGACACAGAGGAACACATGTAACATCCGCCTGGGAGTCGAGCTTGAACTTCACCTTTTTCCCGTTCACTTGGATTTCTGCTGTCCATCGCCTCCTGCACTCGCGTTCATCATCATCGAGATTAGATGAATCCTCCACAGCTGAGACCTCCAGGAGAAAACCAATTTCTTCATCAAGTTCAGAAACAGCTTTGACTTCCGCAGTCTTCGCCTGCTTATCTGGGCAGCAATTTGCAAAATGGCCTGTTTTTGAACACAGGTTACATTTCTGTCCTTCAGCACGGCAAGCCTGTCCTTCCCTGTGGGTGAAACCTCCGCATTTTGGACATCGTGATCTTGTTTTGGCTGACTTCTCCTTCTTCCTTGAAGGCTGCTGTTGTTGTTTCGGTGAAAAATTCTTCGAGTTGAACTTCACCTGATTGACCTTTTGGCTTGCTGAGGGACGCTGTAGGTCGACTTGCTGCTGTCGAATGGCTTCCTGCTGTCGAACCATTTTCACCGCCTTTTCCAAAGTCAGTTCGCTGTCCAACTGCATTCTTTCAGATAAAGCTTTGTCCCTCACTCCAACCACAATTCGGTCACGGATCAACTGCTCATGAAGACCCTCAAATTCGCAACTATCAGCCAATTTGTACAATGAAGTGATGAATTCGTCCACTGGCTCCCGATCCTCTTGGATTCTTGAATTAAATTTCGCACGTTCGTAGATAATATTCTTTCTGACACAGAAGTGGCTGTCGAACGCCTTGAGGACGGAATCAATTTTCGTTGCCTCTTCTTCCTTTTCGAACTTGAAGGTCCTGAATATATCATCCGCGCGGTCACCCATCAAGTACATGAACAAATCGATCTTGTCCGCCTCCTCTTTCTTCTTCATTCCACTGACCACGAGGTATCGTTCGAATCTTTTCCTCCATTTGGGCCATTCGTTGGGAGTCGAGAAGTCGAAAGTTTCTGGAGGTTGAATCTGAGCCATGTTGAATTATCTTCCAAGGTACGCAAAAATCGATATTTTGCAATATACGGGTTCGTATTTTATCTAGTTATCGCTGCCACCATGTTTTAATGTCCATCCATCGAGAGAGCAACATAACAACTGACTCACCCGTGCAGCCGAGGTCACGCTCCGCTGCGTCACGTGTGGAAACATAGGTAGATGTTTTCTTACATCTTCTCAGCACAAGGCCCTTTTGGTTTATTTATATATATGTAAACAAACATCAAGGTATATGTATATATATGTATTTAGAAATTTTATATACAAGTTTAATAATTTGAGTAGCTCATTTCTTTATTCCAGAAGTTTATTAAATAAATAAGTATAAATATATATATATATATATATATATATATATATATAAATGCATATCTTGATGTTTCTTTGTGCTTGTAAGTAGTAACCTCACTACAGGAATTCAAAGTTGTAAAGGTGATAGTCGAGTCACAGTCACAATATCCTTTACTAAAATGTTAGATTCTCATAGGTTGAGTTTATAAAGAAACCTTGGATTAAAGATCAAATGTCATATTATTACTTCAATTTTTTTATTTTCTTGATCCACTTTAGGGTTTATCCTCAATACTATATTGTGATATGGAAAGTTATAGACCTCACATAAAATGTAACTTTAGTTCATTATCTAAATTTCTAGATATGAGTATATTTACATATGATTTGAACGAAGTTCCTTATTTCTTTTAAGCGTTTATTAAATGTATTAATCATATATTGGTTTTGTGTGTGTGTTTGCCATGCTGTATTTTTGTCAGTTTACCAGTAATTTAATATAATAGATATATCCTTTGAAATGCATTAAAATGGAATATATATTATTCGAAGGTATAACATATTTCGACATCATAATAACTGAGCTAACAAACATTTCACTAAATATAATGCATTCCAAGAAAAATAAAATCAAACCTATTCCAGAAAGGCGAAAACTTCGCGATAATGCAATATATAAAATGAAATAAGTGGATTACAAAATCAAATAAACAAAGCTAAAAGGCCTGTGAATAAGTGAGGCTAAATAAATATGATTATTAATCACAACGAACATTATGTCTAAACATTATATTCATATAACTACAAAATTACGCAAAATATTTTGAGGTAAATAGTGCCTCGATTAGCAAAAAATAAAATAAAATGACGAGCGAAATTACTAAGACGAATAAAGATTTAAAAAAGAAATATAAAATTACTATACTTTGGTATAATCTAAATTAATACATTATATAGCCTATACATCTTTAAAAAATAGCAGAAAAGCTCTGAAATCATGCTTATCCTAATAAGCTAAATTATCTTGCGATAACATAAGATATCAAAAATAAACAATTGGATTATCAAAAAGAAATTTAAAAAATTAAAAGTAATAGGCCCGTGAAAAGAAATAGCAGAAAAGCTCCGAAATTATGCTTATCCTAATAAGCTAAATACCCTTGCGATAACATAAAATATCAAAATAAACAATTGCATTACCAAAAAAAATAAAAATTAAAAGTGATAGGCGCGTGAATATGTAAAATTGACATAAACATTAATACTGATTAAATTAAAAAATAAAAGGTTCTTAAAAGAGGGTTAACTATGAAAGTTTAAAAGAGGATGAAATATTTTAGAGCGAAACCCTCTCGTAAACGCGAGAGGCTCCATGAGGAGCTAAGCTAGAGACCCATCTTGTCGGTTTGAAATCTAAGCGTTGACTGATCTCATTGGCTCTCAGAATTCCCGCCTAGAGTATTCACATCTGTCAAAGTTATTTCCAGGGATTCCCCCTGCTTGGGTTGTTATCGCAAGAAAATTTAGCTTATTAGGATAAGCATGATTTCAGAGCTTTTCTGCTATTTTTTTAAAGATGTATAGGCTATATAATGTATTAATTTAGATTATACCAAAGTATAGTAATTTTATATTTCTTTTTTAAATCTTTATTCGTCTTAGTAATTTCGCTCGTCATTTTATTTTATTTTTTGCTAATCGAGGCACTATTTACCTCAAAATATTTTGCGTAATTTTGTAGTTATATGAATATAATGTTTAGACATAATGTTCGTTGTGATTAATAATCATATTTATTTAGCCTCACTTATTCACGGGCCTTTTAGCTTTGTTTATTTGATTTTGTAATCCTCCTACAGATGTGTGCAATTCCCCAAGGTGTGCGAGAATAGCCTCAACTGTCAATCAAAATGTCTCTTGGGCAGCTAAATTTATCTCGAGTTGTGGTAAACAACCCAGGACTTTATGTGTGAAAACAAAAAAATAGGAAGATTTTTGAAGATTAATTAAAGTCTAGAGACCTAGTTTGCTATAAAACACAAATAAACACAAAGGATAATTATATTATTGTAAATTTTTGATATTCAGTTAAATAAAATCAAAGGAAAGGCGTCGATATTTATTTAGGTTAAAAATATTAGTTAAAAAAAAATTCGGTAGAGCTATGAGTTTCTCAGGGCCGTAGGCCTTACTTCTTACATATTTAGGTAATTTGTAATTTTCGGGAAATTTCATGCACCACGTTGGAAGCGCTACTGTTAGGCTCAGCTCCTTGTCTGACGATATATAATATACTTTACTTGTGGCTTCAAACGAAGTATATCTAATTCTGATGCATTTCAAAAAAAATTCTAATAATATTAAAAATATCGGAGAAGATGGTAAAAACACACAATGGCAAACACACAAAAACTCAAAAACCAACATAATATTATAAGAATTATAAACGCTTAAAAATCTGTAGTTATAAAGGTTCCAAACCAAACTGAAAATACTACTGGATGAATTAGTCAAATCAGAATATTTGAAATTGATCAATAAAGTTTACATACCGACACTAAGAGATTCAACTATAGTAGTCAAAAACGTATCCAAAAATATAAACACGCGAACTTCGTTTAAACCATATGCAAAATGAATTCTGATCTAGAAAATTTGAAAAGGAAATAAAGTTCAATCTACAATGAGATCTAACTCTCCATATCACAATATAGTATTAGACAAAAAAGGATAATAATGTAGCATTTGACTTTTAAAATAAAAGGATTTAAAAGCGCGAATGTTTCTTTTATACATAAAACGAACTTCTACTGTCCTTACTGCGATGAAAAAATATATATTGGGAGGGCTTGGCTCATCAGTGGTGAACCCTCCCAGCGGTTTCGCCAATTTAATCCACCAGACCGCTTCTCAGAGCTCTAATATTGTATTGGATCATTCTGTTTTTATATGCTACACTGAAGGATGGAATCTTAGAAATGGTTTTCAAGTAAACTATGGACATAAGCTTATAGGACAGTAGAATTATATTCAAATATTTGCTTCGAGCAATGCTCTTCAGCAAACCATAAAGACAAGGTCATTAGGAATAAATTAACACAAAGCAATAACGCGCCATCTATACATATAAAATAAAAGGATTTAAAAGCGCGAATGTTTCTTTTATACATAAAACGAACTTCTACTGTCCTTACTGCGATGAAAAAATATATATTAGGAGGGCTTGGCTCATCAGTGGTGAACCCTCCCAGCGGTTTCGCCAATTTAATCCACCAGACCGCTTCTCAGAGCTCTAATATTGTATTGGATCATTCTGTTTTTATATGCTACACTGAAGGATGGAATCTTGGAAATGGTTTTCAAGTAAACTATGGACATAAGCTTATAGGACAGTAGAATTATATTCAAATATTTGCTTCGAGCAATGCTCTTCAGCAAACCATAAAGACAAGGTCATTAGGAATAAATTAACACAAAGCAATAACGCGCCATCTATACATATAAAATAAAAGAATTTAAAAGCGCGAATGTTTCTTTTATACATAAAACGAACTTCTACTGTCCTTACTGCGATGAAAAAATATATATTGGGAGGGCTTGGCTCATCAGTGGTGAACCCTCCCAGCGGTTTCGCCAATTTAATCCACCAAACCGCTTCTCAGAGCTCTAATATTGTATTGGATCATTCTGTTTTTATATGCTACACTGAAGGATGGAATCTTAGAAATGGTTTTCAAGTAAACTATGGACATAAGCTTATAGGACAGTAGAATTATATTCAAATATTTGCTTCGAGCAATGCTCTTCAGCAAACCATAAAGACAAGGTCATTAGGAATAAATTAACACAAAGCAATAACGCGCCATCTATACATATAAAATAAAAGGATTTAAAAGCGCGAATGTTTATATGTATAGATGGCGCGTTATTGCTTTGTGTTAATTTATTCCTAATGACCTTGTCTTTATGGTTTGCTGAAGAGCATTGCTCGAAGCAAATATTTGAATATAATTCTACTGTCCTATAAGCTTATGTCCATAGTTTACTTGAAAACCATTTCTAAGATTCCATCCTTCAGTGTAGCATATAAAAACAGAATGATCCAATACAATATTAGAGCTCTGAGAATTTGCTTTGTGTGTTAATTTGACTTTTAGTCCAAAGTTTTTACAAACTCAGCATATGAGAATCTTTAAAAAAAAAAGGAAAAGGATCTTGGGGCTAACTCAACTATCACATTTACACTTTGAGTTCCTATTGTAAAGTTATCACTTATGAACATAGAAACATCAAGATATGCATGTATAAATATATATATATTTTTTATATAATAAGCATCCTAGAATAAGGAAACGGGCTACTCAAATTGTTACAATATTTAAAAATTCTACATACATATACATATTAGATAATAAAAGGCATATATTGGATTCAATAAAATATTTATTTTGCCAATATTTCGGCTGGCTGAACGCCGACCTTTATCGAGGCATTACATTTTTGTATACAAGTGTATACAAAAATGTAATGCCTCGATAAATGTCGGCGTTCAGCCAGCCGAAATATTGGCAAAATAAATATTTTATTAAATCCAATATATGCCTTTTATTATCTAATAAATTAAGTATGGATTGCTCTATTTTCAAAACATATACATATATATCTTGATGTTTATTTATATATATGGGGTTTTATTCTACCCGATACAAATCATACCAAAAAAACTCTGAAGCTAACAAGCATATTTAACAATTTGTTTAGATGTGGATGGGTGTGTATTTGTTTTATAAGTGGGATCACCTAAAGAAGAACCATTAGATGATTAAAAATCTTCTGGTGATTACCAGAATACTTAACAATTTGTTTAAAATAGATATTTATATTTATTTCAGTATGAGACACTATAGTCACACATTAATATATATAAATATATGGGGATTTTATTGTATCCAACCTTTTCAATCAACCATCCATCTGAAGGTAATTAGTAATAGACGAAGAAATTTTTCTAAGTCACGAAATAAAAAAAGAGGCTCAAAAAAATATCCTTCGTAAGCAAATTTCTGCTTCTAATATCATCGATATATATGAATCGATAAGAGGAAATTTTTGCAAAGTCACAAAATTAAAATAAAGTTCAAGACATATTATGTAGGCAAGATTGTGCCTCTGCAAAAGGTTTAAGATGCTATACCTAAAAAAAAAACTTACAAAATCCGAGAGAAAATTTCTTTAAATTTTCTATTCAATAAACGGGCTTGTGAAGCCCATATGAATTAATTTTAGCAGGATCTTTCGCTTACCTTCCAAATTTATACTCACTCATCTTTTTGAGCCTCAACCGTCGGGTCCCCGCTTCCAACTGTCCTCTTCAACGACCACTCCTCAACTCACTCTTTTTTCAAAAAGCCCCGCTTGACCCAAAATTTTTTTATCTCTTTTTACAGAGTGAGTAAATATATTCTTTCGCAGAATAATTTCCAAATAAAATGAAATTTATCCTTTGGAAATAAAAAAGGAACTTAATTAATGAATAATAAAATAAAAGTAGAGATGATCCTTGAGAAATTTGATGTATTAATTTTTTAAAATTCTATTGCTATCCTTGAGATATTTAATTTATCAAATATATTCAATTTATTAAATATACCTAGTAAATTTTCAATGTGGTAATTTAAGAAATCCTATTGCTTTTAATTTTCCACAATATATAAGGAAAAGGAATGACGTATGGTACATACAAAAATTTATTTATGGTACATATTTACACTATGTACACCATTATTGCTGCGGGCTTCGGAGTACAAAAAGCTCAATGCTCGTCCAGGTCCTCCCTCTTGACAACAAAGACTTCGGCAAGGCTATTGTAAATATATGATATAAGATGTTTTGATCATTGTTGGGCTCGTATGGTGAAAAACGGCCCAACAACTGGAATATTTATTATCTCCTTTTAGTGTATTTTAATAGAATCTTATTCACAAAACTATTTTATTTATATTATTTTTTTACTATTGATTTTCATATAATTTTCTTTGGCTTCCTGCTTAACTGATATTTATACACTATATATTAAAAAGGGTCTTTATGATATTTTTCTTATATAATAATGAGCCATTAAATCTATTTGAAAATTATCCTGCATGTGTTTCTTTTCAACGAAAAATCCTAATTAGGGATGAGGTATGAAAGGATGAATTGTGAAGAGTAATGACAAATGGAAAAATAAAAAGTGTCCAGGGAAGGGAATCGAACCCACATTGTTCCGCTGCCATGTCCACTAGGCTGTCCACTAGGCTTTCCGTTTATCATTACTCTTTACAATTCATCTTTTCATACCTCATCCCTAAGGTTAGAAATAATCGTTATTTCTCCTTGAAGTAAATTTTGATTTATCATTGAACATAAACACATGCGGGATAATTTTCAAATGTCGTTTTACAATCACAAGCCCGCAATATGTTATATTGTATCATTAAATCTATTTTCAACATTTTCCATATTATGATTATATCGTTTATTTTTACATTAGAGAGAGGATTAGAGGACCTCCCTAGAAAATTAGAAAAAAAATTAACCTCATTAACGTCTTGTTAATTTTCGGAATATCCCACTTTGCACACGGGAATAAAGATCCGGTTCAGGTCTCTAGGTTGGTACATTATGTTCCTATGGTGCGCGTCATAACGAGTTTATTACTTTCCTGAAACCTCATGGCGTGGATACCTGCTTGTTGACCTTAATCGTCATATTCTGGAACTAACTTTGGGAATAACACTTCCATTGGAGTCTCGCCTTCACGCCCATGTACAAGGAAAAATGGGGTTAAAACAGTAGACTCTTGTTTTTCTGTGTTATATGAAAATGTAACAAAAAAATGGGAATATCTTATCCCAATCTGCCCAGGGATATCTGTTAGTTCTATTGCTAGCGTGACGAAATATAAATCTACTGTACTTGTAGTTTCAAACGATCCTAATCCTTATCCTAATACATTCAAAAGGATTTCTAATTATATTAAAATATCGTTTAAAATGATTTAAAAAAAACACTCAATGGCAAATACACAAAAACACAAAAATGTCGACTCAGTTCCTAGTGTGACGAAATATAAATCTATTGTACTTGTAGTTTCGAGCGATATATATATATTATTCCAATACATTTCAAAAGGATTTCTAATTATATTAAAATATCGGTAAAAATGATTTTAAAAAACACTCAATGGCAAGTAATTTCGAACGATATATGTATACATGTTAAAAAAAAACTTCTGAAGCTAAATTATATGTTTAACACTTTGTATATATGTAGGCATGTGTATTTGTTTTATAAATGGGGTTATCTAGGGAAGAACCATTAGATGAATAAAATTCTTTTGATGATTATCAGAATACTCAATATTTTTGTTTAAGATTATGTATGCTTATTTTAGTATGAAACACTATAGACACACACTGAGAGAGAGATGAAAAACATATGTGGAATTTTATTATATCTAAAATCTTCCTATATCATGAGATAAAAAAGGAATAAAATAATAGTGAAAGGTTCCATCCTATGCAAGCAAATTTTTTTGCTTCTAATTTCATCGATGTATACGAATCGAAAAAAAAAAAATATTTTTTGCGAGTTAGTAAATATTTTTTTTTAAACGTGTTATATAGTCGAGGCCATACCTCTACAAAGGTTTAATATATTAAACTTTTTAAAAAAAATAAAGAAAAACTTACAAAATGCGACAGGAAACCTCTATTCTATAAGCGGGCTTTTTAGCCCACTTGAATTAAATTTAGCAGGATTGTTCACTTACCATCTAAATCTCTACTTACATATCTTTTTACGCCTCATCCGTCAGGTACACGCTTCTCCTTTTTGTTTTCGCCAACGGTCGATTCCCAACTCTACCTGACTTTTTTTTTAAATCCTCCACGTGACTAAAGAGATTTTTATCTCTTTTACAGAGTGAGTAAAATATATTTTTTCGTAGAATAATTTCGAAAATAAAAATAAAATGTTATCCTTTGGAAATAAAAAAGGAATTTAAATTAATAATAAAAATAAAAATAGAGACGATTCCTTGAAAAAATTTAATATAGTAATTATTTCAAAATTCTATTGCTATCTTTGATATCTAATTTATCTAATATATATTTAATTTATTAAATATATTTATTGAATTTTCAACGTGGTAATTTAAGAAATCCTATTGATTTTAACCTTTCACTATATATAAGGAGAAGGAATGAAGTATGGCACATATGAACTTATTTAATGTACATATTTACACTATGTACACCATTACTGCTGTGGGCCTCGGAGTACAGAAAGCTCAAAGCCCGTCCAGGTCCTCCATCTGGACAACAAAGACTTCGGCAAGGCACTGTAAATATATGATGTAAGATGTTTACATCATTGTTGGGTTCGTTTGGTGAAAAACGGTCCAACAATACCTACCATGCCAGAGAGAAAAATGTGTTTCATTCCAATTCAGATCTGTTCATAACATATGATAAATATGATTTAGGAATAAAATACATTTTTTACGATATACCAGGATGAACAGTGACCGACACTCAAGGATAGGGAGAAACAAACAAACAGGCCAGGGTATCTAAAACAGGTTATTAAATGGTAGCATTGAATAATTTCACCCTACCATTTAGTGGGCAATATACTAAGCCCATCTTCATTACCTGGCTGTGCCTTGCATGCCGGGAATTTGGGGCTAGCTGTGAAGTGACTCCATACATTCCCCGCTGCAGTCCTTATAGGGAAAAAAGGGGGGTTGGTCTGGACCTAAGTTCTGCATAAACAGACATTTAGACCATCCCAAGTAGGACATGGTTATATGGGCACCAAGGGGTTGAACCAGGATAAGATTAGAGACACACAACCCCTGAAATATCTCTAATTCATTCAAACACTTTGTACCTATTATCCCTTTCGTATCTGACATCTGGTTCCAAACTCTCTCTTTAAATAACTTCTCCTACTCTTAGAAGTAACTTAACTGGAAAAATTTTCATTGTTATCAATCATGTCCTATTCACTATTCTTCCTAATTTCAAATCTGACCCATTGGCTTGTTCTGGCAATCTGCTTTGAAGTTCATTTAGGTGTCCTAATAATTTAATTCCTATCTTATCATGGAATGAGTTACGCTCATTAAAAAAAACTAATCGATTCTACTTACTAATTGATATTTAAACTAGAATTTGTTGAATATATTAATCTGTGATTTTAAATGTTTATTTTTGACCAGTACTTTTGTTTTGTTTTTGCCTTTTCCTAAAATGTTTCTTTCTTCTTCTTCATTATTATTTGTTCTATATGTAAAGCTTTGGTTTTTGATACTTGAATAAACAAATTCAAGTTTATTATATTTTTTGTGTGCTTTTAAAGTTAAAACACAACAGGGCATGGACCCAACCACGCATTCACTGCGAAATATAACAAAAACGAAGCAGCGGTAAGCCTAAAAATAATTCTATTTTGTTTATCACGTTAAAATTTATATTAGTAATGGCTGGAATGGATAATATTAAAATGGGTATGAATATTCCCAAATTGGAAGGATTAATAAACTGGCCAGAATATAAGAAAAATATAAAATTGCTTTAAAAAATAAACAAAGTAATAGGCGTTGTTGATGGAACATATAGAAAGCCAATAAAACAAGAAACAAATGAAGAAAAATAGGCATATGTAAAATGGGAAAGTGAAGATGCAATATCCCAATTGTTATTTACAACAAGTGTGATGCCTGATGTAAGTCAACTAATCATTCCCTGCTCAAGTGCTAAAGATATGTGGGACAAATTGTTAAGTGTCTAGGAGCAAAGCTCTGGTCAAAGATTAGACATGCTCTATAATCAATTCTTTTATTTTAAAAAGGATCCTACAGATGATATTTCAAAGCACATTTCGAAATTAGAAAGTTTATGGAATGATATGCAAAATGAACTTACAAACAAGAAAATTTGAAATTGCCAGAATCCATGCTGATGTGCAGAATCATAAACACCTTGCCTGATGAATATTTTGATTTTAAAAGTGTTTGGGAATCAGTGTCTAAAGAAGAACGTTCTGAAGACAATCTCACACAAAGGCTTCGGTTACTCGAAATAAGAATTCAACAGCGAGATGAATGCAGCACATCAAGTTCGACAGCACTAATGGCAAGCAGGTGTGTAGTATATTTGCATATTTGCTCGTGGCATGTTTGGCACGATTTGCATAGTTGTTATAACCTATTTGTGCCAGCTATGTTGGGCCAGGTTTTCCACCAAACAGACCCAACAAAGATGTAAACATTTACATCATATATATATATACGCAGTGTCTTGCCGGAGTGTTTGATGTCTAGATGGAAGTCCCACGACAAAGGCCGACGGTGTATCCCAAGATCTGCCAGGGAAGGACACAGCCCTGGACGCGTATCCCAAGATCTGCTGTAGGAAGATGACATCGGCCCTGTTCAAGCAGCCAGATGCCCGATGCAAACAGAACCAGAGGAGGACCAGGAACCGGGAAGATACCCAGTCGGAGATGACACTGGCCCTGTCCATACCGACCAACCCTCCACAGAAGGACAACGACGAGGTCGATTAAGAGATGAAGAAATGGGATTAGCTCTGGGCGTGTATCCCAAAGCCCGCTGCAGAAGGGCCGAGACGAAGAATGTACAAAGAGCACATGTACAAATGTATATAAATTATTCCTTCCTTTATATGCAAGAAGAGGGGTCTAAAGTCTTATTACCAGTTCGAAAATTTCTAAATTTAATTTTATTCAAAAAGAATAAAATTAATTATATATATAATTCAGATAAATTAGGTATATTTTTTGATAACAATATAAAAAAATTAAATTTTTTTAAAAGAAGAATTTACTAAAGAAAATTTTCAAGGAATAAACCTATTATATTTTATTGTTTTATTATTAATTCAAATTTTCTTTTACTAAAAAAAGGAAAGGAATAATATTTTACTTTTTATTCTTTGAATATATCTGCGAAATTAAATGAACTTTCTTCTTACTCTGTAAGATGATGATAAATTTTTTGGGAGGGCGCGACTTTTTAAAGAAATTCAGTGAGTAACGAGAAGACAGGCGTACAGACGGGGAGGTCCTGGAGAGACGGTGCGTGTAGAGAGACAAATAAGAGAGACATGTAAGATTGTTTTTATGTTTAATGGTTGTATCCAATGTTGAATATTAGACAATATCCTAAACTCATAAAAAGAAATTTTCTTTTATAAAATTTCGCCACGGCTACTGCTTAAACACTAATCTAAACAAGTTTCAACCTCATTATTACATAGTACCAAAGGGGCAAGCCTCAAATAGGCTAACCAAGAAAATCTTGCCAACAAGAGAGTGATACGATTTTGACTGTTTGTTTTGGTGAAATAAATAAAAAGATGCAAATGTTAAAATTAAAATACATAGGAAATTTATTACGATTAAAATACTGCATGTAATAAAAATTGAAGATAGATATTATATGCAAGACGGGTTTCCCTTTTTATTATTAAAGACATTTCTTCAATATCCTATATTGTCGAAATAAAAAAAATGAAGATTTCTATTCACTATATGTATCATATAGTGATTTTTACCACAAAAATTTTTTTCTACCTATTAAGAACTATGCATATGTCTTCTGACATATAAACGAGCCCTTTTTGGGCCCATACATAAAGAATTAAAAAATTAAACCTACCATTGTCTCTCTACACGCACCGTCTCTCCAGGACCTCCCCGTCTGTACGCCTGTCTTCTCGTTACTAACTGAATTTTTTTAAAAAGTGGCGCCCTCCCAAAAAAAATTATCATCAACTTACAGAGTAAGAAAAAGTTCATTTAATTTCGCAGATATATTCAAAGAATAAAAAAGTAAAATATTATTCCTTTCCTTTTTTTAGTAAAAGAAAATTTGAATTAATAATAAAACAATAAAATATAATAGGTTTATTCCTTGAAAATTTTCTTTAGTAAATTCTTCTTTAAAAAAATTTAATTTTTTTATATTGTTATAAAAAATATACCTAATTTATCTGAATTATATATATAATTAATTTAATTCTTTTTGAATAAAATAAAATTTAGAATTTTTCGAACTGGTATTTTTATATTGCTATCAAAATATATACCTAATTTATCTAAACTATATATATAATTAATTTTATTCTTTTTGAATAAAATTAAATTTAGAAATTTTCGAACTGGTAATAAGACTTTAGACCTCTCTTCTTGCATATAAAGGAAGGAATAATTTATATACATTTGTACATGTGCTCTTTGTACGTTCTTCGTCTCGGCCCTTCTGAAGCGGGCTTAGGGATACACGCCCAGAGCTAATCCCATTTCTTCATCTCTTAATCGACCTCGTCGTTGTCCTTCTGTGGAGGGTTGGTCGGTATGGACAGGGCCAGTGTCATCTCCGACTGGGTATCTTCCCGGTTCCTGGTCTTCCTCTGGTTCTGTTTGCATCGGGCATCTGGCTGCTTGAACAGGGCCGATGTCATCTTCCTACAGCAGATCTTGGGATACGCGTCCAGGGCTGTGTCCTTCCCTGGCAGATCTTGGGATACACCGTCGGCCTTTGTCGTGGGACTTCCATCTAGACATCAAACACTCTGGCAAGACACTGCGTATATATATATATATGATGTAAATGTTTACATCTTTGTTGGGTCTGTTTGGTGGAAAACTTGGCCCAACAATTCCTCCCCTGCCAGAGTGAAAGAATGTGTTTATTCTAATTCATATCTGTTATATTCTATGAGAAATATGAAATTGGGAGAAATGCATTCTTTTATGATACCAGTATGCAATCACTGAAACTCGGGCAAAGGAGGAACACACGGGTCATGAAACCTGGGACGGGTTAACTCATCGTGATTATTGAAGGAAATTCTATCCTACCATTTAATGGGCAAAGTACTAAGCCCATCCTTTCGCTGTCTACATTCCAGGGAGTCTTGGCCCAGATGTGAGTCGAATCCACACATTCCCGGCCGCAGTCCCTGTGGGTGGAGATGGGGTGGTCTATACACAGATTCTGTGCAAACAGATTCTTAGGCCATTCGGAATAAACCTAATAATTACGGGCGCCAAGGAATTGTGCTTGTATTGTAGATATGCCCAATTCCTAAAACATATCTAAAAAATAAAAAAACTTTATTAACTCTATATGATACATATGACAGCAAAGGAATGACTATACATGGTCACAATGATAATGATAATAAAAAAAAGAAACTAAAATTGCAACTCCTATCAATGACATCAATAATAGGGCAAAACAGAAACGTGGGAAGTGAATATACATATTAAAGTTGCACGGATACGATGTATGCCAAAATGGAGCAATGTAGATATACGCGTTGTTAAATAAAAAAAAATCTTAAAATGGATAGTCACTATAAGTAGAAAGGGAATGGTTTGATATATATATATAGGATATACTATGGTAAACAAATGAATATATAAATTGTGATTAAAATCTTCATTCGGTACATAATACCTTCAGATCTATCGAGCGGAAATTTTGTTGGATAAAGTATTTGAAATAAATCGTTAAGCCTTGACTTACAATATTGTAGTGTGGGAAATAATTAGCAAGTCGTTTGGCAATCAAAAGCAATTTAATAAGCGAGAGAAGTTTAACCAACGCAACAAACAAAAGATAGTTTTTTTTTATATATCTCTAACTAATTTACATATTTTGTATTTTTACAATAAACAAATGACAATGGATATATTTACATGAAGTCGGCTTTGGTACACTACTCCCTTTCCCATGAGAAGCTGTTCCACAGCTTTATCTCAGTTCCTCCTCTTCTCCAGACGTAGAGTTATCCTCACTTGACGAATCTTCCTGTCTTGATGGGTCATAGTACGGCTTCATCCTGAGGATATGGACGGTGTCACGTCCTTTTCGTCTTTTGTCACTCTTGCCGAAGGCTTCCACTTCGTATGTCACATCCGATATCTTTTTAATGACCTTGTAGGGACCAAAGTACTTTTTTAGAAGTTTCTCAGACAGTCCCACTCGTCGGATAGGTGTAAAATCCACACTAGATCTCCTGGTAGGTAGACTTTTCCTTTATGCCGAGCGTCGTAATTCAATTTGTTGGTTTCTTGAGCCTTGAAGATGTGATGTCAGGCTATTTGTCGCGCCTCTTCAGCTCTGCTCGCCACCAATTGAATAAATTCTTCCCCCTCGGACGCGCTACTGTAGGGAAAGATAGTGTCGAGGGTCGTCTCCGCTTCCCTCCCATGGACCAGAAAGAATGGCGTGAAGCCAGTTGATTCTTGCCTCGCTGTATTGTAGGCAAATGTGATGAATGATAGCATCTCATCCCAGTTTTTCTGATCGAGGTCCATATACATGTCGGCAATTGTCCTGTTCAATCTTTCTGTCAGGCCGTTAGTCTGGGGATGATACGCCGTCGTTGTCTTCTTTTTGATGTGACAGTTCTTGGTTAGCTCCTGAATGAGTCTCGACTGGAAGTTTCGACCCCGATCCATCACTATTTCTCGAGGAGCCCCATGCTTCAAAATAACTTCCTCCAAAAGAAATTTTGCAATTTCTTGGGCTCCCCCTGAACCTAGACTTTGGGTAACGGCGTATTTAGTTAGATAGTCGGTGCAAACAACTATCCACTTCTTCTTCCCTTGCGATATGGGGAAGCGTCCCAGCAAATCTATACCGACTTTTTGGAATGGTCGGTCCGGTGGTGATATGGGTCTCAGATAGCCAGGAGGAAGTTGTGGCACACTCTTGCGACGCTGGCAGTCCTGACAATGGCCAACATACCTTCTCACGCTTCTGTACATTCCTGGCCAATAGAACCTTCTCCTAATTCTGTCGTAGGTTTTTGCAAAACCCAAATGTCCAGCAGTAGGTGCGTCGTGCAAGTCCCCCAAGATCTCCATTCGAAGGTGTCTTGGGATCACTAACAGTAAAGGTAGGCCAGTTGGGTCATAATTCTTTCTATAGAGAATCCCATTGACAACCTCGAACTTGTTGTCTTTCTTGGCGGGTGACGGCTGAGATATCTCCTTGATTATTCCTGTAATGTAAGGGTCTTTCTCTTGTTCTTTACTGATGTCGCTCAAAAGGAATAATGTGGGGATGTCGTCATTGAAAACCTTTTCCGTATTTTCAATGGGATTTCTTGACAGACAGTCGGCGTCCTTGTGCATTCGCCCTGTCTTGTAGACAATGGAAACGTCGTACTCCTGAAGTCTCAACGCCCACCTCGCTAATCTACCTGCCGGATCTTTAAGATTGGTCAACCAGCACAGAGAATGATGGTCAGTTATAACTTTGAAGGGGCGTCCAAACAAATAGGGCCTAAATTTTCCAATTGCCCATACTATGGCGAGACATTCCCTCTCCGTGGTAGAATAGTTTTTCTCGGACTTTAAAAGGGTACGCGAAGCATAGGCGATGACCTTTTCACCATTCCCTTGCTTTTGTGCAAGCACGGCACCTATTCCATATCCGCTGGCATCTGTGTGTAGTTCAGTCGGAGCGTCATCATCGAAATGTCCCAATACTGGTTTTGACGTCAAGGCATTCTTCAGTTTTTGAAATGCTCTCTCTTGGTCTGTGTTCCATTAAAACTTTGTTCCTTTAGATAGTAGCGAATTGAGGGGCCGCGCAATATCTGCGTAGTTCTTAATAAACCGCCTATAATAAGATGACAAGCCAAGGAAGCTTCTTAGCTGCTGTAAGTTCTTAGGGATCGGGAATTGACTGACCGCCTTAATCTTATCATCATCTGGTCGGATCCATCCTTATCCACCTGGTGTCCAAGGATCTTGATGTTGCTGGCTCCAAAAGAACACTTTCCGGGATTGAGCTTCAGCCCAGCTCTCTTGAAACAATTCAGGACCACCTCTAGTCGTCTCAAATGATCTGGAAAATTATCCGCAAATATAACGACGTCGTCCAAGTAACACAAACATATCGTCCATCGCAGGCCCTTCAGGAGATTATCCATCATCCTTTCGAAAGTTGCGGGCGCGTTACACAGCCCAAAAGGCATGACCTTAAACTCAAAAAGACCGTCCGGTGTAATAAAGGCAGTCTTTTCCCGATCAGCTTCATCAATGCCAATTTGCCAGTAGCCCGCTTTGAGATCAATTGTGGAGTAGATATTCGCCCCCTTCAAGCAATCAAGAGCGTCATCAACCCGCGGCAATGGATAGACGTCTTTTTTCGTCATCTTATTCAAACCTCTGTAGTCCACACAAAAGCGAACAGACCCGTCTTTCTTTCTTACTAGAACGACCGGTGAGGCCCAAGGACTCTCAGAGGGCTGAACGACTCCCATTTCCATCATTCTGTCAACTTCTTCTTGAATTACCTTCCTTTCAGAAGGTGAGACCCGGTACGGCATCTTTTTTGATGGTTTGGCGTCGCCCGTATTTATCCTGTGTTTAGTAATTATCCTAGAAGTAGTTTTATCGATCGAACCGAACACTTCCGAAAAATTTTCAAGAAGCTCCAGAAGTTTGGTCTTGTGAAGCAGAGGAAGCTCAGGAGGAATGCAGGCCGAGATTTGTTCCATTCTCATAAGCTGCTCGGAGCTCCCGACTTTAAAAAAATTTTCTTCGCGACACTCGAAATTGGTTATCCTGATGGGTGACTTGGCACTTTTGGACTTATTATTCGAATGATTTTCCATGATTGGGCAAACTTCTTGCGGCTGGACTCTGAATAAATGAGCTAGGCACATGCCCGAAGGGATTGTTTTCGGATGCTTGCTAGAATTGGTCACCCATAGATACGCTTGGCCATGCCATATGGTAAGGTAGGACGATGGTACAAATAGTTCTTTCTCCAAGAAAAGTTGCCGCGCACCTTCAACTGCGCAATTTTTAATCCCAGTTACGCTAGGCGTCCGGGTCAATACCCTCTTGGTACACTTTGGAGGAATGATGTCGTCCGATGCTAAGTGAAGTTGTGCCGCGGATTGGTCCTCATTTAACGTCTCTGAAAACGAAATTTCAGAATGACCACAGTCAATAACTGCTTTTGAAGACTCGAGAAAATCCCATCCCAAGATGGCGTCGTGGCTGCAATTTGGAAGAACGAGAAATTCGAAGATCCGCTGAAGGCCATTTATTTCTACTCTTAGGCGACATTTTCCTAGTGGAGCAACAAAACGATTGTTTGCGACCCTTAAAGTTATGTTCGGGCTCTCAAACATTATAGCTTTCATCGACTTTCTAAAATTGCTGGAAACGACCGAATATGACGCCCCTGTGTCAATGAGAGCTTCGACATGACGGCCATTGATACTCACCCACATGTAGTTATCGTCTAGGTCGGCTCGCGTCTGTGGAGGCTTTAAACAATGTCCGACCTTACCTCCCTTACAGGCCGTGCTTCCTAGTTTTCCTGCACGTCTCTATGAGGAGATCGGCTAGGAGTCCGGTCTGGCGATCTAGAGTAGCGACGTCTTGTCATCGGTCTCCCGCGTCCAGGATAGGGAGAAGAACTTCTTGGTAAATTGCGTCGAGGAGAGTTGTTCCGATCAGATTGTTCCATATGCGGCGTCATGAAGTCGGACATATAGATGGATCCGGGTCTTCTACGGCCATAATAAAATCGGCTTTGGGTCCTACTTGGTTCGTTCTCATCACGGTCGCGGCGTCGATCCCAACAATGCTTTGCGACATGTCCCGGTCTATTGCAATAAAAGCATATGGGAATGTTTTCTCTGGTGCGGAATTCGTCCGTTTTCCTTCTCACCGCTTCCCCTGCATTTTGTTGTCCACTTCGGACATTCTTGACCGCCCTTCTGGAGTGGAACACTGGTGCTTTGTTGTGTGTGCTAGATTTTGTTCGACTCTCTGCCAAACTCTATCTTCTAATCCCTGCGGAGGAGGAAGATTATCTAGTTCATTCGGAGCAGATCGAAGCTCCTCCCTGATGATCTCTCTGATCATTTCCTTTAAAGGGTGGTACTCATTTTCATTAATCGCCGAAACGGTGGGGATTCTCTCAAATCTAACACTGCTGATTCTATTTTTATTTAGCTTTTCAATACGCCGGCAGTGTTGAGTGAATTCCCCGGTCGTTGTCACTTCAATTGCAAGAAGGGCCCAATAAATGTTTTCAGCCACTCCTTTCATGAGGTGGCCCACCCTGTCCTCCTCCGACATGTTCGGGTTCAGTTGTCGACAGAGGTTCAGCACGTCCTGGATGTAGAGTTCGACCGACTCGTCTGGCTTTTGCGCTCTTACCTTGAGGGATGATTCAATCCTTCTGGCGTAGTCTTCTTTATCACCGAACGTTCTGGTGAATTCTTCTTTAAACGTATTCCATGTCGTGATGCTTTCCTCCACGTTGTCGAACCAGCATCTCGCTGCTCCTTCCAGAAAGAAGACTACATTGGCCAAGCACATTGATTCGTCCCATCCATTGTGGGCAGCAACGCGGCTGTAATCTTTCAACCAGAGATGGGCGAGTTCAGAACCTTTTCCGGAGAAATTCGGGGGGTTTCTTGGTTGTTGCAGATATGTGAAAGCTGCCGGCTGCACATGCGGCTTTTCTTCTTCTTTCACCATTTCGACCAAGAGTGGTGGCAAACTTTGCAAACGTCGGCTTCTTCTCAACTTGACGTCCAGGTTAAAATACTAGAAGGGATTGTCCCGGCGTCTCCACCAGATGTAGTGTGGGAAATAATTAGCAAGTCGTTTGGCAATCAAAAGCAATTTAATAAGCGAGAGAAGTTTAACCAACGCAACAAACAAAAGATAGTTTTTTTTATATATCTCTAACTAATTTACATATTTTGTATTTTTACAATAAACAAATGACAATGGATATATTTACATGAAGTCGGCTTTGGTACAATATTACAAGTCATATTGAACTTACAGTGAAAAAAAAATAATGGTGAAGAACTAAAATCATGCAATCATAATATTAACAAAATACGCTTACTTAAACGAACCTATGTGCATATATGGACATAGAAATAAAATAAACAATCACTCTATAGAGTAAAATATGTACGCGTCCATCGACCGCCATGTTGAAAAATTTATCGTGATTGAACCGTCACGCAAATATCGTGAATTATACCATATCGAGGAAAAATTGACAAATTCAACGATTTAAAGAAGCAAGCTAAACTATACGCTTGTCTACAATATCGGGGTTAAATTTTAAAAAGAAAATGCATATTCATATAAAGTTAACAAAATAAAAAAAATCAAAATACTTTTCTATCTCTCTTTGAAAATAATAAATTTAAAATACTTTCATAAAAGGTAAAATCGCCTAATTCTTTAAAACCACTTCAGCTGTAAGTAAACTTGTTATTTGTTGTTTCATTGTCTGAACCATAAGAGATTCCCAACATGGTAGCAGAGCGTGGTTCTTTTTGAATCGCGGTAAAATATATATATAAAATATAAATAAAAACAAAAATGGCTGTCAGCGAAGATATCGCAAATATTGTGAGGCTTAAAAATCCTGAAAATTTTGATTTATGGAATTTTCAGATAACAATTATTTTCAAAGCAAATGGCCTTCTAGATGGCCTTCTAGAAGACTTGAAAGATGAAACTGGAAAAGATAAATGGAGCCTAAAAGACGCCAAAGCACAAAAATACATAATGTTAACCATTGAAAAGAATGTTTTAACACACATTCTAAATTGCAATACTTCAAAAGAAATGTATGAAAAACTAGTAGCCATTTATCAAAGAGAAGATGAGCAATTAAAATGCAAATTACTACAAGAATTTCATGGATTCAAATTTGACAAAAATACAGATATGGCAGCAAATATAAGCAGAATGCAAAATTTAGTATTCAAACTAAATAATGTAAAACAAGAAATTGAGGAAAGCTTTGTAATTTCTAAAATATTGAGCATTTTGCCAGACTACTTTAATTACTTCAGCACAGCATGGGACTCGACACCAAAAAGTGAGAAAACGTTAACAAACTTAATATCAAGATTATCACTTGAAGAAACTAAACAAAAAGTAAAGCCTGAAGAGGGAATAGCCATGAGTGCTACTAAAGTAAAGCAGTGCTTTAACTGCAAAAAGAGCGGGCACTTAGCAAAATATTGTAGACTAAATAAAAAATGGTGTACCATCTGTAAAAAGACAAATCATACTCAAGACCAATGCTTCTTTAAGAAATCTCAAATTAAATTCCAGGAAAATATTCCTTGCCGAATTTGTAAAAAGACAAATCATAAAGAAAATGATTGCTTTTTCAGAAACAAAAATGAAGAAAAATTGTCCTTTTTTGCAGGAGAGACTTTAAAATGTAAAAATGAGGAATTGCTAGAATTTATTGTAGACAGTGGCTCAACAAGCCATATGATAAATAGTAAAAAGTTTTTACTAGATGAAGTAGATTGCAACTCAAAAATATCAATAGCAAAAAAGGAAGAAACTCTAATAGCAAAATCAGTCGGAAAAATTCAAGGGAAAAAATGTGATCTCAAGGAGGTGATGTTTGTACCAAACTTGACAAATAATTTACTATCGGTAAGTGCCATTACCAGAAATAAAGGCAAAGTCGTCTTTGAAGATGAAAAGGTATTTGTCGTAAAAAATGGAAAAAAAGTTTTAGAAGGAGAAAAACAGGAAAATGGACTCTATACAATAAATATAGAAACAGAAAACCCCGAAATTGAAGAATCTCACCTTACAGCTACCCAAAATGAAGAAATGCTAAAATGGCACAGAAAAATGGGTCACGTAAGTTTTTCAAGCTTAAAACAATTAAAATCTATGGTTAATGGAATAAACATAGAAAAAATAAGTCAAGATGAAATTTGTGGAACATGCATTAAAGCTAAACAGGTAAGAAAGCCATTCAATTCCATTAGAACAAAATCAAAAAAGCCTTTAGAAATAATCCATACAGATGTATGTGGACCTTTAGATCCCACTACCCATGACAACAAAAACTATTTTCTAACATTTCTTGATGACTACACACATTTTTGTCATGTGTATTTGTTACAAAATAAATATGAAGTAAAAGGATATCTAAAAGAATTTATTACAGAAGCAGAAAACCAAATGAATCTAAAAGTTTCAAAAATAAGATGTGACAATGGCGGAGAATATGTAAATGAAGATATAAAATCCAGGTGCAAAGCTAAAGGAATCATTATGGATCTCACCATACCTCACTCACCTCAGCTAAACGGCAAAGCCGAAAGATTAAATAGAACCCTGATGGAGAAAACTAGAGCTCTTTTGATTGATTCTGGTGTAGAAAAATACATGTGGGGAGAAGCTGTAAGGGTTTCAGCCTATTTGCTGAACCGAAGCCCTACTCAAGAATTAGAGAAAACCCCTGCAGAACTTTGGTTCAACAAAAGACCAAATTTGTCAAACCTACAACTTTTTGGTTGTGAAGCTTATGTCAAAACCCTAAAACACATAAAGAAATTGGAAGACAGAAGTAAAAAATATACCTTTATAGGTTATGCACCAAATGGTTATCGCCTTTGGGATGAACAAAGCAAACGAATCTTTACAGCTAGAGATGTAATTTTTTTAGATAAAGGATGTATAAATAAAGAATAAAAAATACCTATTGTCGAACCAGAAGAAGAATCTGAAGACCAACTAGAATTAAATGAAGAACCAAGTCTACCAGAAGTCTCTGAAGACAAAGAAAATATCCCTACAAAACCAAGTACTTCAAAATATAATCTTAGACCAAGAAGTAGATTACAAACACCATCAAGATATGAAGACTTCTATTTAGAACAGGATGGAACAACAGAATCAGCTCTTCTAACTTACTCTGAAGCTATATCTGGTCCAAATCAAGAAAAATGGAAAAAGGCAATAAAAGAAGAAAAAGAGTCTCTTGCCAAAAATGAAGTTTGGGAAATAGTAAAAGAAAATGAAGCGTCAAACAAGATGATTCTGACCTCTAAATGGCTCTTTAAAGTGAAAGAAGATGGCCGCTACAAAGCAAGACTAGTTGTAAGAGGCTTTGAACAAGAAGCAGGCATTGATTATGATGAGACTTTCAGTCCAGTTATAAGCACTGTCTCTTTAAGGATATACTTTGCTCTAATGGCTAAGAGAAGGTTTGTTTTTAAAACATTTGACATAAAAACAGCTTTTCTATATGGGTTTTTGGATGAAGAAATATATGTTCAATTGCCAGAAGGTTATAAAGGGAATATATGTAGGTAAAGAAAGGCATTGTATGGTTTAAAGCAAGCCCCATTAAAATGGAATGAAAGATTAAAAACCTTTCTCAAATCCCAAGATTTCATACAACTAAAATCAGAGCCATGTCTTTTTAAAACCAACAAAGGAAATATGTACCTTGCAATATATGTAGATGATGGTATCTTAATGGGAGATAATGAAGAAGAATTAAATAATATTTTAGAAAAACTATCCCAAGAGTTTGAAGTTAAAATAAACAATGATCCAAGAACTTTTTTGGGAATAAATCTGTGTTTTGAGGAAAAAAATAAAATTTTACTTTCACAAGAAAATTAGGCAAAATCAGTTCTTGAAAGATATAATATGCAAAACTCAAAACCAGTACCCACTCCCAATACAGATGTAGCAAAAGAATTAGACAAAATCTTAGAAATATCAAATGATAACAAATTTCCCTACAGACAAGCAATTGGAAGCCTTTTTTATTTGACAAACAAAACTAGACCAGACATGACCTTTGCCACAAATTTTGAAAGCAGGTCAATGCATGATCCTACAACTCAAGATATTATAAACATCAAAAGAACCCTAAGATATTTAAATCACACCACCAATTTTGGCATATCATATTATGGAGAGATGCCATTTGAATTAAATGTGTATTGTGATTCTGACTTTGCTGGAGATATTAAAACTAGAAAAAGTACCACAGGATATGTAGTTTATTTATGTGGAGGTCCCATAAGTTGGTGCTCCAGAAAGCAACCTGTAATTGCCATTTCAAGCACTGAAGCAGAGTTCATTGCTGCAGCAGATGCATGCAAAGAAGTGTCATACATAAGATCCCTATTAGAAGAATTAAATCTAGATAATTTTGATATAAATCTCTATGTTGATAACCAAAGCACTATAAAAATTATAAAATCAGGCCAATTCACCACTAAAACTAAACATATTGATGTCAAATATCATTTTGTGAAAGATCAAGCTCAAAAGTTTAACCTGATATATTGTCCAACAGAACACCAAATTGCAGACATCCTAACAAAACCTCTAGCCAGACCAAAGTTTGACAAATTCAAATTCCTTCTTATGACAACCATTTAAAACATAGTCAAGTGAAGAAACTGTTGAATGTGAAGATCACTGATTTAAGAGGGAATGTTGGGAAAAAAAAGAAGAATAGTAAATCAATGATCTTGAAATACTTTTAGACTGACAACACTGTACTATAAAAACTAGAACAAAGGAGTGTTGGCTTTGTTTACAAAATTAAGTAATTGTAATGTAAATTGTTAAATGTTCTTTTCTATCTCTCTTTGAAAATAATAAATTTAAAATACTTTCATAAAAGGTAAAATCGCCTAATTCTTTAAAACCACTTCAGCTGTAAGTAAACTTGTTATTTGTTGTTTCATTGTCTGAACCATAAGAGATTCCCAACACTGATCTATCGAGCGGAAATTTTGTTGGATAAAGTATTTGAAATAAATCGTTAAGCCTTGACTTACAATATTACAAGTCATATTGAACTTACAGTGAAAAAAAAATGGTGAAGAACTAAAACCATGCAATCATAATATTAACAAAATACGCTTACTTAAACGAACCTAAGTGCATATATGGACATAGAAATAAAATAAACAATCTTCTATAGAGTAAAATATGTATGCGTCCATCGACCGCCATGTTGAAAATTTTATCGTGATTGAACCGTCACGCAAATATCGTGAATTATACCATATCGAGGAAAAAATTGACAAATTCAACGATTTAAAGAAGCAAGCTAAACTATACGCTTGTCTACAATATCGGGGTTAAATTTTAAAAAGAAAATGCATATTCATATAAAGTTAACAAAATAAAAAAAAAATCAAAATACTGCGCATGACAATACACACTAGATAAGAGGATGAATGTTTTAAATTATTATATTGAAGACGTTAAATACCATAATTGAAGACATTTATAAATTAAACAAATCGCATGACAATGCACATTAGATAGGAAAATAATGCTTCGAATTATTATATAGATAACGTTAAATACTATAAAGATTAGAGATAACTAAGAGAGCATTCTAACAAAATTCAAAATATCTTTAGACTTATCGAGTGGAAATTCTGTTGGACGGAAATAATTAAAATATATAAAAGTTATTAAACTGTAGTATAAAATAAGTCGCATTGATTTTATAATTAATAAGGTAATGGTGAAAAAAACAAAAAGGAAGATGGAATATTTCAGACGTGAAAAACCTACCCGCAAAAGCGGGGAGGATAGCAAAGTCATGCTTTCACATTTGCTCTTTAGTAATTCGTTTTATGTCATTAGTATTTTTATAAGTAACTGTGAAGGTAAATTCCCGATAACGTACACGAGATAAAAACAGAATTTTGATTTTTTTTATTTGTTAACTTTATATGAATATGCATTTTCTTTTTAAAATTTAACCCAGATATTTTAGACAAGCGTATAGTTTAGCTTGCTTATTTAAATCGTTGAATTTGTCATTTTTTTTCCTCGATATGGTATAATTCACGATATTTGCGTGACGGTCTAATCACGATAAAATTTTCAACATGATGGTCGATGGACGCGTACAAAGCCCGACTTTCAATCCATGTTGCCTCCAACTATATATGAATTTGAAGACGCTAAAGAATTCTTTCTTCTGCTTAATCCCAAATACCCTGTATACACACTGACATGGGAAAGTCATCTTGAATTTATAAATGTGCAATCCTTTTTTTTTTACACAAAATGTCTTAGGTAGAAATTCCCAAGATTCTATTTCTGAAACATTTTTTTTTCTTGGATGGGGACAAATAAAAGCATCTCGACAGTATCTGATTACAGTGAATAGTTGCCAGCAGAAGGCTTGATGAAATCCCATAGAAATTTAGACCAGTCATATGTTTAGCTTTTGTGTTTCTTAGTAATTCTGGACCGTTATAAAGCAAAGAAAGGTGGGCCTCAAGATATATCCTGGTAGCTGGGTGTGTGTCTTTATCAAAAGGAGTAGTTATTCCGTTTAATGGGGATTACAATAATCATCGAATATTAACAAACTATCTTTGGTAGATTTGAACAACTAAATAGTACAATTTTTTTTTTTCGGGTCATCTTTGATTGTATTTTTTTTTTTGCATGTGTCACAGCATATTACAAATAAATACTGCACATAATTTTATCTCTCCCATTTATAAGTGTATTTATATTTTATTATTTAGTTATTTTCGTATCCAATCTAATAGCGATTTTATAGTATGATAATCCATGTACAGAATTTGGTGAGGAAAGTTTTCCTCTTTTTTTAATGAAAGTAGTGAAATTTGATGTTTCTTTTCGTTAACTCCAGCCAAAGAACGAAATAATTTCCTTTATATTTTGCATCCTTTGGAAGCTAATAGCATTATTTCAGAATTAAATGCAATATGCAAACTTAGCAATCTATCAGATATATAGTTACAAATAACTTTAGATAAGCTATGATAGTGAACCTTGCACCTCGTGTATGTTTGCACTTGACTGGTTTTTGATAAGCCCTTCCAGAAACCCTTATCTATTCCACCACCTTCAGATTGTTTGGGCAGCAGAGGCCTGTAACAAAAGATAAGATTATAGCATCACAGCAAACCCAAAAGCCGTTTCGACATCGGCTTTCGTAGTTAATGAAATGTGGCACTAGACATTGGTAACCAGTAGCAAAGACTACATTTCTGGGGTCGGGAATAGGCCTTGAAGACTATGAAGGGTGTCTTGCGTAGCCTTGAACTGTGGATGTCGGAGCATGTAATTCTGCCTACAAGATTATTATTAAATAAGATTTAAAGATACTTGCGAAGGTGGACGTGAGTGAAGAACGACATAAAGCATAATATCCCGATGGACGCCACCGAGTGTAAGACCACGTGGCTTGAACCAGTTGAAGGGTGGGCCATTGTGGTGGGATGCGGAAAGAATATTTGAAATATATGCATCAATGGTAGAATACAGAGATGTATTCTACATACTATCCACCTGCAGGCTGATGCACCTGATTTTCGCTCAGATCTTCCAAAATCAGCTAATCGACATGTCAAGTAACCTACGCAAGATATGGTTGTGCCAACCCGGACCTGATCAGATGTATCTAAGCTCGGTTCACCTCTATCATACCACGAAAAATCACTGCGACAGCCATGTCTTAACGAGACAAATATTTCGTACCATCACAACATATATATGTTAAATGTCCAGCTCTGTATCCTGACGAGGTTCCGATAGGAAAGCGTGCTGAATCAAACCAAGTCAGGACGAAGTACACGATATCATCAAAGACGTAAGAGAGATTAGTCTACAATTGACAGTTTTTTTTTCCGAACCAACGTGTAGTGAACAAGAGTTCCGGCTGGAATGAGAAAAGGAACAATAAGATGGAAAGTTACATAAGAAACAGTCATTTCATAAAAATTCATTATGTATTAAATGGGAAAGATAAAATTGAGCAGAAAATTTTTATAGAATTTTTCTTTATGACACCTTAAAATTTGAAATCTTATGTTAAAATTTTTAGAGCTACTCATGTCAATGCATATTGCAGGTGTAGACAATCAGCATTGTTTAATATTAACAATTAGGTGTAACCCATTTGATACAAATGTTCGAGTTATAGGGCAACTGACTTTTGTACATGCATATATCTCCAGTTCCCATGACAAGGCTGCCCTTTCTAATTTGGTTGAAGCAAACTGTTTATCTAAATTTATTGCGTTTTAACTGGCCTATAGTATTGTGGGTTTTCTTTCTGCTGTTAACAAGATAACTACCTAGCCCAGTGTGTATAAAGGATTAAAGATCATAGACTCTCAGGATGCTATTACACTAGTAATGATTAATAGTTCATTCTGATATACAGTAAAGGCAGAGAGGACAGCGCCTTTATCAATAGGCTACCTTAGCTAGCTAGTTCAATACACCCAGGAAGAGCTTATCCCCTCGAATGGGAGATTAGGGGGGTGTAAACAGGTTCTCAGGAATTTCCTCGAGACTTCGCGGTAGCTTTCGCTCTGAACGAATGTCAGACTTTAGCATAGAGCTGGCAGGGGAGGGGATAGTATACCAGAATAGCGGCAAAATGAAGAATAATAATAGATCGGGATCCAATTCCCGATGACGGGTTTCAGGGAAACACCAAAGGGATGAAAAGGCGTTGAAGTGTGTTAAAAGGCGATGAAAAAGAGTTGAAATGTGTTGAAAGCGTTGAAGAGAGATGCGATGGAAGTAAGTTGAAAGGTGATGAGAAAGAGACAGAAAGGAGCATGTCGAAATTCGACAGAGAGAAAGTGTTGAAAGAGGAAGAATTGAAGAAAGTTTGATAAAGAGTTTGTAAATAGAAGATAAAGGTTGATAGGAGAAGGTGCGCTCAACGTTCAGAGAGTAGCTGTTGGCTGATAGAACGATGGAACGATTTTAACTCTTCATCAAGTAGTGTTGATAGATAATTTGTTTTAGACTAGAGGCTGATATATCTGTAAATAGTACATAATATGCACTGAGAGTTTGTGTAAGCTGATTTAACTAAATTTCAGCAACTGTATACACTAATTTATATACATAGGTCTATATTAGTTATAATGTTGGGTTTTATTAAATAACAAATATGTGTTCTCCTTTCAAGAAGCCAGAATTTCGTTAAAGGGTTTTCAGTTTTTCTTTTTTTTTTCTGGCTACAATTTTGTTTTAGTGTTGGTATATGATTTTAGAGAGTTACCCAGTTTTTTTTTTAAAACACTTTGTTTTTAATCTTAGGATGCGACTTAAAGAGTTTTCAGTCCTCCTTATGTATTTTTTTATTTTTAAGCTAACAATTTTGTCTTAGTGTTATGGTGAACTTTAAAGAGTTTGCAGTTTTTCCTTTCTATTTTTAAACTATAACGTGTGTTTTAGTGTTAAGTGATCGTTGAAAGGAGTTTTCACACCCTGTTTCAGTGTTATTGTGCCATTTGTCTCAACCTTGTCTTTGTGCAGCATATCGTCTCACAACCGTGTTTTAATGTTAGTTCATTTTTTAAGAGTCTTCACAACGTGTTTTTATGTTAGTATGTCATGGTAAAAGGTCATTACAACCTTGTCCTTGTGTGGTACACCGTTTCACAACCGTGTCTTAATGTTAGTCCACAGTTAAAAGGAGTTTTCACAACCTTATCTCAATGATAGTATATCAACTTTTAAGAATTCTCACAACCTCGTTTTAGTGTAGTACATAGTTGAAAGAGTCTTCGCAACCTTGTTTTTATGTTAGTCTGTCATCTTTAAAGAATTTTCAGTTTACTTTTTATTTTTATGCTACAATTTTGTACTAAGGTTATGATGATTTTAAGGAGTTTTCAGTTTTTCTTTTAATTTTAAGCCACAATATGTGCTTTCGTGCTAAAGGGTCATAATAAAGAGTTTCACAATCTTGTTTTAATGTTAGTGTGTCATCTTTAAGGAGTCCTCACAACCTGTTTTAGTGTTTGTGTGTCATCTTTAAAAGGTTGTCACAACCTGTTTTAGTGTTTATGTGTCATTGTAGAGAATTTCACAACCTGTTTTAATGTTAGTGTGTCATCTTTAAGGAGTCCTCACAACCTGTTTTAGTGTTTGTGTGTCGACTTTGAAAAGTTGTCACAACCTGTTTTAGTGTTTGTGTTTCATTGTAAAAAGTTTTCACGACCTTGTTTTTAGCGTTGGTATGTCATCTTTAAAAAGTTGTCACAGCCTTGTTTTAATGTTAGTATGTCATCTTTAAAAGTTGTCATAACCTGTTTTAGTGTTTGTGTTTCATTGTAAAAGGTTTTCACAGCCTTATTTTTAGTGTTAGGATGTCATCAATGATGAGGATCACTGGGTATATCCAACGTATCCTATATATTCCCATAGAACTGTAGAACCAGAGGAACCACGAGAGACGGCAATCTTAGGAAACCCGCTAGAGGTAGTGAATAGGGCAATTGGTGGCAATGTTGGCGGCCCTGAAATACGCCGTTCGACCAGGGTCAAGAAGCCTACTGAGTGCAGATCGTGTCCAGGTTGCCAATGATTAAACCTATATAATGTGTACTAGAGTTTAGTTAAATTTTTTGATCATAGTATGAAGTGTTAGAACGTGAGTTAAAGGCCCTAGACTGTGGTTTTAAAGAATTTCATTTTTTTTTGCTACAACCTTGTGTTTGTGTTAAATGTTCATTGTAAGGAGTTTTCAGTTTTTTTTTTTTTATTGAAGAGGCTATTCTGTATTAATAGCAAGTTGTGGTCTAAGAGTTTATATGTTAGGATAGCAAGTGATCTCTGTTGTTAATCTCCAGAACGGGTTGGGTAATGAAAGCCCTATAATTCCAAAGAAAGAGTTTAGCTGAATAGCAGAGAAAGAAGAATGCCAATAACCTATATAGGAAGTAGAGTTGGCAAAACACTTGTAGATCTATCATATCTTGGCAATGAGGTAAATGCTTGAAGTTCAATTTGCTCCAATTTAAGAGCTAGTTTTGATGATTCATCTTGTGTAGACACCAAGTGTCAAGATAAGAAGAAGATTTACAAACTATTAGACGCACAGTTTTAATGATAGGTTAGATTTCAGATTTGATTGTTGACAATCAACATATTTTGACTTATTTATCTACTTGAATATAGGTAATTTATATTAGAGTTTGTAAGAGGCACTTTATTTGAGTAAATAGGGCTTTAGTTCCCGATTTGTATTAATTAGGTATATTTTATTTGATTTCACATTTGTCCTGAAAGATTTGTTATTATTAGGGTCTATCGATGATGATAATTATAGTACTTTGGCTTGTGTAGCAGCTTTTAACTTTAGTTTATATGCAAACCGTGAATGGTGGGGGGGAGGGTGTATGAATGGATTGGTTTAATGAATGTGTAAGGAGGTTAAAAAACAATTATACTGTTAGACCAAAGGTACATTAGAATAGTGTTAGGGAACTAACAGGTTCAATTTTTAATTTTGATTTCTTTATTTGTTAGGATCGATAGCCTCACAGGACTGTACAACTCTATTGATAGGAAGGTATTCGCTCCATTTGTCAGGCCTCCTTCAAAAGGAGTATATATATGATTTTTTTTATTAGGGTAATCAATTACTCCATTTCATTATATCAACTTGAATTCTAAGAGTCGTAGATAATGATCATGTCTTGATTCTCAGACTGGAAGATTGTGGGAGGTTATGATCAGACCAGAAAGCCCACAAAACTTCTCCTCATTAGAGGGAACGGAGAGGTATCAGGCGAACTTTGTGCTAGGTGGGGGATTTAGTTGCCGATGTCGCAAGCTAAGTGTACAGCGACAAACCTCGGATAACCGATCTGACATCGTAGTTTACGACGCTCTAAGCGTGGCTGAGATGAGGGTGTTTCAGACGGGAGGTTGGGAAGGATCGGCACGTTGGAAGCTCTTCTATATATTGCGCAGCCTGGAACCATTCCTCTATGGACAAACTTGGAACATGTGGTGGGTAAAGAAATCGAATTCCCTATAACTCCTTGTCTCTAAGTCAAAGTCTAAAGGGGGTTTCTAATGAGGGTTAACAATCAGAGCGTGTAAGAGATAAGTTACAAGTAGACGAGGTGATTCCATCTACAGATTTTAGGTACCGA